>CM031607.1:53510724-53518224 GCA_018398815.1 Conus ventricosus | reverse complement strand
TCAGTCAGATTTATTTGATTATATGATTTTTTGTAAATCTGCTGTTAAATTTTCTAAACATGGTCGTTTTTCTGGTGGAGTTGTGTGCCTTATTAAGAGAATGTATGCTCAGTTTGTTCGATCTATTGACGTAGATTACTCATATATTGTTGTTTTTCTTATAGGCAAAGCTCTATTAGGTACCATGAAAGATATATTGTGCATGTGTGCATATGTTCCGCCTGAGGGGTCACCATTTTATTCTTTTTTTATGTAAGCAATGGCATTGGTCTTCTGGAAGAATGCTTGTCAGATTGTTCTGTTGCATTTCATGATGTATGCATTGTATTGTCGGGAGATTTCAACAGTCGAACTGCTGGTATAAACGTTAATGATTTTTGTAGTGAAAATTTTATTTACTCATTAAAAACAAGCAGTTCGATCAACACGAATAGGAAATCTGAAGACAAAGTGCTGAATAACTATGGTAAACTTATGTTGAATTTATGTACTACATTTGATTTACGTATACCGAATGGTGCATGTAATGGCGACCACTATGGTTGCTACACATACATCACAGATTCAGGAAGTAGTATAAATGATTACTTTTTAATGTCAAATGACATGTTTGCAATATTTGAATCCTTGTGTTAACTTAATATTCATGATATGTTTCATTCGGATCATATGCCACTTGAATTACACATAATTTTTTTCGGAAGAGCATGGCAGTACGAAATCTCCAGATTTGAAGTAAACATTAAATAGGATAGTCTGGAACAATAATTCAGCGCCAGTGTTTATTAACTCAATGCACTCGGAGGAATCTCGTAGAATATTAGAGTTAGCTGTACTATGATATTGACAAAGCTTTGTCTACTTTTAACGATTGTATTAAGCGATGCGCTGAATGCATGAATAAGCAGATCAGCACTGGTGACAATGATAAATCAGATGACTGGTACGATCATGAATGTAAGACAACAAAGAAAAATTTAAGAAAGCTTTACAGAACAGCCCGTCGAACAGGAAATCATGAAGACGAAAATGCTTTTTGTATCGCACGAAGAGTATAAGCATCTGTTAAAGTGCAAAGAGAACGATTTCCGTAAGTCGTTTAAATGAATTGTTATCTTCTGTGAATAATCAAAAGCAATTTTGGGAAAATGTAAATAAAATTTCATGTAAAAGAAAACACATTGGTAATGATATCACCCTGGATGACTGGTTTCAACACTTCAAAAATTTACTCGAAAAAGAAAGTGAAGCAGATGATGACGAATTTAATGTTGATGATAATGATAATTATTTCAATCGACCAATTTCAAAAGAGGAAGTTCTTTTAGCAAATATAAAAATTAAAATTTAAAAAGCTGCTGGACAGGATTGAATATTTGGAGAGTTGTTAAAAAATGCAGGTGATTGTGTTGCAGATTTCTTTGTCATATTCTTTAATGCTTTGTTTCTTTGACACATGGACAGAAACTATTGTATTTCCTCTGTACAAAAAAGGTGATGTCAACAATCCTAACAATTACAGGGGCATTTCGCTATGCAATATTAGTAGTAAAATTTATAGTACAGTTATCAATCATCGTTTACGAGAGTGGGTTGAAGAAAATAACATTACTGCGGAATATCAAGAAGGTTCAAAAAGAACTATTTGACTATTGATCACATGTTTACTTTGTTAGCTCTTGTTAAAAAAACAGTTCTCTTTCGACAGAAAATTATATGTTGCATTTATTGATTTTGAAAAAAACTTTTGATACTTTAAACAGGAAAATTCTTTGGTCAATTCTGGTGAAAAATGGTATGAGTGGTAATCTATACCATTGCATTACATTCAAAGCATGTATAATAATTTTAAAGTTAAGGTTAGGTGTGGTTGTAAATTAACTGATTTTATCGTGTGCACTTATGGCGTTAAGCAAGGTGATGTGTGCAGTTCGGTTTTATTTTCTTTGTTTATTAATGAACTTGCCATAGAAATAATTCAAAATGATAAGCATGGTGCAATGTTTACAATCGACTATTTTGATAAGATAAAGATCTTACTACTTATTGGTTAGGAATACATTGACATTAGTGCTTGTTATCGTGATGACAACAGCAATGCTATTTGTACAGATGGTCAGCAAGATGGACAGCAAGATGGTCAGCAAGATAATGCCCCTAGTGATTCAGATAATCATTCTGATAGCAGTGGTACAATTGATGATGGCAATACGGTGAAAGTAATGATTTTAATAATGAGAATAATGACAATAATAGAGATAGTACAGAAAAAAAGATGATAATCTTAACAATGAGAGCAGCGAAGCAGATGACCTTTGTGCTATTAATGGAGAAATGCCAGATAGATGCCTGAAGTGTGCTGCTCTCAACGTGTGCGGTTTCCTGTCCAAGCTTGCTTTTCCTGGTTTTGTGGACTTTATCAACAGGTATGATGTTGTCTGCATCTCAGAAAGTAAACTTGCTGATGTTGATACTGTGGAAATTGATGGATATACTGCGTTTTATAAAAATAGAAGTAAATATAAAAGAAAATCTGGAGGTATACTAGTATTAATAAAAGACTGTCTTGTTCAATATGTCACTGTCTTTGAAGAAAAAAGATTTTAAAATACCATTAGTGCTGAGTCTGCAAGTAGTTACAAGTTTGTGGATTTTAATATGTGTCAAAGTGCATTGTTTTTTGCTTTTGTGACTCCATTTTTGAAAAGAAAGTTTTGTGTTGTGTTGCTTATATTGAACCAGAGGGATCACCTTACTTTAATAGAAATGTATATAATGATTTACAAGATACAATTCTGAATATTGGTATTGATAGCATCTGTCTGTTGGGGGACTTGAACTCAAGATTGGGACAGCTAAATGAATTGTTGGTCAATAATTTGTTTGCTGATTGCGTTCTTGATAGAGATTATAATTTTCCTGTTAGATCATCTAAAGATAGACAGACAAACAATATGGGACATGAATTAATAAGCTTTTGCAAAGCATGTCAGCTTATATATCATGAATGGTAGATCTGGTAGAGATTGTGGTAAAGGTAAACTGACTTGTAAAAATGCATCTGTGGATGAATACGCTGTAGTTTCTCATGATTTATTTGATAGTGTTGTAGATTTTAGTGTGTGTGATTTCAATGCATTATTTTCAGATATTCATTGCCCTATTACCATAAAGTTTGCAATCGCATCAAGGAGGAGAACAGAGAAAACAGCGCCGATTTCGCATGCTAATGACGCCAATTCATACTATGTAAGATGCTTTGAAAGCAACTTTTGTTGATGACTTAGATGTTAAAAAGATTGCATCATTAGAGATTGAGCTAGATGACTTGCTTACAAATCCAGATAATATTACTGTAAACAATGTAAATAATATTGTTGGCAGAGTTAATGATATATTACTTGAAAGTGCAAATGCACTAAACATGCTAAAAAAAAAGAGAGAGAGAGAGAAGGAAAGGTGCCAAACCAACTAAAAAAAAAGAAGGATAAACCATGGTTTAATGAAATTTGTAAAATCAAAAGAAACAATTTTTGCCGTTGTAGAAGATGTTTACTTGTGAAAAATGATTTATTTTTAAAGGCGGAAAGGGTACGCGCAACAAAATCATATAAGAAAACAGTTAAAAAAAGAAACGAGAAAACACGAAATGGCAAAACAGCTACGCCAATTACAGTCTAAAGACCCAAAGGCTTATTAGACTATCTTAAATGGACAGAAGAGAAAATCCAACCGTAATCAACCCAGTTGCCATGCTTTCTTTAAATTATTTAAAATATGACTGTGGATGATGTAGAAGATGCAGACGAAGTTCTTGAAAATGTGCCTTTTAATGACACCAGTTATGCCTTTTGGGATAATTTAATCACCGAAAATGAAGTAATGCATTGCATTAAAAAGTTAAAGAAATACAAATCCAGTGGACTAGATAATATTGCAAATGAATTTCTGAAAAACTCGGCGGTGAAAATGCTAAGATTATATGCCAAATTGTTTAACCTTATATTAATTACTGGAAAAGTACCAGCTGAGTGGGCGCTTGGGGTTATTTATCCTATATTCAAAAACAAAGGATGTGTTTTAGACCCGGTAATTACCGTGGGATAACTATACTATCCTGTTTTGGAAAGCTGTTTACAAGTATTCTGAATGAGCGTTTAAAGATATTCATTGAAACATTCGATTTGATTGGTATGGAACAAGCAGGCTTTCGGAATAACTTCTCAACACTTGATCATTTGTTTACCTTATATGGCCTGATTGATATTCTGTTGTTTAAGAAAAAAAGCGTTTGTACTGTGCTTTTCTGGATAATGAAAAGGCATTCGACAAAGTTAATCGATCGTTTCTATGGCATAAATTGATAAATAGTGGCATTAGTAGCAAAATATTAAAAGTTTACAAAATATGTATTCTCAAGCCAAGTCATGTGCATCTGTCAATGGTGATTGTTCTAATTTTTTTTTTTCTGTTCCAATGTTGGTGTAAGACAAGGAGAAAACTTGTCACATGTATTGTTTGCCTTGTTTTTAAACAATATGAAAGATTTATGTCTAACGACATGGCTGGCCTTGTAACTGTCGCAAAAGAACCAATTGAAATAGGCATAGGCGAATCGGATGTTGACATTTTGTTGAATTTATTTCTCTTATTATATGCAGATGACACTGTGATCTTTTCAGAAACTCCGTCTGGACTACAGAAAGGTTTGAAGTCTATTGAAAATATTGTGATAAATGGAAATTGAAACTAAATGCAAACAAATGTAAAGTTGTTTGTTTTTTTTTCTAAAGGTAAGGTTAGACGTTTTCCTGATTTTCTTATAGGTACACAAAAACTAGAAGTCGTCCATGATTTTTGTATCTAGGGTTGAGGCTTAACTATAAATAACCGAATGAATGTTGTACAGCGTCAACTGTTTGACCGAGCCTCTCGAGCAATGTTTGCTTTGATGAGAAAAGCTAAATTATTGATTAGGAATAGAGTTTGTTTAGAACTTACCGCCAATGACATAGACAAACAAAGCACATGACAAGACACGATGCATTTCAACCACTTGGGTCTTCTTCAGGCGAAAAAAATAATCACATTTGACATGTGGGACAGTACAAACAAAGAACGAAAAAAGGAGAAAGAAAAATGACTCATCCGTTTTCGTCCATGTGGTCGGTGGGGCGGAAATGACATGGGGCCAGGGGGATTATGGAGAGGAAACGGAGGGGGGGGGGGGGTTGGGTTCGGGGGAGGTGTGTGTGTGTGATATGATAGGGTTGTGTGTCTAGTTTATTGGGATGGTGTGGTATCTTTGTGATGGTTGTGGTAATGGTGGATTGATAATAATGGTAAGGGGAAAGAAGGGGGGGGGGGGGGGGGAGAAACTGAGGGGAAAAAAAAAGGGGGGGGGGGATTTAAGGGGAGGATAAAACAAAATTAAGATTAATAGATGGAGGGGTTGCTGTAACTACTGTATGAAGTGAGTGAAGGGGATGTGGTTTGGTGGTTTTTATGTATGTGTGTTTTGTATGTGTGTGTGTTGGTAGGGGATTTTGCATGCCCTGTACCCGAGTGAGAGGATGTATATGTTTTTGAAGAACTGTATCGCCAGATTCAATTCGAAAGCGGATGAGGGGCGTTTGAAGTTGCTGTGATTGTCTTCATCCAGGAGTCCATCGTCCTATGACCCCCGAAAAGGAAGACCCTGTTTTGCCACGAAAAGGACTGTGTTGACAACACTCTTCAGACCGTCTCTGTTGTCTTGATCCTCTGCACTTTGCATGTATTTACCTGAACATCAATGGTTTGGCTGGATCTCTCATGTTTGAACACTGACTCTCCCTTGATCATGGAATCTTTATGTTTCTGTTTCATTTGATGTTTCTTCATGTCTCGTTTGGCCTTGGCCAGTGCCGGTATGGCCTCTTCACGAAAAGATCGAGATCATCACGCATTGGAAAAAAAAACACATGCGGTACAAAATGCACCATCTGTTGAAGGCGAATAAAAGACCCACCTGAAATTCTTGAGCCACTCACCCGAACCGTCTTTGCTTTTGTTAAGAACAGTGATGGGAAATAATGCTGTGCATTTGGTTCCAGTGGTTTGTCAAATTGTCCAGTTCATTTGGGGTGACACGGGGTCGCCCAGAACCCAAAGGGATCTCCGTGATGTCAACTTGACATTTCCCTGAAAACAGAATTTTAAAAAGGGCTGGAATCTCATAAAACTATCTCGGAGCTTTAAATTTTTAATCATGTATTTATGAATGTTTTTGTAAAGGGCCCACGCTCTTACCAATCACCAAACCCTCCTCTTCTTTTTCGTCTAAAAAATTTCTTAACATACCCACACGAAAGATGACACTGCAGAGAAAACAGCATTTGGTGCCACTCACCAGAGGTTCGTTTCGTGTCGGTAATTCACCCTATTGTTATTAAGTGTTCGTGGATAGAGAGCTGAGTAACGGAATTAAAAGCAAAAATTTCATTACCGCCAGTTGACCAATGACTCGATTCTGACATTCGAAGGCAGATTTCCAAGAAGAACAGCTTGGTTGAAATTTCTCCGTGCTACCAGCTGTCTGATCTTCGAAGACAGGACTCCCGTGAACATTTGCCTGGACTTTGGACTGGAGCTTCACCCACACGAAAAAACCCAAATGATTAGGCTCAGGAACCACACCTTTAATATAAAAGCAATAAATTTTCCCATCAAAAGTATTACCTTTCAATATACCCATGCATAAATCACACGCACAGCAGAAAAGAGAGAGAGGGAGAAAGAGAGAGAGAGAGAGAGAGAGAGAGAGAGAGAGAGAGAGGGGAGGAGAGAGACGAGAAAAGGAGAGGAGGAGAGGAGAGAGAGAGAGAGAGAGAGATGCGTGCTACCTTCGATTCTGTGGGAAGGCTGCAAGGCAAAGCCGCATCAGCATCCAAGCCAACCACACTCGAGCTGCTGCTGTTTTAGGTCCTGAGTCTTCAGTCTGGTTGAGGATGCTGTTTTTTTAAAAAATGAAATTACAAAGGGGTGTAGGGGAATTTCGAAATATAATATCACCCAAAGTCAGAAAACAACTATTTATTCCCTTTCATTCAATTGGATACAGACTCATGGTCGCAAAAAAAACAAGCAAAGGCTTCTATTCAGTGAGTAACGGGTCGGGGACAAAGTATAATTATCACTTTGAAGAAACTATGAGCACATATTTGGAGTAAAAGGTCTGATGTACCTATTACTTTAATAATTCGTTTCATGGAACACACACACACACACACACACTCACACACACAACACACCCCACACACACAAAACACACACACAAATAAAGAATTAATGTCCCGAAATGAATTCAACTTTCATTTAACTGGGCAAGAATCAATATTGTAATTTCCTCCATAAAAATATTTGCAAGCTAACGCTCTTATAATAACTGTGTCACACTGACGTGCTGCTGTTGTGGCATTACAATTTTTTTTATTTAGATTTGAATATCAAACTAAATTT
>CM031607.1:53503224-53505724 GCA_018398815.1 Conus ventricosus | reverse complement strand
GACCATTATCTTCTTCTGTGTCTGTGCCGCTCCTTTCTTTCCCCCATCCCTTCGTCTCTCCTCTCTCTCTCTCTCTCCTCTCTCCCCCTTCTCTCTCTCTCTCTCTCTCTCCCCCCCCTCTCTCTTCATTACGGAGCTCACTTGGTCATTTTTTGTTCAGAAGCCTACGATGCCAGATAAGCGTTGATTTAAAAAAGAAATGTTTTGGGCAACCCGCTTGGTTTTAGATTGATTTATTTAGTGACGTCTAAGAACACACTATCATTAAACAGTTTGCTTTGTATCTGTACGAGGCTATTAAGTTCGGGAGTTTGAAACAATTACGTTAGTTGATTTTCGCGATTTATTTCAGACTCTTGTCTTTGGAGATAATCAGATCAAAGAAAAATTTGAAAATATTTGCTTTTATGGTTGAAAAATCATGTGATGAATTATTACGTTTGCTGATATATTTCCCATCAGTGTATACTTTTGCATAAGCAAACCCCTTTATAAAGGGCTGTAGCCTGACAGAGTTTCCTTCTGAATTCTTTCTCTGTCTGTCTGTCTGTTTGTCTCTCTCTCCCCCCTCTCTCTCTCTTTTCTCTCTCTCTCTCATACTCATATCTACAAATGAAAACTACAATAAAATGTTGAAATATTTTCTTGTACAAAGCATTTCAGATTCGAAATATACCATGTTGTTGGGTATTTATTTTAGTGTGTTGCCAGTTTACTAGTAAATTCTTAGATGTTTGATTATTTGTTAGTTTGTTTTTGTCTGAAACGATTTTTTTCACAAAACCCCCTTCATTAGGGGCCATCGCCTATATGAACAAATATCCGTATCTATTTTTTTCCCTCCGTCTGTCTGTATGTGTTTTCTCTTATCTCTGCTTGCCTCTGGCTGGCTGTCTGTCTATCTGTCTGTCTCTCTCTGCTCTCTCCCCTCTCCCCTCTCCCCTCTCTCTCTCTCTCTCTCTGTCTGTCTGTCTGTCTGGCTGGCTCTCTCTCTCTCTCTCTCTGTCTGTCTCTCTCCATCCACATCATGTGTGTGTGTAGTAGTAGTAGTAGTTGTTCTTCAGTTTTACGTCTTTTCACAGATATGATATTTGACGAAGAGAGAGAGAGAGAGAGAGAGAGGGGAGAGAGAGAGAGAGAGAGAGAGAGAGAAATGTCTGTGACTATGTAAGCGTATGTATAATGTGGATTTCTAAGTGCACATAAATGTCCCTCTAAGCATCCCTACAACATAGGCCTACCTGCAAATAATCTTAAAATAAATGCTTAACTGGACTACAAATTAAAGAGCAAAAACATTGAAGGCAAGCTTTAAATCTGAAAAGACATCACACAAAGACATGGCTGATAATGTGTGTGTGTGTGTGTGTGTGTGTGTGTGTGTGTGTGTGTGTGTGTGTGTGTGTGTGTGTTTATATGTGTGTGCACAGGCTACGATCAGATGGCTGGCACCAGCAGCGGCAGCAACGGCAATGGCGGGGGCGGCAATGGCACCTCCAGTCTCAACTGCTTGTCCCTGATCGTGGAGAGCATCTCCCCTACTACCACCGCCCCCGTTCTGACCAACATGACATCAGTCGATCGACCCTTGTAGGAAGAGCCTATGTGACGTCGTCCGCATGTGACGTCATCTCCCACGTGTACTTCGTGACTTCAGCTGTACATGATGTTACCCCTCCTGTCTTTTTGTGTGTATGTGTGTGTGTTGGCGATCGGTCATGGCGATCCTAATTCCTTCGTGGACTCAAACTGAAAGCCAGACAATTTGCAGGAGCAGCACGAACAATATCAATAGGTTGATGACGACAGCAACAAAGCCTGTATCTATATTTTTCTTTTTAGTGACGTAGTGTTTAAGTGTTAGCTCTGAAAATGGTGCTATGACGTCAGCGGAGAAGAGATCACGTGCAAAGGGGGGGGGGGGGATGCTTCGAGAGGACCTGAGGAGTCAGGAGTCCTCGTGGTGTTGATTCTGTGGTACCATGGACACTTGATCAATAAAATGCATTGTTAATTTTGTGTGTTAAACATACAGGCTTTGTCAATGTAACGCATGATTTTATTTTTGTGTTAAATATATAGACTGAATGACTCTTGATTTCATGCGTGTAAATCACTCAGATGCCAGATTTCACATTGTGACGTAAATCAAGAAACGTTCGCAAAAATAGGAGAGTGACGAGAAAAGTGACAGAACTTTGTGCAATTATGTGGTTCGTTTTACTTTTGAGCTAAACGGGTTTCTGACTGTAGAGTAATTGTGAAGTGATCCCTATACATGTGACGAAAGGATAAAATGACATCAGCAGATCACTACTTCTACATTATCATTGTGAAGTCATTAATCAAAACCGGGCATCCATTCAAATACACCCATATTGTCGAGGACGACTTATCGTAGAACAACTCGAAACTGTTATTCAAATGTAAATTAACGGACAATGATATGCGGATAAACATGAACACTATAGCAGCCGTGGAATCTTCATTAACAATGAAG
>CM031607.1:53445724-53500724 GCA_018398815.1 Conus ventricosus | reverse complement strand
AGGAATTTCTACAATCAAGAGAGAAAAATGAGAGAAAAGGGTGAATATATTTGCAAGTCACAAAAACAAAACGTCTTCCAACGCTATATTTCATGTTTTATTTCATCATTAACAAATTCCTTTTCCGACAATGGAACCACCCCCCAGGGTTGTCAACTCTGAGAACTTTCTATAGCTGTGCTGACCTTGTGGATAATACTCGGCCTTGGCTCCGCGGCGACTTCAGGTTCATGGTTCAATTCCCATTTGGACCTCGGATTTCCACCCATCCCTACTTCTTTTCTATTTTCCCAATCCCCTCTACCACTCTCCACTTCCACCGCTCGTACTCACAGTGCAAACAATCTGGGAAACTTTTCCTCCAGGGCGTCTGATTTTTTTGTACTCCCAGTTCTTATAGAACAGGGAGTACTTTAGAATGGGAACGAAGAAATGCTGTGTGTGTGTGTGTGTGTGTGTGTGTGTGTGTGTGTGTGTGTGTGTGTGTGTGTGTGTGTGTGTGTGTGTGTCTGTCTGTCTGTCTGTCTGTCCGTCCGTGGTCAAAATGTGTTCCACTCGATCCAGACAAAACTACTGGGCCGATCTTTCTGAAAATTTGTAGGTATGTTCATTATGGGTCACGGATGATGCCCGATGTTTTAGTTTAGTTTACCGTTATAGCCGTTACTAACGGCCTGTAACTGTTTTTCTTCTTTATGGAATATCTCAGAAAGTACTTGACCGATCTTTGTGAAAATTAGCAGGTATGTTCATTATGGGTCACGGATGATGCCGGATGTTTTTCTTCTTTACGGAATATGTCAGAAAGCACTTTGTCGATCTTTCTGAAAATTTGTAGGTATGTTCATTATAAGCCCCGGATGATACCCGATGTTTTAGTTTACCGTTATAGCCGTTACTAACGGCTGTAATGGCCCATAACGGTTTTTCTTTTTTATGGAATCTCTCAGAAAGTACATAGACGATCTTTCTGAAAATTGGTAGGTATGTTCATTATGGGTCACGGATGATGCCCAACGTTTTAGTTTACCGTTATAACCGTTACTAACGGCCCATAATGGTTTTTCTTCTTTATGGAAAATCTCAGAAAGTACTTGGCCGATCTTTCTGAAAATTTGTAAGTATGTTCACAGTCACAGATCACATAGGTCACAGATGATGGCCGATGTTTACCAGAATAGCAATTACTAACGGTTACACCAGCCCAAGACGGTTTTTCCTCTTTATGGAATATCTCACGCGTATTCAGGATAAACTGGGAGTACGTTTATGTGCTTTGCATCTTGTTGTCATTAATAGAGTTAGCAAACATTTAAGAAGCAGAAGAAGAAGCAGAAGAAGAACAAGAAGAATTTACCAAACACACTTTTCGGTATTCACAAAATATTTGTCAAAAGAGTTATTTTTTGTAGCAATTGTACTTCATTGTTTACCCATTAATGTTACAAACATGTTCAGCTATTTCTTGGGGTTTTTTTTCGCACTTCGTTGTTAATCCATTAATGTTACAAAATGCTAATCTATTTCTTTTATGAGGGTGCTTTATTTACCTATTTTTCAGAAGTGGCAGTATCATTTACAGTTTACATTAGAAAAAGAGTTTGTTATGTCTTACATTATGCAGGGATGTACACACGTCGTAGAAATTTGTCAGTGAATTTTCATTTTTGTTAAATATTGATCAGTTAATGACAAAACTGAACCAAGTGATATGGTCTGGTAGCAACATTAGAGCAAGTACATTGAAGCAAGTGTCTTACATTTTGGCAGCAGGTACCTTGATTTGCTAGCAAATTGAAAACAAGCGCCTTGATATGATGGCAACATTGAAGCAAGTGCCTTGATGTGATGGCAACATTGAAGCAAGTGCCTTAATGTGTGACAATATTGAAGCAACTGCCTTGATGTGATGACAACATTAAAACAATGCCTTGTTATGTGGCAACATTGAAGCAAGTGCCCTGATGTGTGGCAACATTGAAGCAAGTGCCTTGATGTGATGACATCATTAAAACAATGCCGTGATGTGTGGCAACATTGAAGCAAGTGCTTTGATGTGATGACAACATTAAGATAAGTGCCCTGATGTGTGGCAACATTGAAGCAAGTGCCTTGATGTGATGACAACATCAAAACAAGTGCTTTGATGTGTGACAATATTGAAGCAAGTGCCTTGATTTGTTGCAACACTAAAACAAGTGCCTTGATGTGTGGCAACATTGAAGCAAGTGCCTTGATGTGATGACAACATTAAAACAAGTGCCTTGATGTGTGGCAACATTGAAGCAAGTGCCTTGATGTGATGACAACATTAAACAAGTGCTTGATTGGCAATACAAAATGCCTTGATTGGCAACACTAAAGCAAGTGCCTTGATGTGTGGCAACATTAAAAAAGTGCCTTGATATTGGCAACGGAACTAGAGTCTTATGTGAGGAACATTAAATAAGTGCCTTGATATGTTGGCAACGTGAACTAAGTCTTGATTGATGGAACATGAAATAAGTGCCTTGATATGTTGGCAACGGAACAGAGTCTGATGTGTGGAACATGAATAAGTGCCTTGATATGTTGGCAACGTGAACTAGAGTCTTGATGTGATGGGAACATTGAAATAAGTGCCTTGATATGTTGGCAACGTGAACTAGAGTCTTGATGTGATGGGAACATTGAAATAAGTGCCTTGATATGTTGGCAACGTGAACTAGAGTCTTGATGTGATGGGAACATTGAAATAAGTGCCTTGAAGCGACAAAGTTGTAGCTAGTGCCCATGTGATGATACTATGCATCAAGTAGACTTGCCTAACATCAGTACTTTAAGACCAAGTAGCGTAACGTTTGCTCCCTTGATGAAAGAAATACACGCCCATAATTCCAAACTAATGCTGCTTACCACACCCAATCGCCTAGCAGAAATAATAACACTGAGCATACAGAACAAACATGGACGGATGTCTCTTTGTCTGTTCTGTGTGTTCTGTGTTGTCATTTCTGCAGCGCTATTAGGTGTCGTAAGCAGCGTTCGTTTGGAGTTATGGGCGTGTATTTCTTTCGTCATGGGAGCAAGATTACCCTACTTGTTCTTTGATTAATGTTGTCCGTTTTCTGCCTCGTTTAAGATTTCCTTTAACATCAATACACTTTGTATTTTATGTTTCACTAGCAGCCTATGGAGACCATCGGAACCCATCTTGAAGACGGAACTATTCATATACAGATAGACAGAGAGATAGATAGGTATATTCATACACACACCGCGCGCGCGCCGCGCGCGCGTGTGTGTGTGTGTGTGTGTGCACATGTCTATCCAGTGTGTTAGCTTGGGATTCTCCAAATGTAATTTATCAATTCTTGTGGATTTTTATCCCTAGAACTGGTTCCATAGACTGTCTGTAACATTTCCGCTTACAATTTTTAGACAACTTTTGGCCTACCATCTTATTCATAATTCTTAATTTCACCCTTCACTGGGCACTTTTGTTTGTTTTCTAGAGGCATTTATCCTGCAGGCAGGGACATCTACTCGTTCTGTTTTTATTTTTTGTGTTTTTGCTAACATGGAGATGGTTCTCACTCGGCAAGTAATTACGATCAACCAGAAGAAAGCAGCAGAACCTTTAATAAAGCGTAAATGCTGATGCTTGTTGATCCTATTGATCTCTCCTTTCAACAACAATTAAAATCCTACTTGGAGACAGATGTCCTATCATGTACCATTTCTTTTAATCGATAGACTTTAATTTCAGTTTGAAGATTTCATTCGGGGGTATTTTGATCCATTTTATGATCCATGTTTCACTTCGTATTTCGAAATTTTGGACACGGGTTTTAATGTCGCATTATGCGTGTAAGTATATATGCACAACAATTACACGACGCTGCTTCGCTTTTTGTCACGTGTGTGCGTACAACTGTTGATGATGTCAGTTTGTTTAGCTTATTTTAGTTTGCTGGTGTCTTTGTAAGCGGATGCTCAAATCCTGCTGAATCGCCGTGCCTTGCGTTGATTTCTTACAATCACATGTATAAGCACATTTTTTATAAACTATGAGAGTGTTGAGGGGAGGCGGAGAGGGCGGACGTGTGTATGTGGAATGGATATATGGGGAAAGGCACGCCTATGTGGGTAATGGATGTGGAAAAAGGATATGTGGAGATGCGGCGTTTGTGATGGTAGCGAGGACGAAAGGAGAACCGGGGCGTGTGCCGGATGAGGATCGTGGACTGGGGAGAAGGAGGACGTGTATGCCTGTTTTCTTGTCTACGATTTTGTTAAACAATGAATTGACTACTATGCAGACGTTGAGTAATTACATATTCATGTGCAATTCTCTCTTGATTTTAATATTCTATTTAAGATGAATGACAATCATTGATCTAGGAGCAAAAGATATGGGTGTTTGTGTCCGGTGTTTTACCCCTTTTCCTTACCCCACCTTTTTTTTTTACCCCAATAGCATCCGTGTTATATTTTCCTCATGTCTTGATAACTCTATTGTGTACATATCGTTCCCATTTAAATTGCTAAAATTGCCACGTGCATTGATAGCTCTTTGTGTACATATCGTTCCCTTTAAATTGTTAAAAAATATCACGTGCACACTATTCCGGCGTACCCCAAAAGAACGCCGAGGGAGCACGAACTATCGCTGGTCAACAGAATTCTACTCGTTCGTCTTTTCTCAAGCATATGCTGTGCTCTTTGCATGCAGAACAATGCGCCCACACGATTTTTCTTATCGTTATTATTTTCATCATGTGGATCGATTTGTTGACTTGTCGTGTTCGTCAGGTCCTTTGTGTCAGTAAAGTTGATTCGTTTTGAGTGACACTTTTTGTCTTGTGCGCAAGAAGGAACAGATTCTCTGTTTCTTAATCCTATTCTCTGTCTCTTGGTCAGTTTCCATCTGTTTGTCTGTCTGTCTGTCTGTCTGTGTCCTTCCGTCTGTCTGTCCTTTCCATCTGTCTGTCTGTCTTCTTCTCTCTCTCTCTCTCTCTCTCTCTCTCTCTCTCTCTCTCTCTCTCCTCTCTGTTGCACGCCCGCACACACACATACACACACACACATGTACACACACACATACACACACACCACACACACACACTCAGTCTCTCTCTCTCTCTCTCTCCTCTCTCTCTTCTCTCTCTCCTCCCTCTCTCTCTCTCTCTCTCTCTCATTGTTGTCATTATTATCAATTCATCGTCATCGTCGTCATCGCCACCACCATCATCATCAGTTTCACTACCTCCGAACCACCTCTTTCTCCAGACGTTCCTTAGGGCTCAATACCGGGATCTATATCGTTCATTCTGTACGTCAGCGGACCACCGTATTTTTGCAAACGTAACTCAACTTCAGCAAGCATGCAAACCATCATACATCAACATACTCATAAAGTCATTTCAAGAATATGCAGTGAACACTAAAGCATGGATGACACAGAACACTTTGTTATTTACTGGTCATAAACTCACACATGGACATTCTATCTGATTCAACATTGAAAACGAATTTGAATCAACTTTAGGGGAGTACTACTGGGCCGGTCCCAGAAGTACCCCCCTTGCATACCTCATTTATCAATGTGTTCAGGCTTGTTATTTACTGGTTATTGAACATTCTACCTGAATCAACATTGAAATATAGTCTGAATCAACTGTAGGGGGAGTTGTTCTGGGCCAGTCCCAAAAGTACCCCCCCTTCCATATCTCCTTTATCAATGTGTTCAGGGTTGTTATTTACTGGTCATAAGCTCACACATGAACATTCTACCTGAACCAACATTGAAAACGAGTCTGAATCATTTTGGGGCCGGAATAGCTCAGTTGGTAGAGCGCCAGACTCGTGATCCTGAGGTTGCGGGTTCGAATTTTGGTACAGGGGATTTTTCCTTCGGAGTTAACATTGATTCTGACTCCATTCCCCATAGAGTCCTTCGAATGAGACTATAAACCAAGGGTCCGTGTGTGAACGCACGCACAACATCTTGCACACACGTAAAATCCTGTCACCAACTTCCGGAAGAAAGGCCAGTTTGGCCGTTGGTATGGATGACACGTTACACATAGCATGCACCCTGCGTGAGAAATGGAAAGAATGAAGGAAATAAGGGAATTGAGTGCACAATATTGGGCCGGTCCCAGAAGTACCCCTCTTGCATATTTCCTTTATTAATGTGTTCAGGGTTGTTATTTACTGGTTATAAACTCATACATGGACATTTATCTGATTCAACATTGAATATGAATTTGAATCAACTTTAGGGAGAGTACTATTGGGCCGGTCCCAGAAGTACCCCCCCCCCCCCCCTTGCATACCTCCTTCATCAATGTGTTCAGGCTTGTTATTTACTGGTTATAAACTCATACATGGATATTCTACCTGAATGAACATTGAAATATAGTCTGAATCAGCTTTAGGGGAGTTGTTCTGGGCCAGTCCCAAAAGTATGCCCCTTGTATATCTCCTTTATCAATGTGTTTCAGGGTTGTTATTTACTGGTCATAAGCTCACACATGGACATTCTATCTGAATCAACATTGAAAACGAATTTGAATCAACTTTAGGGGGAGTACTACTGGGCTGGTCCCAAAAGTACCCCTTGCGTATCTCCTTTATTAATGTGTTCAGGGTTGTTATTTAAAAGTTATAAACTCACACATGGACAGTCTATCTGAATCAACATCGAAAACCAGTCTCAATTATCTTTAGGAGAGTACATCTGGGCTGGTCCCAGAAGTACCCCCTTGCAGATCTCCTTTATTAATTTGTTCTGGGTTGTTATTTAGTGGTCATGAACTCACACACTGAAATTCTATCTCAATCAACATGAAAGTATAGTCTGAATCTACTTTAGGGAGAGTACTTCTGGGCCTGTCACAGAGTACCCCATTGCAGATTTCCTTCATTGATGTGTTCAGGGTTGTTATTTACTGGTCATAAACTCATACATGGACATTCTACCTGAATCAACATTAAAAACGAGTCTGAATCAACTTCAGGGCGAGTACTTGTGGGCCGTCCTAGAAGTACCCCCCCCCCCCCCCCCCCCCCCCCCCCCCTTGCATATCTGCATATTGTCATATAGACTGATTCAACTTTAGGGGGCCGGGGAGTACTTCTGGGCCGGTCACAGAAGTATGCATATACTCATAGTACTTGCATATCTAATTCATTCATGTGTTCAGGGTTGTTATTTACTGGTTATAAACTCATACATGGACATAAACTCCTACATGGGCATTCTATCTGAAGCAACAATGAAATATTCTCTGAATCAACTTAGGGGGGAGTACTTTGGGGCCAGTCCCAGAAGTACCCCCCTTGCATATCTCCTTTATTGATGTGTTCAGGGTTGTTCATGTGTGAGTTTTTGACCAATAAGTAACAACCTGAACACATTAATAAAGGAGATATGCAAGGAGGGTACTTCTGGGACTGGCCCAGAAGTACTCCCCCTAGAGTTGAGTCAGACTATATTTCAATGTCAATGTTGATTCAGGTAGAATGTCCATGTTTTAGTTTATGACCAGTAACTAACAGCTCTGAACATTTTAATAAAGGAGATATGAAGGGGGGGGGGGGGTACTTCTGGGACCGGCCCAGAAGTACTTCCCTAAAGTTGATTCCGACTATATTTTAATGTTGATTCAGGTGGAGTATCCATGTATGAGTTTATAAGCAGCAAATAACAACCCTGAACACATTGATAAAGGAGATATGCAAGGCGGATACTTCTGGGACCGGCCCAGAAGTACTCCCCTAAAATTTATACAGACTGTATTCTGATTCTGAAACAAAATCCACACAAGTCTTCATAAATGAGAAACAACATCTCTAAACTCTTTAATACGGAAGCTATAAAAGGCGGGTACTTTTTGGCCTGGTCCCAGAAAGACTCCCCACCTGCTACAGAAGTACTTCCCGGGAGTCCTTCTGGATCCGCTAAAAACTCCCGAGAATAAGACTGGGCTGGGCCCAAAAGTACTGTCTCAGCTTCGGGGGTGGGGGGGGGGGGGGGGGGCAGGCGTACTCCGGGAGTCATTCTTGTGCCGGGGGGGGGGGGGGGGGGGGTTTGGGGGGGGGAGGAGGGAGGTCAGTTTGGGACTGGTACCAAAAGTACTCCCCTGTCTAAAGGAATCATCGTTATAAGTAGTTACATAAAACAAACGTTTATTTGCAAAGTTGTCAATAGGGGGGAGTACTTCTGGGACCAAGGGGAGGTACTGTCCCGGAAGTAGTCCTGGGAGTCATTCTGGCGCGCGGGCCCAGAAGTGCTGGTTTGTGCCAGGGCCAGCTTAACTCTCCAGGGAGGCCTTACCAGGCTGGAGCCAGATTAACTCCCCAGGAGAGTTGAGGGCTGCTCTAAGCCAGGTCCAGTTTAACTCTCTAGGGAGGCTGTTTTGGGCCAATGCCAGATTAACTCCCCAGGAGGAGGAGGGGGGGGGGGGGGGCTTTTCTGGGCTTGTCTAGTTTAAACTCTCCAGGGGGGCTGTTCCATGATGATGCCGGATTAACTCCCATGGAGGAGGGCTGTTCTGGGACAGGTTCAGTTTAACTCTCCAGAGGAGCTGTTTTTGTCTGGTGTCAGATTAACTCCCCAGGAGAGGGGATGGCTGCTCTAAGCCAGTTCCAGTTTAACTCTCTAGGGGGATCTATTTTGTTTCCCCAGGAGGGAGAGGTGGCTGTTCTGGGCCTTGTCTAGGTTAACTCTCCGGGGGGAGGGGGGGGGGGGGGGCTGTTCCATGATGGTGCCAGATTAACTCCCCTGGAGGGGGGCTGTTCTAAGACAGGTCCAGTTTAACTCTCCAGATGGGCTGTTCTGGGCTCCCCGGGAGGGGGGAGGGGGTGGGGGGAGGGCCTCTTTCGTGCCAGGGGAAGTTTAACTCTCCAGATAGGCCTGTACCAGTGTCATGTGACGTAGCCTCACATCAAGGCATGTGACGCTCCATCACGTGTAGTTAGTGATATGAATCATTTCCCCATGCCACTACTAAAAAGGAAGAATATTCATGTGGCTTGACTAGTGTAGCGGGCGTCCCCAAATAATGGTGAGAATGACTCATTAAAGAAGAAGGGTGGTCATTGGGTGAAAGTGACCACTGAGAGATAGTTTAATAAGGGCTGGTATGGTGCTGGTCATGTGTTTTGAACACTGAGTATGCACTTACTAGGAGGAGGGAGGAAAGAATCAGTTTTAGCCCAGCAGATGGCCTAGAGACTCGAACCTGTCAGGACGCTGGTCCTCACTGCTGACCAGTCATTACCAGGTGAGCCATAGATAGTTGGGGAAAGCTACAGGGAAAAACCTAAAGAAAAGAGAAAGAAAGAATTCATAATTAAATTGGCAAGCAGGTTACTTACACGAACCTTATTCGTGTTTCAGCCCTTCGCCCTTCACCCTTCACTTTTCACCCCGTGAGGTGGTTAAAGATGGCCATGGTGTGGGGAACACGCCGGTAGTTCAGCCCCAGCAATTAAAGACTCCAGGGAGAGGAGTTGGAACTCATCATCTCTCCAGTGACAGGAGAATTCAAGGGAGAGGAGTCGGAACTCATATCTCCAGTGACGGGAGAATTCAAGGGGGCGATACGATGTCTGAGAGAGACAGGGAATCATGACAGTATGGAGAGAGTCTTATATCTGATGCAGGCATGGCATCAATGATTACAGGAGTTATTTAATCTCCTGGTCTGGATTTTGGGCTAATGTAATGTGAAGGCCATGACTTTATAGAATCTTGAATGAATTAGTTTATCTCTCAGTGTAAAGAGAGATACATGTATAAAATCTGTTTATGTTTGTTTGATGTGATTTAGTAAAGTGTTTTTCCGAAGGAGAGGGGGAGAAGAAAAACATTCGGTAGTGCGCCTTTTGGTTGATTGGAAAGATTGCGTGTGCGTATGGAGTAAATGCTGTCATGAATGCATGTGTGCAAAAGTGACAGTGTGACAACCAGGGTGAAGCCAGATTAACTCCCCAGGACAGAGGGGGGGGGGGGGCTGTTTTAGGCCAGGTCCAGTTTAACTCTTTAGAGGGGCTGTTTTGGGCCGGTGCCAGATTAACTCCCTATGAGGGGGAGGGGGCTGTTCTGGCCCTTGTCTAGTTTAAACTCTCCATGGGGGCTATTCCATAACGGAGCCAGATTAAACTCCCCTGGAGGGGGCCTGTTCTAGGACAGGTCAGTTTAAATCTCCAGAGGGGCTGTTCTGGGCTGGTGCCAGATTAACTCCCAAGGAAGAGGAGGGGGCGGGAGGGGGAGGGCTGTTCTGTGCCAGGGCTAGTTTAACTCTCCAGGTAGGCCTGTACCAGGCTGGAGCCAGATTAACTCACCAGGAAGAGGGAGGGGGGAGGGGGTTGTTCTGTGCAGGGCTAGTTTAACTCTCCAGGTAGGCCTGTACCAGGCTGGAGCCAGATTAACTCACCAGGAAGAGGGAGGGGGCGGGAGGGAGAAGGGCTGTTCTGTGCCAGGGCTAGTTTAACTCTCCAGGTAGGCCTGTACCAGGCTGGAGCCAGATTAACTCACCAGGAAGAGGGAGGGGGCGGGGGTGGGGAGGGCTGTTCTATGCCAGGGCTAGTTTACTCTCCAGGTAGGCCTGTACCAGGTTGGAGCCAGATTAACTCACCAGGAAGAGGGAGGGGGCGGGAGGAGGGAGGGCTGTTCTGTGCCAGGGCTAGTTTAACTCTCCAGGTAGGCCTGTACCAGGCTGGAGCCAGATTAACTCACCAGGAAGAGGAGGGGGCGGAGAGGGGGGAGGGCTGTTCTGTGCCAGGGCTAGTTTAACTCTCCAGGTAGGCCTGTACCAGGCTGGAGCCAGATTAACTCCCCAGGAAGAGGAGGGGGCGGGAGGGGGGAGGGCTGTTCTGTGCCAGGGCTAGTTTAACTCTCCAGGTAGGCTGTACCAGGCTGGAGCCAGATTAACTCACCAGGAAGAGGAGGGGGCGGGAGGGGGGAGGGCTGTTCTGTGCCAGGGCTAGTTTAACTCTCCAGGTAGGCCTGTACCAGGCTGGAGCCAGATTAACTCACCAGGAAGAGGGAGGGGGCGGGAGGGGGGAGGGCTGTTTTGTGCCAGGGCTAGTTTAACTCTCCAGGTCGGCCTGTACCAGGCTGGAGCCAGATTAACTTACAGGAAGAGGGAGGGGGCGGGAGGGGGAGGGCTGTTTTGTGCCAGGGCTAGTTTAACTCTCCAGGTAGGAGAAGAAAAAAACACCCGAAGGTGCTGGGGAGGACCCAGAGAAGCACTGTCTTCACCTGCCTTTAGAGCAGTCCCGTACCACCCTTGGAGGCCTGCGCTGTGTTGACGATGGGTACAGGCACGCGCAGGACACTCCATTAAGATATCAAGGGACATAACTGTCCTGAACAGAGGTAAATTAGACTACAGGATGCAGCTCATAACAGCCTTAAAGTAGCATCCCCATGGGTGTACCAGCCCATATTTCATGACTGCAGAGCCCACCGGCGAAAAACACCACCCTCCAGCTGCCGAGCACACCCCACAGACCCAACCACCCTGCCCACGGACAGATGAAGACAGTGCCACTCCAGACACAGCCAAGCTTTCGCCATACGGTCTTATGTGCCCTCAAGAGAGAATCCAAGTTGTAGTCTTTCCCACTGTCAACAGGACTTTCCCTGTGGTCAGTGGGTCTTTCCTCACCGTCACTGGACCTTTCTCCAGGGTCAGCCTAGTTAAGGCAAAGAAGAAAAAAAACACCGAAGGTGCTGGGGAGGACCCAGAGAAGCACTGTCTTCACCTGCCTTTAGAGCAGTCCCGTACCACCCTTGGAGGCCTGCGCTGTGTTGACGATGGGTACAGGCACGCGCAGGACACTCCATTAAGATATCAAGGGACATAACTGCTCCTGAACAGAGGTAAATTAGACTACAGGATGCAGCTCATAACAGCCTTAAAGTAGCATCCCCAAGGGTGTACCAGCCCATATTTCATGACTGCAGAGCCCACCGGCGAAAAACACCACCTCCAGCTGCCGAGCACACCCCACAGACCCAACCACCCCTGCCCACGGACAGATGAAGACAGTGCCACTCCAGACACAGCCAAGCTTTCGCCTTTACGGTTTTTCGTCCCCTCAAGAGGAACCCAAAGTTGTAGTTTTTCCCCCACTGTAACGGTTTTTCCCCTGTGGCCCGTGGGTCTTTCCTCACCGTCGTGGCCCCTTTCCCCCGGGTAAACCTTTTTAAAGGGGAAAAAAGAAGAAAAAAACCCCCGAAGGGTGGGGAGGACCCAGGAGCACTGTCTTCACCTGCCTTTAGGCAGCCCCCGTCCCACCCTTGGGGGCCCTGGGCGGGTGTTGAGAGGGGGTTACGGCACGCCCCAGGCCCACTCCATTAAGTATAAAGGGGGACATAACTGCTCCTGAAAAGAGGTAAATTAGCCCCCCCGGATCCGCTCAAACACCCTTTTAAAATTTTCCCATCCCCAGGGGTGTACCACCCCCATTTTTCATGCTGCGGGCCCCCACCGGCGAAAAAAAAACACCACCCCCCCAGCTCCCGAGCACACCCCACGGGACCCAACCCCCTGCCCCCGGACAGGGGAAGCCCATTTGCCACCCCCGACACCACCCCAAGCTTTCGCCTTACGGTCTTTTTTTTCCCCTTCAAAGAGAATCCAAAGTAAACTATTTTAAACTTTTCCGGGTTTGGGCCCTTTTTACAGGCGGGTTCCCCAGATTAATTTCCCAGGAAGGGGGGAGGGGGCGGGGGGGGGAGGGCTGTATTGTCCCGGGTTTTTTTTAAAAAAAACTCTCCAGGTGGCCGGTACAGGCGGGTGCCTTTTTAAAAATCACCAGGAGGGGGGAGGGGGGGGAGGGGGAGAGTGTTTTGTGCCAGGGCTAGTTTAACTCCCCGGGGTGGGCCCTTTTCCGGCTGGTGCAGTTAACCCCCCGGGAGGGGGGGGGGGGGGGTTTCTCAAAGGCCAGGTCCGGTTTTTCCCCACTCTGGGGGCTTTTTTGGGGGACGTCCCAAAATTTTTAAACCCCCCAGGAGGGGGGGGGGGGATGTTCGGGCCTTGTCTAGTTTAACTCTCCGGGGGGGGCTGTCCAGACGGTCCCAAAATTTACTCCCCTGGGGGGGTTTTTTCGGGACAGTTCCTTTTTAAATTACTAGGGGGGGCTGTTTGGGCTGTTGCCAGATTAACACCCCAGGAGGGGGGGGGGGGGGGGGGGGGGGGGGGCCTGTTTTGAAACCAGGGGCCCATTTTAAACTCTCCAGGGAGGCCTGTACAGGCTGGAGCCAGATTTAACCCCCCAGTTAAAAAAGGGAGGGGGCCCCTAAGCCGGGTTTCCAGTTTAAATTCTGGGGGGGGGGGGGGGGGGGGGCTTTTTTTGGGCCCCGGCCAGATTAACTCCCCAGGAGGGGAGGGGGCTGTTCTGGGCCCATCCTATTTATAACCTCTCCTGCGGGGGGGGGGTTTTGGGGGGGGGCTGTTCCAGGGAGGGTCCCAAAGATTTAAACCCCCTAGGGGGGGGCTGTTCTAGGACGGGTTTCCATTTTAAACCCTCCAGGGGGTTTGTTCTGGGTGGTCCCAGTTTTAAACTCCCCAGGAGGGGGAGGGGGGGGGGGGGGGGGGTTTTTAACCCGGTTTTGTCCCGGGGCCCATTTTTAACCCTCTCCAGGGAGGGCCTGAAACCAGGCTGGGGGCCGTTTAAAACCCCCCGGGGAGAGTGGGGAGGGGGGTTTTTTTTGGGCAGGGCCAATTAAAACTCTCCAGGGGGGCCTTAACAGGTTAGCCAGATTAACCCCCCAGGAGGGGGGGGGGGGGGGGGTGCTTTGGCCAGGCCCGGGTTTAACTCTCTATGGGGGGGGGGGGGGCTTTTTTTGGGGCTGGGGCCAGTTTAAAATTCCCCAGGAGGGGGGGGGATATTTTTGGGGGACAGGTTCGGTTTAAAAACTCTCCAGAGGGGCTGTTCTGGGTGAAGCCAGTTTAAATTCCCCAGGAGAGGGGGGGGGGTGGGGCTTTTTTGTCCCCGGGCCATTTTAAACTCTCCAGGGAGGCCTGTCCCAGGCGGACCCCGTTTAAAATCCCCAGGGAAAGGGGGGTTTGCTCTAATCCAAATGCCCTTTTTAACTCTCTGGGGGGGCTTTTTTTTGGGGCCCACTGCCAGATTAACCCCCCAGGGGGGGGGAAGGGGGGGCCTGTTTGGGCCTTGTTTAGAAAAAATCTCCAGGGGGGCTTTTCCATGACGGTCCCAGTTTTTAACTCCCCTAGGGGGGGTGTTTTTGGGACGGTCCATTTTAAAACTCTCCGAGGGGCTGTTCTGGGCTGGTGCCAGATTAAACCCCCCAGGAGGGGGGAGGGGGGGGGGGGGGGGGGGGGGTTAACGGGTTTTTGTCCCCGGGCCAGTTTAACCTCCAGGGAGGCCGTCCCAGGGGGGCCCCAGTTTAACTCCCCGGGAGGGGTAAAGGGGCTGTTCTAGGCCGGTTCATTTTTTAACTTGGGGGGGGGGGGGGGGGGGGGGGGGTCCCAGTTAACTCCCAAGGAGGGGGGAGAGGGATTTTATGGGCCCTTGTCTATTTAAAATCTCCGGGGGGGATGTTCCATAAGGGTTCCGGGATTAACCCCGTCTGGGGGGGGGGCCTTTTTTTTTTGGGAAAGGGCCCAAGTTTAACTCCCCAGAGGGGCTTTTTTCTGGGTTGTGCCAGATTAACCCCCCTGGAGGGAAAAAGGGGGGGGGGGGGGGGGGGGGCGGGGGGAGTGTTTTGTACCGGGGGCCAGTTTAACTCCCCCGGGGGGGGGGGGGGGTTTTTTGGGGCCCGTTTTTTTAAAACTCCCCAGTGGGGGGCCCTTTTCCCAAAGTCCGGTGCAGATTGGGAAAAGCTGTTCTGGGGCCAGGTCCGTTTTAACTCCCCAAGGGGATGGGGCTGTTTTGGGCCCAAAAGCCCAAATTAACCCCCAGGGGGGGGGGGGGGGGGGGGGAAGAGGGGGGGCTGTTTCCCCTTTTGGGAGGTGTTTTCGCCCCAATTTCCGTTTAAAACTCCCGGGATTTAAATCGGGGGGCCCAGGGGCGAGACTGACCCCGGGGAAAGTTAACGGGGAAAGGGGGGGGGCAGTTTCACCACTTTACGGGGGAAGGTTTCAAATTTTGGGTGGGGCGGCACTGTTTCTAGGGCGCAGAAAAATTAAATTTTAAAAAAAAAAATGGGAAACCAAGTTCTAAACCCGATGGGACCCCAAATTTTTTGGGACAAAGAAACCTTGGCATTCCCGGGGGTCATGGACTTTTGTTTTGGGCGGTACTTTTAGGGCGCAGCAAAAAGAAAAAATTCAAAAAAAAACGGAGAGCTCCACTCTTCCAACTGAAAATTTAGTTTCTCAACCGATCAACACCAAATTTGGCACAAAGGATCCTTGGCACCCCGGGGAGTTTTAATGGGATATTTTTCTTTTTTGGGGGCATTGTTTCTTGAAAGCAGCAAAATTAAATGTTTTAAAAAAACGATTTCTGCCGATAGTATGTAAAATGAGCTTTTGCGGGAAAGGGGCCAAAAAGGGCACCAAATTACAACGCTTTTTATTCACGCGGCACAGAGTGGGGTTTGGGGGAGGGGAGAAGGAGGGGAGGGAAAGGGGGGGGGTGGGGGGGGGGGTGGGGGAGGAAAGGGGGGAGAAGGGGGTGGAGGGGGGAAGGGGAAGGGGGGAAAAATTATAAAAACTATTGTGTGTGTGGTTTTTGTGTTTTGTGTGTGTGGTTTTTGGGGTGTTCCTTCTGCACGGCCCAGGGTTTTTTGGGTGGACACGTTTTTTTGCAAAAATTTCCTTGACAAATTTGGGTACAAAGACGCGGAAAATTATTGACACTTTTTGTCTGACCCTTTTGGGGGGCCGTGACCTTGACCCTTTTGGGTATGGCGAAAGGGAAAACTGCTGCATAAGCTTTTGAGGTAAAGGCCAAAGGCACCCCGCAAATTTGGGGTAAATCGGGTTTTAGAACGGGAACTGTGGTTGGCGAGGAAAAATTTACTTCTCTCCCCGTCGCACTCGTGACCCTTTAATTTGATCTTGGATTTAAAACGCCTTTCTTGGTGGACCCTTTTTGGGTTTAGCAATTTTGGGGGAAATTGTAAAAAACACTGGAAAGATAAAAACGCGAGTTATCAACAAATTTTGGGTTGGGCCTTTCCGGGGGTCCCTGTGACCTTGTCCCTTTTCCCTTTTACGATTTTGGAAAACTTCTGCCCTAAGCTTTTAATAATAAAAATAATATAATTTAAAAATAATAAAAATACAATTTTTAGAGCGGGCCCCTTTTTCACAAAAGCTCAAGCGCCCTTTTCAATGTTCAAAAATAATTTTAAAAAGGGCAAATTTAAACAAAAAGGGAGCGTTACTGGAAAACGACAAAAAAGCAGAAAAAGGACAAAAACAAAGTGTGAAGTTTAAAAACCCGTTTTAAAGCCCGACCCCAAAACAGATTGCAAAAACAAAATCACTATACAAAACCCCTTTAAACCCCGTCACCTCGTCCCAAATTTTGACAAAGAAAAATAGTAAGGGGGAAAGGGGGGGGGGGGGGGCCCCAAACCAAAAAATTGGGCACCACACACACACACCCCCGCCGCGGGGGCGCGGCACACACTGTAGTTTTCAAAATGGAAACACTTTTCAACACGTTTAAAAACCCAAAGGGCAACCCCCCAATAAAGGACAAAAAAAAGTTTTCTATAAAAAAAATTTCCCTTTAACAGATGGGTTTTGGTGGGAGACGGAAAGCAGATTTCAGTTTTAGCAGAGCGGATCGAAAGTGGGAGAGAGTTCCCAAAGGAAGGGGGGTGCCAAAAAGAAGGCATTCAAAATAGGGTTTTTTTTGAAACCCCCGTGGCTTGCAGAGTGTGAGAGTGGCGGGGTGTGAGCGGAAATGTTTTTTTGCCGGTTTGTATAAAGCTAACCAGGTGAGAAAGATGACAGGACCAGAAAACCCCTGACGGCGCGGGGAAAAAAAATGAAAGCAATTTTTTTCTAATTGCGTTTTTCTATGGGGAGCCCGTTTCGAGTGTGGAGTGCGGGGTGGGTGTGGTCTCTTTCGGAGAACCCCCGTGACAGGGTGCGCAGTATTTTGTTAAACTCTGAATTCGTTGGGATAAGGTCTTTTTGGGGGAATTTTACAAGGGGGGGACCCTTGAAAAAATTTCCCGAGGGAGAGCACAAAAGCTGAAACGGGGAGTTTTTGTTGCCCCCAGGGAGGGGGAAAAGGCGAACTGAAACTTTATAGAGGAGCTCCCAAAATTAAAAATGTAAAAATTTCGTTCATGACCTGAGAATCCCTTGTCAGATGTGAGTCAAGAACAACGCCAAGATTCTTGGGCTGATTTTGAAATGGAACAGTGGCATCACAACAACAAGCGAGTCCGATAAATGGAGCAGACAGTGACGTTCTTGGGTGAAGAAATGACTAAGCTTCTGTTTTCTCATCGTTTAACTTGAGTTTGTTAATGTCATCCATGATTTAAATCCTGAATACATGCTTGCATTGACTGAACCAGCTTGTCGACATGGCTGGGTTCTGCAGACTTTTGTAACTGAGTATCATCTGCAAAAGAGTGAGACAGAACAGAGTGAGATTAGATGATATCAGACAAGGGTGTTGTATACTAAACAAACAAGACATGGCCAAGGACAGAACCCTGTGGCACCCCATAGGCGATTAACGTGGGTTAGATTTGCAGTCTTGAATAGATACAGTTTGAGTGCGGTTGGACAGGTATGATTCAAACCAATGAAGGGCTGTGCCAGAAACACCAAACACATGTTCTAAACGAGAGAGAAGAATGCTGTGATCAATGGTGTCGAATGCGGCCGAGAGATCTAATAATGTCAAAACAGAGATTTTTTCCTTCATCAAGAGAAAGCAGGAGATCATTTACAACTTTCATCAGGGCAGTTTTCTTTGCTATGACTGGGTCTATAGGCCGACTGATGGATACTGAACAGTTGGTTGGACGATAATGAGTGGAAAGCTGAGACAACACAATTTTCTCAATAATCTTTGACAAAAAAGACAGATTGGAAACTGGACGGAAACTTTTCAGATCGTTAGAGTCCAGTGTTGGCTTCTTCAATAGAGGGGTTACAATCGCATTCTTGTGAATTCTTCTGTAGAGGTAAGGGCAAAAGGCTTCTAGCAAATACGGAGGAAATCGGTCCAGAAACACGGCTGTGGCTGTCGATGGAAAATTTCCTTCTCACCTGCCCACGACCTTTTCAGGGTAGATCTAGTTGCAAAGTGAGACGACTGCAGGCGGAAATCTAAACAAATCTTAAATAAATGTTAGCGAACCGCCCCGAGAAACGTGGACAAACGAGTCCCCAAGACAAAACACAACGCGTTTCGACCCCTTAGGTCTTCTTCAGGTGAGATACAAACGAATAAAATAACGAAAATTCACTTAGCTTTGATCGCTTCAGATCGCTTCAGAGTTCAGCGCAAGGAAGACGGCGTTGAATCAGGGTGCCAAGGATGCTTCATACCAAATTTGGTGGCGATCAGCCGAAAAGTGTGGCTTTGTATAAGCAACACACACACACACACACACACACACACACCACACACAACACACACACATACGCGCGCGCGCGCACACACACACACACACACACACACACACACACCACACACACACACACACACCACACACATAACGGTTATATCTTTTGTACACATAACGAGTTATATCTTTTGCGGCGGGACCGACCGGGCTGTGGCTGTGGACGGGGTGTTGCGCCGTTTTTTGTCGTCCTGAACCACTTGTATCACCTCACGAGTTTTGTCGTCCATTTCAACCATTTATGTCGCACCTTACGATGTTTGTTCGTCACACACACACACACTCACACACACACACACAAAACACACACACACACACACACACACATAACGAGTTATGTATATATATATATATATATATATATATATATAAAATATATAATATATTATATATATATATATATATATATTTAACTAGTGAAGGGTCTTTCATATTTATAATATATTTCCCCATTTTCTTCATTTTTTTTTTCTTCTAAAATTTCAAATCTTTGCAAAGTCATTATTATAATGACGGAAGAATTGTTAGCCTGCACTTGTTTTCCCCCACTACTTAATTGTTCAGCATCATATTGTTTGGTCAATCATGGGAGATTGCATCTCTTAGGAGATCCAAGTAAAGGTTGTCCTGCACAATTCTTAGCCACTGACAATGCTTAAGTTATAGAACAGCACAGCTGACCACTCAAAGTGTTCCATATCTTTTGATCTCCCTTGTATCCTTGAATGGATCCTCAGGCATAGGCTCAAAGATTGTCCCCTACTTTTATACTGTTTGTATAATGCTTTTATTTTTTTAGCAACTTTTTTTCCTCTCCACACTTTCGTTTTATTCCATTTTACTATCCTTCACTGGCTGCTTTGGGGGTGCTGTTGGATTCTTTTTTTAACCCTTGGTGGTGAGAACACCACAGAATTATGAACTGTGGTGTGTCTCTATTTGACACCAGGAGCGCAGACACAATCAGCCGTGTCTCCCCGATGAGTCGGATCCAGCGGACGAAAGGCCTAGGAGCAGGCAATACAAATAGATCTGCCTCCCGAAGGGATCACGATGGTTCCCTCAGGCAGCTAGTGAAGGGTCTTTCATATTTATAATATATTTCCCCATTTTCTTCATTTCTTTTCTCTCTAAAATTTCAAATCTTTGCAAAGTCAATTATAATGACGGAAGATTGTTAGCCTGCACTTGTTTTCCCCCACTACTTAATTGTTCAGCTATATATAATTATATATATATATATATATATTATATATATATATAAGTAGTAGGGTAAGGGACTTTTTCACCCCCCAAGGGACCTCGGAGGGGACCTCCCCGGAAGTGGTGTTGCGCATGCCGGAAGTAGGCGGCAGGTGTCGCGGCAGGTGGTGCGCATGGCGTGGCGGGGTCAAGGTCACGGTTGTGGTGAAGCTAATAAAAGATTTTTTTTTTGAGTCTTTGTTGTTTGGTGGGGGTGGTTGTTTGCTGACGTAGTGAGTTAAAAATAGATGGGGGTGTTCGTGTTGCTCTGCCGCAGCCGTGGCGATCGATGTTTGACGTGGGTTTCCTTTTTTAATGTAAAATAAATGGGTTGTTTTCCCCCCCCTTCCCCCTCTCCCTTCGTTGCCAGCTGGTTGTTTCCGCTGACGTAGGCGTGTTTAAAAAAAAAGAGAATGGCGAGATGCTTAGATGATGAGGAATGCTGAAGAAGACAGGAATCCGTTTTAAATGACCAGGAATTAAAAAAAAGAATGTCAATTGTGGGACGCTAACAGAAGAAGCTATGGGGATCCAAGGTGGGAACCATCCCTTTACGTTGATAGCTGGTCCAACAGGAAGTGGAAAAACTTTTGGGTCAACACGTTTATAAAATCACATCCATGAAGTAAAGACAAACCGACCTCCCGAGAGATGTGTGGTGTTTACGGAGAGTGCAGTCTGATATCATCTTTTGAAAGGAGTCACTAATTAAATCGAAGGGCATACCCAAAGTATAAGAAGGGAAATGATCAGAAACGACTTTTGTGTATAGATGACTTGATGAGCGAAACGGATGACAGGTGACAAAATTCTTCACAAAGGTACCATCAACGCAACAGAGTGTCCAAGTACAATCCGTGCAAATCCTGTTTGGGAAAAACAAAGAACAACGGACCATCAGCTTGAACCGTCATTATCTGGTGGTATTCAAGAACCCAAGGAGACGCCTCACATATCACCCACCCCAATTAGCTAAACCAAGAATGTATCCCGAAGAATGAAGTACAATTCAGAAGCTTTTAAAGAATGCGACATCCAAACCCCACTCCACGGTTATTTGTTGTTTGACCTTCCGTCAGGAGACCCCACGACATCTCCGTCATAGAACAAATATTACAACCCCCACACTCCCCCGACCCCATCAAGTTCGTGTATGTGCAGAAATGATTTTCGTCTTCCAATATCCATGTTTAACCTGCAACGATAAATTTTTTCCTTTTTGGTGGAGAAATGAGAGAAGGCTGTGTGGGAGATGTATTAACCCCCTGAGAAGTCACTGATACAGTGTACGCTGAGATTAACCACTTTCCCTTTTCTTTCCGTTTCATGGGTTGGTAGTCCTTTTCAATGAGACTGAGACTTTGTGGATCATTAACAAGCGAAGCGCCCATCACACACGGCGGTATTTGCGAAAACCGGACATTGACTCTCTTCAACCATCATGTCAGCACTATGAGAAGGAATCTACCCCAGATTGCAGTGTTGTGTGGTTGCCACCCTTGCAGTAATTAACGGCAGCTCAGAAAGGGGCCTCCCAGATTTGATCAACGCCCTTAGTGCATGATCCCCAACATTTAAAAAGGCACACGTGAGACTCGACTCCTGCCCCAGAAGAAAACAGTTGTCAGATAACAAGCAGAACTTACGCTCCCTGGCGAAGAAAGGAACAACAGCAAGAGTAAGAAGCAGAATCTGCAGAAGGGGGATTTCATCTTTTCTCTCGGTGCCCTCATCAAACCTTTCCTGGGGGTGCTCGAGGATTACTCTAGGGGGGATTGTAACCACATCATGGAGCATACGAAGAAAATGATTATATTGGAATCCTCGTGTGCTGACTCGTTCTCGGGCCTCCAGTTCCCTATCCACATCTACAGGTCTTAGGGACATGGATCAGCAGATGCGTGATATATTAGGCAGAACAATGAAACAAGCGCCGACGACAAGGCTAAATAAGTATCATCTCAGACACTTTGGAAATATTTGAAGCGTTTTGATCAGTTTTAAGGAAAAAACCACTGGAGTAATGACTGTTTCAAGGGGGCAAAAACGCCTACTCAAAAACAAAGAAAACCCAAACTGAAGCAGAAAACCAGAGACTGTAGATGACGCGTCAACTCTCATGTTTGACAACGTGAGAGGATGTTGTGAGAGAGTACCAAAAACATAGAAAAGCAAAGCGAGCGGTACTTTTAAAAACAACCGCGTTCAGAATCACCACAGGATCTGAAATGGAAGCCAGCGAGAGAGGAAATCATTTGCGAGGACAAGAGCTATTAAAACTCGAAGACTCTCGTTGAAATTTGGTCAAGATGATGTGCTAACAACAAAACGTCGCACTTTTTCCAACCCATTGGTGGAAATCCATTGCCCGCTGCTCACTATGATGCCACCATCTCCCCGCAAGATTTAGCTTGGAAACCCAAAGAGAAAACCAAAACCCCGACCGTTGGAAGTTTATGACAACACAAAAACCCGGCCCCCCCCCCCCTGTCCATTCTTCACAGACTAACGGAAGGGGACCTGTCGGTGTGTGGGTTCCCCCTCTTCCCCCCAATAATCCGTGTTTTCCTAACAACCACAAATGCCAACACCCCCACTCATCATGAGAAACGTTCCTTATCATCTATCAATAAGCCACGAGGGGGTACAGAAGGACCTCTGACAGTTGGGAAGAGACGACCTTTTTCCCCTTGGAGGAGAAAGAACACACATAGGAACGACCCGGAAACAACAGAGATTTAGAGCAAGACTGCACCTTTGAAGATTGGGAGACATACTGACTAACAACACCTGAAATGGCTATGGCTCCGCGGGAAAAAAAAGAAAAAAATTATCGAAAAAACAGAACAGAATTGGGGCAGGCTTACTACACACCCACAACGCCCTGGATCCTTATGGTGTGTCAAAACGTACGCCCTTGAAACGTAAACGAAGAAAAAAAGCTGTGCTCAAAGAATGGTTGAGTCACAAGATTGCTTATACTCTTCAATACACCTGTGCGACACAAGTTTGAGAGAGGAGCGTGTTGTTGTAGGAGGAATGGACTCATCAATGGCAAGCTGATCTGATTGACGCCAACCCTGAATAAAACCAATGATGTTTTTAGCTATCTGCTGACAGTCATCGAATGTCTTGTCTAAATCTGCTTGGTTGGGTCGTTCCTTTTGAAAAACAAGACCGGACCTGGATGGTGGGAGGCCTTTGCAACGCATCCTTGAAACCAGGGTCGGAAACCCCTCAAAAACTTACAAACAGACAAAGGGGCAGAGTTTCTGAACAAAACATTTTCAAAAACGTATTTGAAGGAAAAAAAATACAACTTTTTTTGGTGACAGAAAACGAGATACGAAAGCCTTCTGTTGTAGAGAGACATGAATGGCACTTTGAAAGAGAAGCTCTGGCGCTAACTTTAACCAGAAAAAATACATTGAGATTTGTGGAAGTTTGAAAAAACCACATTGGTAGAAGAGGCCTACAACCATTCGTATTTCAATCAAAAAATCAACAAAAACATCAAAACATCCCATTTCAAAATTCTCACAATCACAACACAAACCGCAGCATCCAGCGTGTCCTCGCAGAAGTGACAACACACAAACAAGAAAATGTATGGGCAACCTCTGTACAACAGCGACCAGCCTACGTCCTCCTCTTCTCACCCTAAACTGAAACTAGGAGATCGTGTCAACGCTTCAGTAAAAAACCCGAGGAAGACCTTTTAAAAAGGTTATTTGCCATCCTAGTCGAAGAACTTTTCACACAGTCATTCGAATAAAAAAGACCATCCCAGTGACATACACATTTCTCAAAGACGGATCATTAGAAAAGCTTCAAGGACTTTTAATGACTCAGGAGAGACAGAAATTGGGGGAGAAAAAGATTTATTGTATTGAAAGCGATCTTAAAAGCAACGCAACAAAAGGCTAATGGACTGCGTGAATATTTAATCAAATGGTATGGCACTGACTCTCATTCAATTCAATGGATTCCTCAGACGCACTGACCCCCTACGCCACATGACCCCATGGCCTGATTAGCAACCAAGTAGAAATCAGCTCTGACACTATGATGATCGAAGATGAAACCGTCACTCTACTAAACTCTTCGCAGGCAGAGAAATCTGCGCTGTGGCCGTGTGTTTGGACGACGAGTTTCCTCGCTGTGAAATTGTTTTCGGTTGTCAGACCTCCTGGTTTATGTGGAGGTAGTGTGTCCATTTAAACTGATTCGCGGTCAAGGAAGTTGACAATTGTGGGTGCTCTTCTTGGGAGTTGGCTCGGTTACATCCTTCCAATCCTAACCATCGATCCACGCCAACTACCCATGAAACCAGTATGTTTCTACTTGAGTTACCCAGCAACAGCTCGTCCATGTCGTACTCCCACCGTATAATACCCCCCCCCCCCGATAACAACGCAGTCACATTTTTTCACCAAACAGCCGCTCAAAACCTTGTGACTTGAATGGAGAATAGAAGTGGGCCCTGTCTGAAATTTCTGTTCAGCCAACACAAACTTAATACATTGAAGAACAAGAAAATTGGATTCATTTTCGCCCCGATAAGAGAGGCCAGATCAACAGTCGAAACATCTACCTGCGGGATTGTATAATCAGCAGAATTTATCAACTTCATATACTTTAAAACCAAGTTTTATCGACGGTCTGTGCAGAACGAAAAAGAAGGCACCATCAAAACTGTAATTATAAATCGTGCTAAAAAACCCGAAAAGTGACAGTTAGACTGTATGATGCAGATAGCTTCCTCCAGATCAGCCCAGCATTAAGGATATCTTGATCTGGAGAGAAGACATTATGTTTGGGAAAGGTGTCTATTAAAGTAAAAAAAACCAAGTACATCCTCCAACGAGGTCTTGAGGTGTCTACTTTTTATCTCCTTTTTGGCATCTGGGTTCAAAAAGAAAAACGCTTTCCCACCTCATGTTGCTCACAAAAGTTTACAGTCTGCTCAATGAGTTTCTTCTGTAGAGTGTGGATATGATAAAGGATAATTTTTGATTGACTGCCCAAAGTTAATCACCTCCATTATTAAATTCAGAAAAAATTCAGAAAAATAAATTAAAAAAAGCAGATAAGACCACATATGACAACATCAGCCAAAAAGAAAAAAGAACTCGTGCACCAGATGGATTTAGGTGCAGGATAGAAGCAACTGCAACGAAAGAAGCCTTTTTATAACCCTTACAGAACCACAAACCTAACTTTCTTAACTAACCACAACCCTACTTGTAGATTGAATAAACCCTCAAAATCTGAATTAGGTAGGCAAAATTAGTAAAAAGATCCAGTAAAAAAGCAATAGAGACATAAAAACAACACTGAAGACAAACACTGGAAAAATAGTTATGAAGTAATCCAATTGGATTAAAAAAGAATTGGAACAAACAAAGACCAAATACAGTGTTCATTACTTTTACATAGTGGGACTTCTATTCTAATAATCTAAAATACCCTTTCCATGATGATGAATTACTTTACTAAAGCCAAGAATCCGCCAACAAATATACAAATATAACAGATTTCTGAGATGGAACTCATTCCTCCACACTAAGCAAACCCTTTTCTCCTAGCAAAACAGTGGAACTTGGATTAAAAAAAACCAGCAGAAATTCCACATTCGATGACACGGATGTATCTTATGATGGAGCTGAAACGTTGAAATAGATAGGACTATACATGTTGACTCAACTACAGAAAAAACATGGCAAACAGGAAATGGCAATACCGAGAAGAACGGTCTTGGGTCCACGTAACACATTAAAAAACCAAAAATCATGAAAAAACACTAACAAAGAACATTGTAAAATTATTTCAAAGCCATAAACCCACTACAACTCACAGTAAGAAAAGCCACCAAAAAAAACAAGTAAATTATTTAGACAAAACACTAAGACCTTAAGGATCATACATACAAACCATATTAAAAAAAACCTAATGACACAAACACCCGTCTACGTAGGACATCAATAGTACCCACCCACCCTCCCATCTTAAAAACCATACCTAATGGTATAACCAAAAGATTATCTAACAGTCATGCAATGAGAAAGAATTTAACCCAGTGCAGGCAGCCTGAATATCCAAGGAGGCGCTGAAAAACAGTGCAACAACTACAAATTACAATACAACCACAGATAACAACATGCACTGCAACAGGACAAACAGAAAAGAAAAATTATATTATAAACCCTCCATATGATGGAAGAAACACAAACTAACGTAAGGAAAAGAAATCCTCAGAACCTTAAAACATCAATCCCCAAAAGAACATGTACTAATCAAAAATATTCAACAAAAATAACCGTCAAGCTATCATACTCGTGTATGCCCCAACCATAAAAAATACAATTGATGTCTTCCAAGAAACCAAAAACTACCACAACCAAAAGAGGGTGATGGAAAGGATATCTTGTAAATGCACTAAAAAAGACAGTGCCCATTGCATAATAAATGTCTCTAACACAACATATAGAGTTACCAAGCTACGTAACAACAGACTGTGATAAAGAAAACATACATAGAAATCAACGGTTAAAAAGAAAAAACCTCTTTAAAAAAACCAGATATGCCAACCATAAACATTCTTTCAACATGAAAAATATAAAAAAAACCAAACAGAATTAAGTAAATATATTTGGGAAGCTGAAAAATAAAGAAAATAGATTACAACATATCAAGGAAAATTATAAAAAGAGCAAAACACATACAACAACATTTCTAAAAAATGCAACTTATGAACTACAGAAAAGAGGCTGATATTATGTAAAACTACCCCCCCCTAGCTATACCCTGAACTCTAAAGTGGAAAAGTCAACAATTGCAGATGCAGGCAATAAAAAGGAAATCTTTGTCAATGTGCACCATTCCTAGGCCACGTCCCCCCTGAACGGCGCCCCCTAAAAAGAATAACCCGGCAGGCCACGTGCACAAAACGCACAGAACTCACAAAACGCCCACACAAAACCACGGTATAAAACACCGGTGGCGTGCCCAAATTGTATTGTATACCCCTGCGGAGATCGGCTTTTAGCTTGAAAGCAAGCTTGTAGGTTTTTACCACTTCATTTAAAAACCTATTTTAAACTGTATAAATAATATAAATATATATAAATATATAAATATAAATATATAAATATATATATATATAATATATATAATAATATAAAAACGAACGTACCCAACGACCACATGGCTAAGACTTGTTGCAGTTTGCTGTTATTCCTTTGTTGTTGTTTGCTTGCTGCTGTTGTTGTTATTGAATGATGGCCAAAATAAGATGATATGATGATGGATGATGATGGTGATATGAACATTAAATCCCCATCTCCCTTCCCTGACAGAAAAGCATCTGGGAATAGGTGGGTGGGGAGTCATCTTAGTCATGACAATTAAACTCCCCCCACTGTTACAAAGTAACTCCCCCTGGAGGTCGTTTCCATGTCCAGAAAAAACGTGTACACGTTGACTCCCATGGGAGTAACTGTGAAGATCCTGACCCCACTTTAATGGGCATGGAGTTAAACTTTTTTACACACCTGGATGAACTCCTGGTAGCTTAATCAGATATAGTACAGAACTAACTCCCATGGGGGTCATTCTGTTACCGGGTGGGAGTTAAGTCGATATATGTACAAAATGACCTCCCCCCTTAATGTTTTTAAGAATTTGGTTGAGACTTGGTACGAAAAGATATTTTTAGAACATTTTAAGGAGTTTTATAAAATAAAAACCAAAAAAAACACCGACGTAGGGTTAATATGTCACAGGTGGAGTCAATCTAGTTTAACTCCCGTGAGTTAAAATTTACATATAAACATTTAAACCCTTCCCTGGAGATAAAACCCTGTCGGTCGGGGATTAAACATTTCGTTACGCATACAAACAAACAAAAAACCCGGTCCGGGGCTGCTGCGGGACCGACCGGCTGTGGGCTGTGGACGGGGTGTAGCCGTTATTTGTCGACTGAACCACTTGTATCACCACTCACAAGGTTTTGTCGTCCAATTCAACCATTATTGTCGCACCATAAACGATGTTTGTCGACACTTTACCAACCATTTATGTCGCCACAAACATCTTATGTCGTCCATTTTTTTTCATGGAGACGACAAGTCTCGTTGACCTTGCCCCCTGGACCAATGGACGACAAAAGCAGTTAAGGGCGACAAAAATGGTTTACCAAAATTGGAATCAAAACTCGAGAGGTACGTCAAAATTACGTGATGTACGTCATAGTGGTTAGAGACGAACAAAAATGGCGCTAGACAGGGTGTCGGATATGAGCGGCGCGTGGTGTATTGCCTTTGAGGTCGCGCAGAAGGAGTTGGGACAGCAAAAAAAAAAAAAATCGTGAGGATAAAAGTAGGGTGGAAAGGAGCTGAAATAATAAATGAACAACAGCAAGACATAACTGCAGAAATGAATATTGAATTTCTTTATAGGATTATTCTTATAGTTTTGTATTTTTGTTTTCTCGATCGCATCAATGTTTGCATATTGCTATCGCTGTATAAGTCTTTCAATCATTGTATGCTGAATTTTCATTGATCCGTATTTCGTGTAACGTCCGTTTTTTAGTCGTTACGTTGGCGAATCGTATTTAAGGCACCCACCTGACCTCTTTCAACTCTACTTCCTCTGCAACCCTCAACAATAGAACCGAACATCAAAACATAAATGGCCTGGCCCCCCAATTCTTCTCCCGGACACCATGTTACCTTTCACCAGTCCATTCATTTTCCTGCCACCTATCATCCAGTCATCTGCACTAGGCTAAGCTAAAACAACAATTTCAAAAACGAAGTCTGCATCCAATCTCAACTTTCTCTAAAACAATCCATCGGCTGCGATACAATCCCTCGCGGCATTCTCACTTTCTCAAACCCCATCCGATCTTTCATATACCGCTCTTGCCACTCCTACTAAACAAGGATTCTTTTCCAAGCCAGCCGCAAACTCCTGTTGGCACATATTAAAACACTCAATTCATCCTGAATCACTATCCCCCGCCTTCTTCAACATTTCAAACAACAAACCATAATCAACATGCCCATAGCCACCGCTTCGAGACTCAGGCAACGCTCACATACACACACAACCAACTCATTCACACAATCACTGCAACCAGATCAAGCAAGACAAGTTATCGAATTACAAAACAAATCCAGGCCAAAACCTCCCAGAACCAGGTTGAATCCCCCTACACACAACACAGATCCCCCTATCACCCACGAGCAACAACAACCGCCACAGTTTTCGCTGCAAAATCCCCACAATCTTACTCCCACCAATGATGAACGTCAGTCTTGGCAAAAGACTAAAATCCAATACCCATATCAGCCTACCACCAACAATAACAAACCACGTTATGTTGAAAGGGTTTTTTATTTTTTAAAGAAAATTAATTATGGATGGCTGCACATTGACAATGTACCCAAGACCCCCCCCACTACCAGAGAGCTCAGACATATTTACCCACCCTTTTTCAAACTCCATAATTCTCTCTTTTCTTTTCCGCCAGCCACCATCTTGACAAATCGACAGAAGTAGAAAAACCCTACAAAACAAAAAAATGTAAAATTTAAACCTAAAGTGAAATCCAAACCTGTACGTGTTTACTCGGGCCATCCAAACCTCTCACAGGATGAACAAAAAGCCCTTAATCACTGAGACAAAAAACGACAAGACATTTTCATCAAACCAGCATGGTGGTCCTGGGACAAACAGTTTACATAAAATAAGCACACAGACAACTGTCCAGACATAAATTTCTTTACAACCCACACACAGCATCACCCCTCCCTAAACCCCAAAACCCATCACAACCACAGTTAAACAAGAACAGAACAACTAACCAAGCCAGCCAAAAACCTCCACATAAGGGCAGACAACCAAACAACCCACCATTCTAAAAAACCCTGCTCCCTAAAATACACAAAACCAATAACAACTGGCATACCTCATTGTGACTGCATGCAGCTGCACCAACAAACACATTTTGCAGTAACTCTCTTCCTCTCTCCCCCAACCCATAGTACAAGGCCCTCCCCCTCCCCCCACATACCTCAAAGACACAACAACCCACACACTCAAACATGATTAATCCACACAACACAGATCCCACTTTCCAACCCAGGCCGTCTCTTTACACTTGATGTCGTCCTCTCACCTACACTTCATCCCTCATGCAATGGACTGAAGGCCCTCGCATTCTTTCTTAACAAATAACGGCCCCCTAACCAACAACACCCTCCCAGCAGCTACACTGTCAACTTGCAGAATTAGTCCCTCACCCTCACACCTTTTGAATTTAACAATCATTCCATTCCTCATAAATAGGTGGTGTTGCTATGGAAACCAAAATGGGAAACATCCTATGCCTTGCCTCTGTCTCATGGGAACCTAGAAAAACCTCCTACAACGTCTTTACACAGGCACCAACACCAGAGCTAACGGACAGCAGGTAAAAGATACATAGATCAAGGACTTGGGAGCCACATCCATGCCAGAACATGACCTCCCTCCGCAATTTCCTCAACTTTGCTCCGACCTTCCACTTCCAAAAAGTTTTTCAAATTGACCTGCTCCATTTCACAGTCAGTTAACTTCCTGGACCATCACTATCCTCACTCAAAGATGCCTGCTTAAACTTCATCCCTCTACAAAACCCACTGATGCGCACTCCATAACCCTGGACAACACATCTTTCCCACCACCATCCACAAAGACAAACCTTCCATATTCTGAATTCCTTTGCCGAAGCAGACTCTGGCCCATTGAAGAAGATTTTCAATGTACAAGCATCCAAAATGTCTGATTTTTTCACCAAACGCGGCTACCCCAGGCCATCATCAATGAAGCACGCACCTGCGCTGCAGCTAAATCCAGAACATGCGCTCCTGGAAACTAAGGCCTCCACAAAGAGAGCCGACAGATCCAACCGCCTGTCTTCTCATCCATCCTCAGGATCCTGAAGTCTAACTGGCACATAGTAAAAAAAATCATAAACCTGCCCTTGAGACCAAACCAATGATCACTTCCAAACTTGGCAAAAACCTCAAACGTGACAAAAACCTAGCTGGTGCGTCTAAGGCTGAACAAAATCAGCACAAACTAAGCCACCAGGTACCTTTCTCCCACCTGCCTCCAAATCCCAACTGCAAAAATCTGCTCACTCCCCAACCCAACACCATCTTATGTGGCCACAATGCTTCAATTCACCATTAAAGGCACTTTCCCTCCTGCTAGAGGAAGCCACAACATTGTGTATGCCCAGCCACTGCCAACTGGTGGTAAGATCTATGCCTGTTTAGACATCTCGCACACTTAAGACGCACATCTACTCTGAACACTTGCCAATATATTCCGCCACCATCGGCCCAAACCAGTCGCTGTAATAAAAACACTACCAAACCAACGGGCCCAGCACAAACATCATCATTCAAAGTTCTGGCACTTTGCAATCAAAGAGTAACAATTTGGAACGCCTTCTGCAGGAATCTTCAACCTTATTGCTTAAACCAACTGGGGCCCCATCCAACCTCATGGCACAAATTATCCCAAAATTACGATGTACCAATCCACCTCTGCAGCACACATCCCACAATACCACCTCTGAAGCATCCACCCATACAACCAATACCTCCCACTGTTTACCTTCAGACATAAGTTACAGCTATCATCCACCTTTCTCCCTTTTCCCTACATTCTCCTTAGTCCTCTATCTACTTACAACAACCTTCGACTCACTACACACACACAGTTTTTTTGAAAACACAATAACTTTTATTCACGACTAACTCGAGCATGAAGGTGAGATGATGATAGTGTGGAATTGCCGACCATATTCGTCAGTTATTGAGTAGGGCTCTGTGACCTCAGTGTGTGTTCAGCTGACAGCGTCGAACGAGCCAGCCTAGTGTGTACTTTGCACTGCGTGCTGGTGTCCAGTGATGTGAAAATCAGTGCGAGAGGCAAGCGTGGCCTGCTCGCAGCGTGACACGGTGCAGACGGAAAGGTAGGGGAAGATGAGGGGTGAAAGAGAGGGTTGAAGTCAAGCAAGGGGGTGATGTGGGGAAAGGGGGGGGGCGTGGTCGTGGACTGGTCAGTCTGCATCGAGTGTGAGCGTCTTGATAGACTTCCAAACTGTTTTACTTTCATTTACAGGTGTAGTGTGACAATACAAACTTTATTTTCAACTTTTTTGCTGTGTGTTCTTGTTTGGATGTGGTAAATACATATTGTTTTTGATCGTGCAAAAAAATCTATCCAAATCTAAATGCCTAAATACTTTTTTTGTTATCAAAATTAAACAAAAGAAGCACAGATTCAACATCTTCATTCAATTTCCTTTAAAAATGATATAGATTTCATTTTTCTATATTTTGTAGTTTTTGAGCTAGCATTTTTTGTTAATTATCATGAGATGTCCCTGGCACCTGGGAACACCTTTGTTTGTACTATTTTTAGGCATGATTAAAGATCCACAAAGTCTCAGTCTCATTGAAGGACTACCACCATGAAACGGAGAGAGTGGTTACTCCAGCGTACACTGTATCGGAGACTTCACAGTGTGTTATACAATCTCCACACATCCTTCTCTCCATTTCTCCACCAAAAAGAAAAAATCGTTGCAGGTAAAACATGGCATATTGGAAGACGAAAATCATTTCTGCACATACACGACTTGATGGGTCGGGGGTGTAATATTTGTTCTCAGACGGAGATGATCGGGTGTCTCCTGACGAAGGTCAAACAACAAATAACGGTGGGGTTTGGATGTCGCATCTTTAAAAGCTTCCTGAACGTACTTCAATCTTCCGGGATACATCTGTTTAGCTAAATGGGTGATCTGTGAGGCGTCTCTTGGGTTCTTGAATACCACCAGATAATGACTGTTCAAGCTGATGGTCCGTTGTTCTTTGTTTTTCCCAAACAGATTCTGCACGATGTACATGACACTCATGTTGCGATGATGGCTACCTTTCGTGAATAATTTTGTCACCCTGTCATCCGTTTCGCTCATCAAGTCATCAATCACCACCAAACGTCGTTTCTGATCATCCCATTCTTCTACTTTGGGTAGCCCTTCGATAAAAGTGACTCCTTTCAAAAGATGATATCCAGACTGCCACTCTCCGTAACACCACACAATCTCATCGGAGGTGGTGTCATTACTTCATGGATGTGATTTATAAACTTGTTGACCCAAACAGTTTTTTCCACTTCCTGTTGGACCAGCAATCACACAGGTAAAGGGATGTTTCCACCTTGGATCCATAGCTTCTTCTGTTAGCGTCCCACATTGACATTTTTTTTTATTCCTGGTCATTAAAACGGATTCCCTGTCATCGTCAGCATCCTCATCATCCTAAGCATCATCACTGTCATCACCGCCATCTCTTTTTTTTTTAAACACGCCTACGTCAGCGGACAACCACGCGGCAACGAGAAAACACCCATTTATTTTATATTAAAAAAAAAACCACGACAAACATCGATCCGCACACGTGCACGCAACACGAAACACCCCCATCTATTTTTAACCACTACGTCAGCAAACAACCACCCCCACCAAACAACAAAGACTCAAAAAAAAATCTTTTATTAGCTTCACCACACACCGTGACCTTGACCCCGCCACGCCATGCGCACCACCTGCCGCACCACCTGCCGCGACACCTGCCGCCTACTTCGGCATGCGCAACACCACTTCCGGTGGAGGTCCCCTCCGAGGTCCCCTTTTGGGGGGTGAAAAGTCCCTTACCATACTACTTATATATATATATATATATATATATACAGAGCAGCTTGGTGTTGCAATGACTGCAAGAAATATTGAATTATAAACAAAGCTTGTTCTTATGTCTTAGATTGAAGAAATAGGGGGAGATAAGCATTCATATCTGCAGTGGCAGTTAATACTGCCTAACTAACAGTATGTGCTCAAGTGGGTGGATGGGGAAAATAAAATAAAATAAAATAAAATAAATGCTTTCTCAAAATGAGCCTTCAGCAAGCTTATGATCTCCAATAGGGAGGAAACTCACTAACATAACTCCTGGTCATATACCGATATTTCGAAACCTGGTTGTATCTCCTCAGTGACCGCGGAAAGTGGTAATTTGACTCCTCTGCCTTTTCGGTTTTAAAAAGAATGCTATCCAGAAAAGGCTGGTGTGCAATACCGTGGTATGTTTGTTGAGGTTTCAAAAAACCAACCAAAGGTGCCACCTAAGAAGCAAAAGAAAATCATGAAAGAGCAAAACAAGCTACATTTTCTTGTGAAAAGTAGAAAATATAAAAAGATAACCTCTTAAGACACAAGTGCTGAGGGCCAGTTCTTGGAATGAATCCGCAAGGGACTAAATTACAAAAAACGAATAAATTCCAAGGAAAAGTACGAGCACCATTCCAGCAACTTACAGAGCAGCTTGGTGTTGCAATGACTGCAAGAAATATTGAATTATAAACAAAGCTTGTTCTCATGTCTTAGATTGAAGAAGTAGAGGGAGATAAGCATTCATATCTGCAGTGGCAGTTAATACTGCCTAACTAACAGTATGTGCTCAAGTGGGTGGATGGGGAAAAATAAAATAGAATTTAAAAAATAAATGCTTCTCAAATGAGCCTTCAGCAAGCTTATGATCTCCAAGATAACCTCTTAAGACACAAGTGCTGAGGGCCAGTTCTTGGAATGAATCCACAAGGACTAAATAACAAAAAACTAATAAATTCCAATGATAAGTACCGAGCACCATTCCAGCAACTTACTTTTGCTTCTTTGGTGGCACCTTTGGTTGGTTTTTTGAAACCTCAACAAACATACTACGGTATTGCATACCAGCCTTTTCTGGGATAGCATTCTTTTTAAAACGCAGAGGAGTCAAATTACCACTTTCTGCGGTCACTGAGGAGAAACAACCAGTTTTCGAAATATCGGTATATGACCAGGAGTTATGTTAGTTATGTTAGTGAGTTTCCTCCCTATTGGAGATCATAAGCTTGCTGAAGGCTCATTTTGAGAAGCATTTATTTTATTTTATTTTTCCCCATCCACCCACTTGAGCACATACTGTTAGTTAGGCAGTATTAACTGCCACTGCAGAAATGAATGCTTATCTCCCCCTATTTATTCAATCTAAGATATAAGAACAAGCTTTGTTTATAATTCTATATATATATATCAGACTGACTACTTATTTTTCATCACTATCTATCTATATCTATATATATATATATATATATATATATATATATATATATATAATATTATATATATATATATAAACGACGACAACGACCACGATGGTTAAGACGTTGTTGCTGTTGCTGTTATTCTTGTTGTTGTTGCTGCTGTTGTTGTTATTGATGATGGCAATATTAATGATGATGATGATGATGATGGTGATGATGAACATTAAATCCCCTTCTCCATTCTCTGACAGAAAAGCATCTGGGAATAGGTGGGTGGGGAGTCATCTTAGTCATGATCAGATTAACTCCCCCTCTGTTACAAAGTAACTCCCCTGGAGTCGTTTCATGTCAGAAAAAACGTGTACACGTTGACTCCATGGGAGTTACTGTGAAAATCTGACCCCTCTTAATGGCAGGGAGTTAAACTTTTACACACCTGGATGAACTCCTGGGAGTTAATCTGGATATAGTACAGACTAACTCCCATGGGGTCATTCTGTTACAGGGTGGGAGTTAAGTCTGATATATGTACAAAATGACTCCCCCCTTAATTTTTTTAAGAATTTGTTGAGACTTGTACAAAAGATATTTTAGAACATTTTGAAGTTTTACCGAGCGGAGTTATTTTGTCACAGGGTGGGAGTCATTCTAGTTTAACCTCCCTGGGAGTTAAAACCATTCGGGGAGTTAAAACTTTTCGTTACAACCGGTGCCGGGCTGCGGCGGGACCGACCGGGCTGTGGCTGTGGACGGGGTGTTGCGCCGTGTTTTGTCGTCCTGAACCACTTGTATCACCTCACGATTTTGTCGTCCATTTCAACCATTTATGTCGCACCTTACGATGTTTGTCGTCACTTTACAACCATTTATGTCGCCACAACCACTTATGTCGTCCATTTTTCATGGAGACGACAAATCTCGTGACCTTGCCTGGACCCATGGACGACAAAAGCAGTTAAGGCGACAAAAATGGTTACCAAATTGGGAACAAAACTCGTGAGGTACGTCAAAATTCGTGAGGTACGTCAAAAGTGGTTAAAGACGACAAAAATGGGCGCTAGACAGGTGTCGGAATGAGCGGCGTGGGTGTATTGCCTTTGAGGTGGCGCAGAGGTTGGGACAGCAAAAAAAAAAAAAAAATCGTGAGGATAATATTAGGTGGAAAGGAGCTGAAATAATAAATGAACAACAGCAGACAGTACTGCTGAATGAATAATGAATTTATTTATTATGATTATTCTTATTGTTTTGTATTTTTTGTTTACGTCATCAATGTTTGCATTTGCTATCGCTGTATACGTCTTTCGATCATTGTATACTAATTTCATTGATCCGTATTTCGTGTAACGTCCGTTTTTAGTCGTGTACGTGCGATCGTAAACTCCTGACCTCTTCACTCTACTTCCTCTGTCAACCAGCTCAACAATAAGAACCTAAATCAAAACATAATGCTGGCCCCCCAATTCTTCTCCCGGACCCATGTTAGCTTTCACCAGTCCATTCATTTTCTGCCACCTATCATCCAGTCATCTGCACTAGGATATGCTAAAACACAATTTCAGAAAACGAAGTCTGCATCCAATCTCAACTTTCTAAAACAATCCATTCGGCTGCGAATCATCCCTCGCGGCTTCTCACTTTCTCAAACCCCATCCGATCTTCATTATACCGCTCTTGCCACTACTACTACAAGGATTCTTTTCCAAGCCAGCCGCAAACTCATGTTGGCACATATTAAAACACTCAATTCATCCCTGGAATCTCTATCCCGCCTTCTTCAACATTTCAAACAACAAACCATAATCATCATGCCCATAGCCACCGCTTCGAGACTCAGGCAGCTCATCCATACACACAACCAACTCATTCACAATCACTGCAACCAGATCAAGCAAGACAAGTTATCGAAATTACAAAACAAATACCAGGCAAACCTCCCAGACCAGTTGAATCCCCCTACACACAACACTGATCCCCCTATCACCCACGAGCAACACCGCCACCATGTTCGCTGCATCCCCGACAATCTTACTCTCACCAATGATGAACGGTCAGTCTTGGCAAAAGGTCTAAAATCTATTCCCATTCAGCCTACCACCAATAAATATCAAACCACGTTGATGTTGAAAGGGTTTTTTTTTAAGAAAATTAATATGGATGGCTGCACTTGACAATGTACCCAAGCCCCCACTACCAGAGAGCTCAGACATTTTTACCCACCTTTTTCAAACTCCAGTACTCCGCCAGCCACCTCTTGACAAATCTACTGAAGTTGAACCCTACATAAAAAAATGTATAAATGAAATCGCTAAAGTGAAATCCAAACCTGTACGCCATTCCAACCTCTCACAGGATGAACAAAAAGCCCTTGAATCACTGAGACAACGACAAGACATTGTCATCAAACCAGCAGTGGTGGTCTGGGACAAACAGTTGTACATAAAAGAAGCACACAGACAACTGTCAGACATAAATTTCTTTACACCACTCACAGCATCACCCCTCCCTAAACACCAGAAACCCATCTCAACCACAGTTAAACAAGAACATAACAACTTACCGAAGCCAGCCAAACTCCTCATAAGGGCAGACACCAAACAACCCACCTTCTACCTGCTCCCTAAAATACACAAAACCAATACACCTGGCATACTCATTGTGTCTGCATGCAGCTGCACAACAGAACACATTTTGCAGTACTCTCTCCCCCAACCCATAGTACAAGGCCTCCCCACATACCTCAAAGACACAACCCACACACTCAACATGATTAATTCACACAACACAGATCCCACTTTCCAACCCAGCCTCCTCTTTACACTTGATGTCGTCTCTCTCTACACTTCAATCCCTCATGCTAATGGACTGAAGGCCCTCGCATTCTTTCTTAACAAACGGCCCCCTAGCCAACAACACCCTCCCGCAGCTACACTGGTCAGACTTGCAGAATTAGTCCTCACCCTCAACACCTTTGAATTTAACAATCATTCATTCTCAGAAATTGGTGGTGTTGCTATGGAAACCAAAATGGGAACATCCTATGCCTGCCTCTTCATGGGATACCTAGAACACCGCCTACTAACGTCTTACACAGGCCCAACACCAGAGCTCTACAAAAGATACATAGATCATGGACTGGGAGCCACATCCATGCCAGAACATGACCTCCGCAATTTCCTCAACTTTGCTCAGACCTTCCACCTGTCCATCAAATTGACCTGCTCCATTTCACAGTCAGTTAACTTCCTGGACATCACTATCTCCCTCAAAGATGGACTGCTTAAACATCAGTCTTCTACAAATCCACTGATGCGCACTCATACCTGGACTACACATCTTCCCACCACCAGTCCACTAAAGACAACATTCCATATTCTGAATTCCTTTGCCGATGCAGACTCTGCTCCAGTGAAGAAGATTTCACTGTACAAGCAGCCAAAATGTCTGATTTTTTCACCAACCGCTGGCTACCCCAGTGCCATCATCAATGATGCTCTCACCTGCGCTGCAGCTAAATCCAGAACATGCGCTCTGGAAACTAAGCCTCCCAAAGAGACAGACAGATCCACCGCCTGTCTTCTCTTCCATTCCTCAGGATCCTGAAGTCTAACTGGCACATAGTAAAAAAATCATAAACCTGCCCTTGAGACCAAACCAATGATCACTTCCAAACGTGGCAAAAACCTCAAACGTGACAAAAACCTACTGGTGCGCTCTAAGCTGAACAAAATCTGCACAACTAAGCCACCAGGTACTTTCCCCTGCTCCAAATCCAACTGCAAAATCTGCTCTCTCACCAAACCAGACACCATCTTATGTGGCCTCAATGGCTCATTCACCATTAAAGGCACTTTCTCCTGCTAGAGCCACAACATTGTGTATGCCAGCCACTGCCAACTGTGTGGTAAGATCTATGCCGGTTAGACATCTCGCACACTTAAGACGCACATCTCTGAACACTTGGCCAATATCCGCCACCATCGGCCCAAACCAGTCGCTGTACACTTCAACCACGCCCAGCACAACATCAATCATGTCAAAGTTCTGGCACTTTGGCAATCAAAGAGTAACAATTTGGAACGCCTTCTGCAGGAATCTCATCTTATTGCTAAACTGGGCACCATCCATCCTCATGGCATCAATATCCAAAAGTACGATGTACCATTCCACCTCTGCAGCTCCAGCCATCAATACCACCTCTGCAGCTCCACCCATACTACCATACCTCCCACTGTTTACCTCAGACATAAGTTACAGCTATCATCCCTTTCCCTTTTCCTACATTCTCTTAGTCTCTCTACTTACTACACCAATCTACTCACACACACACACACACACCCTCCATCTCCCCCTCCCCTAGTAATGATGGGTGTAGTGGTGTTGGTGGGGATGGCGGTGGCTGGGGATAGTTGTAAAAAGAGGGGGGGAGGGGACAGTGAGTTAGGCTGACATTACAAATGGAACACACCACACACACACACACACACACACCACACACACACACCACACACACACACACAATTTAGAACATGCTGTAAATCAAGCAAGAAAGTCATTGAACCTTTTAGAAGTCATAAGCAAACAAAGCTGGGGTCAAGACACAAATACATTAATTCATTTGTCCTCTGCTTTAGTTAGATCTAAATTGTCTATGCACAAGAGGTTTTCTTTAGTGCTCCAAAATATCTATTGAAAAAACTGCGGAGCATAGATTGTAAAGCATATAGAATAGCCCTTGGCGTTCCATTTCATGGTTCCATCATAGGATCTTACCATGAAGCAGGTGTTTTGCCTCTTGATGATCAGCGAAAATTAGCCAGTGCTAAATGCATTTTAAGATGCTCTACCATTCAAAATTCAAACCAAATGGAACTTGAAATTAGGTCCGATATTCATTTTCCTAAGCGTGCAAAACGTATCCGATCTAATAAAACTATTCTTACATTTTCTTCTAAACAATTGACAAAATTAAACACTGATCAAAAGAAATTAGCTGTGCGTTTTCCAATAAGTCCCATCCCAAACTGGAAGCTTTTTAAGGCGAAGTTTGAGTATAACTATACACAACTGTCCAAGTTTGATAACATCAATGTTCTTGCATATGAAGCTAGATCCCATATGAATGATTTTTATCCCAATCATCTAAAAATCTTCACTGATGGTTCAATGGACAATCAGGCAGGCTGTGGTTTTGTTATCCCCACTTAAAAAAATTGAGAAATCTTTTTACCTTGGTAAGGATTTCTCCATTTTCACAGCTGAATTAATAGCAATTAATAGCAATTTTAATGGCTATTCAGTATGTCATTGATATACCATTCAATTTCTATGGTGCACTCTTTTGTGTAGACTCTAAATCAGTTCTCCAAGCTTTAGAATCAACAAATCCGAAAAACCGGGCTGAAATCATCACAGAAATTAAAGTACTTATTCATGTTCTTATATCAAGGGGTATCGCAGTTGATTTTTGTTGGATCCCATCTCATTGTTCAATATCTGGAAATGAATGGGCTGATCGTACAGCTCGGGCAGGTGCAAAAAAATCTTTTAAATCCAAGGATATTCCCATTCTTTTAAGTTTACAAGAGGGATACTCTTTATTACAAAAAGCTTCTTTTGAAAATTTTGAAAAGATATATAAAGACTACATGCTTCCCAAAGTACATAAGCCTAATTCTTCAATAAAGTGTTGTTTAAACGCTCGATCACAAAATTTTTCAAAACAGAATTCATTAATAAATTATACATTTTATCACAAAAATGTCAATAAACACCCAAAACACCGCAAAAAAATTGTTTCACTGTTTTACAGACTTAGGTTAAACGCTTTCAAAACCAAGTTCATGAAAAACGTCCAGTGTGTATGCGGGGCTGTTGATAGTTGTACAACAACACATATTTTGTACTTTTGTCCTTATTTTGAATCAGCTCTATCAAAATTCAGAAACGATGAATCTAAATGCATTTTCCAAGATCCTGTATTTCTTTTGAACTTTGTTCAGAACTAAATGATAAGTCCAGTCGGCTCGTTTTTATGATTTCTGCGTATTTTAGACTGTTTTGTTTTAACTGTTTGCAGTTGGATTTGTTAATGTTGGTTTTTGCTAAGGATTGTTTATATGTAGTATTTCCACTAATATTTAACACACACACAGGCGCACACACACAAGCGCGCACACACACAAGCCGCGCGCACACACACACACACACACACACACACACACACCACACACACACACACACACACACACACACACACACAAGCACGCATGCATACTACACACTCATACAGATATACAAGTAAACACTCATTTCCTGTCTAATATCACTTTAAAGTGAAAAGACGTTAAATCGAAGAACAACAACACACACACACACACACACACACACATGATAACTAGAATGCTTAGCTCCTCTATCGTTGGTCGTTTCCATCCCTTTCCCAGTGCTGCTGTTTTTCCTAGTGTTACTACTATCATTATTATCATCATTCAACAGTACTGTCTGCTGTTGTTCATTGAGCATTTCAGCTCCTTTCCACCTAATATTATCCTCACCAATATCATTAGTGTATCACTATCATCATATTATTATTACCATTACTGTTATCATCATCACCATCATTACATCATTACAACAATACTGTTGTCATTGTTATTACCATCATTATCAGTTATACCATGATACTTGTAATCATTATGTACTATTTTCACTAATCCCATTGCCAGCATTTATTGCAGAATTAAAATAGTAGTAATACTTAGATACAATAACTTATTTATTTCTTTATCTAATCAGTAAACCTTTTGTTACAACTTCATAACTATTACTGGTGTTTATATGTTCTACTATCATTAATGTACTTACTGTTCTTTACAATGTTTCTGACATTCAAGTTTACCACTTTTCCAGCCTCCTGTAGCATCACTATTAATACTGTATAATTACAATCACAATCATTAAGAAAACTATTAGCATACATATATAATTTTTTTTTCTTCTTTTGTGTTTTTCTGTTGTTGTTGTTGTTAAAGGCGATGGAGAACGAAAGATTGTCTCCGCCTTCCATCATGCCGTGCCCTAGACACAGTGAATCTGTGACAGTTCACTGCCCTTAGGACCATCAGGTCATGGGAATTTTAACCTTAACATTTTAGCCTGTTTCTTTTTGTTTTGTTTTTTGTTATGCCTCTGCCTGTAATAGTAGAGCATTCATACAGGGGTATATACCATATAGAGAGGTAGATTATATAAATAAAATGAAAAAGGAAAGTCATTCATGAAATGATATGATAAGAGGTGCATAGTAGACCATTTTGTCATGCACTGGATGATTTGTTATGCACACATGACACAAGTTTTTCAGATGTCTATCTCACATCCCGGTTTTTTGTTGTTGTTGACAGATTTGGCTAAAATCAGCCCATCAATTTTTGCTTGATCTTGTTAAACAGATACTGGATCCGCTATTTGATCTAGATCCCCATCGTGGATCCTCACCAAATGTTTAGGGGTTCGTCCCTGGGCCATATTCCGTCTTATCACTCAGTTTCCTAACAATCGGTTCGGTGTTTTTCTTTTTCGTACGCTTGCTGACGGACGAACACACATAACTCACGGACGAGGGTAAAAACATGACTTCATTGGCATAGTTGAAAGTTAAAAGTTGTGCTGTTGGATTCTCTTTTAAACTAAATAATATTTATAATATTTTTTTTAAGTTTATGTTCCCATTTTCTTCATCTTCACCCCCCCCCCTCCCCCCAGCCTTAAGTTCAAATCTTTGCCAAGTCATTACTGTGATGACGGAGGGGTTGTTGGCCTGCGCTTGTTTTTCCCCACTTTTAGATTCTTCGTCTTTGTATTTGTCTGACTCTATTCAAGTTTGAAAGGCTGTGCCAGTCTTGAATAAAAGTTACTCTGTGTTAGGTTTCTTATGGGAGCAAGAGTTACCCTACTTGTTTATTGTTTATTGTTTACTGTTCCCTGCCTCATTTTATTTTCAACTTCGTTTCAATTGAAGCTGTGTGAGAGAATATCGCGGCTCGAAATAACCATCACTGAGCAAAAAGAAGCGATCGAAAAACTGAACAGGCCCGTTCCGATAACAGCGTTTGTCAATAGTCAAACCCAGACGGACGTAACACCTACCTCTGGTTATCGCTCCTATGCGGACGCTGTCAAGGTAGCCCCACTGGTCCCTACATCCAAGATGACAACTGAAAGGTCTGTAGGCCGGTGGACTACGAAAGAAAAGATAAAAAACAAAAACAAAACAAAAGAAATAGCCAAAAGAACAGTACTGAAAATGACGTCACTACCAATTACGTAGATAAAGTGACACCAAATAGAACGCCGAAGTTAACCCCAAATCAATGCCGGCAAAAAAATACGATTCCCTCAGATACTCCCCGTGTCCTTATTCTTCATGACCTACGATGAACCGAGTCAATCCTACACGCCTGGGAATGGCTTATGGATTACAAGTGGCTGCAAGGAAAGCTTTCACCATTAACAACATCAAGAAGGTTGCTGAAGAAGCAAGTCAATCGCTGCATCCTGCTCCAGATTGTGTGGTTCTGCACACAGGATTCAACGACCTTAAAGGGAAAGACGCCGCTGTGTGCGGAAAAGACATGGCTTCTGCTGTGAAATCTGTCCAGCAAATCTTTCCCCAGTCCCACGTTGTGTGCAGCAAGTCAATCCCTGTCAAATCACAACATCTTGAAGCAAAACGGGTGATATATAATGCGCACACATACTCTGAATTAATTGGAAAAAATACCAAAAATGTTTCTCATGTGGGTTACGACAATATCCAGAAGTCATATCACCTTCAGATGATCTCCATCCAAATGGCGAAGGAGCACGGCTACTGGCAAGAAACCTAGGCCGTCATCTACATCGCCTCTTCTGGGAGCGACCACGACGCAGACAGAGAGGTGGAAGATTCAGCGGCACCCGGCATTCAACTGCAGTCCCTGGCCTTCCAGACCCACGGCTCCTTACCACCGCCAGGAATGAATCGTCTACCTCCTCCCGCGGCATTCCGTCTCAGACCATAGGCATCGTCGGAAAATACCCTTAGTCCTGATTAGTGATCAGTTTTTCATTTTTTCACAAGTAACACATTGACTTATAGTTATAGACAACTATGAAGAAACAAGTATATAACAATTTGAAAATATTACAGTGGAATGCCAGATCAATCTCTGCAAATTTTTGCCCTTTGAAAATTACGTACAACAGGGAAATTATAGTGTATTAGCGCTTCAATCGCTAAATGTTGAAATATCAAAGCTTCCAAATATTAAGAATTCTACTATCCACCACTAACTAACGTAAATATTTCAAATGAAAAGGTGCAGTGCGCTATTTATGTTAGATGTGATTTACAATTTTCCACAAGTTTTCTATGCCCAGGACTACAAGATTCTGGAGACTGTTTTTCTGTAGGGGCTGCGATAAAAGTTAATGACACCTCAGTTTATAATGTCATTTCAGTGTATTATCCCTACGGCCCCAAAGATGATAATACGGACTGGCTGAAAAACATCGATTTCACTTCTAAGAAATGGATCATTCTTGCCGATTTTAATGCTCATGCTCCTTTTTGGGATACAGAATGTTCAAAAGTGTCTTCTAACAGATTTCTAGAAAATATTGTTGATTCCAGTCTAATCTTGTTAAATGATGGTCGAGTTACTCGAATCCCAGATGTATCAACACACAAACCAGCTGCTATAGACTTGTCGCTGGTATCTCCAAATCTAGCAATTGATTGCGATTGGTCCACTGGAGAAGACTGCCTTGGAAGTGATCACCTTCCAATCACAATAAATTTGAATGACCAGCCGCCGTGGCGAAGTGGTTAGCGTCGCGGACTCCGGCTGGGAGGTCGTGGGTTCGAATCCCATCAGAGTCATGTGGGTTTTTCTGCCCGACCGGCTCCTACCCAGAGTTGAGTTTGCTGCGGACTCAGTTGGGAAGACTGGGACCACACAGTCGAGTTTCATCCACTTAATGGATGCGTTTCTGAGAGTGTTGCTCAAATTCCCTGACCAACACTGCAGGTGCCTGTATCTCTCGGGCCCGGTTGACGCCGGGATATATTATGAAAGGAAGCGTAGAGTACAGCCCTGTCGTGTAGTCTCAGACCGAAATGGAAATTCGTAGCATCATCTTAATCATCCTCATTCTCATCGATCAGCATTAAAAAAAAATGTCTCAAATTCTGTGGCCCTTCATGCCTGCTCTCATGGTGACCTCAGTTTCGATGTCCTCTCCACGTCTGTGGTCTTGGTTTGGTTCCGTAGGGGTCACCGGTATCGGCGAGTCCATGGAGGCTGTCGTTGGACGGACGTGGTGGCGCCCTCTGGAGGGAGAGCTCACTCACGCCGGCTCCGCGACTAAGCAATTATTGTCGTCAGTTGGCTTAGTAGGTGGTGTCCTGCGTATGTTAGATCAGAACAGGCGCCACTGAACACCACCGAAGTTACTCGGCAGCAGTGCAGTGTCTCCTCTGGTGGGTTGCCTCTTGACGACTTGACATTGACTGCCCCTTGTGGATTGTCGGTGCGGGGCTGTGGCGGGGCCGACCGGGCTGTGGCTGTGGACGGGGTGTCGGAATGAGCGGCGTGTGTGCACTGCCTCTGAGGTGGCGCAGAGGTTGGGACAGCAAAAAATAAATAAATAAATAAATAAATAAATAAATTTGAATGATGAAATTAGCACTGACATATCAGATGTTGAAGACAAAATCCCAAATTATAATTATAAATTAGCCAATTGGGAAGCTTTTGCAAATAGTCTGATGACATATGATACAACGTCGGTTGAAGATGACAACATTGATGTTTTTTATTCAAATTTTGCCAAAATATTGATTCAAGCTGCTGACAGTGCTATTCCAAGGAGTAGATATAGGAAACTTGGTAAATTTTTCGGTAACGTGTGGTGGACTGAAGAATGCCGATTAGCTGTAAAATCAAAACGTCAGGCTTTTAAAAGGTGGATCCGAAATAGACTGAAGAAAATTTTCAGACTATGAAACAGGAAAAAAACAACTGTAATAAAATAATTGCTCTCAAGCAGAAAAGACATACTGGGATGAATTTTGTAAGAAGGAAATAACAGAATCAAAAGACATGTTTAAAGTGTGGAAAAAGTAAAAGAAATGAAAAATGGTCACAAAAAACAACTTTACCCAATTAAGCTAGAAAAGGAATTTCCTACCTCTTATGAAAAAGCTGAGGCTTTTGTTGATTTCTTTTCTCAGAATAGTTTGTCTTCATCTCTACAGGCAGAAAATGAGCAATGTAGATTGAAAGAGGAACAAAAAGAGGTCTACTGGGATCCTGATCCAGTTGCAGATCATTTTTGAATTCTCCTATCCAGGTCTCAGAATTGTCAGAAGCTTTATCATCAGTCTCATCTCAGAACTCAGCAGTTGGTCTAGATGGCATTTCTTATCAGATGCTATGTCATCTGCCGTCTTCCTGGAAACATGTACTACTCTCGTTGTTCCAAAAATGTTGGAATAATGGCGCTCTCCCTAAAATTTGGAAGAGTTCGGTGGTCATACCAGTTCTGAAAGAAGGCAAGATAAATACTTCTGTAAGCAGTTATAGACCAATCTCTTTGTCTTCTCATGTCGGGAAACTTCTGGAAAAAATTGTATTGAAGCGTCTGATGTACTATTGTGAAAAGAACTATTTGCTTCCAGTCCAGCAGGCTGGTTTTAGAAGGGTCGATGCACTACAGACCATCTTGTAAAACTTACAAATCAAATAAAAAAAACAGTTTGCCCACAGAAAAAGTACGATGGCTACATTTTTTATGTTAAAAAGCCTACGACAGTGTTTGGCATGCTAGGTTGCTTTACAAATTAAAAAAGATTGGTATTTCAGGCAACATGTATTCTTACATAAAAGGTTTCTTAATGGACAGACATATATGTACAAGAATTGGTAAGATGTATTCTTCCTTCAGGATCAATTATTGCCCCAATTTGTTTTCAGTTCTCCTTTATGATCTTCCTTCTGCGCTGTCCAAAAATATCCATGTAGTTCAGTATGCTGATGACATTGCAATATAGATGCATACTAGTTTAAGAAAACATACAAAGAAGAGGTCAATTAATCATGTGCAGAAGTCATATCAATATGAATTGGACAATTTATCGGCATATATAAAAGAAAATGGGCTAGAATTATCTGGTGAAAAAAACCTGTTTAATGTTGTTTAACAATGGAGAAATCCGCCTGTACTCCCATCCTTGAATATAGATGGCACTTTGTTGCAATATCAGAAATCAGTCAATTTTTTGGGAGTCCTTTAAACACCAAAACTAAGCTGGAAAATGCACATAGAAAAATTGTTATCTAAAGCTAGAACTAGACTAAATTTTCTTAAAATTGTTAATTGCCAACCTTGGGGTCAAAATACTAAAACCCTTTTGCATCTGTCTTTGGCTCTTGTCCGCTCCAAGTTAAAGTATGGACAAGAAGTTTACTTTTCAGCGCCAAAGTATCTTTTAAAAAAGTTACAAAGTATTGACAGTAAAGCTATTAAATTAGGTTTAGGAGTTCCTGTACAAACAAATACATATAAGAGCTACAAAGCGGCAAATATCTTACCTTTATCGGAGCAAAGATGTCTAGAAGTAGCCAAATATGTGATTCGAAGCTTGTCAGTAAAAAATTCAGTTACTGATGATCTTTTTGTAAATTCGAATAAAGATTTTCCAAGTAGAGCCAAGGAAATTTCATATATTCAGCCAATAATGAATTATACCGCTGAACTTATGTCTAAGTGTAATGTAGATTTAACATTGATTCCAGAGTTCCCCACGGTTCCAATGATGCCTCCTTGGGAACACTTGAGTGGAAATTTGATTATGAGTATACGGTCTCAAAGAAAAAAGAAAATATTAACATTCTAGTGAGCGATGTGAAAGAACACCTAGAAAATTCATATCCTAATCACCTTAAAATCTATATGATGGTTCAGTTATGGACACAGCTGACAGCAGTTCTGGTTTCGTTATTCCAAGTCTGAATATAGGAAAACATTTTCATCTCGGAAAGGGATTTTTAAATATTCACTGCAGAACTGTATGCTATACTGATGGATTTATTTTGTGTATATAGTACTCCAATATCCTTTTTTAGTGTGCTGTTTTGTGTTGATTCCAAGTCTGTTTTGCAAGCACTGCAAACTTGGGATTGCAAGGCCAGAAAAAGATTTATTATATGAAATAAGGTACCTGATACACGGTATTATGTCTCAGGGTATAATCGTAGACTTCTGTTGGATTCCTTCACATTGTGGTCTCAGAGGGAAGATGAATAGCAGATAATCTAGCTAAACTTGGTGCACAAAACTGTTCAGAATGTGTGCTAAATTTGCCATTACATCCTTCCAAGTGTGAAATACTATTCAACCTGGAACACTACGTTTACAAAACCTTTTCTGTGAAAAAGGCTACACACTGCCTAGTTGCTCACGCCATCTTGCTAAGATTATTACAAAATTAAGGCTGAACACATGGAAGACCAAATTTTCTCCTGAAGTTGTGTGTGTCTGTGGAAAATTCATCTCAGTGCATCACCTTCTATTAGATTGTCCAGTTTTAACTAAAATGTATAAGGCGAAAGGTATCAATCTTGACAAATATGAAATGAGAGTCAAGTTCTGTCTGACTCATGCATAATTGAGTTTGCAGCCACTTTACCCAGTTCTGGTGTAGCTAGACTATTATGAGGGTCCTTAGCTGATATGCTGTTTTCTTTTTCATAAGCGTATGCAGATGTATGTGTTGAAATGACTTAAGTGCTTTTTTTTCCCCCGTCTAATATCATCTGCCGGATGAAAAGACGTAAAATTAACCCACCACCAAATCGAGGCTACTTGTATTTGTTTCTGTCCGTCTCTGTGTTTGTCTTTTCATCTCCCTTGCATCCATGGCTGGATTCTCAGGCGTGGGCTCAAATATTGCCCCTTACATTTTATACTGTTTGCATAATGTCTTTAGTTTTTCAGCAACTTTTTTCCTCCCCACACTTTCGTTTTGTTTTTATTTATAACCTTCGCTGGCTGCTTTGGGGGTGCTGTTGGATTCTTTTTTTAACTCTTGGTGGTGAGAACACCACAATATTATGGACTGTGGTGTGTCTCTATTTGACGCCAGGAGCACACACACAATTAGCCGTGTCTCTGTGAGGAGTCCGATCCAGCGGACGAAAGGCCTAGGAGCAGGCAATACAACTAGATCTGCCTTCGAGAGGGATTACAATGGTTCTCTCATGCAGCTAGTGAAGAGTTTTCATATTAAAAATATATTTTCTTAATTTTATGCACCCATTTCCTTCATCTTCAATCCTCTCCCCCACCCCCCAGCTTTAAATTCAAATCTTTGCCAAGTCATTACTGTGATGACGGAGGGGTTGTTGACCCGCGCTTGTTTTCCTTTGTTCGTCTTTGTATTTGTCTGACTTTATTCAAGTTTAAAAGGATGTGCCAGTCTTGAATAAAAGTTTCCCCTGTGTTGGGTTTTTCTTATGGGAGCTCGAGTTTATCCTACTTGTTCATTGACATAGTTAAATACAGGGAACAAGTGGAATGATAGTATTATCTTGTAGTGTGTTGTATTTTGTATTGAGTTGCATTGCAATGTATTGTACATATTGCGTTGTACTGTATGCAATGTATTGTATTGTACTGTGTTCCATTGTATCATAATTCTTGCATATTACTGTGTTGTTTGGCTTTGTATTGTGTTGCATCATCGTTTCATGTTGCATATTACTGCATTCATTGCTTTGTATTGTGTTACTTCATATTTGTATAACTGCTTTCCCTGAATATAGGATCTTGCCATAACACATAGGAACCTCGTTGTTATACCAGCGTGTATTTTTCATCTTTCAAACAGAATTCTCTGCAAACTGTTGCCAGTGACAATTCCCCATCTTTCGTCGTGGCTCTTTAAAGTGAGTGAAACGATGCTGTATAGGGGACACAAGCTTATTGACTGTACTGGCGCTCCAATCATCACATGTGCCTGGTGGAAAGGGGCAGAAAAAGAATTTATCCGATACGAGACCCGAACCTCGGACCCGAAATTTTCTTTTGTTTACTTTCATGTATGTTCAGACATTCTCTTTCCTAATAAGCCCAAGGTCTGAGTGCCGAGTTCTCGATCCAAACGACTCTGATCGTATCTGTCCCTCGTATCCATACATACATACAAGCATAATCTCTCTCTCTCTCTCTCTCTCTCTCTCTCTTAGCATGAGACGTGTGTGTGTGTGTGTGTGTGTGTGTGTGTGTGTGTGTGTGTGTGTGTGTGTGTGTGTGTGTGTGTGTGTGTGCGCGCGCGCGCGTGAATGTGTGCTGTCAAGAGATTGATCATTCAAACTTGGGAAGTTCAGTTAATATTTCGTAGTATCTGCACACCAGGGCTTGACACTGAGCGATTCCAAAGATTAAGAAGGGACAGGTGAATATCCCGCTACACTTTTACACTATTCCCCTGTACCCGAGTCCCGTGCTCTGGTCGTTAACCACTACTTCCTTGCAACAAGTTCATTCATGCTTTCAACTGGCTGGGCCACCCTCTCAGGTTACCACATAAGTCAGTTTCTTCTTGTCTGCCGTTCAGTGAAGTTGATCCGCTCCATGCACCTAGCCTTTGCCTGCTTCTTGTCTGCCGTTCAGTGAAGTTGATCCGCCCCATGCACCTAGCCTTTGCCTGCTTCTTGTCTGCCGTTCAGTGAAGTTGATCCGCCCCATGCACCTAGCCTTTGCCTGCTTCTTGTCTGCCGTTCAGTGAAGTTGATCCGCCCCATGCACCTAGCCTTTGCCTGCTTCTTGTCTGCCGTTCAGTGAAGTTGATCCGCCCCATGCACCTAGCCTTTGCCTGCTTCTTGTCTGCCGTTCAGTGAAGTTGATCCGCCCCTTGCACCTAGCCTTTGCCTGCTTCTTGTCTGCCGTTCAGTGAAGTTGATCCGCCCATGCACCTAGCCTTTGCCTGCTTCTTGTCTGCCGTTCAGTGAAGTTGATCCGCCCCATGCACCTAGCCTTTGCCTGCTTCTTGTCTGCCGTTCAGTGAAGTTGATCCGCCCCATGCACCTAGCCTTTGCCTGCTTCTTGTCTGCCGTTCAGTGAAGTTGATGCGCTCCATGCACCTAGCCTTTGCCTGCTTCTTGTCTGCCGTTCAGTGAAGTTGATCCGCTCCATATACCTAGCCTTTGCCTGCTCGCCAGCCACCGTGTGTGTGCTTCAAAACCTGACAGTTGACACAATCAGTTATACAATAAGGCGAACAGATAGCCCACGCGTCAACAGGAGGCAGACTGAGAGCCAATCGGATCAGCGAAAAGTGGTGGAAGCCTTCCGTATGAGCAATGGCACTCTAATAAGTATTTTCATCTTCGATGTTTTAGTGTTCCATTGCTCATATTGAAGGCATCCACCACTTTCTGCCAAACCTTTCCATATTTTTACAGAACAACACAAAACATCAGTAATGCTGTAGCTGGTGATCCGTTAACTCCAGGACTAAAGCAATGTTAAACACATAGTGTAAGGAAAGAACTTCCATATCAGTCAGAATGCACTGTGGTTGAATGGCTAGAATGTGAGAATAATGTATTGAAGATCACTTGTTCAAATCCCACATTTCTTTCTTTTTTTTTTTTTTTTTTTTTGCTGTACCAACTTCTGCGCCACCTCAGAGGCAGTGCACCCACACCGCTCATTCCGACACCCCGTCCACAGTCACAGCCCGGTCGGCCCCGCCGCAGCCCAGGCACCGGCAATCCACAAGGGGCAGGCAATGTCGAGTCGTCAAGAGGCATCCCACCGGAGAAGACACTGCACTGCTGCCGAGTCACTTCGGTGGTGTTCAGTGGCGCCTGTTCTGATCTAACATACGCAGGACACCACCTACTAAGCCCCCTACTGACGACAATAATTGCTTAGTCGCGGAGCCGTCGTGAGTGAGCTCTCCCTCCGGAGGGCGCCACCACGTCCGTCCAACGACAGCCCCATGGACTCGCCGATACCGGTGACCCCGACGGAACCAAACCAAGGCCACAGACGTGGAGAGGACATCGAAACTGAGGTCACCATGAGAGCAGGGCATGAAGGGCCACAGAATTTGAGACTTTTTTTTTATGCTGATCGATGAGAATGAGGATGATTAAGATGATGCTACGGATTTCCATTTCGGTCTGAGACTACATGACAGGGCTGTACTCTACGCTTCCTTTCATAATATATCCCGCGTCAACCAGGCCCGAGAGATACAGGCACCTGCAGTGTTGGTCAAGAAATTTGAGCAACACTCTCAGAAACGCATCCATTAAGTGGATGAAACTCGACTGTGTGGTCCCAGTCTTCCCAACTGAGTCCGCAGCAAACTCAACTCTGGGTAGGAGCCGTCGGGGCAGAAAAACCCACATGACTCTGATGGGATTCGAACCCACGACCTCCCAATCGGGAGTCCGCGACGCTAACCACTTCGCCACGGCGGCTGGTATTTTTTTTCTTTCTTTACTCCCTTGAAAGTGTATGCATTGTTAAATTATTTCAGTCGGTGTACAGCGCGCGCGTGTGTGCGTGCGTGCGTGTGTGCGTGCGTGCGTGCGTGCGTGCGTGCGTGCGAGCGTGCGTGCGTGCTGTTTGTCTATTCCCTTTAAAGTGTACGCATTGTTACATGATTTCCATTGGTGTACAGTGCGCGCGCGCGCGCGCACGCGCGCGCGCGCGCGCGCGCGCGCGTGTGTGTGTGTGTGTGTGTGTGTGTGTGTGTGTGTGTGTGTGTGAGTGTGTGTGTGTGTGTGTGTGTGTGTGTGTGGTGTGTGTGTGTGTGTGTGTGTGTGCTCTGGGACAAGATTGAGTAAGGAAGCAATGATATGAGCCGGTACCTTAAGATCTAGTGTGCAGAATTTGAAACGTGATTCACAATGAACGCCTTCATCACCCGACACCCGCCCCAACCCCTTCCCCTCTCCCTTCTTCCCTCTAAAATTCAATGAATTAAACTCTGGAACTTTCTGCCAGCAATAACAACAGACGCTTCCACCCTGGCATTCTTCAAGGGGAGGTTGGGAGGGGGGGGGTGAAAGGGGGGGGGGAGGGGAGGGAGGCCCCAAAAGTATCCTTTTCATATTAGGTGTGCAAGGTTTCAACACAGGCGACTGCTGAAATGCAGGGCTGTGCCGTCGAGGGCATGCTCCGGGGATCGCTACGGGCGTCGGACTGGCCTGCGCATGAACATGGGTGACACTGCCTCTTGTTTTGTCTTGTACGTTAAGTTTCCCCTCCGTTTTTTGCACGTCATGTTGATCAGTGTCAAATGTGCCAACTAAAATAGAAAACTGATGATTGAGTATTGAGTGCGGTTGTCAAAAATAAAGTGAAGGTGGCATATGACAGTCCATTTCAGATTACTGGAGTGCGGTTCCATTTGTTGATCTACAGTTATGGTTATGATTACATCATATGTTATAATGTCCAGGAAATCTTCCCATGTACACCAAAATGGCCGTGATGCCGCACAGAGCCGAGAGCGTTTCAGTACATAGAACTGTCAGTTTCACTCCCTTTTCAATCATGGCACGACTTCACTCAACCCTGTTCCTGTTTTTGCAGATGTGCTGTTCAATCTATCTGACATAAACGAGGCTGACAGTGCTGGAATACTCCAAACTCTAGTTAAACAGAGCCAGAGTTTTCTATGACCAGTTCTACGTGATGCTCAACTTCAGCGTTGCGAGCTTACTGACCTTGAGCATGGTTACTCTCTTAGTTCCACTCTCATTTTCCAGTGTTAAAATGGCACCACGCCAGTCTCTGAACCCGTCCGGTACGGCTTCGATGGCTATATGCTTGGGTCCAGATAAACATATCAGTGACCATATCTGTTGCTGTGTCCGTAAACGGAAACATGGAATCATGCCCTCTTCATTTCCATTCGCACGATTTTGTTGTAACCGTAACGGTAGCCGTAAATGGAGGACTAGAACTGTTAAGACATCAGGACTATATGCCAGATGTGCCTGAAATCGACCCCAGACTTAATGGCAATGATTTAGGTGAGCAAGAGATGATGATTCCTCGGCGGTGTTCGGATCGATGTTGGGATCTTGAACTGAAAGCACGGATGAATGACCACGATGATCAGTCATAAATATCAACAAAACACACGAACACGCTGTCACCAAACTACATCCTCTGCTAGATTTTCATTCGAAATGTGGTGCGATTAGGAAATACAGGCGGGAAAGGATGAGTGGGAGTGCGACATTTTTCTTTAATCCACTCCTGATCCTTGAGTTTAAACAACATTCTGTTCCCTCAGATTACCTTTGGTGCACAGGATGACAAGAGACAGACCAACCAATATCCCCGAATATGTAATATAGCTACCCTAGTGGTGTGATCAAAACAGGTCACGTGCACAAAAATCTCACTAATGATGAATCTCAGTCCTAGTCAAAGGGCATAGAAAAAGATGTAGAAGTAGTAGTAGTAGTATATAGTAGTAGTAAGTAGTAGTAGTAAGTAGTAGTAGTGGTAATAGTAGTAGTAGCAGTAGCAGCACCAGCAGCAGTAGAAGCAGTTGTGGCAGCAGCAGCAGCAACAGTAGTAGTGGTAGCAATAGTGGTTGTAGTGGCCAAAGAACGTACAGGAAGAAGAAGAAGGAGAATTAGTTCTAGTGGGGTGTTGGTGGTGGGGGTGTTGTGGTGGTGGTGGTAGTGGTGGTGGTGATAGTAGTAGCAGTTGTTGTTGTTGTTGTTGTTGTTGTTGTTGTTGTTGTAGAGTAAGTCGTAGTAGTAGTAGTTTCAGTTTCAGTTTCATCAAGGAGGCGTCACTGCGTGCGGACTAGTCCATATACGCTACACCACATCCGCTAAGTTTTGAGACTACATTACGCATGATTTGAAGCTGATGGATAAATGAATT
>CM031607.1:53428224-53443224 GCA_018398815.1 Conus ventricosus | reverse complement strand
TCTTTGAAATCCTTCGTACATTTCATAGGCAAAAGCGGCCGCATTTTCCCATGTACTTTTACCTGTTCTGTAGCCTCCTCGATTTGTTGGGAGGATTTGTCGACTTTCAAGATCTCTTGCGAGTTTTCTTGCTACGATTCGTTCCATGAGCGTTCCTGCAATATTTTGCATAGTGAGTATGTGGTAGCCATTTAGCTGATGATGATCTTTTCCTGGCTTTGGTAAAGCTTTCATGTAGCTGTGTGTTCAGTCTTCTGGGACATAGCCTTTATCAAAACTCTCCTGTGAAAGACTGAAGTGTCTGTCTCTCTCCTCTTCTGAGAACTGTTTGATATCTGCATACCGTACTTTGTCTGGCCCTGGAGCACTATCCTTAGTGCATCTAGCTATACAGTCATTCAGTTCAGATTCTAATAGTAGTAGAGGTAGTTGTAGTGGTAGTAGTGGTGGCAGCAGCAGCAGTAGTACCTGTGTTAGTAGTAATAGAACTACTAGCAGCAGCATCAGTAGAAGTGGTAGTAGTATTAGGAGGAGTAGGAGTGTTAGCACTAGTAGTAGTAGTAATAGTAGAAGAAGTGGTGTTCACGGTGGGGATGGTGATGGTGGCGGTGGTAGAAGTAGTAGTAGTAGTAGCCATAGAAGTAGTTGTAGTAGAAGTAGTAGTAGTAGTGGTGGTGGTGGTGATGGTGGTGGTTGTGGTGGTGGTAATTAGTAGGTAGTAGTAGTAGTAGTAGTAGTAGTAGTAGTAGTAGTAGTAGTAGAAAAAGAAGAAGTAATAGTAAGTGTAGCAGAAGAAGAAGAAAAGAACCAGTAGAACAAGAAAAGCAAGCAGTAGTAGCAACAGCAGCAGCAGTAGTAGTAGTAACAGTAGTAGTAGCAGTAGCAATAAAAGTAGGAATAAGCATAGCAGAAGCAGCAGTAGCAGCAGTAGTAGCAGTAAAAGTAGTAGTTGAAGTACCAACAGCAACAGCAGCAGCAGCAGAAGCAAATAAGTAGTAGTAGTAGTAGTAGTAGTTAGTAGTAGTAGTAGTAGCCCTGGTTGAAGGACATGACGTAGCAGCAACAGTATGTAGTAGTAGTAGTAGTAGTAGTAGTAGTAGTAGTAGTAGTAGTAGTAGTAGAACAGCAGTAGTAGTAGTAGCAGCAGCAGCAGCGAGTATTAGCAGCAGCAGCAGCAATAGTAGTAGTAGTAGTTGTTGTTGTTGTTGTTGTAGAGCAGTAGTAGTAGTAGTAGTAGAAAAGAAGAAGAAGAAGAACCAATACCAACGGACTCCCAGGAACAAGGCAAAACTGAACCAGACTACCTAGTTGTCAAGGGAGTGAAATCTCTCACACAGGGCTTTCAGCGCCTTGGGGAAAAGACTGTCGAGTGTGGTGGAGAAATGTGTCATTGTCCGATTAGCAGTAGCGCCCTCATCTAATAGTACAGATGTTCGAACTGTGTGAAGGAGGCTGAAGTGATCAGGTAACTAACCGTCAGGTGATAGTTGGCAGCCAAAGCGGTGAGAACCGTCCCGAGTTAGAACTTACCTGATAGCGACAGGGAGACAAATTTATCCACTAGGACCTCGGAGTATCAAGTGAGTGCTAAAAGTTGAAATTGCTATCTAACCAGACCGTGTCCACTACCTTGAAGAACAGGGCCGGTATGCAGATACCTCCGATACTTTAACAGTCCGATAGGATCTATCCCACCGAGATCTATCGGTAGGACAGTTCATCCGATAGCTCGGCATGCATGGACATCCGACAGTGCCTCCAATAACTATCGGGTATCCGTGGCTGCTCTAAGAATAACTTGGCAGGGATTCTCCAACTTCCGCCCTCGCTGCGCATGCGTTCATCAGTTTAGCAGCAAAATGGCCGAGGGGAAGAGGGCGCGGAAACAGAATTTCAAGGACACTGGGTCAAGCTGCCTTGCCGGTTGGACAGTTCAATTGTCTCTGCAATTGAATCTGTCAGCTGCAGAATGTCTTGTCGCCTGAATGTAATTTTCGAGTACAGTTCGACATCATCGTATTTGTCCAGTGGATGCAGTCTGTCTCGAAAAATACGTTCTCTTCGCAACATTCGACGTCTCCGCATTCTCAGAGCGACAAAACGCGGCTGCCATTTTGTCAACATAGATGTCGGACCGAAAGACGAGATATCTGAGGGAGGTACCACCTCTAAACTTATAGGGGGGACAGGTCTCTATCGTGGCTTCCTACATGAGAATGTTTCCGCATTATCGAGCCGACTACCGCAATCAGTTCGATAGACGATTTATCGGGCCTATCTGCATACCACCCCAGGGGTCTTGTGCTTGTTCAGTCGGTATTGCTGTAGGGCACTGTGCTGATGCTTAGTCAGCTGGTTGAATACGTGTGTGGACGACTTTGTAGTAGCTTTCTATAAGATAATTACTACGCGAAAGTGGCCCCAAAGTCGTCAGGAATTTTCGATGTCCACTTGGTGCGAAGTGGTTGTCTGCTAAGCTATTTTGTCTTAAAGATATGTATAGATGCTGATGTGTAGAAGAATGCAGCTAAGGGAAATTTATTGTGGATGTAAATAAGGTGGTAGAGAAGCAACGTGGACAAAGGCATGGCATTGAGGAGACTCTTTATTTCCATCCCTATATAAACTGAACGGAGAACTAGAGGGGGAGAAGAGAGAGAGAGAGAGAGAGAGAGAGAGGAGAGAGAGAGAGAGAGAGAGAGAGAGAGAGAACAACACCGCGATATAGAGAAGAACAGAGGAGAGAGAGAAAAGTGAGCAGTACAGAGTCGAGAGAAACGTGGTTTGGGCGGCAAAAGTGGAAGCAAATTTATCGCAGAGCTTAGTCGTCAAAGTTAAGCTGAGAAAGACTGACATCAAAATCCAGAGGTGGATGAAAAACAAAAAGAAAATGCCACGAAGAGGAGCCCCCAGAGACGACCATGGAGGCTGAGTCTTGGAACCTGGTTCCAGACGACCCAAGGCGTCACCATCACCCAGTGCTGAAGCAAAAATTGCAGTGACTTATCCGAGAACTGTGGTGTGGTGTGCAAGTGTGTGTGTGTGTGTGTGTGTGTAAGTGTATATATACATATATGTATATATATATATATATATATATATATATATATATAATATAATATATATATATATATATATATATATATATATATATATATGATGTTAAAAAGGAAGGTTAAAACTCGAGGTTAAAACTCTACAAATTTGTTTCGAGCTTGCTGCGCTGTCATCAGGATGTTTTTGGTTTGCCCACCGCCGATGTTATATAGCGTGTGGGTTCCCGTTTGCGGTTGTTTGCACGTGCGGGTTGGCTGCACGTGTTTTTGGGGCTTTTAGGTTTTGTTTTGGGTGTGTTCACTAACAACGATTTCCATTTATGCCTGCAGTTGTTTACTATTTCTGTTTTGGTGTTTAAAGTTGCTAAGTGTGGTTTGCATAGTATTAACCATTTTTCAGTTAAACATAGGTTGCACCTTTTTGAAACATTGCTGTATGGTGATGCTCTTTTTATGATTTTCCAGGATATATTGTAGCTTGTTATATTCATCTTATATATATATATATATATATATATGTGTGTGTGTGTGTGTGTGTGTGTGTGTGTGTGTGTGTGTGTGTGTAAACCTGACCAGGTAAAAAGCCTTTTTAATATAAAACCCGGCATAAGGAAGTATTGTTCTCATGCTTTGAATCGTTTTTGTGTATTTGGATTTTTCATGTGTAATTATAAGTAGAGTAGAAACTGCGTGACATTCCATTCCAGGAGAGAGGAGACTGTTTGACAGGTGCATGAGTGCGCATATGCGTGTATGAGTGCAGAGATAACCTTGGTGTGCTAACCCTGAATAATACATCAACTTAGTGCACTTAAGCAATACCATCACAATTTTTTCCCGTCTTGGACACTAGCATATGATGTCTTTACCTTTGATGTAAGAGATTTCCGAGTCCATGATTTGAGCTTCAACTCAGCGTGTTTTTGTTTTCCTTTGTCTCTTTCCAAAAGGTCTTTAGCAGCGGTGTGAGTGCCACTCTTTCGGATGAGTTGCTCAGCCGAGATCCTATGACCAGTTCGCTCTTCGCTCAAGGCAACGAGGGATTTAGTTTGGAAAATTCGTCTGGAAAAGAACCTCTCTGATAGGCACAGATGAATACTTCCATACACAAGCACCAGAAATGAGAGACAGACAGACAACAGAGACAGAGACAGACAGAGGACTGACAGACAGAGACAAAGGTGTCTTTATAATGTGGCAACACGCTCTTCTTGGGCAGTGGAGCATGAACTTTGCACTAACTTTGATAAGACAATGAAGCTGTATGACACACTGCAATGCAAATCAATACAGCAATAGTACAACACAATGTAACGTAATGTAAAACAGTATCGTATAATGTCAAATTTAATACGATTCAACTCAATTACGGTACAAAACAAACCAACATTATACAATACATAAAGCATTGTGATAAAACACAAGACAGTACAATACAATACTGTTTAACACAAAACGCTACACAACACAATGCATTACTATACAATGCAACACAATTCAACACAATACGGTTCCATTCAATATATCACAACACAATACACTACTATACATTACAACACCCATCCGAACAATGCAGCACATTCAATACAACATCAAACAATGCAACACAATACAATATAATAAGATACAATACAATGCACAATAAGAAAGTAGAACAACGCAATACACTACGAAAAGCATTGTAATACAGTGCAAACCAAACCATTGCAAAGTACCACAATACAAAAAATGCAGAGCAATACAATACAAACGAAAACAAAACAGTGCAATACAAGGGAAAGCAATTCAATATAATGCGATTCAATACAGGATAGGCGTCACTAAATTGTGATATTAGATGAACGAGATACGTACTGAATAAACAATTAAATAAGTGAACTGTAGTGATTAGTAAAGTATGTGTGCCAGCACGATCAAATTACCTCCAACTACTCTCTCTCTCTCTCTCTCTCTCTCTCTCTCTCTCTCTCTCTCTCTCTCTCTCTCTCTCTCTCTCTCTCTCTCTCTCTCTCTCTCTCTTTCTCTCTCTCTCTCTCTCTCTCTGGACAATGCGAAAAGGTTCATTTATTTGCTTTGAAAAAGTTCTTGGGTGTATCGCCACAAACCCCAAATGACCTTGTGTATGGAGAGACTAACAGATATCCCATATCATTGCACTTCACTATTAAATGTATTAATACTGGCTCAAATTAACTGGGGTGGCTGAACATAGATTGCCCCATAAAGCTTATAAAATGTTGGTAGAACTAGATGATAGAGGCAAGATGAACTGGGTGTCACATGTTAAAGCGAAATTATATGAATATAGTTTCGGGCACAAATGGCTTAACCAAGGTGTCGAGATATGAACAGTTTCGTTCGTACCTTCAAAGGAAGACTAATTGACTGTAGGTGGCAAGACTGGAATTTTCATATTCAAAAATTTAATAGTGACAAGTTTAGTTTTAATAGAACATTCAATATTACGCATTTCTCTCCCAACGTATATGTCAATGACTATGGACAGGCACTTGAAGTTTGTGATGACAAAATTTAGAGTGGGTGTTTCTGATACTCTTGTTCATCATGCCAATATAGACAAGTAAATGCCTCTGATCTGTTGTGTCCATTATATCGACAGTCAAGAGAAGACGAAGTGCATTTTGCATTAACTTGTCCTGAGCTACAAGATATAAGAGAAAAGTTTATTCCCCCAAAATTGTATACAAGACCTTGCTTATTCAAGCTTATTTTGTTAATGTCATCTGCAAATGAAAACAATGTAAAACAATTCGCAGTATTTTTATTCAAGGCTTTCAAACGGCGAAGCTTTGTGCATTGTAATCATTATTAATAGTTTCACAATGCGACTTTGTTATGTTCCATGTACATCCCCCTTCTGAGGGGGGGCCTGTAAGAATATAAGATCTGAATCTGAAATCTCTTTCTCTCAAAGTTGCATGAACTTGCTTTGTTTTGTTTGATTTGGTTTTGCTTTTGGCTTATTTTCCTCTGATTTCTTTGTTCGCTTTTCGTTAGATAGATAGATAGATAGATAGATAGATAGATAGATAGATAGATAGATAAGATAGAAGATAGGACGAGTAGAATAGATAGATAGATAATAGATAGATAGATAGATAGATAGAAGATAGATAGATGATAGATAGATAGATAGATAAGCAGAGACAGACAGATAGACAGACAGAGATACAGTCAGACAGAGAGACAAAGAGAGACATAGACACAGACAGAGACAAAGACAGAGAGATTGAGAGACAGTAAAAACAGAGATTAAGAAAATGAGCATGCAAATCTAATGTCATGATGTGCTAAGATAGAGAACTACACTTAAATAAAAGAAAAAAAATGCCATGCAGATCCAGTGCGGGAGCGCGAGTTTAGGTGAAGGCAGCGTTCAGCAGCGGCGGGGTAGCCTAGCTGTGTTACTGGCTCAATGTAAAGCACTGGGTTGCCACATTCAGACGTTCGCAAGATAGAATCCCGCTACCTCGCAATATAAACATTGCCAGTTTCCCTTCCCTATCTAAATTTGTTGTGCTTCTAGTATTGTCAGTGTAGTGTTAGATAGTGCCCCCCCCCCCTCTTCTTCGTTCTTCTCCGCCCCCTCCCCTCCCCCGTCTTCCTCCACACTCTCACCTTCCCACCTCCCCACTGCTCCCTCTCCTCAATTTCCAAGGGTGGCTTTAGCAACGTTTGCGTTGTCAAATTCAGATAGTGTTGTTAAGTGAAAGTCTGTCAGCCAGATCTGTTCGCGTGTATACCTGTACAGGAAAATCAGTGAGCCTTTATGGTCATATGGTCCATTGCATGCCAAAAACATCAGTTTGCATGCAATTAAAACAAGATCAGTTTGGAATTCTCTAGAACTTGAGTTGAAAACTTCTGGCGACGTTTCGAACTCGCCACTAGAATACGCCCCTTACAGAATCGACTGGTGCGTCCTGGCCTCCTGTAAAACGTCACTTCAGAGTCACGAGCCGTGGCTAGTTGTTCATTCGAATCACGCACGCGTAATTTCTGTTAAACTGAGCTGTCTTTCTTGCCCACAAGGTTGATGTTCTGTCACAATAGTTTATGAGATGTAGTGTTGGAATGTACGGAGATACATGGTTGGTTTTAAGAGGAAGAAGCCCTAAGACTCCAAAAGGGTTGACATTTAGTTAAACTTGTATGTCACTTAATCCGTGGTTAGTGCATTTACTAAGGGATATATAAGGGAAGGAGGACCCCTCATTCTCCCATCTTTCCGGTTATTTAATGATTAGATAGTGCGTTACATCCAGATTTACCATATACACTCATCTAAGATAATATGGCAGACGAGGCTAACCATACCAGGTGTTGGAATAGGCAGAGGAGAGAGGAGGTGGAAGGGGGGGGGGGGGGGGGGGGGGGGGGGGGGGGGGAGGGGGGGAAATGGAGGGAGGCGGCGTCCTATCTCAGACAAGACGGATACCATCAGAAAGACAACGTGTTAAGATGGACAGCGTTAATGGCAAATTTTCATGTTAGATACTGACTGGATTGGAACTTGAAACTCCTGACTGCAGAATTGTGTGCTAGACCACTGAGCAAACCAGACAAACCACGACAGAAGGAATTATTTTTTAACGGCCAAATTAAATGGAAGGGGTGCCTTTTTTTTAAAGATTGCACTAAATTCTATGATTATTTAGGAACAAAATGTTTGGAATGTACATGAGAAACAATGTGGTAATCACAACTGACAATCTGATACTATCAGTGGTGAACAGATAGTCAACCCCGTGAGCAGGAAGCAAACACAGAGCGAATCAGACCAATGGGAAATTGTCAATGCCTTCAAGGTGCGCAATGGTAGTCCAACCAGCGACTTGAAAGGTGAAGATACTGACCCTGTTTCCTCTACATTTTATTTCAGTGCAGCATTTGGTTAACTTTAAGCTGGCGTCGCCTTCTTGCAACGTACATAAATTCTGATCCAGAGATTTGTCCGATTAATGAAATCGTTTATCATTGTTCTAACATAAGGTAATACCACAGCCTTCTCCACACAAGCCAAAGAATGGGAAGGCCTTTCCTGAGGTCCCACTGGTGGGTGAGCGGATACCAAGAACGCTCAGAAGGATCCTTATGCCATCGTCTCTCTCCCTCAGCACCTCTTGAAACCAAGACCCCGAAAGCTGGAAATGTGGGAAAATCTTGTGTTTTGTGTAGAGAACACTTAACCAGTACCACACGATTCCCGGGTGACACAACGAGAAACACATAGAATCACATCTTATAAAATCAGATGCAATATGGTGCGTCATATCGCCAGTGTCATTTATCTGCTGTTCTGTCGTTCATGCAAAAATGTCCAATATGTTGGAGAAACTAGAAACGCCCTAAAACCAAGATTTTATTTGCATAGATCGCACAACTGAAAAAAACACTCACATTACTCGGATTTCAACTCTGCCAAGCACACGCTGCAGGATATGCCATGCATACTCATGGAAAAGATATTTCTAACGATCATGACACTGGAATTCAAAGAGAAAAAATTATAGATATAAACAAACTTAAGAGTATTTATCCTTTGGCCTTTTATCTTTTAGGAGGGATCCTCAAATTCCCATCCGATCGTCATTCTTTGTTCTGTTGAGCAGATGTGTGGTGTGCGTGCGTGTCTCTGTGTGTGTGTGTGTGTGTGTGTGTGTGTGTGTGTGTGTGTGTGTGTGTGTGTGTGTGTCCGCGCGCGCGCGCGCTTCCTGAATGCGTGCGTAAGTGCGTGTGGATGTGTGTGCATGTGTATGTATGTGCTGTATATTTGGATTTGTAGAGTGCGTCTGTACGCATGATAGTGATGTGTTTATTTACATGAGTTATAGGCTGTGGGAAATTACAAGGAATATCAGTTCCCCGAGTTACAGGGAATATTAGTTCTATTACAATGTCCATTTTCTTCCTTCCCTTCCTCTCCTCCCCATTCCTGCCTTCAATTCCTCCTTCTTCTCAACTGATTCCCACTCCCACCCTTTCAATCTCCCACTCACATTCTCTAAACTCTATTATTCCCCTATCCCCTGCCCCTTCTTTTCAAACACTCCTCACCCTCTATCCCACCCCAGCTGTCACTCCCCCCTTTTTTCCCCCTCATTCCCATTTTCGCCTTCCATCTTCCCTTCCCCTCAAACTCTCCCAAGCTCAAATTATCAATTGTTAATCCCCCCTCCTTCCCTCTTTTCTGTTTTCTCTCTGCCCTCTTCTCTCTCTCTCTCTCTCTCTCTCTCTCTCTCTCTCTCTCTTCTCTCTCTCTCTCTCTCTCTCTCTCTCTCTCTCCCGCCCTCACGTAAATACAATATATTGATTATTGCCCCATCCTGTTTATGTGTGTACATTTGTGTGCCTACGCATGCGCTCGTGCGTTTCGACGTTTGTGTGCAAGTGCGCTATAATGTTCATTTATCATTTTATCAATAGGATAAATGCTGTTTATAATTATTATTGTTATTATCATTGTTATCATCATTATTACACTACATACCCGATGTCAGTATAAGGTCTCATTTAAGACAAGCCCCACACTACAATACGTGCTCGATAATGAAGAGTGCGAAAAAGCAAAACAAAACAAAACAAAACAAAAACGTCCCATGCTAGATAACAACCCCAAACCGGCGATTTTTTTGCTTGTGAATTGGTTGTGTTACCAACCTGTCGGATCTAGCCGCCACGTGCCATGCACACTGTAAATTGTGTTAACAAACTTTCTTTAAACCCCTTTGATATCTGATTCATTATGAAACAAGGTGACCTAGGTGGAAAACAAAGACGAAGTTCAAATAACTGAAACTGTGATTCGTCTTTTTCCTCTTAAAATGCACTGAAGCACTAAAAAGGTACAAGAGAAAGAAATGTTCAGCTATCCCTTCTTTCAAAAGCACCAGAACAGTGACGTCAACCTTGGTAGAAGAAGCGATACGAATTTTCACCCCCTGAAGCAGATGAGCATGGATCTGCAGGGCAGTAGTTAAAATTTGGGAAGGGTCTGAAACGTAGAAGTGCGACTGGCTCACTCCAACAAAATTACTCCATTCTTTCCGATTTTTTTCCTGCGTCATCTTCTGTGCCTTCCGTCTTCGCCTACAGCCGTGTCTCCACCCACTTCACACCCTTTACCTGTGGCATTACATCACGCTACAGCCGTGTCTCCACCCATTTCACACCCTTTACCTGTGGCATTACATCACGCTACAGCCGTGTCTCCACCCACTTCACACCCTTTACCCGTGGCATTACATCACGCTACAGCCGTGTCTCCACCCACTTCACACCCTTTACTTGTGGCATTACATCACGCTACAGCCGTGTCTCCACCCATTTCACACCCTTTACTTGTGGCATTACATCACGCTACAGCCGTGTCTCCACCCACTTCACACCCTTTACTTGTGGCATTACATCACGCTACTCACACAGCTGTCTTGTACAAAGCCACACCCGGCATTGTCTTATGGCAGATTCAACAAAGGCAGTCCCAAGGGACCAATGAAAGAGCTGACTGTTCGCATCAACAATGGCCTGATCTGTCTGCCCTATCCAATCGGAATGATGATGTCCTGTGTCAGGTCCTGGAAGTGCCATGGTAGACGTTTAACTGTCCCGGTTTTTATGGAAGCCATACCATTTGTGCTGCCATCCTTGTACATACATCACCCCCAGGATATCAGAAACAGAGCAATCAGTCAAATAGTTGGAGCGTTCCGCTCTGGTTCGAAGCACTTGTGCAGTCAGATTTGCACGGCTTGAAAATGGAGATCTGATTCAGGAGGGCACCACTTACTGTAATCCTATACCCTAGATCTGGTGAACAACTACAGATTCACTGTTCCACCAGGTGTTAGGTTACGAACCTTTTCTTTTGACCATAACTTGAAGTGTTCCAGTATTTTAGTGTCTGTCAATTCAGCGTGATGTTGGCTGCTGCATTAATTTGTTCGGACCTGTTGACGAAGGTGTTAGTTTTCTTTGAAACGACTTCCAAGGTATATGTACATCGTGCTTTTTTCAATCTAATAATGAAATCATGAAGTTCCTTATCGCACTCTCTACTGATGTTTACATTACCAAGAACGAAGGAAGCAGCCCTCCAACGGAAACAATACACTGAATTTGATCATTATTCCACAAAAGATGTCCACGAGGCAGACATTCAACAGAAAGTGGTTGTTACTTAGGAGATACGCAGTGTTTGCATCTTTCTAGAATGCTAATAACACTTCGATGGAATTGCTGTTGGATTTACACATCCTCACGAACTGACAAATATTTTTGTCGGATAAAATCAAAGCGAAGTCGATGAAATGGTGATGAAGATCACGGTAAGATTGAAAAAAAAAGAAATAATGTTAACGATGAAAATCAGTGAACTTTCATTTTTGCATCTCTCTCTCTCTCTCTCTCTCTCTCTCTCTCCTCTCTCTCTCTCTCTCTCTCTCTCTCTCTCTCTCTCTCTCTCTCAGACATGACACAGTTAGATAAAAATCAATAAACGTTCATTATGCATTTTGCTCTTTCTGTGTTTCTCTCTGTCCTTCTCTGTCTCTCTCTGTCCCTGTCTCTGTCTCTCTCTCTGTCTGTCTGTCTTTCTCTTTCTCTCTCTCTCTCTCTCTCTCTCTCTCTCTCTTCCTTGTCTTTCTCTCTCTCTCTCTCTCTCTCTCTCTCTCTCTCTCTCTCTCTCAAATATAATACAATTAAAACTTACACGGCTGGACACAGTACTGAAACAGTTTTACTTCATGTTATCAATGATATTTTGTCTGCTACGGGTAAAAACTAAGCGTCCAGTCTTCCCCTTTTCGATCTATCGGCAGCTGTTGACACTATTGATGACAAAATTCTCTTGTCCCGTCTTGAAAATATCTTCAAAGCTCGTTCTGTTGCTTTCGCTGGTTTTGTTCCTATTTGGAAGATCGCAGTCAGTATATCTCTGAGAATGGCTTTTCTGCAACATCTCACCTTGTTTTTGGTGTGCCACAAGCTCGCTTTCGGCCCAGTATTGCTTGTTCTCTATACAGTCCCTCTGTCTATTGTAATCCAACAGCATGCTGTTGATCACCATCTCTTTGCAGACAATACCCAGCTTCATTAGTCATGCAAACCAACTGACATTCCCACTCTGACACGTACTCCTTAAGCATGCACTGCTGACATCAAAGCATGGATGACAGAAACCATGCTTAAATCAAATGAGGATAAGACTGAAGCTCTTCTGTTTTCTGGTTCTGTTCCTTTTGATTGTTCCCTGCCTTCACGAATTGTAATCTGCTCTAGTTCAATTACATTCTCAAGCAAGGCTAGAAATCTTGGTTTTGTTATGGATTCAGATCTTTTCATGAACCAACATATAACTAAAACCTATCAGACTTGTTACTTTGATTGAGAAAATCACCTCCATCAGAAGATTTCTGACACAAGATGCCACGAAACGCTAGTTACTTCTTGTTGTCACGAATTGACTACTGCATTGTTTTACTCACTGTCTGTCCTGAAAACACGCTTCAACTTACAAAAGGTTCCAAATTCTGCTGCTCGCCTTATTTTTAGGTTACATCGTCAACAGCATGCTCTCCTCTTTAAAGAAACTCAACTGGCTGCCTATTCAGAATTTACTTACTTACTTACTTAATCCTCTTCGCTCCAACGGGAGCATAGGGCCTTCACTGCAGATTTCCAACGTGTGCGTCTTGGGCTGCCCGCTTTGCCTCACCCCAGGACAGCTGATGGTACTCAGCTCACTGTCCAGCGTCCTACGCCAAGTTGTCACTGGGCGCCTCGCTTTCTTTTCCTTGAGGTTACCAGTCCAGTGCCTGCCGTGTTGGTGTTGTCCGGGCCTCGGCCGTAGGATGTGTCCGATCCACTTCCACTTTTGGATTCTGATGGTGTCTCCGATTGGCTCTGATTTGTCCGGCGCCAAGCTCTTCATTGGCAATTCTGTCAGGCCACCTGATGCGGAGGATCCGCCGCAGGCATGTGTTGATGAAGACCTGCAACTTGTGCTCCAGCCCTTTGGTGAGTCTCCAGGTCTCCGAGCCATACAGCAGCACAGGTCTCACGTTGGTGTTAAACAGTCTCAGTTTGGTGTGAAGATGGACGTTTGCGCTCCTCCAGATGGGCTTGAGGGTGGTGAAAGCAAATCTTGCCTTGGTTATTCTGGCCCTGATGTCATCATCAGTACCTCCTGTCTTGTTGACAATGCTTCCTATGTAGGTAAATTTCTCAACATCTTCTATCTGTTGTTCCCCAAGGCAATTGCTTCAGCCTGGCTTGTGTTGGCTCTCATGATCTTTGTCTTCTCCACGTTGATCTCCAAGCCAGTGTTACTGGCTGTGCTGCGGAGGCTCTCGGTCTTCTACTGCATGTTGTGGAGGGTGTGAGTCAGCAAGTTGATGTCGTCCGCGAAATCTAGGTCCTCACGTTTCTGCATGAGTGTCCACTGGATCCCGCGTGGTGGGCTCATCGCTGTCCTCATCACCCAGTCGATCACAAGAGAGAAGATCAGCGGTGACAACAAACATCCCTGACGGACCCCGGTGTTCACTGTGAAGGGTTCCGACACACTCGTGTTGTGGATGACGTGACGCGCTGTGTCATTGTACAGGCTCTGTATGATTTTTACCATCTTGAGTGGAATTCCATAGTGTCTCAGGATTTTCCATGTTACTTCTCTGTCCACTGTGTCGAATGCTTTTTTGAAATCGATAAAATTGATTTAGATTGGTGACTGCCACTCAAGAGATTGCTCGATGATGATTCGGAGCGTGGCTATCTGGTCGACACATGATCTTCCTGCTCGAAATCCTGCTTGTTCGTCTCTCGGATCCTCTCTAGGATGATTCTTGTGAAGATCTTGCTGGGTAGTGACAGCAGCTGTATCCCTCTTCAGTTCTTACACTCACTGAGATCCCCTTCTTGGGTGTCTTGATGATGTAGCCCTTTTTCCACTCTTTCGGCACTTCTTCCTTTTCCCAGGCCTCTTGAAATAAGTCCATCAGGATGTCCGCCGCGACCGTCGCTTCTGCCCTGAGCACTTTCGGTGTGATGTTGTCAGGTCCTGGGGCTTTCCCGTTCTTCGTCTTTCTGATTGCTTGAATGGTTTCTTCTTTGTTGATCAGCCCTAGGTCTTCTCCTTCCTCGATGAGTGGTGGTGTCTTGACAGGCGTACCACTGAGTAGCTCGCTAAAGTGTTCCCTCCATCTGTCCAGCTGCTCTGTTGGTTTGCTCAAGATGTTTCCATTCTTCCCTTTCACTGGTCGGTTGGTGTTGGTTTTTCTACCGCCCAGCTGCTTAGTGATGGTGTAGAGGGTCTTCATATCATTCTTCTCCGCTGCTTCCTGTGCTTGAGTGGCCAGTCCTTCTACATGGTCTCGCTTGTCCTTTTTGGCACTCTTCTTCACTTCTGTCTCGTTTGCTGTACTCCTGTTGAAGACGTTGTTTCTGTGCTCTTGTTCTGGCTTGGATCTCTCTCTGTTTGGTCTCTCGTCTCTCTTCTATCTTCTTGATGGTTTCTTCCGAGATCCATGGTTTGTGCTGTCGTTTCATGTATCCTAGCACTTCTTGACTGGTTTCATCGAAGGCACTCCTCACTCGCTCCCATTTTTTTTCCAGCGAGCCATCCTCCAGGTCCGCGAGGGCCTGGAATCTGTTGTTCAGGGTGATGGCAAACTCCCTCTTCTTTTCTTCTGTCTTGAGCTTTGTGGTGTCAAAGCGTGGGTGCCTCTGTTGACCTGTGTCTTTGTTCCTGGCAATCTTGATCTTCAGCTTTCCAACCAGAAGTATGTGATCTGATCCCACATCTGCTCCCCTGCATGCCTTCACGTCTTGTAGGGTCCGTCTCCATCGCCTTGAGATCGTGAAGTGGTCTATTTGGTTTTCAGTGCTCGGGTCTGGTCATCCCCATGTCACTTTGTTTATCCTG
>CM031607.1:53413224-53423224 GCA_018398815.1 Conus ventricosus | reverse complement strand
TCACGTGTGCACGTTCAACCAATTGACAGGGGGTATGACATCATTTCTGCCGGGGAGCTGGGCCAGCAGGCCCAACCCTCATTCTTGAGCAGGCTGTCTACGAGTCAAGACGTGTGTTAGCGCTGTCACTGCACTGAACAAAAAATGGCAGAGTCAAGCCTGGAAGCTGGTTTGTCTTCACAAGAGACTGCAATGAATGTTAGTTCACAGAAAGCCAAACTGAACATTTGCTGTATTCGGATGAGCAAAAAGAAATAATATTGAAATACAAAAAGTATTATCGGGAAATGATTTTGTATCTTGAAAAATTAGAACGTGGTGAGCCTTGCTCAAAACCAACCCGTCCAAACGAGAGCCTAAAATCTTTTGGAAACAAAGCAAGGAAAACGTGAAATGACAGTAAGTGAACTGGATGTTTTTTTACGTAATTGTTTTATAGAGCAACTTGATGATGAGCCGATTGAAGAAGGTTCTTTTATGAGGCTGAAAAACATAACCGAAATTACGCCTGTTTTACTGAAAGCTGGTTTTGAGATCAAAGCTGGAAATCATAAAACTCTTCGACAATCTTTGTTTTTAGACCAATGGCTTGAAAGAACAAAAACTGTTTTTAAAAAATCTAACCCAAAAGCGTCCTGGGAGAATTATTTGAAAACTGAAATTCTGATTGAACCCACGCTGTGTAGAAAACTGATGGAATTATCATTTTGTTTTTTCTACTACTCAAAGTTTCACAAGCTTGGAATTTCAATTCACGGCTTGTATGAGAAAAGAAAGCTCATTTTAAAATATATGCAATGTGACGCTGGCTTTCGCGAGTTCTGGCAGAGTGGTTAAACGCGGCCTTCTGGCTAGTTGCTGTGAAAAAATCAATACTGGCCGAGGAAGCATACTCCAGCCTAAAGGCTAAAAATACACCAGAACTGTGTCACCCTTCGGTAGATTTTGCTTCGACCTAGAAAGGCCCTCAACAGGGCTAAAAATACACCAGAACTGTATCACCCTTCGGTAGATTTTGCTTCGACCTAGAAAGGCCCTCAACAGGGCTAAAAATACACCAGAACTGTATCACCCTTCGGTAGATTTTGCTTCGACCTAGAAAGGCCCCCACCCCCCACTCACACACACCCACCCCACTCACACACACCCCACCCACTCACACACCCCACCCCCCGCCCACCCCCCCCCTCCACCCCCACCCACTCACGCACACCCCACCTCCACCCCCACACACCACCCCCCACCCCCGCCCACGCACGCACGCACACACATATAACTTCTGATTCTTATGCAAAACAAGAGAAACTGATTACTTAATTTTTTTAATTTATGATTTTAATCTGGTTTTAAAAATGAAGCCCGAAGTAGCTACAGAGCTTATTAATATACTTTACGAGTTGGATTGGGAGCGGAGGCTGATAAAGATCAGTTAAAGGGCAGGTTTGAAGAATTAATTACTGATCTTTTTGAGCGCATAAATATGCGAGAAAGCGTGAAGCAAGCCATCAGAAAAAAACCAGATTCTTGGCCCCAACCAGTTATAAAGTTGTTTGCTATTTTAGTTGATAATATGGCTTCTGAAGATGTTAATCTGACTGTTTCTACTGACTCTGAAGGAGTAGCTATTCGCTTTAATGAAGATCAGGTTTTACGATTAGAAAAGACTATGAATAATAACTGAATTTACATTTACAATTATTTTTTATTTATTTTAGATTTAAAAATGGCTGCCGAACTCAGCGAATCTGATTTAAAGAATTGTAGAACTATTTGACGAAACAATGAAAGTATTAAACATTGATTTTAGTGAATTTAGGTTTGAGAATGATGTAAACAATATAATAAAAGATCATAGTGAACTATTTAACGAAGCAATCAAAGTGACTGTAGTGATTTAGAAAAAGCTAAATATTAGCAGGTGTTGTTGTAAGTGTCTTGAAAGTGTTACAACGCTTGGGCGAAGAATAAAAGCGCGTTTTACTTACTTTTATTTACATTTATTTTTTTAATTTACGTAAATATTGTGGCTTTAAAAATGACGACCACAAGTAAATTCGAGGATAGAAAACTATGTACGATGGAAGAAATATTTGGTAGTGTCAAACAATTAAGCAATACGTTTAGTGAAGTAGACATGGATATCATTACCCCTACAAACGTTCATGAAAGCGTGACACATGCTATCAGTAAAATCCCAGAGTTTCTTCAGATGGAGCCGCCAGTAAAAGTGTTGTTGGCCATTCTGATTGATTATATAACACCTGATGGCAGTAACATGCAAGTTTGGGTTTCAACTAAACAGAAAGAAGTTATTAGCTATCGCGACCTTAATTCTGACTGGGCTGACTACATGCTTACACAGTTTAACTATGCAAGTGAGGAGGCAAAGTTAAGGGGTTCTGGCTGGTCTGAAGGGACAGTCCTTGAAATCAGATTGAAACAAACAAAATATTATCCCATAGTTGGCAATTCTTACCTTCCTCTTCCAAAGAGTTAGAGTTAAAACGAGCAGTCTTAAACATACATAATTCTGACAGCATGTGTTTTATGTGGTGAGTTTTGGCGCACTTACATCCTGTTAAAAATCATGCAAACAGAGTTTCCAATTATGAACAATATAAGCAAGAGCTGAACTTTGATGACATAACCTTTCCAGTAAGTATAAAAAGTATATTTCAGTTCGAAGAGCAAAACAAACCAATCACCGTAAAATATACAAATGGTCTGTAGAAGACAATCTAGTGCCTCTAAGGGTTTCTCCCAACGCTCCCACTTTAGGCGATTCACTTAAGAATCATGTAGACTTGATACTGTTTGCAGATAGTACGAAGAGCCACTATGTATTAATTAGAACAATAAGCAGACTGTTAGAATATACATCAAAGCATAAATCTAAACAGGAGCTTTGTAGAAGGTGTTTAGTTAGAATTCCTACTATAGAAGCAGCTGCCAGTCATAAGAAACATTGTTAAAGTTTTGTAGACTGTGAAACCAAACTCCTCACACCTAAACCAGGGTCTAAAGTTAGTTTTAAGAATGTACGCAAAATGCAGATGAGCCCGTACGTGGTTTATGCTGACTTTGAATCACTCTTGCTGCAGTACTATGGTCCACAACAGCAAGAACAAAAAACAACCTTATTAACCCAACATCAGATCTGTTCTTATGCATTTATTGTTGTTAGGTCAGATGGGGCGCACACAACACCTGAAATTTACAGAGACACCGACGCAGCTAGTAGATTTTTAGAGCAGATGAAACAACTTCGCAATCAGTTATCCAATGAACTGAACCTTTCAGACATTGTTATGACTTCTGAAGACCAAGAACGCTATGACTCAGCCACTCACTGCTGGATTTGCGGCTTAGAGCTAACACCTAACAGTAAAGACGTGACAGTAATTAAGAGACCACGATCACATTACTGGAAAGTTCAGAGTTGTAATCTTCAGCTTAAGGTTGACCCTAAGACATGGAAACTTCCTATCTTCTTTCATAACCTACGAGGCTGCGATTCTCATTTTATCATGCAAGCAGTGACTTCTGAATATAAGAGGGTTACCTGCATTGCACAATCTTCAGAAAAGTACATGACTTTACTCTTGACTGTTTATCCTTTTATGACTCAGCCCAACATTTGATGGGGAGTTTAGATAAGTTAGCGGGATCTCTACAAGACTTTCCAATCACTAACCAATATTTTAATCCATATTTAGTGCGCAAAGGAGTTTATCCTTATGAATACATGAACTCGTGGGACAGGTTTGACGAAGACTCGCTTCCTCCTAAAGGTGCTTTCTTTTCTAGTCTTAGAGGCAAAGACATAACTGACTCTGAATTGAACACACAAAGAAAGTCTGGGCAGACTTACACTGCCAAACAATGGGTAATTATCATGATCAATATTTATTGGCTGACGTGTGTTTATTGGCAGACGTCTTTCAGAATTACAGATCTACATGCATGAAACATTACAGCTTAGACTCATCACATTATAGCTCTGCCCCAGGCCTTTCTTGGGACGCCTTCTTAAAGTCTACAAACATCCAGATCGACTTAATATCTGATCTACCCACACTTCAGATGATTCAAGATGGGCTGAGGGGAAGTATTAGCATGGCCTCACATCCTTACTGCAAAGCCAACAACAAGTATTTAGAGACTATGATCCCACTAAACCGTCCAACTATCTAATGTACTTAGACGCCACAATCTGTATGGATGGGCTATGAGCCAACCGCTTCCACTGAGAAACTTTACAATGATAAAAGGGCCTCATAATGTTAATACTGTGTTAGGTATGCTGTCACAGCTTCCACCCGATAATCCAATTGGGCTAATCTTAGAAGTAGACTTAGAATATCCTAAAGAATTACACGATCTCCACAACGATTACCCCTAGCCGCAGAAAGATTAAAGATAAGTCCCATCGAACCGCCTAAACTTGTACCAAATCTTAGACATAAAACTAAATATGTGTGATTTTTTTTTTTCAAAATGGAGTGACTGAAGGCGGCGAACGAAGCAAGATTAGGAATAGAGTTTTAGAACTTACCGCCAATGACATTGACAAACAAAGCACAAGACAAGACACGATGCATTTCAACCACTTGGGTCTTCATCAGGCGAAAAAATAAATCACATTTAACATGTGGGACAGTACAAACTACGAAAAACGAAAAAAGAATGAAAAATGACTTATCCGTTATTGTCCATGAAGGCGGAAATGACATGAGGCCGGGGGGATTATGGGAGAGGAAACAGAGGGGGGGGGGGGGGGGGGGGGGGGGGGGGGGGGGGGGTTGCGTGCGGGGAGGTGTGTGTGTGTGATATGATAGGGTTGTGTTGTCTAGTTTATTGGGATGGTTGTGATATCTTTGTGATGGTTGTGGTATGGTGGATAGATAATAATGGGGAAAAAAAAGAAAAAAAAAAGAGAAGAAAGGTGTGTGTGTGTGGGGGGGGGGGGGGGGATTTAAGGGGAAGGATAAAACAAAATTAGATTAAATAGATGGAGGGTTGCTGTAACTACTGTATGAAGTGAGTGAAGGGGATGTGGTGGTGGTGTATGTAAGTGTGTGTGTATGTGTGTGTGTATGTGTGTGTGTTGGTAGGGGATATTGCCAACTGATGTGGAAGAGGTGGGTATGTGTGTTTGGTTATTGTTGGATATTGATGCCTTGGGGGTTGTAGTGTGCCCAGTTTGGAAATGAGATGGGATTCTTGAGTTGTGCGTTCAAAGCTGTCACTCTGTGACTGCCAGAGTGCCATAACTTTGACATGGTAGATGTTGTGTTGGGTGTGGTTGAAGTGTAGGGCGACGGGTTTGGGTCGGTGGTGGCCGATATCAGCCAGGTGTTCAGCGATGCGTGTTTCAAGTGTGCGTGACGTTTCCCCTATGTAGATCTTGCCACACAGCTGGCAGTGGATGGCATATATAAGATTATATATGGTTTAATATAAGTGAATCAAAGAAGAATAATAAGATTCAAAAATTGACAAAACAGGGACCAAAGTTAGCCAGTTAACAATACCTGATGGTTATTACGGGTTTTGCTCACTAAAAGAAGCAATGAGTAACTTTGACATTACTCTCAAACTTAACAATGCGAATCTGAAAACAATGTTAACATTCAAGCCTGAAGAAGAAGTAGGTTACTATTTTGATAAAGAGCTAGCTAAAATGTTAGGCTTTGCAGCTGACAATTATAGATTTAGAGTTACACCAAACAAAACTACTTATGAGGGAGAAAATCCGCTCGATCTTGCATTACATTCATTACTCTATGTTCATTTGGATGAGCTGAGCACTGATGAAAACTTATATGATGGAAGGCCCTCAACTGTTTTAAGAGCTCTTCCGTCAGGGAAAGCTGCATATTGCGATTATGAAATTATACAATTCCCTAATTTACAGTTTAAAAGATTAGTTTGTGGGAGGGTCGGATCATTTAATATAAAAATTGCAGACAAAACGGGAAAAGTCGTGAAATGTGATAACCTGCACATTGTTTTCGAAATAAAATAATAAGTTGTTCTAAAAAATAATGTCGCGCGGGCCAGAAGAACCGGGAGTTACATTAGCGCCTGTGAGGTGTATAACTTTAGAATTAAAAGACCTTGCAGACGTTGCGGACTTTGAACAGAATGGTGAGATAGGCGCTTTGTATGGTTTTGAGTACACTAAGATGGTGATTATAAACGCAAAGAGGTTAGCGACAACAAAAAGTTTCCTAAACTAGAACAACTACGCAATGTAGAAGCAAATAATGCTGGCCAGTATGAATATAAAATAGTTCGAAAACCTGACAGCAAATGGCACTTAGAACCATATTTAGAATGGGAAATAAAATTTGAATTCATAAGTCCATTTACATTTTTTAGCCGTCAAAAAAGTTTCAGAAAAGCATTCAACTTGGCCCTTTACATGTAAGTCTTATGCCGGACGACATAGTCGGAAAGAGATTGAAATAACGCCGTATGGGAAAAAAACAGTACATCCTCCACAGAAGAGAAACGGTTTTAAAGAAAGCTTCTACAAATTACAGTTCTTTCCAAGCAGAAAATTAGGAGACACGTTCACAATGATATTTGAAATTTCTGTCTTAAAAGATGAGGAGAGGGATGGGGTTGTGGGCGTTAGTGACATACTTATAAAAGAAATTAATATTAGCTGGCAAAACTTAGACGTTAAACATCTTAAAGTTACCATCGTCGTTCTTCACAATGGTGAGGATATTAAGATCATAACAACAAGCAACAAAATCAATGTTGACTTAAATAGAAACAATCTTACAGAACTGAATTGGATTAATCTTACACATTTAGGCCTCATAGGGTTTTATTATACTGAACAAGTTTTGACGGAGAGTATGATAAAAATAATAACTGGATTAGATTAAATTCTGTTATAAAAACTATGGAGCAGTTAAACTTTATGACAAAAACCCTCATTGTTCATTAATTTGTGGACAAACTGGTTGTGGGAAAACAATATTTGTCCTAGACCTATTACAAACAGTTTATCGCTATAATTTTGATTATATTGTAATTTTCTGTCCAACACTTAAAGGAACAAAGCATATCATGATAGAAGGTTTATATGGACAGACGATGACGTATATTTAGTTGATCTCTAGCACTAAACTGAGTGAGTGTTTAGAATACTTTTATAAAGTGTTTGAAGGAACGCAGACACTCTTTATTATAGATGGACTGTTCGGCAGAAAAAAATATAGTTAAAAAGAGAAACACTTTGTCAAAGCTGGCTTCAGCGGAAGACATGATGGGATAAGTGTGTGGATTTTATGTCAAAATATAACTCCGTTTTAAAAGACTTTAGAGAACAGTTAAAGACTGTAGTTTTATTTCACATGAAAGACAGAGACGCATTTGATGAATGTTTGCGTGAAAATGATGTTATTGAAAATGATCAGGAAAAAAACACAGGATTAAGCAAAAACTAAAATCTGAAAAGTTTAGTAAATTAGTATTGAAAACGGATAACCCTACACAGTATGTTTGTTTGTAGGGTAGAGAACTATAAAACACGGGGTCTGGAGTCGCCCGGTCGAAACTGGTTGAGACCGGGTGAGCCAGACCCCGTGTTTTATAGTTCTCTAGAGCCTTTTAAACTCTTTTCCATCATCAACTTGAATCATCCTTGGATACTTTAATGGGCCTCGCATGTATATTTGTTGTTTAAAACCACAGCCACAGCAGTTGAGCTTTTATCTGTTAAAGGCTCAGCGTCTTTGTATCTTGAACCCATGTCAACAACTGTCAGAGCATACTTAAACTTTTTTCTTCTAACTTTATCATGTGGAAGACACAGCAAGTCCATCTGGTGGGTGTCATTTGGAACTGAGTTAACAAATCTAGGCCTTATTATTCTTTTGGGGGCAGGCAAATATATTTGCCAAATTGCCTGTTTTGAAAGCCAGTCTTTCGCATCTGATTCAGACACTCTAGCAGCTTTACTTAGTTTTTCAATAGCAGTCTTTCCTTTCCAATACCTTTAGGAGAATAACATATTTTGTACTTCGCATTGTCCATATTTTAAATGTGTTTTATTTTACACAAGAAAGTGAGCAACAAGATAGACTGAGGTCATGCCAACTGCAATAAAAACTATCTCTGCAGTCTTTGTTCCTCAGATGGCTCATAAAAGTCAGAAAGTTCTGGCGGTGGCGAGGTTAGAAACTTCTTTCCTGTCACTAAGTAATACTCATTCATTGCGTCATCAACGTCTGTAATGTGTGCTCTGCATGTCCTGTTCTCTTAACTTTTTATTAATAAAGTCTAAGTGAGCAATTGTCTTTCCCGTAAGCGTCTCTTGCCTTAGCTAAATCTTCCATTGCCTTGTTATGACGTTCTCCTCTTCGTCGGACCTCAATTTACTAAACATATAATTGCTTCCAGAGAAGGCCAAAGCGTTAACAATAGCTCCTCCCACCATCAGAAACTAATCCAGACATCTTTTATTAAATCAATATTTGCTAGATTAATCTTTCTATGTATTGATATTTTCTGGGATAATCCCCTGTGTACAAGAAAGTCTTTTGAGGCAATCCCTACAGTAATTACAACTATAACCTTAACAACGTCCTCAATGTCTAACCTTCCTAGGTCAGCCGGGCCTCATTTTAAACATTTTTTTTGCTAACACACTATAGCCTATACTAAGACCGCTAATTACAGCAGAATGGTAAATTGTATTGATAATCTTTTTTTCACTCATTTTTTTATTAACTAAAAAAATAATTAAAATAATCATAATACGAAAGACTGTCTATGTGCTTTTTAATCAGATAATCTTTTGTTGTCAAAGCAAAAATAAGGTTGCAACTAGTTTTGGCGAATCTTCTATCTTTCCCGTGTTAGGCGGTTTTATTCCTAACAAACATTTTGCAATGGTTGAATAAACTATAACACCAACAATAGGCATGCATAATTAACCAACGTTTAAACTCATGGTTTTAAAAGTATTATATTATTTTTTATTGTTTTAAAATGGATGTGACGAACTATTAAAGTGTGAGGAGCAAGCAGACTACTCCGTAGGCTACTCAGCAGACCATTGCCATAAAGAAACATTATACTCTCTAGCTGCGTGTGGAAAAACTAGACAGTATTTAGGCACTGAACTAAGTGTCGAACAGATTCAACAATTGTCTACTTCAGACGTTGAGAAGTACTACGCTAGGTACGAAGCACAGCTAGGGTCAAAAATGGTTAGATCGGTGGGGCAAACAATGATTAGCCTATATGCTAAGTTAGTAGTAAGATGGCGCCGGTTGATTCAGAAGAAGATTTAAAATATGACTTATCACAATATCCGGTTTTAAACAAGTCCCTAGAAACTCTTGCATGTGACATGTATTACAGATTTGGGACATTTTATGCCCATTCATCATGGGATTAATTACTTTTAATCATATTAATTTTGATCATACTAAATTTGATCGCAATAAAAAAATGAGCGAGAAGACGCCGCAGAGAACAGTCCGCAGGAGCAGAATGTACCACAAGAGAATGCGCCACAGAGCATCCCACAAGTGAATGTACCACAAGTGAGTAAATGTTACTAAGACTAAAAATCCTGGGCGTGTTGCGGCTGGCCATAGACTAGCTGATTGGAACCGATGCAAAAGAAAACCAATCAGCAAAACAAAAATTGTTAGATAGTATACAACATCGCCGCCACCGCCAACAACAACGCAATTAACAACAACACAATCACAATCACAATCAAACAATAAGATGTATCATTATGTATTGGGAGCTGCTGTTGTTGCTGGGGGTGGTTTTTTAGCATACAAATACCTAACACCATACCTAGCAACAAAGTCACAAGTTCCCCACAGTAAAAGAAGAAGAACCAGCTTCTGCAAAAAAGTGCAACCTCCGCTGTAGACCCATTTTCTATGGAATAGTTTTTAAGAACTAGATAAAGTACAAGTTAAGAACTAGATAAGTACAGTTAAGTTAGTTATAGAAA
>CM031607.1:53401560-53413124 GCA_018398815.1 Conus ventricosus | reverse complement strand
ATTTTAGTCTGGTTATCAAATTAGGGGGGGGTTTTTTTTTAAAAAGTCTACTATGAAAAATGTGTGAAATACTGTATTAAATTTGTTTATTGAGTTTTTTGAACCTTTGGTAACTTTGTAGTTTTTCCAGAGGTTTTTCGGGTTTTGGTTTTTATGTCCTTTATTTTTTTTCCAGAATTTTCTTGCTTTTTTTCCCCTAATTCAGTTTGGAGGGGTTTTTAGTTACTTTTGGTTGTTATGAAAATTTGGGGCTTGTGGTCTTTGAGTGTTATAAAATTTTCTTTTGTTGGGGTCGCTTCCCCCCGTCACTTAGATCTATGCGCTCTGCAAGTTCTTTTTTTTGGTGGGGTTTTGTCTGATAGTTTGTCGGCTTGTTTGTAGTTTTTGGTTTGCTTTTGTAAGGATTGGAATATTCCTTTGGTTCCTTTTTTGTGTAATTTTGTTTTTTTCACCCTTTCACAAATATTTTTTTGTCTTTTTGTACTTGTTTTATTTGTTTTTTTTTTTTTTTGGGAAATGTTGTTAGTTTTTTGAATTCAATTTGGTTTCATTTTTTCATTTGATCTTAAAGGGGGGTTTTCTTTTGTTAGACTGGTGGTGATCGCCATGATTTGAAATCTAGGTGTTTTTGCCCTTTTTTTGCTTTCGGGTTCAGGAAAAAAAATGCTTTCCTCTCACATTGCGTACGAACTTTTGGGTTTTTGTTTATTAATCTTTTTAAGTAGAATTGGGGGTTAGAAAAGGGTTTTGTTTTTGTTGACTGCCAAAATTTTAAATTTTTTCCCTTTTAAAAAACCCTTTAGGCCACAGTGTAACGTGAGGAGCAATTTAAATGAATTAATTAAAAAGCCCCAAAAAAGACTTTAAAGTTCGACCCCTTTGGGGGAAAAATTATAATGAAAATTTAAAAAGGGGAAAGTTAAAAAAACAAAAAATTTTTTTTTCGGCGTGTTGCGCGCTCAGGGTTTTTTTTGGTTTGCCCACCGCCCATGTTATATGGTGTGGGGCTCCCCTTTGGGTTGTTTGCACGTGCGGGGTTGGGCTGCACGTGTTTTTTGGGGGGTTTCAGGTTTTTGTTTTTGGGGGGTTCACTAACAAGATTTCCATTTATGCCTTTCTTTGTTTACTATTTTTTGTTTTGGTGTTTAAAGGGGAAATGGGGGTTTGCATAGTATTTAAACCCTTTTTCAGTTAAACATAGGTTTAACTTTGAAACATTGCTGTATGGGATGCTCTTTTTAATGATTTTCCAGGTTTTTTTCTTTTTTTTGCGTCTTTAAGTTTCCAGAATTATTTGTCGTTTGTTTGGTTTTTAAACACTCAAAGACCACAAGCCCAATTTTTATAACAATCCAAAAGTTATAATAAAAACCCTCCAAATCTGAATTAGGCAAAATTAAGCAAGAAAATTCTGGAAAAAATAATATAAAAAAACGTAAAATCAAACTCTGAATAAAACCTCTGGAAGACACATACAAAGTTATCCAATGGTTCAAAAATCAATAAACAAAGTAATACAGTATTCATCACTTTTTGACATAGTAGACTTTTACCCATCTATTAGATGAAGAACTACTTACCAAAAACCCTGAAGTTTGCCAGTAACCACACAGACATTACAGGTCAGAAAAGGAAAATCATTCCCACACCAAAGAAAACATTCAACACAGCAAAAAGGAACCTGGATCAAGAAACAAAACAGAACTCAACATTGACGTAATAATAAATAATAATAATAATGGATTTCATTTCTATCGCAATTCTAATTCAAAAAATTCTCCCTTGCGCTTGAAATCTCACGATACATTCCTTCAACATTGTGATTCTTTCGAAACAATCTTTAAAATTTTAAAAAATCTACGCCACAAAAAAAATAAGAAAAAAAAAAAAAAGCACCCACGTCAAAACTACAGAATAAAACAAAAAGCATTCCCTTTAAATTTTCTTTGAAAAAAAATTAGGTTTTCAGAGGGCTTTTTAAAAAGGGCAAAGAGAAGGTGAGTGTCTGGGGCCCTGCCCGGGGAAAATTTTTTTTCCAACCCCTGGAGCAGCAAAACCCAAAGGGGGGGTAAACCGGGGATCAATGATGGTGAAAAAAACATGGAATTTTGGTCGGATATTCATGTTGTCCAACATCAAAAAAAAAAACTTGGAAAAAAGTCGGACTATACAGAAACGATGGCCTTGCTGCCCCTAACCAACAATCCAAGAACCATGAAAACAAGAAGAAAGAACTAGGGCAAAAATTTCCAAAACCAAAACCTTAAAGTTTATATTGAAAAAACCCAAAAAGGATAAAACACAGACAAACATTTGGATCTCCCAATCAAAATATTAAACCTTTAAAAGGGAAACCCCAACGAACCCCTTCTTTTGTACCAAAAAAAAGGGAACCAAAAAACCCTTTCTTTTTTTTAAAGACCAAAACCCCAAGGCATAAAACAGGAACTATAAAAACCTGTCATCCCAGTAAAGAGTGTTCAAAAAAATGCACAGTAGAAAAAACCGGGAAGGCATTCAAACAAGTGGATAAAATTTAAAAAAATTAAAAAACAACCAGACAAAACACAAAAAAAAAGGGGGGGAAAAATAAAAAAAGAAAAAAATAATATGGTAAAACCCCCCCTTTACGAGGGGAAAACTAAAAACAAACATGGGGAAAGGGAAAATTTTCTTAAAAATTCCTAAAACTTCATTTCCAAAAGAACCCCCCAAACTTTTCCAAAAATATTTAACAAAACCACTGAAAACTATCGTACTAAAATTTTTGGGCCCAACCTAAAAAACCTAATTGACCCGCTTTCCAAAAAAAATAAAAATTCAACACAGCAAAGAAGGGTGAAGAAAGGAAATCTGCAATTGCACAGAAAGGACAGTGCCCACTAAACAATAAATGCTTCACAACAACATTGTATACCAGGCTACTGTGACATCAGAAAATGAAAAGAAACATACATAGGAATCACTGAAAACCACTTCAAAACCAGATATGCAAACCACAAACAGTCATTTAATAAGAAAAATATAAAAACCAAACAGAACTGAGCAAATATATCTGGAAACTTAAAGACGCAAAAACAAGCTACAATATATCCTGGAAAATCATAAAAAGAGCATCACCATACAGCAACGTTTCAAAAAGGTGCAACCTATGTTTAACTGAAAAATGGTTAATACTAATGCAAACCACACTAAGCAACTTTTAAAACACCAAAACAGAAATAGTAATACAACTGCAGCATAAATGGAAATCGTTGTTAGTGAATACACCCAAAACAAAAACCTGGAAAGCCCCCCAAAAACACGTGCAGGCCAACCCGCACGTGCAAACAACCGAAACAAACGCTATATAACATCGGCGGTGGGCAAACCAAAAACCATCCTGATGACAGCGCAACGCGCTCGAAACAAATTTGTAGATAGTTTTATGATTCCTCTTTTTACTTGTTTTAACTAATGTTGCACCCAAGGGGTTTGAGCGCTCAAAAAATTGTTTTAGGCATTTTAAATATACTGATATATATATTATATATATTTGAAACTAAATATATATATGTTCCTGAACATTAAGATAGGGGGGAAAACACAGTGCAGGCTAAACAATAATCTTCCTTCATGATAATAATGTCTGCAAAGATTTGAATTTTAGAGAAAAAAAATTTTTAAATGTTTATAAATTTTATATTTGTATATATAAAATTTATGATTTATATATCATGTGTGAAGAGGCAATAAAACGAAAATTTCATTTATAACACGACAGACAGCTCTGTTTTTTTGTTGTCTTTTTTCTTTTGGTATTTATATATATATATATATATATATATATATTATATATATATATTATATATATATATAATGCTGAACAATTAAAGTAGTGGGGAAAACAAGTGCAGGCTAATAATTATTCAATCATTGTAGTAATGACTTGGCAAAGATCTGAACTTTAAAAAAAAAATATCGGGAATATATTATAAATATGAGAAAAACCCTTCACTGAGTGAACCATCGTAATCCCTCTTGAAGGCAGATCTATTTGTATTGCCTGCTCCTAGGCCTTTCGTTTGCTGGATCGGACTCATCAGGGAGACACGGCTGATTGTGTCTGTGCTCCTGGTGTCAAATAGAGACACACCACAGTCCATAATTCTGTGGTGTTCTAACCACCAAGGGTTCCAAAAAGAATCCAACAGCACCCCCAAAGCAGCCAGCGAAAGAAAGTAAATGGAATAAAACGAGAGTGTGGAGAGGAAAAAAGTTGCTGAAAAACTAAAAGCATTATGCAAACAGTATAAAATGTAGGGGATAATCTTTGAGCCTATGCTTGAGGATCCATTCAAGGATGCAAGTGAGATCAAAAGATACGGAACAGTCTGAGTGGTCAGCTCTGCTGTTCAATAACTCACGCATTGTCAGTGGCTAAGAATTGTGCAGGACGACCTTTACTTGGATCTCCTAAGAGATGCAATCTCCACTGATTGACCAAACAATATAATGCTGAACAATTAAAGTAGTGGGGGGAAACAAGTGCAGGCTAACAATTCTTCAATCATTATAGTAATGACTTGGCAAAGATCTGAACTTTAAAAAAAATCAAAAAAAAATCGGGGAATATATTATAGATATGAGAAAAACCTCTTCACTAGCTGCCTGAGTGAACCATCGTAATCCCTCTTGAAGGCAGATCTATTTGTATTGCCTGCTCCTAGGCCTTTCGTCTGCTGGATCGGACTCATCAGGGAGACACGGCTGATTGTGTCTGTCCTCCTGGTGTCAAATAGAGACACACCACAGTCCATAATTCTGTGGTGTTCTCACCACCAAGGTTCAAAAAAGAATCCAACAGCACCCCCAAAGCAGCCAGCGAAAGATAGTAAAATGGAATAAAACGAGAGTGTGGAGAGGAAAAATGTTGCTGAAAAAAAAATATATATTTGTATACACACAACACACACACACACACACACACACACACACACACACACAAATATATATATATGTTATATATATATATATATATATTATATTATATATATATATATATATACATACAACACACACACATACACAGAGCGCACATATTTACCCACCCATTCTTCACCTCTCTCCCTCCCCAAAAGCATATCAACTGTATATGCGCGAAAGCACGCGCGCGCGCGCGCGCGCCACACACACCACACACACAACACACACACACACACACACACACACACACACACACACACACGCGCGCGCGCGCGCGCGCGAATCCACATACGTACGTACGGGAGCCCCTGCGCGCGCACACACCTACTCACACACACACACGCCCCCCCCCCCCCCCCCCCCCCCCCCCACACACACACACATGCACATATATCCCACACTATAATCACCCTCTCTCACCAACCCATATCTATCCCTTCCCTTCCCATTTCATTCTTCTTTCCCCCTTCCCTATTCTTTCTTCCTTCCATTCTCCCTCCTCCTCCACTGTCTCTCTCTGTTTCCACTCAGCCTCCTCTGCAATCAGTTTTTGTCATTGAGCGGTTCTCCAGACAACATCTCAGTTTTCTGGCGCCCAAGAACTGGCCCAGGCCGTCACAACTTTAATGCCGTTGTTGCCTAAACAGCGCCCAGCTCCTTGCCAACATCAGCGCCCCGTTTGAAACAAACATGTCTTTAAAGCAATTGGCCATGACCAAGCTCGTGACATATTCCCCCACGTCAACGCGATTCTAACGACCTCTGCTGGAGCAATCTAGAGTGTTCTCTCTCTCTCTCTCTCTCTCTCTCTCTCTCTCTCTCTCTCTCTCTCTCTCTCTACTCTCTCTCTCTCTCTCTCTCTAAAGCGATAGATTACGCTAGGATACTTCCGGGGTGTGTGTGTGTGTGTGTGTGTGTGTGTGTGTGTGTGTGTGTGTGTGTGTGTGTGTGTGTGTGTGTGTGTGTGTGTGTGTACGCGTGTATGTGTGTGTGTGTGTGTGTGTGTGAGAGAGAGTGTGAGTGAGTGAGCGTGCGTGCATGGGTCTGTGTATGTGTGTATGTCTGTGCGAGTGTGTTAAAGCGCGCGTGTGTGCGTCTCTCTGTCTCTGTCTCTGTCTCTCTCTCTCTCTCTCTCTCTCTCTCTCTCTCTCTCTCTCTGTGCGTGAGTCATTAGAATCAACGCTTTGTTTGCAATGTGATACACATTCAAGTGGCCAGTTTGTAACTTCTGTCCCTTCTAAAAAAAAAAAGAAAAAAGATTGTCATATCAATTGATTACCGGTGCAATCAATTGTACGGTTGCAAAAATAAAGTAATTATGACAGAAAAGTTGTCACCAACGTATTAATAAATGAAAAACAAAAAGATCAACAGCAACAGGGTGTGTAGGTAACAAGGCACTATATGGTAAAACCCAACAGAGTGATCAAATGAAAAGGATACCCACACTTTGAAATTTCTTCCCTCACACACAGCAAAATAAATGGTTATGTGAGGAAATCCGTGAATAAAGTGTTAGGCTGAAAAAGGTTAGAGTACCCGCAGTCAAAGATGAGTGTAGTCCACACGAAAAGACTTCTGTGCTGCAGGTTCTCGCGGCACAAAAGGAAGAAGTCCTTCGCTTCAACGCTACACAGACACAGTTGAATTTCATACACAGCGTCAAGGTATGCACATTATCAGCGAACCACACGTAAAGCGTCCTGTAAAGATGAAGCCATACCGATCAGAGACACACTGAAAGCGCCAGGTTCTTAGAGCAGCACACGCTAACTGGCTCGATAATGCTCTCTCTCCCTCTCTCTCTCTCTCTCTCTCTCTCTCTCTCTCTCTCTCTCTCTCTCTCTCACACACACACACACACACAACACACACAAAACATGAACAGCAATAATTTACAAGAATAAGAGAGAGAGACCGACAGACGGACGGACAGACAGATACAGAGAAACAGACGGACAGAGACTGAAAGAGAGAAGGAGAGAGAGAGGGGAGGGGGTGGGGGGCGGAAGAAGAGTTTGAAATGCCAAGCAGGCCATAATTCATTCTTTCAACACAAACCAAAAACAAAAGTACTTCCAACGGCATCAAAGATACTTTGTCCTTATTTTTTTTGTACGAACTGCTGTGTTTCTTTATACTGAATGCGATTAAAAAACAAACAAAAAAAAAACTACCTCAGCTAGATGTATTTTTCATCATCATCAGAAGATGTTGATGATGATGAAAAAAGATGAAGAAGAACAACAGCAATAACAACAACAACAAAAATAAAGAACGCAAGGAAACAGGAGAAATAAGAGGAGAAAAGGAAGAAAGAAAGAAGTATAACAGGGTTCATAGCATTTGGGAAGGTTTGGGGAAAAAGATGTTATTTTCCAGGCCCTGGAAAGTCTTTGAAAAATAAGAAAACATGAATATGGTTTGTGAAAGTTTGTGAATTTGGATTTATGTCACCAATATAAGAAATCCACTTCGAAAAAAAACAACAACAGGGACCATGAAATTTTAACATATAAGAGGAGATAACTATAAAACAAAATAAATGCGATCGAATGAACCGCAGCGAATTGAGCAGAAACGAACTTTCGATTTCTAGCGTAACGCGAGTTACTTCCCTTGGAATATTCGGGTCTCTCCCGAGAAATCAAAATGCCGGGCCAATGGATTTTCAGCGAGCTTTGGCTAGAAAATCTGTGTTATAAACGATGGCTGCGGAAAAAATGCTGGCAACAAGCGGTCTGCGTACTGTGCAGCATGCAGAAAAAGCATTGATATGGGATCGATGGGTGAAGGAGCCCTCATCAGCCATAATGGCGGAAAGTTAATACAGTGTTCATCGCGCGGGATCACAGGTCACATTCTCTTGGCCACAGGAAGAAAAATGAGACGAAGACGGAATATGATTTTTGGTGAACCTTTTGTTTTAGTAGTTAGCCAAGCTATCCAAACGCTCTCCTACCAGCCATACCTCAACCTTCTTGGGTTTTTTTACGTTGTTCAGGTTGACGTTTTTGCCCATTAAAAAAAAAGAAAGGAAAAACGTGTGGCTATGAATTGCTGCAAAAACTGGAGGAAAGCAGAGCCAGAAATTCTGCTACCCATGTTTGAAATATGTGTGTGTCAGTTCTTTTGCATTTAATTTTAAATGAACCTGTGGTCCACTACAACACATTGACTTCCTTTAGAATTGACAGTTGTAACTCTAATGACATCAAGGACAGAATCCAATGATTCATTTTTCAAACAATGGCAGTACATTGTGGCTGGAAAAAAGGAATATATAGTCTACATTTTCTTTGGGTCATTGTGAACAGACGGTGATAAGGCCAGAAGACTGGTGTGATAATGAGGAACTGTTCTGTTAAAAGGTAATCTGTCTGTCTGCTGTGTGTGTTTGTGCTTATTTACGTGTCCTTTTTATCCACTTAATTTCAGTTTTAGGGCTGTTTAAAGGTCTTTGAAAAATCCAGAAAGTGGTTTTGAAAGTTTGGGAAATGTTTGGGAATTTTGGGATGCTCTTAGGCTATGAACCCTAAGCATGTATATTCTCTCTCCCTCCCTCTCTCTCTCTCTCTCTCTCTCTCTCTCTCTCTCTCTCTCTCTCTCTCTCTCTCTCTCTCTCTCTCCAAATCGTTTGCTAGAAATGGGAAGCATGGGTACCAATTTCTACCAGGTTTATGTGAAATTTTCTTGTTCTTATTTGCAGATAACATAGTTTTAATTTCCTTTACTCTCTCTCTCTCTGGACTTCAAAATCAGATTAGAAAGGCATCTGATTTACTTGGGTTAACAGTAAATTTGCAAAAAAACAACTAATGGTTTTCAGAACAGGTGGGTACCTAAGTAAACATGAAAAATGGTACTACAAAGGGCAGGAAATAGAATTCGTAAACAGCTACATATATATCTAGGATTTACCTTAACGACAAAATTGTCTATAGACATTTGACTTAAAAAGTTTGCAGGAAGAGCCAAAAGCAAAGGGATGGATATCGATATCATGAAAACTATGTACAGCCTGGGTAATATGGATATGTTAATTTTCTTTAAATTATTTGATGCACAGGTTAAACCACTGCTATATGTTCATCAGAAAAATGGGGCCTCACACTTTGAAGCAATAGAACGCATACATCTCTTTGCTTGTAAAACGTTCTTGGGAACTGGCAAAAAGACGCCAAATACTCTTGTTTATGGTGAGCTACGCAGATAGCGTCTATATATTGATAGTACTTTACGGGCAGTGAAATACTGTTCAAGATTAAGGAAATGACGCCAAATCGAATACTGAAACAAGCGTACGAAAAAGAATTGAAAGAAGTTAGTAAATCTCCCAGCTGGGCTTTAGACATACAACATTGTTTTGACTCCTGCGGATTTTCAGAAGTGTGGATAAATGGGTAAGTGGGGGATGAAAAGGCATTCTTATCAGTGTTTAGACAGAGAATGGTAGACTGTTTCAAACAGGACTGGTACAGCAAATTAGAAGGTAGTGATCTGTCATACTCTAGGGGTCGTACACACACACGCACATCTGCCCAAAGTACACTCTGCTCGCACGCGCAGTCACGCCTCTCACCCAAGGAGCGCCAAATAATAAACACAACACCCGAAAGGTTTGTTTCCCCTCCTTCTACGGAGTACAAATACTATTACTTAACATCAACACTTACATAAATTTGTTCATACATCCACTCCACCAAGGAGGAAAAAGAAACGACTGCCTCCCCTTCAATCAAGGAGTTCATAAATATACGGGGGATGCATCAACATCAAATACCAACATAAAGGGGAGATGCATCAAATTCATTCATAAGCATAAGGGGGGAATGCACCAACATCCTTCATAATCAACAAAGGGGGAATGCACCAACATCCTTCATAATCATCAGGGAGAATGCACCAACATCCTTCATAATCATCAAGGGGGGATGCACCAACATCCTTCATAATCATCAAGGGGGAATGCACCAACATCCTTCATAATCATCAAGGGTGATGCACCAACATCCTTCATAATCATCAAGGGGGAATGCACCAACATCCTTCATAATCATCAGGGGGAATGCACCAACATCCTTCATAATCATCAAGGGGGAATGCACCAACATCCTTCATAATCATCAGGGGGAATGCACCAACATCCTTCATAATCATCAAGGGGAATGCACCAACATCCTTCATAATCATCAAGGGGGAATGCACCAACATCCTTCATAATCATCTAGGGGGAATGCACCAACATCCTTCATAATCATCAAGGGGGGGATGCACCAACATCCTTCATAATCATCAAGGGGGAATGCACCAACATCCTTCATAATCATCAAGGGGGAATGCACCAACATCCTTCATAATCATCAAGGGGGGATGCACCAACATCCTTCATAATCATCAATGGGGAATGCACCAACATCCTCATAATCATCAGGGGGAATGCACCAACATCCTTCATAATCATCAAGGGGGAATGCACCAACATCCTTCATAATCATCAAGGGGGGAATGCACCAACATCCTTCATAATCATCAAGGGGGAATGCACCAACATCCTTCATAATCAACAAGGGGAATGCACCAACATCCTTCATAATCATCAAGAGGAATGCACCAACATCCTTCATAATCATCAAGAGGAATGCACCAACATCCTTCATAATCATCAAGGGGGACGCACCAACATCCTTCATAATCATCAAGAGGAATGCACCAAAGTCATTCACCATCCAGTCAAAACACAAAATGCGTCACTGTCTCTAGGATATAAGTTCTGGAGGTATCTTTCTCCACTTTTGACTAATCAATTATTATCCCCTTCTAGGGAAAAAAAATCGGAACTTCAGTTCCACTCTGTCACGCCCTTACAGACTACTCGTCAAATGCTTCCACATTCAAAATTCCTTTCCAGGAAGACATATACAATTTTTACTCTCTGGTCACCCTCTTAACCTTGGGGAAGACACATAGGGACAGCCATCTCCAGGCTGAATAGGGCGTCGCCTTATACAAACTCGCCTTCTTCAGGGTCTGGGGCTCGTTACGGAGAAGTGGCCCGCTACCCGACGTGGGCTGGGGACTTGGTCCGGCACCTCTGGGACCAGCCCTAGGTCCGTGGCCCGTGTGAGACAGCCAATCTGTTCCGTGGCCCGTGTGAGACAGCCAATCTGTCAATACACTCGGAACCACGTACAGTTTCTATGATTACTAAAGAAGAAAAAGGGGAACTCACCTCAACATGAAGATGTAAAACAGTAACCTTTCCTCTATGCATAAGCTTTTATTTTGAATGTTACTTTTCTTTTCCCATTCTTTACTAAAAGAATGTTACAACTTCAACCACACTTGTGCCTATTATTTTATTTTATTTTAAATACAAACATCTTCCTTACTTTTGCTCATATATTTCACTTCTCCCTAATTAAACATGGATAATTAAATACCTCTAACGCGACGCAGCCTCGCTCTGGCCTCAGTCCAAACAAACCATCAGGCCCTCCGACTTCGGCTGGCATGGAGCAAGTGATTATCAAATCCTAAAGGTGAATTCAATAGCGCGCGCAGTGCGCCTAACCAGTACTCACACAGGCCAGAGCCAA
>CM031607.1:53379060-53396560 GCA_018398815.1 Conus ventricosus | reverse complement strand
AATTTTAATTCACATTACCTTGACCCTTATGAAGTTTATCGTCCTAATAAAAGTTCACATGCAATTCCAAAGGCAAGTGATCCAACTCAATGCCCTTCTCGTACACACAGAGAACATGATGACATAATACATATATAAAGATCAGCGGAAACAAAAAAATCATTCGCATTATTACCTATGTCAGAAACGCATGTGAAACGACTTGGCGATCGTCATTGCATACGCTGTTTAAAATGCTTAATTCTAGAGCTGCTTAGTCAACACTTACCATATCTGTTCAATACTTTGTCTTCAGATTCCCTTTTAACACAAAAGGAATCATTGTTGAAACAAGTACTATAAACAGTGCTGCTAGCACCTATTATCCTGGCCGATATTGGACGTTCTGCTGCTAAGGTCTCCTTTTAGAAGTGTATGAATATTAGGAAATTCAAAGACCTTATCTGTGAGAATATCTTCTAGAACACGTATACCACTATCAACATCAAAATACGAGTAGTGTGGCGAGTTTTCGGGGGTCCATATGTACATACATAAAAACATCTTTGGACAAAGAGAGTAGACTTACAGAGAGAGAGAGAGAGAGAGAGAGAGAGAGAGAGAGAGAGAGAGAGAGAGAGAGAGAGAGAGAGAGTCTGGACCAGGAGAAGAGACAGACAGACAAATACAGAAATACGGTCTTCATAATCCCCAACAAACACTGAATGCTCCTGTCCCCTTTCTCCAACCGCCTTTTCACATTTTCACCCCCATCCTCCCTTCCTCGCTTCTTCCTTCTTTGTCGTCATTACAACAAGAACATTCTCTCAAGCATCATCACCCTTTGATGCAGTTGACAGACATGACGTGAGAGTGGCTCCTCTTGCTGTTAATGGCGGCCCCCATCTCTCTTGGCAACGGAATAGAGCGCGTGAGTTACGACCAATTTACCTCCCAATCTTCGGCCCTGGGCTCCCTGCGGCTCTCAGCACACGTTAGTCGATAAGGGGAATCTCACACTTGCAGTAAACTGGTCGGCGCTCTCTGCTTTACTGCCGGGGCTGCTTTAAAGATGAGGTTGACTACCGACTCGTTATGATGCGTTTATCTATTTTCGTCGCCCAGTTTGTTTTGATTCTATGTATTTAAAGCTTTATTGCTTTTTTTTCCCCCAGTGAGACTGAAGTAGACGGCACCGTTACTAAAAAATAAGACAAAATGCAAAAAAGCATATACAAACAAGGTGCTCGTTGAATACAGTTCAAAACAGACAAGCGATTAAAAAAGTCTTCTTCAGACGTTGTAAACAATAGAGATCAACAATGCACAAAGAAAGCAATACTCCCCAGACAGCTATCGACATAAAATTCATTTTAAAAACCGAATAAGCTTTTGTTCCTAATGCAGTATAGTCTTGTCAATAGGATGTGTGCTAGATAATGAAAACACTAAGTTTTGTTTGGACCTTAAATGTACTCCACTTCCACAGAAATCTTCCAGGATGCCAGACGAACTTCCGAAACCTGCGCACTGTCAATTCCCCCCCCCCCCCCCCTCACACACACACAAATCTAAATTTTAACACATTTTGTAAACGGATCTAGTGACTGTAGTTTGATGTGCATGTGTCTGTCTGTGTATTGTTGGCTGATCATGGTGGTCACTCACCAGCCCTTCCAAGATGCCAACATGAATCCAAACGTCTACGAGGAATTCTTTGTTTTTGCCTGTCTACATATGTACTGGGTAAACAGGTACCGCAAGCAGCTGTATCTTGGAAATGCATTCTTTAAATTGTTAAATTATGTGAGCAAGAGCTCTATTTCAGTGTATCATTTACAATTTACTTCTCTCTCACCTCACTTAAGAAGGCCTTTTATATGGAATACATTTATTATTTAACACCTAAACATTCAGACCTGTTTATGTTAATTCATCACATATCTCCAGTCAAAGACTCTCTTTACTCTCTTTTCTAGTGTATGTGTCACCCAACGGTCTCTGCATCCACACTCACATGCAAAGACAATCATGCACCCCACACACAACCACACATCTGACTCCCTTTCTTAAAAGCAAACAGAATACTGTTTTTAAGTTTTTCCCCGAAAAAAAAAGTGTTTCGTTCTTTCTGTGTCTAACCTCTTTTGCCGCGCAGGGATCTATATTCTCGTTTTTTTTTCTTTGGCCAATACATATAATTTATATAATTTATTCCACAATTTGTCATGAAAAGTTTACTTCAAACATTATTATCTTTTTTCTGAGTCGCACAGATGCTGACCCCATCCCCTACACACAAATCACTATGGGTTCGCAAACCCTAACTCCAAGTCATCAAAACACCATTATCTCCATCAATTTTTTTTCTTGAAGAAAATCAAAATGCTCCTGGGCAGCGGACACCACATCAAGGGCCGAGAAGGGGCTGTCGGGTACCAAATACAGGGCTCTAAGGGCCGAGAAGGGACTATCAGGGTACCAAATACAGGGTGCTTGCCCTAGAAAGACTAGATACTCTGTCAGCAAAATGAAACACTTAACATTTGATCGATCACACAATCCACACCAATCGAGTGTAGAATTTGGGCATCAGATGGTGATATTTTCCATGGATGTGTCGCTATTTGTTTATTGGTGATCAGCGAAACGTCTTACACTTCGTTTTCTCTTCCTCCACCACCACTGCAACAACAACCTTTTCTGCTTCGTCTGCACCATTTTGAAACGGACGGCTACTGGCTGCAGCACAGATTATGTATAGCCACTTTCACGGATCCGTTCTGCCGGGCGGGACACGGCCGTCAAAACCACGGCCCACTATGGCCTCGGCCTAAGAATGCAAACCCTCGCCAACAACATCAACGTTCTTCCTTGGCCCTCAATGTTGCTAGATCTCACCCCCATTGAGCACATATAGGGTGAGCTGGACAGACGAGTCTGGGTGCGAATGCACGCTCCTGACAACGTCAACGAGCTGTTCACCGCCCTTCAGGAGGAGTGGGACATCATACCAGCAGAGGTGATTCGCAATGTGATCCACTTCATGTCAGCTAGGTGCCACGCCGTTGTTGCTCTAGGTGGTGGACATACTCCTTACTGAGTCTTTGCTGCCTGGAACGGTGTGTATTGGCGATGTGAACTGTGCAAACACTGGAAATGAAACTGAAATTGATGACCTTTAAAACAAACAAAATGCTGTTGTGAAATTATTTCAATCGAATTTTTACTAAATTAATGAAATTTGAAATAAATTTTCTTCAACAAAAGTAAACGTTTTTTTTTTTTACAGTATAAAAGAACAAATTATTCAAATGCCTCTAGAGACAACATAACACCATGTCTTCCATTCCTGATTACTTCAGTTGCTAAATAGAGAGAATAACATTGGACTGGGTGCATCCCACTGTCTTAATCCAGCTGTACATTCAATGCAATATGTCAATTTCGTACCACATCAAACTCTTGCGTTTACTAATCATAGATACTTTGAATACATTTGTACAATTTTCCTTTAATACCATTTTTTAAACAAAATTGGCCAAAGATGGTGTCTGTATATAGAAGCAAACGCTTTTTCAAACTCTATTTACGTTACATACAATTTGCGATTGCAGGAAAATTGTTTTGTACAAGAGTTAACAAGGTAAACATATGGTCAACAGTTGATTATCCAGCCTGATGCTGGTCTGTGATGCTATCTTTATCTACTCATTCTTGCAATCAGTTGTTAATGATCATGTTAGATAATTTACTGCTAACATCGCTGAGAGAAATTCCTCAATAGTTGTTAGAGTTGTTTAAGTCACCTTTTTTTTAAAGATACGCAAAATAATACACTCCGTCCAGCGTCGAGGGAATGTGGCACTATCGAATAACTTGTTGAAATATGTAAGAACAATCAGAACGTGCTCTTCACATGAGTACTTAAACGATTTGCCTGTCATACCATCAGGTCCAGCTGCTTTTTGGTTTTTAACTTTTCTTATAACTAGTAACACTTCATCTTTAGAAATTGGGCGGTTCATACTGTTATGTACATCTTCAAAACATCATTTGGAACATCGTTTCTATCTGTTTGGAGCAAAGATTGAAAATGTTCGAACCATGTGTCAGCACATATAGTGGTTCTTATCTGTTTGATTTTAAAATGAGTTTTTCCAACGGTATCGCTGTCATGACCAGAGCTTGGTTTTGGGTGACATGGCATCAAAGATAGAGAAGGAGGCGGTGGAAGGAGGGAGAGCGTGACACACCGGGAATCTTTTATAGTTTATTAGTTTAGCGTTTCACGGACGCCCTGTTGGTTGCTAAGGCAGAATTTCCGTGCGTTAAACGCCCAGGGTTGAGCGAGTGTCAAACCCGGAACCTGTGCGTCTTGTTTCGTCCCGTGCAGTGTGTGTTGTCTTGTGCACGTGAGTTCATGTTGAGTGAGTGTCCGCATTCTACCTGCAGGAGCGCAGGGCGCTTTAAGTTCAGTTCTGTCTCTGGCTGGGGTGTCAAGCAGGACTCTTGGCATTGGGTCTTTCGGACCTGAAGGGTGTGGCTTTTGGGAGGCTGTTCCTGGCCCACCAAGTGAAATCTTTGTTCTATGTGAAAGTGGGTCACAATTCAAGATCAAGGTGCGATTCCGGTGACTCCACGTATTGTATGTGTAGGGGTGTAGTCAGTGTGTGCGCCTCCCTACGATTGGTGTTTTGTCCAAGGTTCTCGGGTAAGTTTGAAGCAAGGTTTGGCTGTTTTGTAAGTGAAGTGATCGATCATTGAGCTAGAGTTGTAGACTTTTGTAAATAGGGTCTTGGTCGTATGGGTTAGTTGTTGAGTGCGTGAGAGGTTAGTTGTGAACAAGAAGATAGATGTTTGTAGGTGTAGTCCATTATGGCAGTGGGTAGGCCTCCCTATCTATGACCCGAGTTGTATGTCAACTCCAGTCTTCTCTTTATTATTGGAATCTGTCCTAGGCTGGAGGGGGGGGGGGGGGGGGTTTAGCAGATTATTGGTGCTGTTGCTATAGTGATACTTAAAATTACTTGTGTTATTTTGTTTGAAAGTAGAATCGTCAGGGGGTTATTTTGTGGTCGCGTTATTGGTATATTATGGGTAAGGTCAGGGGGGAAGTGATAGTAGAGAGAAGGGAGGGGGGGGGGGGGGGTGATGACGTGTTGATAATGTTTGGCAAAGTGGCATGGTTGCCCAACTCATGGCTGTGGCGGCTGGCGGTAGCGCTGGTACTGTCACTGTTATGTAGAGACGGGGCTAAGGTTACTGGGCCATGGTTTTATTTTGGAAACGATTGGGAAATGCCGGTGGCGCCAACTATTTTCAAATGTTGCAGCTTCAAATCATTACGCTGACTCGTTTCCGGTGCTGCCCATTTTGTGTTCCGGTAGGCGGGGCCCGTCTTCGGGCCAGTTGATGCACGTACGTGCGATGAAGATTTCGATTTGTAAACAGTGTGGGTAGTCTTAACGTGGCTCTGTGTAGTCGGCTGGATGTTAAGCAACGTTAATAACAATAATAATAATATTTATTGATGGATTGCTAGTACTGATAAGAGAGGAGTGTCAGGGGTGTCAATATTGTTTTCTCTTATTGCCGCTGCTGGGTTTAATATTGATGCAGCTACCGGTGTGTTTCTAGTTTTTTTTTCCTTATTACGTGTGACCATTACAAAGTGTGACTCCTGCGTGCAGGTTGGGATGCTGAGATTCTGACTACGTTGTTACTGGTTTGGTTGGTGTTGCTATTGGGTCTTGTGGGGTAGTCGACTGTTATTGTTGTTGCTGCCGTTGGCGTTACCTGATGTCATTGATGTTGTGTTATATATTGGGTCACCTCTGCTGCTGCTGGCTAGTGTTATATCCCATGCCAGTGTAATTGTCAGTATGTCAGTATGACGGGTGTCAGTTGTTTCATTGCTTGTTTTGAGACTGGTGTCTAAATCTTATAGTGGTGTTGATACGTTGACTGTGATGGTGCTTGAGACTTCTGTTTGCTTACACCTGTGTTGGCACAGGGGTATAGTTGAGGGGTTTCTTTTGGTGACTGATGGAGCACTAGAACCGGTTGTGGTTGTCATGTTGGATGCCTTTTGTGTTTGTGACTCTGAATGGTGTTTGGGCCGTTAGGTCAGTGACATTATGGGGTGGCGGAATATTGATCAGCCAGTCAATGAATGAATGAACATACGTTCTGTCGAGGGGTTCGTCCTTGGTGTGTTAGTAATTGTCTGGCAGGAGTGCAGCTGTATTACGTGTGTTCTGTTGAATGTGACTTGTGACAAATGACGGGTAGGAATGCGCAAATGTAGTGTGAATCCAGCCACTGATTTGGAGCATGCAGGTGTGTCGTTTCCGCTAGTACCACCGTTTCCAGTGGGGATGGGCAGCGTCCGGTGTTGACCAGACGTCTGGGCTGAGGTGACGGCCTGAGGGGCCGACCCAGGCGGAGCTGACCAGGCTGACCCAGGCGGAGCTGACCCAGGCTGACCCAGGCGGAGCTGACCCAGGCCGACCCAGTCGGAGCTGACCCAGGCCGACCCAGGCGGAGCCGACCCAGGCCTTGCAGCCCTGCCGCAGTTGTGGGCGTGCTGGGAAGCGCACGCGCCCATGGCTGGTGGTGGTGCAGTCTCATCCTGGCTCGTACGACCACATCTTTGGGCAGCTGATTCCATGGCGTTAGTCGTTCGGGTGTCTTGGGCTGTGATCGCGGGTTTCTACAGCATAACCTTCGACCGCTTATATATTTTTTTTTTTCCTCTTTAACCCAGTGGGTGTTCATCGTCTTCTGCATCGTCGCCGTCGTCGCTTGTGTCCACGTTACTCCGTTATCAAAGGTGTAGTGGGCGAAACGGAATAACTGATCTAAATTGTGCGTCCACAAGCTACAGTGTGCCTAGTTTTCCACCTAGACATGCATCCGAGACGACAATGAGTGGGTGACTTCTATGTTTGTGGGAGTCGGTTGGTGGAAGTTTTGGGCATCAAAACTAAGAGTTATGTCTAAGAGTTATGCGACTTGTTGGTCACCAGTGGGTGGTTTCTTGGCCAGCCTGGTTGTGATGTATGCTTGTGCTAGTCGGTTCGATATTTTGTGTTGTGTGTACTGTTGATGTTGGCAGGGTCTATCGTGCAGGATGGTGGTGTGTGCATGAGCGACAGCGTGTTGTATTGAATAAATATATTTATTTGTCAACGTTGTGTGGGTGTGTTGTATGAGAGGGGGGTGTTAGTATAGGTGTTTTCCTTCAGACCTTAGCGCGTCTGACAATCGCAAAATTCCTTTTGACTTTTTATGGACATAACTAATTTGTCTCATAACAATTAAACTCCTTCTGCTTCTTCTTCAGTAAATTTTCACACTCCCGTCGTGAAATTACATATTCTTTTATATCTCTGGGAATCTTTTGAACGCTGGTTACTTCTCAATAAACGTCATAACATTTATCTTAGTCACTGTACATCCAAATCAAAGCAATTGCTACGTGCTTTTGTTCTGTTATGGATATTGGATTTTCATGCAATCTGCAATTTTGTTAATACAACCGTAAAATATATCTAACGCTTCTTCAACATCAGTGTCAAGCAAATCCACTGCAATACTTATTTTTGCGCGCACTTTATAATTACAAAGAGTATCTCTATATAATGTTTGTATTCTTCATTCCAGACGAATTTTTCTGTTACTAAATCAACATTACTTTTATCAGTATCAACTCTCTTTTGACATGGAAACGAAATACGAACACAAATGGGTAAGTGGTCAGACTTCACACATGTCATAAACAGTGGCATGAGGGTCATTTGGAAAAATGAAATAATGGTTCAGTCTGTTTACAGAGTCAGATATGTATGTCTAGCAACCATGTAGGTCGCCCTTACGCACACCATTCAGTATATACAATTCCATAGCAGTGTACATATTTAAAAGCAACTTACCAGAACTACTCAAATGACGGTCTTCAGAACATCATTTCACACAAACAGGCTGGCTTTTGTATTGTACATCATGGTCAATAACCCCACTAAAATTTTGGTAACATTTGGTGTGGTGCTGTTTAAATCACCATTCAGAACAATATAAATGTCTCTACTTACTAAGCAATCAACTAAACAACCTTCAATTAAACTAATACTATTAAAATTGTCATAAAAAGGTGATGTTTCTGGTGGAACATACAAACATACGAAAACGACATTTTTGTCAATTCCGATCAGTTTTTCATCAATAAACAAAATGTATTGGACATAATCAACATTTAACACTTCCACAAAGAAAGTCAATTCATTTCTCACGAGACAGATTATTCCACCGGATTGTCTCCCTTGTTTTGTGAACTTCACAGCTGGCTTGAAAAAACGTATACACGACTCGTATTGTACGTTCTTGCACCTGCCGTCTGTCACTTGTTTCGACGCATTATCACGGTCAGCGGAAAACAGCTCACTGGTGAGCAGTGGACAGCTGTGTGGACAGCTCACTGGACAGCAGTGTGTGGCGTGGGTATTACCAGTGTATGATCAATTTCGTTCCCGTGACTGTTCACTCTGTAAGACAACTCAAACTTACAACTGCCGGGCCACCTCCTATCCTTCAGCTGGCCATCGTCATCAAGGAAGTACTTTTTGTCTCGATGACGAGATGGTCAAAGACCATCCTCGCTCTTTTCCCGCTGTTCCTAGCATCTTTCAAATGGGTTAAAAGTTTTTTCTCACTTCCCTCACCGGTGAGAAAATACTTCTTAACGAAAATATTCGACCCGTGCAGTTTTCGCTTTGCTTTCAGAATTTCTATTTTGTACTTATAGAAGCAACATCTTGCGAAATAGAAGAATCTGGTTTTCTAAATAACCTGTGCACTCGTCAAATTCAATATTGCTGGCAACGTCCAGTTTATTAGTGATCAGATCTTTGACCTTTCCTTCACATTCTTCAATGGTTTCATCATATTTCTAGGTAGTTCATAGAAAAACAAATTGTTTCTTTTGAACCTACCTGCAAGGTCAACAGTTTTCTTTTTTAATTGCTGTACTTAAGCCATTGGCTCAGAATGGTTTGACAAGATCTTTATTTTTCTTTTTTCAAAGCTCTTCCCTCAAGTCCATTACACTCTGTTTAAGAGCAGCGTACTGCTCACCGAGTTTCTGCACACTCTGCTCCCCATCCCGGACCTTACTGGTCATGGTAGCGTGCAAGGACTGTAACATCTCCATCATGTTGTCCATCTTAGTGTCCATTGTTGGCTGACGTGGAGGAGTGGCCTGGCTGCCGTCGAAGGGTGTCGTCCTGTCCGTGCTGATCCTTCAAGTGCCCGTACTCTTGATTCTGCTCTGCTTGAATGCGTCCGTCTTAGGTTGGGGTTCTGCTCCTTATCACTGCATCGAAACAGCAAACTTCTCCAAAATGATACGGTGAAGAAACACCGGCACCTCGGCTGCACACCGTGAGAATGGCAACGCGGCTTGACAATTTCTTCATCGCAATACGTGACATGAGAGATATGTAGACTGGGTGGAAAGTGGCATGTCTCGTTCTGAAAGAGTTGGTGTCCAACGGCATTGTTCTTCCTGTGGAATCTTGCAAAGATTTGCGACTGGATACTTGCTATATACTCCACTGGAGTGTGGGGGGAGGGGGGGGGGGGGGCAAAATGGCGGACGATTTGTAGCGCGTCTTACTCGCAGTTAGATGTAGGTCACAACCAGAGAGAGAGAGAGAGAGAGAGAGGAGAGGAGAGAGAGAGAGAGAGAGAGAGAGAGAGTTGATTAGAAAAGTACAAATGAATGGGGAACTTTTCTAATGTGGATGAATAAACATGAAATTCTACGCCGTTCAAGTACAAAATGTCTTCAATGAAGTCAGTTGCAACTAAGCAGTTCCGTTCGTCCGTTCACCTAAAGGGTCTAGACCTGGCTTTCCTTTCTTGCTTTTGGGGATCATTTAGGCCATGAAATACTGTTGTATTGACTGGACTCTGCTGTCTGTCGATCATTATTTTGTAAAAAAAAAAAACATTTATACTTATGACTACCGGATTTAAACAGGTCACTCGGCTGAAAATAAGCACTTACGTGGAGCTTTCGACAGACCTCCATCCGTCTTCGTCAGCGGTGGGTTGCTACTGAGTGAACGGAGTTCAGTGCACACGACCACGGGTCGAACCCTGGTCATGTGACTGAACAATAAGGGTGATGTACACCGATGGCAAGGTGTGTCTACCCCGGTCCCGGTTGAGTGTGGGGTTGTTGGCGGCCAATGGATAGCCTCCTTCACCCCAGCTGAAACCATCCATTGTCACGGTCGAGAACGCTGATGTTGTCATATTCGAACTGATGTTGCTGGGCGCCTACTGGTGATGATTCCCTTTTGTGTTCTGTCAAGCGTTTTCGAGGTTTCTCTCAGTTTCCACGACATAGTTTTCTTTACAGTCACGACAGTCTGTTTGGTAGATAACTCCAGACTTGTCCAGTTTGTCAGTTTGTCCTGGGGGCGACCAGCTGGCTGCGGATGGTGTTGATAAGTTTGCGATGTATGGAGACGCGGTTTTTCTGATCTTCCTGCTCAAGGCTTCAGTCACACCGCAGACATAGGGGATGGTGACATGTCCTTTGCGCCTGGTTTGGTCTTGTTGGGTGGTAGGGTGCGACGTGATCGTCTTACTAGCCGGGATGTTCCATGCCCACTTCTCATTGCCCGATATGGTGAGAACCAGTTTGAGATGTTCCATTTCCTGGTCTTTGGCATCCTGAGTAGAGCAGATGGTGTTGGTCCGATGGGTGAGGGTGCGTATCACTTCGAGTTTGTGTTCCAGCAGCTGGTGGCTTTCAAACTGCAGGTACTGGTTGGTGTGGGTAGGTTTGCGGTACACACTGAGGAGAGGCTGTTCTCTGTCCATGTGATGAGTGTGTCTAGCATGGTAATCGAGTTGCTCCCCTCCACCCCATGAGTGAATTTGATAGCAGGGTGTTGACTATTCAAGTGGTTAGTGAAGTCTTCCACCAGCTCCCGCTTGAGGATGGTCATGGTGTCGTCCTCGTAGCGGCCCCAGTAGCGTGGAGGAGAATGGTAGACGCCAGGGCCTTCTCCTCGAAGTCCTCCATGGAGAGGTTGGCTACAATGGGCTGACTGGAGAGCCCATGGCCGCTCCTTCCATCTGTTGGTAGAAGTTGCCTTGAAACGTGAAATAGGTGGTGTTGAGGCAGCAAGCCAGGAGCTCGCAGATGCTGTCCACGGAAGCGTAGTACGCTGGGGCAGAGTGTCGTCAGCCTGGAGTCTTGCTTTGATGATGTGGATGCTTTCTTCGATGGGGACGCTGGTAAACAATGCCGAAACATCATTCGATACCAGGCACTAGTCAGGAGAAAGGGTGTAGTCTGCAGTTTCTGAACAAGTCCGAAACAATGCCGAAACATCATACGAAACCAGGCACTCGTCAGTCATACTATGATGTCATTGTGTTGATTGACTTATCCGAATTTTCTTTCAGAGTTTTCTTTTTTGTGCGTGTGTGTGGACTATTTAGATCATTCACCGTTGCGTTTACTGCGGTATCTGTCGTATGTTGTTTTGGAGACCATTTTAGACCGCATTATGCCGCTGTATTGATTGTATTGATCCAAAACAAAGGTCAGTCAAGACTGACAAGGGAGTCAACTGGATGTAATGGTCTTCAAAACGAAGAAAAATCAACAAAATGCAATCAATTCAACGACGTAATATGGCCTAAATAGCTCCGCAAACAAAAGAAACTGTAGATAAGGCAATCAATACAGCGGCCGATTTTTTCCCCGACGATATTGAAATTAATCACTCGCTTCACAAATTGTTCAGTCAACCAGCAAATGTGTACATGATATGGACCGCGATTTTGGAAAGGGTCTTAACATTCCTGTAGAATGCTTTCAGACTGGTGAGTCATGCAGAAGTTTCATTTTCAGTTTCTTCAAGGAGGTGTCACGCGAGCGGACTAGTCCATATACGCTACACCACATCCGTTAAGTTTTGAGACCACACTGCGCATTGTTTAAATCTGATGCATAAATGAATTGATGACTAAGATGAGAGAATTTAAAAAGAGGGTCTCGTGGCTACGACTTAGCAGGTGTCTCACCTACACAGAGGACATTCCACTGGAGGATAATGTGGTGAGGGTGGAATGATATGAAGAAAGCAGACCTTTGAGACTATGAATACCGATGGCTTCTTCCATCAATTAGAGGACGATGCTATTTCTTGTGCATATGGAAAAAATATTGGCTGGACATGAACACCATTTTCTTTTTACCTCTAGGCTTTAAAGACAGCAGTCATCTTGTTTATATTGAAGATTGAGTGGATTCTAACAGAACGAAGCCGGTTCAGAGACTAGGTTAATTAAACTTCGTCCTTCTTCTTCTTGTCTCTCTCTTTTATGTGCATAAATTGCTACATGTGTCAACTTATCTGATTCGCCGATTTTTTTTTATTGTGTGTCATCTCCAGTGCAACCTTAGTGGCATTACCCCACGCCGTACTTTCTGGCTTCTCGTCCACGTCCACACCCTGGGTTGTCCTGCCGAAGCCCCGCAATCGACAGGGAGCAATTAATATCAAGACGTAATAAAGCAACCCACCAGAGGAGACTCTGCACCCCTGCCAAGTCACTTCGGTGGTGCTTACTGATGTCTGTTTTGATCCAACATACACAGGTCTAGTTGCAAAGTGAGACAACCGCGGGCGGAAATCTAAACAAATCTTAAATAAATGTTAGCGAACCGCCAAGAACAACGTGAACAAATGAATCACAAGACAAAACACGACGCGTTTCGACCTCTTAGGTCTTGTTCACGCAAGATACAAAACAATTAGGACAACGAAAGTGAACGAGTAATTACTTATCTTCAATCACTTCAGCGATAGCGTTGAATCATACACAGGACACCACCTTCTAAGCCCCTTTCTGACGACAATAATTGCTTCGTCGCAGAGCCAGTGTAAGTGAAAGTCTCCCTCCAGAGGGCACCACCACGTCCATTCAACAACAGCCACCATGAATTTGCCGATACCGGTGACCTCGACACGAACGCACCAAGGCATAGACGCGGAGAGGAAGTCGAAACTGAGGTCACAATAAGAGCAGGGTACGAAGGGCCACAGGCCTTTAGACTTTTTAAAACGCTGATTGATGACGATGTGGATGATGCCATGGAGTTCCTTTCCGGCCTGAGCCTACGCGACAGAGCTGTGCTCTGCGCTTACTTTCGTATTTCCTGGCATACTCCAGGTCCGAGAGGTACAGGCACCTGCAGTGTTAGTCAAGAAATTTGAGCAAGATTATCAGAGACGCTTCCAATAAGTGGATGAAACTCAACTGTGTGGCCCCATTGCTCCCAGCAGAGCCCGTAGCAAACTCAAGATAAAGACAAGTAAAGCTGCAGACCCAAACATTTGTGGAAATCTTTTAAAATCATGTTCAGAACAATTGTCATGTGTTTTCTGTAGGTCGTTCTCATGATCTTTGAATTGTGGAGTTGTGTCCTCTGTCTGGAAAAAGTCAACAATTTGTCCTGTACCAAAGACAAGAAATCCTAGCATATTGAATGACTGTAGACCTGTTGCATTGACATCTCTAGTAATGAAATCTTTTGAACGCCTTGTCCTTCAGATTCTTCTTCCTGAAGTCAAACACCTTTGTGATCCATACCAATTTGCATACAAACAGAACAGGAGTACACATGATACAATAGTCACTCTTTTCAGCCATGTATACATACATCTCGAAAACAAAGATTCATCTGCTTGCATCCTGTTTATTGATTTCACATCATCTATTATACTAGTCAGCCACACATTATGGCAAACAAACTCCAAATTTTACAGGTAAAACCAAAACTGATTTAATGGATTGTGACCTTTTTAGTGAACAGGTTACAGTGTGTACACTTTAGGGAAATATTCATCAGCAAGAACCACATTTACTGGTGCACCTCAAGGCACCGTTCTATCCCCTGTACTCTTTATTCTTTATACAAATGATTGTACTGGTTCTTCTATCACTCCTGCCATAATGTACACAGGTGACTCTGCTTGGGAAGACATGTCAAATTCAGATACCATTTACTTTCAAGAGGTGGAAGGTCTTTGTCATTTGCAAAGAGAACTGCCTAGATTGAAATGTTGAAAGACGAAGGAGATGTAATTGATTTTCGAAAAAAGAAACGAAACAAAACAAAACAAAACAAACAAACAAAAAAAAAAAACCCAGCTCACTTATATATCGAAAACACCAGAGTGGAACGTGTAAGTGAATATAAGTATCTGGGTACTACTTTAGATGATAAGCTGTATTTTAATGCCAAAAACTCAATTTATCTACAAAAATGCCAATCTAGAATGTACTGTCTTCAGAAACTTTGGTCTGTTGCTGTTAAAAGGACATCTTAACATGTTTTATCGTTGTTTTGTAGAATCAGTGCAGTCTTTGTCTTTTTATGCAGGTTTAAAAATCTTAGCGTGAAAAACAAAAACATTATAAAGAGTGGTGAAAACATGTGGAAAAATTATTGGAAAAAAACAGGAACAGTTAGATAAATTGTGTGAATGTCGTGTCACACAAAAAGCTGTGAACATTGCTGCCGACAGTTCTCATGTTCTTTTAAAAAAACTACAATGTTTTACCATCTAGACGAAGATTCCAAATTTCAAAACAAATGGAAATATAAAGTTTCGTTCCCAATTCTATCAAACTCCTGAGTCAAAACTGAACTTTCAGTAAGATCCGGTTCACAAAGCTTGTTTTTATATATATATATATATATATATATATATATATATATATATATATATATATATATAATATATATATATATATATATATATATATATTTATTATGTGTGTGTGTGTGTGTGTGTGTGTGTGTGTGTGTGTGTGTGATGTGTGTGTGTGTGTGTGTGTGTGGTGTGTGTGGGGGATGGGTGATGGGTGGGTGGGTGTGATTTGTGATAGATCAATAATGTGTTTATGGCCACTCTTAATTTCTCTTTGGATATGACAAGTGTTCTGGACTTGACTTATCTCTTGGTAGGAGCTGGTCGGGGCAGAAAAATCCCAAAAAGGCTTTGAAAGGAATCAAGCCCGCGACCACCCAGGCGGGAATCCGCGACGCTATAACCACCGCGCCACAGCGGCTGATAATTCGCCGAATTCTGTAAATTTGATGCGAATGGTACTGGATTAGACCCTAACTTGTCTGTTGATTTATGTGATGTTCTTAGAGAACTTCAATGGATTTAAATCTGCTTTGACCATGACTTTACGACAGAAGTGGGTGCATATTCCATGCAATGTTGCAATTTTCATAGCATAAGACCAGGAAGTCGGGTGACCGGCCCTGACTTCGATGTGCTTTACTCAGGAGACGAATTCAGCCAATGACTAAAATTACAGGGGCTCAGGTATGCATCAGTTCAGCCAAGGAGATAGCGCTGATGGCATGGCGAAAATGCTGACATCAGTGCACGCAAGTAAATATTAATTTAGGCAACAGAGCTGACGTACAGCACGTGCTCGCCGGTAGTTTATGACGCTGGGAGACTTTGGGAGTTATCGTTCTTCCCTGAGGGGGTCGAGTGTCACTCAGTGGCGTTCTGAGGTTGAGTTCCCTCCCCTGTTTATTTTTGTGTTAGTGGGGGGCAACGAGGTTGGATGGGATAAGGGAGAACGAGAAGATGAGGGCGGGAGGAGAGGCAGAAAAGGAGGGGGTGGGGTGTAAGGATGGCGTCATGTCGGAAAGGGCAGCATCTCAGAGATGGCAAAAGTGCTTGGTATGAACATTAAGAAGGTGATATGCTAAGTGACGCATTACATGCACAACCTGATAAGCCAAAAGACGTACTGCTGTGTTATGCAATACAACCTCATATGCTAAATGACAAGTTTTGTTGTATTTTGGGGATGATGTGGTATACTAAATTATACCATTGGTTGTATACGAAGAAACATTGTCATATGTTAAATGACCCGCATTGTTGTCCAATGAGAGGGGTTGTTTTTTTCTGTCCCCATTCGGAAAAGATTTTCCGCATTATGCCAGCCACTCTTCTGTTTTTCACTCAATCTTCTTTTTGAATTTCACAAAGGGTAATAGTAGAGTTCGAGCTGAATATCCTTTTGTTTGGTTGGTTTATGTATGTATGTATATGTATGTATATATATATATATATAAAATATATAATATATATATATATTATATATATATATAGATAGATAGAGAGAAGAGAGAGAGAGAGAGAGAGAGAGAGAGAGAGAGAGAGAGACAGTATGTGCTTGAGTGGGGGAATGGGGAAAAATAAAATAAATGCTTCTCAAAATGAGCCTTCAGCTGAAGGCTCATTTTGAGAAGCATTTATTTTATTTTTCCCCATTCACCCACTCAAGCACATACTGTTAGTTAGGCAGAATCATCTACCACTGCAGATATGAATGCGTATCTCCCCCTATTTCTTCAATCTAAGACATAAGAGCAAGCTTTGTTTATAATTCAATATTTCTTGCAGTCATTGCAACACTAAGCTGCTCTGTAAGTTGCTGGAATGGTGCTCGGTACTTATCCTTGGAATTTATTAGTTTGTTGTATATATATATATTATATATATATATATATATATATATATGTGTGTGTGTGTGTGTGTGTGTGTGTGTGTGTGTGTGTGTGTGTGTGTGCGTGTGTGTGCGTGTGTGTGTGTGTGTGTGTGTGTGTGTGTGTGTGTGTGCGTGTGTGCGTGTGTGTGTGTGTGGTGTGTGTGTGTGTGTGTGTGTGTGTGTTCAGTTCAGTTCAGTGGTTTATTTAATGTCTTTTCATCGCCAGATGATATTAGACACTTATTAAAAAAATAAATAAATAAATAAAACAAACTCCACACTTAATTTATCATCCACGTGAGTACTTTCAACCCACATCTGATATGTGCATGCTTACATAAGTGAAATACCCTAGTATTGATCTTTATAAAAATATTGCAACCGGTGACTGCGAAATAACCATGGCAATTTCAGCAACATGGGAACCATATAAGACAGTACTAACATTATCAAAGTTTGTCATCTCAATACCTTTCTCCTGATAGAGCGTGGTCAACACTGAGCATTCAAATAAAAGATGATGTACAGAAATGTTTTCTCTGCAGACACAAGTAATACCATGAGAATATTTAGTGTTCCAAGTATTCAGCCTTAACTTATGAATTAATCTGACAATGTGCCTGGGACACGGTGGTAAACTAGACATTTTTTCACTTAAATTCTTCTTATGATATTATTTTTCCATGATTTGGATTAATTCACAAGCGGATATAAATCTAAGGGACTGTTTAATAAATTTTCAGCATTTCTATTTGCTCCTTCTTTGCAAGACCGTCTGCTATTTCATTCCATTTTATACCACAGTGAGATGGGACCCAACAAAAATCAATTCTTATGCCTAGAGTTATGACACAATGCAGTAGATGTTTTATTTCAAAAAGCAAATCTTTTCTAGCTTTGCAGT
>CM031607.1:53371560-53374060 GCA_018398815.1 Conus ventricosus | reverse complement strand
CATCATCATCATCATTATTCCTATTATTATTATTATTATTGTGGTTGTTGTTATTTTTATTATTATTGTTATTCTTATGCTGTTATCATTATCATTATTTTTGTTATTATTATTTTGTTGTTGTTGTCGCTGTTGCTCTTATTATTATCATTATTGTTATTATTATGAGCATTTATACAGCGCCTGTCGTCAGTACGAGATCATGCTTTAAGCATCCTACACCAGTGAGGATTCATTTCAATGCTGATGACCACAGCCAAACCCACATCTCCGTCACTGCTGTTTGGCAAAACCACTTCTCAGCTCCAGCAAAAAGAAGTGCATGGAGTCAAGGATCATTTCTCGCCTTGGCACCACAATCTCTGATGGATTCAACTGCCACAACTGACATTTTAGTTTGAATCATTCCAGCTCTTTGCCTACTCTTTCCTTCCCTCCACACCTCTCCTCCACCTCCCTCTCTCTACACACCCCCTCCCTAATTTCCCTATCTTTATATTTACACCGCATCTACATATAAAACATATATGTATAACATAACGCATAAAGTATAACCAATACACACCAAAAACCATCTCCATCATCCAGGTATGCATACACATAGACACATGTACATGTGGACAAACCATATACACCCTTTTTTTGTTATAAGAGTTTCCACCCCATCCCCATCCCCACACAAACCCCTCACTTCCGCGTTTTCCCCCCTCATACACCCCTCAAGCGCCCCTTCCAAGCATAAGACTCCTCCTCTACCACTCTCTCCCTTTTGTTTCTTTATCTCTATTTCTGTTTGCCTTTTTCCCTCTATCTGCCTCTCTTTTCCCCATTATACACAGATACACACACGCGTGCGCGCGTGCGCACATACACGTATATGTTTATGGTGTTTGTTTTTTTACGTCGTTGTCTATATGTTTTTTCTTTCAGTCTTTCATTTGATGTCATCAGTCCTGAAAAAGTTCTATGACCGAAACGTTGATAACTTCTTTTTTTTTTCTATTGAAAATCTTCTGAGCATACTCAAGGACAGTTTGTGCATGCACTAAGCGCTTTACAATCAACACTTTCCTTTATAGAAAGGGCTGCCACCTTCGTAGAGCAGACTGAAGAACTGACTGCTGGCGCTACATTCAAGCGCTTCCGGGTCATTCAGTCTATCAGTCAATCAATTTTTCATTCATAATTTCATTTTTTTCAGTACATGCCATCTGTCCCTGCCATCCATACCAACGGCCAAACTGGCCTTCTCTTCCAAAAGCTAGTGATGGAATTTTATGCATGTGCAAGATGTTATGCGTGCGTTCACACAGGGAACCTCGGTTTATAGCCTCTTTCAAAGGATTTTTTGTGAAGTGGAGTCAGATCCAAAGTTAACTCCGAGGGAAAAATCTCTCCGTGCCGACACGCCCCAGCGGAGATTTGAACACGCAACACCAGCATCACAAGTCCGGAGCTCTACCAAATCATGCTAAATGACAAGTTTGTTGTAGTGCAAGGAAAATGTCATATGCTAAGTGATGTGTGTGCCACCCACCCCCCCCTCCCCCGCCGTACGCTAACACCAGCACTGTTTCCTTACAGCAGTTCCAAATAGATTATTTTGCGTGTATATTCGGCACTTTTGTGGATTAATCACAAATATGTGTATTGTAATTAACGCACTGAGTATGGAATCTGCCGCAAAGAAAGGATATTTCAAAAGAAAATACCATTTCTGTAACGAAACATAGCAATGCACCTTCCCCCCCACTATGAATGAGTGCATACAAAAGTATTGTCTGCTTTACACGCGTTCAGTGAGAACCGATTCAGTACCTCTGTCCACACTATCCCTGGTCAGTATGAGAGAGAGAGAGAGAGAGAGAGAGAGAGAGGAAGAGAGAGAGAGAGAGAGAGAAGAGAGAGAGGAAGAGAGAGAGAGAGAGAGAGAGACCGCATGCCGCTTTCACTGCATAAGAATTTCACTTAAGCTGGCACCGCTAGTGAATTTTTGGTCATTTTCGTATCTCATGAACTTTAACATGTACACTTATGAAATTTTGCACATTTTAAGAACATGTAAAAAGATGATGATCGGCAAAATTTCACGACTTCAGCTTTACTGGTTGCTTCAGAATAAAAATCAACGTTTTTTTTTTTTACTGACCTAATTACATATACTACTTGAGCCCGAATTTCTTTGGGAGAAAAAAAAAAACATTTTCCAGCAGTTGGAATAATACTACGTGAAATAACCTATTCCAAACTTCACAGTAAGATATATTTTGAGTTATCTAGTGCCTTGGACAGCCCATGGTATATGATCACATTTGGGGAATAAATACTACTTACGCTTAGCCACACACAAAAATTCACAGCACAGAAAGTAAGACAGTTACCCATTTGCTGATGCCACTATTGTATTTACTAGTAACTGTTACATATACCAGCCAACTTTCAAGTCTGTAGCTTTACAACAAGTACTAAAAAAATGAAGGACTGAAACGTTAATATAGAA
>CM031607.1:53301560-53366560 GCA_018398815.1 Conus ventricosus | reverse complement strand
TGTCGTAGCCGGTATGCTGGGTCCCAGTCTTCTGGAACATCATCTCCGTCGCGATGGAGCCACAGTTGGTGCAGGTCACCTCCAGCAGACAGGCCACCCCTCTCCGTAACTCGGCATCTCCCTCCAGGACACTTAGAGTCTGGAAACAAAAGTAATAATGTACATTTGCTCAAAATAAACTCTTGCTCAATGTGTGTGTGTGTGTGTGTGTGGTGTGTGTGTGTGTGTGTGTGTGTGTGTAGGAAAAAATCAGCTTCTAAGTACTGTATCTGTACATACAGTCATGCACTGACATACAATTGCAAGTTAAATGTGTTTTCACACACACACACACACAAACACACACACCACACACACACACACACACACACACACACACACACACACACACACACACACACACGCACGCACGCACGCACGCACGCACGCGCGCGCGCGCAATTGCAAGTAAAATGTGTTTTCCACACACACACACACACACACACACACACACACACACACACACACACACACACACACAACACACACAACACAACACAACAGAACACACACACACACACACACACACACACACACACACACCACACACACACACACACACACACAATGTAAAAATGCTGAGACACAACATACAAAGATACATTCATGAAATGACAATGTTAGCTCTCTCTCTCTCTCTCTCTTAAACACACACACACACACACACACACACACACACACACACACACACACACACACACACACACACACACTCTCACACTCTTAGATACAACAGCTTCTAATCATATCTTATTCGTAATATAGAAACTCTTGGTCTTCGGGAATTAGTTTGCTTACTGGCTCTTTGCAGTCTGGGCACAGGCAGCGAGCGAACAGGGACTGCAAACACATCAGTTTGAAGACCAAATTCATTTCACTCACTGGTGCTTTGGGGGCACTATGTGGGTCAGGGTCAGTTGATTTGGGCACGCCACTCGGTTCAATGCTCACATCACTATCTAAATCCGGCTCTAATTTTCTTTTTTGAGCCAGAAACTTTCGGATCTTCTGCTCTGAAGTAACCGTGGGTGGTTTGTCATCTGCTAGTCTCGACGTCGAAGGCTGTGGCTCTGTTGACTGCGGTCTAGTAGCGATCGGTGCCTTCTTTCCCCTTCTCTTTCGCGTCCCAAACTTATGCAGGGTACTAAACTTCTTCGCTTTGTGACTTCTGGGCATTTTGAATGAAAGCTGGTGTAAAATAAGTAATACAAACAACAAAACAAGTATTGTGTCGGGTAGCTGCCGACGCTTCGAGTGGAAGTGACCGTCTCCAAGCCTTTCGGCCAATCAAAATTTGAGAAAAGGCGGGTGATGTCATTTTCGGCCAATGAGCTTACCCGTCTCATAACTTCAGCTGCTGATGTTTGCTCTCGTTTTCAGCTTCGTGTCTGTCCGTGACAAATGTGTACGAAATGCCTTGTGCTTCAAGGTGAAGGCCGTTCCTTGCCCTACATTTTGAGTGGTCGTCTGCTAAGATTGACGTAGTGGGTGTAGGCGAAAATGCGGGCTAATGTTAGCGGTTAGTGTTTTTCCCCCCACAACTTTTAGAATTATTTTCATCATTTCCACACACACACCCATGACACAAAACAAGAAAATAAACATATTTAGAGGCATATTTTATTAAAATTATACGTCAACTCAGTTTATAGACACTTTATAGAACCTAAATCAGCCAAGCATTTTAATGAGTTTTCACCAAAAATCCACTAGGAGTGCTAACTGGAACTGGCGTGACGGACAACACGTGCTATTCTCGCGGCTATGCGAAAGAATGGGTAGGCTACATCTGCAAGGGAGTGTGAATCGCTGTTAGCTTACGGTCAGCTGTTAAAGGTGGAAACGTAAGGGGCCCACAGAAGTATTTGTAGTTCTACGGAGACATGTGGACAACGTGGTATACTAAGTGACGTGCTTGTTGTTTTGGGGAGACATGTGGACAACATAATATACTAAGTGACGTGCTTGTTGTTCTAGGGAGACATGTGGACAACATAATATACTAAATGACGTGCTTGTTGTTCTAGGGAGACATGTGGACAACATAATATACTAAGTGACGTGCTTGTTGTTTTAGGGAGACATGTGGACAACATAATAATCTAAGTGGAGTGCTTGTTGTTCTAGGGAACATGTGGACAACATAATATACTAAGTAATAATAATAATAATAATAAGGAACATTTAGTGCGCTTAATCTTAAACAAAAGCCCTAAGCGCTTACAGCAATAAGCCCTAACACACACACACACACACACCACACACCACACACACACACACACACACACACACACACACACACCACACACAACGCACACACCCACACACCAGCGAAGGAGCAGAAAGATTATGTTTTGAAGAGAGTTGTTTTGAGAGAGGACTTGAAAGAAGAAAGACTGTTTGAGTTTCGGAGTGCAGAAGGGAGATTGTTCCAGCAGGAAGGAGCCTGAAAAGAAAAAGAACGTTCACCAAGTGTTCTGGCCCGAAAACGAGGGATCTGCAGAATGCGAGTGTCAGAGGAAGAGCGAAGGTGTCTAGAAGGAGTATAGGTCGACAGAAGTTTAGAGAGGTAAGATGGAGCGAGGCCATCCAATGCCTTGTAACAGAGCAAAGAAAGTTTGTACTTGATGCGTTTTTCAACAGGAAGCCAGTGCAAAGATTTAAGCAAGGGAGAAACATGAGAGGTTTTCGGAGATTTCGAGACAAGGCGAGCAGCATTATTTTGAACTTTCTGCAATTTTGCAAGAAGATTCTGTGGACAGCCAGCAAGAAGAGAATTACAGTAGTCAAGTCTTGAAAGAATGAAAGCAGAAACCAGAGTCTTGGTGGCTTCTTCAGACAGAAGGTGGCGCACAGAACTGATTCGCCGAAGCTCCGAGTAGCAAGCACGGCAGATAGAAGAAATCTGATTTTGAAAAGAGAGTGTCTGATCAAGTACAACGCCTAGATTTCGCACAGTGGTAGAGGTCTGAATGAGAGAGGTACCAAGTTGGACAGAAGAAGGAACAGAGATTGTAGACATGAGCCGTTTTGGGAGAATGAAGATCAGTTCAGTTTTGTCATTGTTTAACTGAAGTTTGTTGCAAGTCATCCATGCCTTTATGTCAGAGATGCAGAGCTGTGAGCGATCGATGATGGAGGAGAGGAAAGAAATGTCACCAGAAATGTAGATTTGATTGTCATCAGAGAAGCAGTGGTGTGAAATGTCATGATGGGCTACAATATCAGAGATGGGTTGGGTATATAGAACAAACAGAATGGGACCAAGGACAGAGCCTTGGGGAACACCATAATTCAAGTCAGCAGAGCTTGAAGAAAAACCATTGACAGAGACAATACTAAGTGACGTGCTTGTTGTTCTAGGGAGACATGTGGACAACATAATATACTAAGTGACGTGCTTGTTGTTCTAGGGAGACATGTGGACAACATAATATACTAAGTGACGTGCTTGTTGTTCTAGGGAGACATGTGGACAGCGTGATATACTAAGTGACGTGCTTGTTGTTCTACGGAGACATGCGGACAACGTGAAGTGCTGAGTGACGTGCTTGTTATTCTACGGAGACATGCGGACAACGTAAGATACGGGAGCACGTGGACGACGCAGTGTGCTAAGTGACGTGTTTGTTGCATTAACGAAACAACGTGATATTCTAAATGACAAGTTTGTTGTATTACGTTGACGACGTAATATGAGAAAAGACGTGTTTACTATATTATGCAAGACGTGCAATATACAATGAGGTAAAGTTTGTGGTTGTATCCATGGTAGGCCTATGTGATATATTGTGGTGAAACGCTAAAAGGAAATTTTGTAATATTAATTAGACCATGTAATGTGCTAAATGATGTACGCGCGCGCACGTGAGTCACAACCGAGTTGTTACCGAGCCAACCGTACTAGCCCAGTCAAGCTAAGCCCGTGCCTTGCCAAACCGTGAATGTCGAGGTGTGCTGACGCTTGTTGTACCATTTCAACGCGAACGAAATCGTGCGTATAATCCAAGACGTGCTGTGCATAGAAGAATGATGCTAGAATACGCCAAGCCGTATGGTGGCTTGTAGGACCATGCTAGTACAGATGAAACCGTTCAGTGCCTAGCTGAACCATTCCAGTATAACGCAAGCCATTTCGTGCCTTGTTGGGCTGGATACCTATCGTTTCGTCTAAAATCGTTTCGCCTACCTTCTGATCTTAGCGGTGTGAAACACACACACCGGTTTCACCTTCTCTGGTGCTATTTTGCCTACAGGACAGGATTCATTTCACCTAATACAAAGCCTCGACGTATTGCGTTGATGTTCAATGAAAATAAGGTATGTCTGAAAAATGTTGGATTAATCTCTCTCTCTCTCTCTCTCTCTCTCTCTCTCTCTCTCTCTCTCTCTCTCTCTCTCTCTCTCTCTCTCTCTCTCAAGCGAGGTGACTGAAGGTAGAAACTGAAGCAAATCTTAAACAGAAAAGTTATTAGTTTCGCCAGACAATCCAGACAAACATGTTGCAGGAGAAAAACACGATGCATTTCGACCTCTTAGGTCTTCTTCAAGGAAAACAAACAACAATCTAGGACAATGAAAACGAAGAACGAGCAGCCACTTACCTTCTCATATTCGGCGCAAAATGGGTGTTGAATGAAAACGAGGCCGTTGGAAAAGGGGCCATGGGAGTAAAATGATAATGATGACTATAATGATAATAAGAATAAAAACAAGACGCAAAGCATATAAACGTACTCCCAGCTTATCTTGAATACGCGTGAGATATTCCATAAAGAGGAAAAACCGTTTTGGCCCTTTACAGCCGTAAGTAACGGCTATTCTGGGAAACATCGGCCATCATCTGTGACCCATAATGAACATACCTACAACTTTTCAGACAGATCGGCCATATACCTTCTGAGATTTTCCATAAAGAAGAAAACTGTTATGGGCCATTATGGCCTTAGTAACGGCTATAACTAAAACATCGTGCATCATCCGTGACCCATAATGAACATACGTACAAATTTTCAGAAAGATCGGCCCAGTAGTTTTGCTTGGAGCGAGGGAACACACACACACACACACACACACACACACACACACACACACACACACACACACACACACACACACACACACACACACACACACACACACAGAGAGAACATTTCTTCGTTCCCATTGTAAAGTACTCCCTGTTCTTATAAGAACTGGGAGTACAATAATGATAATAATGATGATGATGATAATGATAATGATAAAATAACAATAATAGTGATGATAGTGATGATGATGAAAATATTTAAATAATAAGAGGAGAAATACTTCCACTTTGGGCGATAATAATTATGACGATAAAACTTTTAGTATTGATAGTGGCTAAACACAGAAGGAGAGAAGGGAGAGGGGTTTAAGGACAGGAGAACAGCAGGGGTATTTTTCTTCTCCCCCCCCCCCCTCCTTTTTTGTACTCCCAGTTCTTAAAGAACAGGGAGTACTTTAGAATGGGAACGAAGAAATGCTCTGTGTGTGTGTGTGTGTGTGTGTGTGTGTGTGTGTGTGTGTGTGTGTGTGTGTGTGTGTAGTCAAATGTGTTCCACTCGATCCAGACAAAACTACTGGGCGGATCTCTCTGAAAATTTGTAGGTATGTTCACTATGGGTCAAGGATGATGCCCGATGTTTTAGTTTACCGTTACAGCCGTTATTAACGGCTGTAACGGCCTGTAACGCCTTTTCTTCTCCATGGAATATCTCATAAAGTACTTGGTTTGATCTTTGTGAAAATTAGCAGGTATGTTCATTATAGGTCACGGATGATGCCCGATGTTTTAGTTTACCCCGTTATAGCCGTTACTAACGGCTGTAACAGCATGTAACGGTTTTTTCTTCTTATGGAATATCTCAGAAAGCACTTGGCCGATCTTTCTGAAAATTTATAGGTATGTTCACTATGGGTCACGAATGATTCCGATGTTTTAGCTTACCGTTACATCCTTTACTAACGGCTGTAACGGCCTGTAACGCCTTTTCTTCTTTTATAGAATATCTCAGAATGTACTTGGCCGATTTTTGTGAAAATTAGCAGGTATGTTTGTTATGGGTCACGGATGATGCCCGATGTTTTTAGTTTAACCCGGTTATAGCCGTTACTAAAGGCTGTAGCAGCCTGTAACGGTTTTCTTCTTTATAGAATATCTCAAAAAGTACTTTCTTTCCGATCTTTCTAAAAATTTGTAGGTATGTTCATTATGGGTCACGGATGATGCCCGATGTTTCAGTTTACCGTTACAGCCGTTACTAACGGCTGTAACGGCCTGAAACGGTTTTCTTCTTCATAGAATATCTCAAAAGGTACTTGGCCGATCTTTCTGAAAATTTGTAGGTATGTTTCATTATGCGTCACGAATAATGCCTGGTGTTTTAGTTTACCGTTATAGCCGTTAGTAACGGCTGTAACGGCCTGTAACGGTTTTTCTTCTTTATAGAATATCTCAGAAAGCACATGGCCGATCTTTCTGAAATTTGTAGGTATGTTCATTATGGGTCACGGATGATGCCCGATGTTTTAGTTTACCGGCTACAATCCGTTACTAACGGCTGTAACGGCCCGTAACGTTTTTTCTTCTCCACGGAATATCTCAGAAAGTACTGGCCGATCTTTGTGAAAATTATCAGGTATGTTCATTATGCATCTCGGATTATGCCCGATGTTTTAGTTTACCCCGTTATAGCCGTTACTAACGGCTGTAACAGCATGTAACGGTTTTTCTTCTTTATGGAATATCTCAGAAAGCACTTGGCCGATCTTTCTGAAAATTTGTAGGTATGTTCATTATGGGTCACAAATAATGCCCGATGTTTAGTTTACCATATATACCGCTACTAACGGCTGCAAGGGCCCTGTAACGGTTTTTTTCTATATAGAATATCTCAGACAGAACTTGGCTGATCTTTGTTAACATTAGCAAGTATGTTCACTATGGGTCACGGATGATGCCTGATGTTTTAGTTTACCGTTTTTACCGTTACTAACGGTTGCAACGGCCTGTAACGCTTTTTCTTCTTTATAGAATATCTCAGAATGTACTTGGCCGATCTTTGTGAAAATTAGCAGGTATGTTCATTATGGGTTACGGATGATGCCCGATGTTTTAGTTCACCGTTGTAGCCGTTACTAACGGCCTGAAAACGGCCTGTAACGGTTTTTCTTTTTCATGGAATATCTCAGAAAGTACTTGGCCGATATTTCTGAAATTTGTAGGTATGTTCATTATCGGTCACGGATGATGCCCGATGTTTACTTTGTACCATTATAGCCATTACTAACGGCCATAATTGTTTTCTTCTTTATGGAAATTTTTAGAAAGTTTTTGGGGCGATCTTTCTGAAAATTTGTAAGTATGTTCATTATAGGTCACAGGACGATGGCTGATGTTTACCAGAATAGCCATTACTAACGGTTACACCAGTCCAAGACGGTTTTTCCTCTTTATAGAATATCTCACGCGTATTCAGGATAAACAGGGAGTACGTTTATATGCTTTGCATCTTGTTTTTTCTTGTTAAAGATATTGTTTGATGGAATGATGATAATAGTGATGATAGTAATAATGGTCGATCAGTAGAAAGGAATGCAAATGATCAATGAATGAAATGGAAACAAAACCATTGGGTGGTGATCATTATGAAGGGGTTGGCGCATGCGCAGCGAGTGGACGTGTTTTGTCTGTCTCTGTGTCACTGGATTCTTTTTCCTACGTTTTTCTGTGTCTTTTTCCTCTACAAAGTTGAGATACAACGTGGCTGCTTAGTTTTAGTCACTTGAAAGGCAGTTTTGTGATGAAACAGTGTGACAGACTTCTACTATTTACAAACTTGGCTTGATTTTCTTCTGTGTGAACACTGCTGGAGAACGAAACCAACACTTCCGGTAAAACCGACTTCGATCTTTTTGCTACATAACTCCACCTCGAGGCATATACCAAGCTATCTGCCAGCCTATAAGGGCTGAGGAGTAAATTATCACACACCATACCACAGTTTAGAAATATAACTGTTTAATAGTGTTACACGTCAAGTTCTAGTTTCGATTGAGCACTTCCGGTGCTATTAAATGTAAACAAACATGGCTTCCTGATAACGTCAGCCTGCGAGTCAAAGACTTTCCTGCAAAGAACAGGTATGCACATGCCGTAGTCTACCTCCAAGCTCCAAATCAAGTGAGTACAACCTTGCGATTTATGTGTTCTACCCCCCACATTGATTGTCATGCCTAAACATCCAACGCCATGACCAGCTTCTCGTTCACCATCCAACTGCTGGTGATTTTTGCGCTGGGCCACAAGTACTTTCACGTAGACTCAAGGTTCCCATACACCTGTCAGGACACTAGCAACATCAGATTTATGCTGAAGACACTCTTCCGCACAGTGGACACAGGAGTGGGATTTTCACCCACACCCTCACGAACAGTTCCCTGAAAAGAGCGAAATTTTATCGTAGGAGACTAGTACTTTTGTACTTAGCAACACTTCTCCTTCTCACCTCTTACCAGCCAGAGCCAAACCCCGGACCACCCACCTCATCAGATAACTCGAGCGACATCCATTACCCCTGCGGAACATGTGATGTCACAGTGACAGGGGAAGACAGAGGGGTGGAGTGCGAGACCTGCGGCTACTGGTTCCATGCGCGGTGTCAGAGCATCGACAGTGCCAGCTTGAGAGGCTGAATGATGACGACGAACACTGGCACTGTGTTTTGCGGCAACCCCAATAGCCGGACAGTCTTCGACCTTCACGGGGTAGATTGGCCAACAAAACACCCAACAGACTTGTCTGGAGTCTCCACCTGCACCACTCCATCAGAAGCAGACTTCCACCCACGGCATGCATCGACGCCAACCAGAGCCAGCCAGCAGAACAAGTGGAATGGGCAGCCCAAACTGCGCCTCCTCAACGTAAACTTTAGATCTGCGGTTGGGAGAAGGGCCAGAGATTGAGTGCTTGGTTGAAAGCACAAAGCCGGACATAATCTTCGGAACAGAGACATGGCTCGCCCCCTCCATCCAAGACAAAATCCTGCCGGACTTTTATCAAGTCTACAAAAAGGGACAGAAACAGGGAGGGAGGAGGAGTACTTCTGGCTATCCGCTCAGACTTGAGGAGCTTCGCTGTCCCAGAACTGGCAACTGATTGCGAAATGGTTGTGGGCAGGCCTTAAACTACTTGGCAGGAAGACCTATACCTCTGCGTCTCGGACGCAGTAAGCCTGACTGAACTTCGAAGATCACTGGAAAGAGCAACAGAGATTTCCAATGCACACCTTATGATTGGAGGAGATTTCAACTTTCCAGGATGGGACTGGCCACACTCCCCCCTGAAACCAAAGGCACCGTACCCTAGTCTGCATAACGATTTCATGGAACTCACCAGGGACTGCGGACTGGAGCAGATAGTCATGGAGCCAACAAGACAGGATAATATCCTCGACCTCATCTTAACCAACACACCTCACCTAGTGCCGAGAGTTGAGATCATCCTGGACTAGCTGACCATGACATTGTCTATTGTGAATACACCCTAGCGGCCCAGAAAAAGAAACAGCCACCCCGCAGGATTCCTCTGTACCGCAAAGCCAACTGGGACGGAATGAAGAAAGCAATGACAGAGCTCCATGCAACACTGGAGGGGAAAAGGGCAGCCTTTTTACAGAGGATCTATGGAAAAGATTCAAAGAAGCCCTCAGTACCGCCATGGAGACCTTCTTTACCGCACAAGCAGGCCCCCCCCAAGCAGAGCAAGCCATGGGTTACCCCGGACATAAAGAGTCTCATCAACAGGAGGGCCCGAGTCTACAAGAAAATGAAGAAGACAGGGACAGAGGAACTGAAAACTGAGTCTCAAGCGCACATGTTAAAAAAAAAAGAAAATGCGACTCAAAGACAGAACTGTAAAAATGAGTCTCAACAACTCCGCAGAACAATCCAGAGGAAACTGAGGCGGGCATATTGGCAATATATTAATGACGCACTGACTCCAAGCAGCCCAGACGAACCACCTACAACAAAACGCTTCTGGACTTTCATCAAGAGTCAGAGATCTGCGAAAATCGGAGTCTCCCCCTGAAGGTTAATGGTCAGTTGGTGGTCGGACCCCAAGGCGCAAGCAGAAATCCTGAACAACCACTTCCATTCAGTCTTCAGTGAGGGTCGAGTCTACACCCAGCAAGAGTTCAGTGAGAAGTGCGGCATGGACAAGGGAGACTACACGGAGCTCAGCAAACTCTGCATCACGGAGGAAGGCGTCAGGAAGCTGCTGGTGAAACGTAATCCCAACAAAGCATGCGGTCCAGATGACATCACCCCACGAGTGCTGAAAGAGTTGGCTGATGAAGTGGCTCCGGTCTTGACCTTGATTTTTCAGACTTCCATCGACAAAGGCACCATCCATCAGATTGGCGAACGGCAAACGTGACACCTGTTTTCAAGAAGGGGGAACTTACGATCCTGCAAACTACAGACCAGTATCGCTGACCAGCATCCCATGCAAGATCTTGGAGCACATTGTAGTCACCGCCCTCATGAACCACCTCGAGGAGAATACGATATGACCCCCCGACAGCACGGATTTCGTCGAAAATGATCTGCGAGACCCAGCTGCTGGAATTTGCCGAAGAACTGTCTGACAACATGGAGAAGGGAGGGCAGACTGACATCGTAGTGCTGGACTTTGCCAAGGCCTTTGACAAAGTAAACCACACCCTCCTGACCCATAAACTCCATCACTATGGCGTCAGGGGAAAGTCAATAACTGGATCAAGGGTTTCCTTCGAGACGGGCAGCAAGCAGTAGTGGTCCAAGGGGCGAGGTCGGACTGCGTCACCGTAAGGTCAGGGGTTCCGCAGGGGTCAGTACTTGGACCCAGTTTGTTCCTGGTATACATCAATGACCTACCGGACCAACTCACTTCGATGACGCGCCTCTTCGCTGACGACACTGCTGTATACCGGCTGATAACATCAGGCCTGGACCAAGAACAGCTACAACAAGACCTCAAACTCGAACAGTGGGAGAAGAGCTGGGACATGGCCTTTCACCCAGGGAAATGTACCACCCCCCCAGTGACCAGGAAGAAAAAACCTTGCCAAACAGCTATCACCTACAGGGCCCAAAGAATTTAGCCACAGTCAACTCGGCGAAATATCTTGGCGTTACCATCAGTCACGATCTCAGTGGGATGAGCATATCAATAACATCTGTTCGAAGACCAACAAGACCCTCGGCTTCCTTCGCCGCAACCTTCGAATCAGTGCCATCCAGCTGAAAGAAACGGCGTACAAGTCCTTCGTGAGGCCCATACTGGAGTACGCCTGCACAGTGTGGGGATCCACACACAAAACAAAATATCAGCAGGATTGAGGCAGTACAGAGCAGAGCAGCCCGGTTTGTTCTCAGAAGATACCACAACACTTCAAGTGTAAAATCTATGATAGAAAAAACTGGGCTGGGATCCACTCCAGCAACGCAGGAAGACCTCCCGCCTCACCATGTTGTACAAAATCTTGCATGAGGAGGTCTGTGTGGACGCTGCCAAACTGAAACCTGCACCACCAAGACAAAGAAGAGGACACTCACAGCAACTGACCCAGATCTATTGCCGCACCCAATACCGACAACAGGCATTCTTTCCCAATACCATCAGGGACTGGAATGACCTGACTGAGGCAGTAGTATCAGCCAAAACCTCGACACATTCGTGTCAAGGGTCCGATCAAATTAGAGTAGGTACCAGAGTAGGGATATTTGGGATAGGTGGTGGTGTTTTTTTATTTTTTTTTTAAAGTGGGCTTGGCTGCACCTTATGTGTAGCCAGGGCTGGCTTATCCCCGAGGGGGGACAGGGTGACCGTGGTAGCCTGCCAGCAGATCCACGCATAGCTATTTAGCTTTTATTCAAATTACTGTCTGTTGTGTAGGGAGAGTGTGAAAGTTTTTTTTTTTGTTTTTGATTCTTTTTTGCGTCAACCCCAAAGCGGCAGGAGTAATCAACCTGATGATTGTGGCCGCTCAACGGATGATGATGATGATGATGATGATGATGATGATGATAGTAACTATACGTAGTGATGTTGGTTCTAATGATGATGGTTGGAAAGAAATGGAAAGAAATGGAAGTGATCAATGAGTTAATTACTACTGGAACAGGAGAGAAAAAAGTATAGAAAAGAAACAAGATGCAAAGCATATTAACGTACTCCCAGCTTTTCTTGAATATGCGTGAGATATTCCATAAAGAGGAAAAACCGTTTGGGGCTGCTATAGCCATTAGTAATGGCTATTCTGGTAAACATCGGGCACCATCCGTGACCCCTAATGAACATACTTAAAAATACTAACGGCTATAACGGTTAAATAAAACATTGGGCATCATCCGTGACCCATAATGAACATACCTACAAATTTTTCAGAAAGATCGGCCACGTACTTTCTGAGATATTCCATAAAGAAGAAAACCCGTTATGGGCCGTTTGATTTGCCGATTTCCCATTTGGTAAAAATGTGTATTTGGATTTGATATGTTAACACAATTTGTAATGGACACAGATTCACACTGCCTCGGTTTCTCCGCGCTTGCCGACGTTCGTGTGACGCCCACGTGTAAATCGCCCAAAACACTTTTTTGCCACTGGGGCCGAGACTGAACGTAGCACATCTGTTTTTTGTGGGTTTTTTTGGGGTCTCAAATGGTGGGTTTGAAGTCATGCCGACTGGAAAACAGTATCAGCTGTCATTCGACCAGGCGAAGTCATGCGAAAACAATGCCGCGACTGTCTATGCAAGAACGCGCGCGAGCCATTGGAATGTTGATGGTCGGTATGTCATCGAGAGAAACAGCCAGACAACTGAATTGCAGTCACTCTCAATTGTAAGGCTATCACAACGTTTGCCAGCAACTGGGTTTCCCTCACTGGTAGGCGTCGAACGGGCCAACCTCGTGTTACCACACCAGCGCAAGATCGATACATTCGACAGCTTTATCTTCGTAATCGATTCCTTACAGCAGCAGAAACATGTCGCCAGGTGGTTGGTCGACGGGGTCCAGTGTCTGGACAAAACCATTCGACGTCGTTTGTAAGAATCAGGGCTCAATGCAAGACGCCCTCATGTTGGCCCAGTCCTCACCCATAGACACCGTCAGCAACGCCTGCAGTGGCCAACCAGCATCTGCCATGGACACGACGTCAGTGGAGAGCTGTGCTGTTCTCTGACGAAAGTTGCTTCGCCTTATCTCATGCTGACGTTAGAATGAGAGTGTGGAGGCGTGTCGGGGAACGCTACGCCAGCTGCTGCGTGTTTGAAGCTGATAGATGGGGAGGGGGCAGTCTAATGGTTTGGGGGGCATTCAGTCATGACTACCGGACACCGCTGTACTTTTTTGACAACCATGTGAATGACAACACGTACCAGCAGGTGCTGCAGAACCACGTCGTCCCACTGTTTGGCCAGCACCCGGAGCTGCAGTTCTTCCAGCATGATAATGCACAGCCCCACACCGCAAGAGCCACCACTGCGTTTCTCCAGACGAACAACATTGCCGTGTTGCCTGGCCACCTCTGTCCCCCGACATGGCTCCCATTGAACACGTCTGGGATGAGCTGGGGCGTCGTGTGGCCCGTGGAAGACATCCACAGACTCTCGATCATTTGAGTCGCGCATTGACCCAGGAAGTAGGATGGACTGCCACAGGCGTTCTTGCACAACCTTGTCTACTCCATGAGGAGGCGCTGCCAAGCGTGCATCGGGGCAAATGGCGGACACACTCGGTATTAGAGCTCGCGGACGGACATGCTCGTCGTCGTGTACTTTTTGACAGGGACCCTAGTGAAGTCACCAGCTAATTTCAGATGAATTCGGCAATTCTTGTCAAGAACAGACATATTGTTTAATTGAAAAATGGATGCGTAATCAAATGTGCTTACTTTCATTAAATAGTTCTGTACTACCAACGTTGTCTGGGTCTTTTTGGCAAGTGGTGCGTTTTTAATGTTGTTCAGTATATAAGAACTGGGAGTACAAAAAGGAGGGGAGTGGGGGGGGGGGGGGGGGGGGGGAGGTAGCTCATATACTTACACACATATATGCACAGGAAAGAGGGAAGGGAAACTTATGCAAACAGTATTAATGACAAAGTAAATAGTACTGTTGGAAAAAATGATCATAATGATACTAAATTTTGATAAGTGTACTAATGTTGGTGTTAACAATACTGGTTGGAAAGAAATGGAAATGATCAATGAGAAAAGGGTTTACATGTCTATAGAAAATAAAGTAAAATAAATAAATAAGTAAATTATAAAATGGAGAGGGTGGAGGAGGGGCTGATATACCTACATCTCCACCACATACACCCGTAAGCACAGGAAAGAGGGAAGAGGAAAGGGAAAATCATGTAGAGATGATATATGAAATTGAAAGGAAATTAGATGGAGAAGAGGGAGGGGATAGGTACCTGAGTAAAGAATAAATTGATGTTGTAAATGGAGAGGGTGTAGGGAGGGGGGGGGGGGTGGAGATAGCTGTAAGTTTTATATGGGGTAAATAGTGGGGGGTATGGCAGTGTGAGTGTATGTTGGTGACGGGTATAGTGGGCTGGTATTGCGGTGGTGGATAGGAGCATGCTACTTTAGGATGTTGATGTCATGAGGGTGGATGGAAGAAGGGGAGGATAAAAATCCCTACGCTAATGCACAGGGAAGAGGGAAGGGAAACTCATGTGGAGGGGGTAGTGTACCAAGATGAAAGAAAACCGGATGCAGAAAAGGGGAGGATAGGTCTGTGAGAAATGAGTGGACTGATATAGAAAATAGAGTGTGGGGAGAGAGGAAAGGAAGGGAGCTGTAGCTTATATATGCAGTAAACAGTGGGAGGTATGGTTGTGTGTGTGTGTGTGTGTGTGTGTGTGTGTGTGTGTGTGTGTGTGTGTGTGTGTGTGTGTGTGTGTGTGTGTGTGTGCGTGCGGTGTGTGTTTGTGTGTGTGTGTGTGTGTGTGTGTGTGTTGTGTGTGTGTGTGTGTGTGTTGTGTGTGGAGGATACTTCTGGCTGGTGTTGTGGTATTGGATTGGTATATGTTACTTTGGATGTTGATGCCATGAGTGGTGCAACGTTCCCAGTTTAGCAATAAGACAAGTTTCCCACGCGAGGCGCTCCAAGTTGTCATTCTGTAATTGCCAAAGTACCAGGACTTTGACATGGTTGATGTTGTGTTGGGGGTGGTTGAAATGTAGGACAACTGCTTTCCGCTGGTGGTGGCGGATATCAGCCTGGTGTTCAGAGATGCGCGTCTCAAATACGTGGATTTTCTCACCTACACATATCTTACCACACAGATGGCGGTAGACAGCATATACAATGTTGCGGCTCTGAAGGGAGAATGTGCGTTAATTGTGAATGAGCCTTTGGGATCCAGCAGGGTGGTATCCGATTTGGTAACAGTGCAGATTTTGCAATAGGGTTTTGAGCAGGGGGAAAGTACCTGGTGGTTTAGTTGTGGAGATTTTGTTCAGCGCACAAGTAGGTCTTTGAGGGTTTTTGTCACATTTGAAAGTGACCATCGGTTTGGTATCAAAGGCATGTTTGTGATTTTCTGTTATGCGCCCTTCACTCATTTTATCACTTCCATTTCTTTCCAACTATTATTATTAGAACCAACATCACTATATGTAGCTAATATCATAATGATCACCATCCAATAGTTTTGCTTGCATTTTATTCACTGATCATTTCCATTCCTTGCTATTATCATTAGTAGTAATATGCCATTATTATCATAATCACTATTATCATCATACTTTAAAACAATGTTAGAAAAAAAGAAAAAAAGGTAAAAAGGAAAGGAGAAAAAAACCCTGCTGTTCTACTATCCTTTAACCCATCTCCATTCTCACCTTCTGTGTTTAGCCACTGTAAATGCTATGACTATTATCGTCATGTTATCACCAAAAGTGGCAGTATTCCTCTTCTTATTTGATATTTTCATTATCATTACTATCATTGCTATTGTTATCATTATTATTATTGTCATCATTATTGCTTTAGCTCCCATGGCCCCCTTTCCGACGGTCTCGTTTTCATTCAACACTCATTTTGCGCCGAATATGAGAAGATAAGTGGTCGCTCGTTCTTCGTTTACATTGTCCTAAATGTTGTTTGTTTTCCTTGAAGAAGACTTAAGAGGTCGAAATGCATCGTGTTTTGTCTTGTCTGGATTGTCTGGCAGAACTAATAATTTTTCTCTATAAATTTGTTTCCATCTGTTTCACTGTGCAAAGCTAGTGTTGTAAAGGATCTTTCGGTTTAAATAAAAGGAAAGGAAAGAAAAAGAAAACAGATCATCATTGACTAATCGAACGATGGGATAAAGTTTTCATATTCATACACTCGAATCCAAAAACGGAATTTCCCAAATCAGAACGCACTGATGACGCTTTAATTTAAAGTTGCATGTTAAAATTTTTTAGACTTGAATAGATGCATGTTCGACTGTATTGGCTATTGAAAACTCACCTCTTTGAAAACACACCTCTTCCATCACCCCCGACCTCCCCCCCCTTCACACACACACACACACACACACACACACACACACACACACACACACACACACACACACACACACACACCACACATAATATGACGATAGTAGTTGTAGTATTGATAGTGGGTACACACTCGGAGGGGAGAAAGGAGAAGGGTTGGAGGTTTGTCGAACAGCATGGTTGTAGTAGCAACAGTATTAGTGGTGATGATAATGGTGATGCATATTATCATCAAAAGCGGTAGTAATCTTCTCTTTATTATCTTTTTAAAAATATCTTTATGATGATCATTATCATTATCATGATTATTGCTATCGTTATCATTTGTATCATATTATTACTTCAACTCGCACTGTCTCCTTCTGAACGGCCTCGTTTTCATTCAACGTCCATCTTGCGCCCTATTTAAGAAGACAAGTGACAAGTTCTTCGTTTTCATTGACCTCAATGTTGTTTATTTTGCCTAAAGAAAGTTCGAAGAGGTCGAAACGCGTCGTGTTTTGTCTTGTAATTTGTTTGTGCCTTTTGGCTTGCGGATTAATGATGATTTGTCTGTAAGAATTTATTTCAGTTTCCGCCTGCAGTCACCTCACTTTGAAACTAACCATGCTGGTATAAGCCAAGCCGTGCCGTTTCTGGTCGATTTATGCTGGCATAAGCCAAGCCGTCCCGTGCTTAGTCGAACCATGGTGGTCTAAGCCAAGCCGTATCGTACATACTCGAACCATGCTGGTATAAGCTAAGCTATGTCATGCTTAGTCGAACCATGCTGGTATAAGCCAAGCCGCGTCGTAGCTATTCCATTCATGCTATTATAAGACAAACCGTGCTGTGCATTGTCGAACCATACTGGTATAAGTCAAGACGTGCCATGTCTAGGCGAACCATGCAGGCATATGCCAAGGTGTGCCTTGTCTGACTGAACCATGCGGGTATAAGCCAAGCCCTCCATGCCCAGTCTAACCATGCAGGTATAAGCCAAGGTGTGCTGTGCCTAGTTGAACCATGCTAATATAAGCCAAGCCTTCCATGCCCAGTCGAATGATGCTAGTATAAGCCAAGCTGTGCCGTGCTTAGATGAATCACGCTGGTATAAGCCAAGTCTTCCATGCCTAGTCGAATCATGCTAGTATAAGCAAAGCTGTGCCATGCTTAGATGAATCACGATGGTATAAGCCAAACCTTCCATGCCTAGTCAAAACATGCTGGCATAAGGCGAGCCGTGGCATGGTTAGTTGAACCATTCTGGTGTAAGCCAAGCCTTCTATACATAGTCGAACCATGCTGGTATAAGCCAATCCGTGTCTTGCCTTATCGAACCATGTTGGTGCAAATCAAGCCCTGCGGCGCCTTGCCTAGTCGAGCCGTGCTGGTGCAGACCGAGCCGTGCCATGCCTTGTCTGTCTAGTCGAACCGTGTTTGCACAAGCAAAACTGCGCAGTATCTTTTGGAACCATGCCTGTCTTGCCTTGACGAACTGAGCCAGTCCCACCCCTGTCACAAGGATGGGGTCAAATGGGGACAGACACAACACGACTCTCTCTCTCTCTCTCTCTCTCTCTCTCGCATAAATACGCGCGCGCGCAATCGCACGCCTGCACTCACACGCATGAGTGCGCTTGTGTTCACATAGGCGTGTCCACACACGAGAGACGCAAAGGGACATTCTGAAAGGCAGTCGTGCTTTCACACACACACACACACACGCGCGCGCGCGCGCGCGCGCACAGCGCACACACACAACACACACACACAAACACAACACACACACACACACACACACACACACACACACACACACACACACGCACGCGCGCGCACAGCGCGCACACACACACACACACACACACACACACACACACACACACACACACACACACACACACACACACACATGGTTACGATCCTGGACAACTTCCTACTTTTACGTTGGATGGCATTGTTTTAAACTATGCAAAAAGTGTTAAATTCTTGGGTGTTATCTTAAGCAATAAGTTAACTTGGAACACTCAATTTGAATATATTTTAAACAAAGCAAGAAAAAGCTTAAATTTCGTAAAAATGATTAGAAAACAATCTTGGGGACATCATTAACCATTTTAGCAACTGCCCTTATTCGCTCTAGACTAACTTACGCTCAAGAAGTATTTTTTTTTAATGCACCTCAATACTTTTAAATAAACTTCAGAGCACTGATTGCAAAGCGTATAAAATTGCCTTGGGGTTCCCACACATACATCTAACTTAGGGACCTATAATAAAGCAGGGATCTTGCCCCTTTCAGAACTTCGGAAAGATTCTACTTCAAAATTTGTCTAAAAGAGCTTCTCACAAAACAATTTTTGCTCAGAAGAAGTATGTTTAAAATCAGAGAAGGATTTTGGAAATGTGCCAAAAACTACAGTCAGCAAGGTCTATTTACTCATTTTCCTCTGATCTCTAAGGATACCAAAATAGATAAAAATAACATAGCCCAAAAGCCCACGTATTCACCTATTCCAAAATGGGAACACTGTAAAGCCTCCTTTGATTTGATTATACAGATGTTTCAAAAAAGGATTGTCCACATATCTTACGAACATCTGTTTACACTCATTTAGAAACTAAGTACAATCATCATTTGAAAAGTTTTACAGATGGTCAGTGCTAGAAATAATAACACGGGAGCAGCCTTCATAATCCCTAGCCTCAAAGTACAAAAGCTCTTCTCTCTTGGTAAACAGTTATCGATATTCAGTGCCGAATTACTTGCTATACTTAAATCGTTAGATTTCATTCTAAATTTTCCAATAAAAAGTTAACAAATCTTAATAGGTGTTGATTCTAAAGCAGCAATCTACTCGATTAAGTCTGCATGTCCTTCAATCCGACTTGATATGATATTTGAAATTCATCATATTATTCACCTTTTATCCATGCAAGGCGTTACTGCCACTTTTTGTTGGATTCCCTCTCATTGTGGTATAGTACCCAACGAGCGTGTAGATCAACTTGCACGAAAAGCAGCTCAAAATGTCAATTACGCAATACCACTCAAAGTTCCTTAGATTTGAATGAATGTTTTTCAATTATAAATTCAACGTTAAGAGAAAAAGTTAAAACCTCATTGATGAACTCAGGCATTCAATTGTATAAAATTTAGTGATGGGTACAATGGGAAAACGTTCAAACAAGTCTCCTCCTCGTCTAGGGAGATTGAAAGCTTAATCCATAGATTCCGTTTGAACGCATTGAAAACAAAACATTGTCATAATGTTAAATGTATGTGTAGGAAATCCTTGAATGTCAGTCATTTGCTGATTCAATGCCAAGAGCAAGAGAGCTCCTAAGACATTCGGGTATTGATGGTTTCACTGATGGATCGACTTCATTGCCTTTGACATATATTTTATAAACAATTACTCTGCTCTTGACTCAGTTTGTAAGTGTTTGTTAAATAGTTCAATTGGCCTTTATCTGTAGATTTTATCACTTCTCACTTAAAATTGTCAAGGTGGAAGAGGGATGGGGGATGAGGGGGGGGGGGGGGGAGGGGATGTCATATTCTATCGTTAACGGAAAAATACACTCCATACACTTGCATACTTCATTCACCCACACATAAACTGTCTGAATCACTATAGTGGAAGGACATTAAACCAACGACGACGACGACGACGACGCACACACACACACACACACACACACACACACACACACACACACACACACACACACACACACACACACATATATATATATATATCTTATGAGGGCACATAAGACCGTATGGCGAAAGCTTGGCTGTGTCTGGAGTGGCACTGTCTTCGTCTGTCCGTGGGCAGGGGTGGTTGGGTCTGTGGGGTGTGCTCAGCAGCTGGAGGGTGGTGTTTTTCGCCGGTGGGCTCTGCAGTCATGAAATACGGGTGGTACATCCATGGGGATGCTACTTTAAGGCTGTTTTGAGCTGCATCCTGTAGTCTAATTTACCTCTGTTCAGGAGCAGTTATGTCCCTTGATATCTTAATGGAGTGTCCTGTGCGTGCCTGTACCCATCGTCAACACAGCGCAGGCCTCCAAGGGTGGTACAGGACTGCTCTAAAGGCAGGCGAAGACAGTGCTTCTCTGGGTCCTCCCCAGCACCTTCGGGTGTTTGATTTTCTTCATATATATATATATATATATATTATATATATATATATATTATATATATATATAGAGAGGAGAGAGAGAGGAAGAGAGAGAGAGAGAGATGAGAGAGAGAGAGAGGAGAGAGAGAGAGAGAGAGAGAGGAGAGAGAGAGAGGAACAAATGACGAAGCGATTTTTTTAACGATGGAAAATTAATAAACACAACAACAGTTTCAGTTTCAGTTTCATTAAGTAGGCGCCACTGCGTGCGGACTAGTCCATATACGCTACACCACATCCGCTAAGTTTTGAGACCACACGCGGATTATTTTATGCCGATGGATAAATGAATTAATAACTAAGCTGAGAGAATTGAAGAAGAGGATGTTAGCAGATGTCTGACCTAAGCAATAGCCCAACGCGCTGGTCAGACCTTGAGTGCCTACCTAATATTGGTTGTGCCTTTTTTATCATTGTATGTGTGACAGACCGTGTTTTTTTTTTGTCCGATCACAGTTTTTACAACTCCGCGTACCGGAGCAAGTTTACCGAAAAAAAACGGTTGGTTAGGTTGGTTAACTGGCAGTGTACACCGTATAAGCGGAGTGTGCTCGGGTAGCCAATCAGTCTCTGAAGAAATTCCGGCTAGTTCACCTACCCAGTCCAGCCAACGAGGGACTCAGTTCAGTTGTTGTGACAGCCAGTTCCCCCAGGTTGAGTTTGACCCTGGCGTCCTTGGGAATGGTTGTTCCTACCTCGGGTCCGGGGCCTGTTGTGTGTCCCCATTCTCCACCGTGCCGGGTGTGCGAGATGCTGGTGCATGCCAGTATAGACCCGACAAGCCAGCTGAGCCAGCGCCTCTTCTGCGAGTGAAGTCGTCACTTCGGGTTCGAGACCCTAAGTCCTGTTCGCCAGCTGCGCCCTGCGCTAATCCTGCCTAGTCAGAACCACTGCCTGTGTTGACAACGGCCTACAGCGTCAGCGTCGTTCCTGCGCGTCGTGAGACCCTTCGTGTCGTCGATCTTGCACGTTGTGAGACCCGTGTTGCTGTGCAGTAACAGAGCCACAGCTCTTGGAAGTGGAGGCTGGTGCCTCAAATGTAGCAGAGTACTACTTCAGTGTGATCGGGCTGAGTCACAGTTTTTTTTGGTGTTTTTTGTTGTTGTTGCGGTGTACGAAGTGGTTACTTCCTTGTGGACAGACACGTCACTGCATCGTTCCGTCGTCACTTGCAAGTCACTACCCCTGCTGACAATCGCAGTGTCGTCGCGTCGTCTTTATTCTTCACCTGCGTCTACTCCTACTTGCAGACTGCGCCCATTGTAACACTCTTGTGCCAGATTAGTGACTCGTGCAGAGCTGCTCCGTCATTCTGCACTCTTTTGCGTAAGAATAGTTTCAGTCGCAGACTGTGAAACCAGGCCAGACAGTGCCTGTGACAGACTGTGGGTGTGTGCGCCACATATAAATATTGATAATATACAGCCATAGTTGGGGTGTGCTCCATGTAGATTATCCATGTTTATTTATGTTCGTTGATGATGTTTTGTATCTGTTGGATGGGCCATCGCATAGAAAAAATAAGAAAAGAATTACGGTTGTGTTGCCTGGCTGTCTATGTGCGGTTGAGTGTGTGTGTGTGGTAGGATAGCACGAACACGCATCCATAATTCTGGGAGAGTCAGACACACAGACACACACGCACCAAACACCCATCTGTGTGGTAGTGAATGTACACACGTGTGTGTATGGACGTGTGGGCACGAGCCCATATGTGTGCGTGAGCGCATGTGCGTGTGCATGATGTGCGTGTATGTGTATGCATGAGTGTGTGTGTGTGTGGTGTGTGTGTGTGTGTGTGTGTGTGTGTGTGCGTGCGTGCGTACGTGCGTGCGTGCGTGCGTGCGTGCGTGCGTGTGTGTGTGTGTGTTGTGTGTGTGTGTGTGCGTGCGTGCGCGTGCATACGTGTGTGTGCGCTTGTGTGTATATGAGTGCGCGCACGTGTGTGTGTGTGTGTGTGTGTGTGTGTGTGTGTGTGTGTGTGTGTGTGTGTGTGTGTGTGTGTGTGTGTGCACGCGCGCAAGTATGTGTCTGTCTGCGTGTGTGTGTGTGTGTGTGTTTGTGTGTGTGTGTGTGTGTGTGTGTGTGTGTGTGTGTGTGTGTGTGTGGTGTGTGTGTGTGTGTGTGTGTGTGTGTGTGTAGAAGTGCAAGTGCATGTGAGTTTGTGTGAGCATACACTCGTATCTGGATATGTATGTGTACATATGTGTGTGTGTGTGTGTGTGTGTGTGTGTGTGTGTGTGTGTGTGTGTGTGTGTGTTTGTATGTGGGCGTGTACGCATGTGCGTGTGTGCATACATGTGCGCATTCATGTGTACACGTGTGTGTGCGCACGTGTATGGGTGTGCATAGAAGCTCCATCATCAACGAAACTCTTTGCTGCACCACAGCCATATCCAGAACATCTGCTCTGGAAACCCAGCATCCAAAAGAGACAGACAGACCCACTGCCTACCTCCTTTTCCACCCACACACCCTCCCTATCTGCAGGATTCTCAAATCCAGTTGGCACATTGTACGAAACCGCAAACCTGCCTTCCATACCAGACCCATGATCACGTTCAAACGTAATAAAAAACCTAAAAGATATTATCGTGCGGTCCAAATTGAACAGAATATCCACAACTACATCACCAGGTACTCACCCCTGCTCAAAATCTTATTGCAATCTGCCCCCTCACCAAACCAGACACCATCCTACAGGACCCCAAAGACTCCTTCACTATTAAACGCACATTCTCCTGTCAGAGCCGCAACATTGTATACGCTATCCACTGCCAGCTGTGTGGCAAGATGAAACATCCCACACACTTGAGACACGCATCTCTGAACACCTGGCTGATATCCGCCACCACCGACCCAAACCCGTTGCCCTACATTTCAACCACCCCAACACAACATCAACCATGTCAAAGTCTTGGCACTCTGGCAATCACAGAGTGACAGCTTTGCACGTACAGCACATGAGTCCCATCTCATTGCCAAACATGGTACGCTACAGCCTCAAGGCAATTACATCCAACAGTAACACAACTATTCATACCCACCACTTCAACACCAGTCGGCATTATCTTCCATCACACACACACATACATACACACACACACCACCACCATACCTCCCAGTACCCACTTCATACGGAAGTTGCAGCTTTCCTCCATTTATATCATTTCATTTTATTTTTATTGATTTATTTATAATTTTTTTATTGTATCTTTTTAAAATTCACATTTCATTTACTTTGTTTTATTTTATTTTATCCCCCCACCCTACATCTGATTTTATTAGCATTACCCACATCCCCACATACGACTACCCACACATAACTACTATCATCAGCATCACCACCCATAATAGTCGTTTACTTATTTCTTTCTTTCTTTTCTCTCTCTCTCTCTTTTTTTTTTTTTTTTTTTGCCTCACTAGGCACTATTATCAATCCACCATAATCACTACCATCACTAATATTTCATACTATTCTACAAAACAAGCAACAAACCCCATTATTTCACACCCCCCTTCCTTCCCTCCTCCCACCTCACTATTTCTTCTCCCGTGATCCCCTCCTGGGTGGCCTCGTTTCCGTCCGGCGGCCATTTTGGTCGTGCAGCGAATATGAGAAGCTAAGTGGTTTCTCGTTCTTCGTCTTGACTGTCCTGAATGTTATTGTTTTCGCCTGAAGAAGACCCAAGAGGTCGAAATGCATTGTGTCTTGTCCTGTACTTTGTTCGTCTATTTCTTTGGTGGTAACTAACCCCTTCTCTTTCTAAAGATGTGTTTGATCATTTGTGTCTGTTATTGGAAACGCCCAGTTTGAGTTTGCTCCAATCTCTAGGAGTCTTCACAGTGTTGGCCTTGAGATCATCCCAATGTTTGTTTGGTTGGTGATGTTTCTTGCCCTTAAGTCTGGATGTGCGGCCATTTCCTCTCTTGATGTTCAGATCTGAAAGATGGTCTACGGGATAATGGCTTTGCTTTTATTTGCTTAAATGATTCTTCAGATTTCTTATCACATCAGATCGGCCAAGTTGTAATCCATTTCTTACTGTTGCCTTGCCAGCCAGTGTGTCTGCTCAATCGTTTCCTTTAACTCCAGCATGTCCAGGGCAGTACATCCACATGAGTCTCTCCAATGGAAGGAAGGTTGCGCATTAGTTCATTCCAAGCAGGGCTTCCCATTCCACTCTTCACTTTCTGAAGTAGATTCATGGAGTCAGTCAGTATCATGGCTGGTTGAGTTTTAAACTGGCCTGTGGATGAGAGCCTGTGGAGTGCTTGTGTCACTGCTTCTACCTCCATTGTCAGAATTGATGTTGTAAACTATTGTGCGTAAATTGTCTTCACTGTATATCCACAGCCTGACCACCTTTTGTGACAGAACCGTCGTTTTATGTACAAGTCATCTTTTGTGCCAAGGTCCTTTTACCTGTATCCGAATTTCTGCGTGGTTTTGCCTTCTGGACATTTCGACTATGTCTTCCAGTTATGGAGCGATGGCAGTTTGGTAGAGGTGTTTCAAGTGGTTGGAGTCTCATTCCTTCGTTTCTTGAAGTTCTTTTTTTTTCACAAACGGGCCATGAGGGGGGGTGGGATGGCATGGAAACATACAAAAAATACAGTCAATATTCAAGTACGTTAGGGCGTCAGGGCCACATCAAGGAAATACATAATTTCACGATAAATTCTGCCAAAGCACAGTAACATCGCTTTACAGTCTCTGGTCTATATATTTTTATTGGTACCATGAACTTTAGTTCAAATTAATAATAATAAATTTTACAGTTTATAAGACATGAATCCCAGGCTTTTTTTATTATAAGAACTTTGCTCACAAATTTAATGAGGGACTGTGTAGTGATTATCTTTATTTTGGTGCAAGATTTCCTTTCAGCCCACTGGACGTCGAAACATATTAAGAAGTTGGGTGTTTGCTGGGTTTTGCTTCTAAAGAAGATCCCCATTGCAACCAGCACTCGTATCACATGTTTGTTTGTTTGTTTGTTTTTGACAATAAAGTTTTTCCTTAATCTGTAGTAATAAAAGGTTTTATACGATTCCACATTTTTTTCAAATCGTGTCAGGCAATTAATTTTGGCTATTATATTCTTCAATTTTTAACTTTCCTGATAGTCGTTTCCTAAATACACCGCACATTGGACCATTTTTTTGTTTACTTTTGAAAAATAAAACCATTTTGCAAACCAATCATTCTTTCAAATGCTTCATCATTTTCAATTGTTTATCAGTACCTAAAATTACGAAATGTTCGGTCAAATTTAACGTCATTTTGCATTTTTCATTAATTTCATTGATGAGTTTTGTCCAGAATGATTTGATCATTTACAACCCCAAATAAGTGTCTTATAGTTTCCCTTTTCTGTGTGGCAAAAAGTACAAGAATTATCGTCAACCACATCCATTTTTTTTCAATATAATATTTGTACCAAGAATTTGATGTAGACCCCTTATTTGAAAACCATTTCAATTTCACTTCTAATTTTTGTGTATCTTTTTGAAAACTTTTGCAAATTATTTCGCCTTCCAATGTATTATTCCATTTTTTACAACAGTTAGGAGCTGGGCTTTCGTCTATTAATATGCGATTTTAAAGGTCATCCTTTACAACTCGATTAAAACGTTTTCAGGGCGCATGGCAGGTCGGGACTTGCTATATTTTTTTAAACGATATTATATTTAATCATTTATGTCGAATACATGATATGTATCCACCGTACGTCAAAAAGTCAATGCTGCCCTGGAAACGGACGGTTGAACTCAGCTAAAAACAAAATCTTCCGTCTATATTCAAAAAATTCTGCAATGCAAGGAACGCCATTTGTTGTCCTTCGTGATTGAATAACTTTGTTTCCACGTTTAAAAGCGTTCATTGTACAGGAATGGTTCGGCTAGTAAATCTGTTACTTGTTTTAGGCTGTTTTCTTCCAAAACAGATGGTATGCATGAAAACATGTTTCCAAAATAGGTTATCCTTTTTTTTTAAGATTAACACCAATGGCCATACATATTTTGTTTATTTAATTGGGATATAACTCGATACAAATACTTTTCCGTTTGTTAGAATAATACAATTTCGTATCCATGTGATTTTAGCAGACATTAATTATGTTTTAAAACTTCAGGTACATTCAAAACCCCATTTTTACATTTTTAAAACTGTTGTCTTCCTATTAATTTTGTCTTGTTTTCCATTCAAACAAATCTGAAACACGCTTTTGGAGATCTGCATGAAATCTTCAGGTGGGTTAGGCAACAAAATCCAAGATGTATCAGTTTTGAAAGAATCAAAGATTTCAAAAACAGCCACCCTTCCCAGCGGAGTAATATTTCTCTTGGACCAATTTTAAACAAAGCTATCACTTCTTCAAATTTATCTTTATAATTTAATTGCCTCGCAATGCTTTAGATCGCTTGTTAGCCAAATTCCAGTATTTTTAAATCTGTCCGAGTTCCGTTTATTTTCAGATGTGGTAAATCCCTTTTAGTTGATTTTCTCATGGATCCTGCCTTATTGCTTGAGTTTTATTACATTGATGTGAAATCCAAGGGTTACTGTCCAAATATTTCCACCGTTTGCATACTTTGTTCAAAGATTTCTGTCTCCTATGTTCATTAACTGAGTGTTTCAGCGTAATGAGAAATTTTATGGTCTGTTTCATTATTTTAAAAATCCCCTTTTTTATCTTTTTTTCAAGAATCATTATTGCCTTTATCTCAGCCAAAAAATAAATAAAGGGAGAGTGGGGGTCCCTTGTCTACATCCGCGTTGGCAGTCAACCATTCCGTTACTGACCTTGACTATTAACAGTCGATTTTGGGTTTTATAAAATGTTTGAATCCCCCTTTTTAAACGTTCTCAAAAAACCCCAAAAAGCTCTAAGACTTTATACATAAATTCCCAATTTAAAGAATCAAATGCCTTCTCAAAATCTAAACAAATCAACACCCGGTAAGGATTTATCTTTCAAATAGTGATTAAAATCAAAAAATAAGCCTTCATTATCCCCAAATATAACGGTTTGCCATAAGCCTGTTTGTTTCCTGTGAATGATGACTGAAGGATACGGCTTTAATTCTATTGGCAATACAGGATAAACCCATTTTATATATAACATTAAGTAAGGATATGGGTCTCCAAATTTTTTATATATTTTTTTTAGGTTTGTCGTCCTTTGGTATGCGGGACTATTATTCCTTCTCTCTGGGTATGGGGAGTGTTCACCATCTTTCAAACTTTCATTTAATGCTCTCACAATAAAAGGGCCAAGGTCTTTCCAAAAGAATTTTAAGAATTCAGCATTGAATCCTTCGTCCCTGGACTTTTATGATTTGCCATATTTTTCAAAGCAAATGTTGCCTCATCAAGTGTAATGTCCCTTCCGTGATTGTGCTTATCTAGTGTTAATTTAGGTACTTTCATTAATTAAATTCTCAATTTGACATTTTTTCACTTTTCTTCAGAATAAAGTGTTTGAAAAAAGATTGCATTTCCTTCGTATTTTCACATTGGTCTTGCAACACTTTCCCATCTTTATCCACAAGATTAGTCATTGTTTTGCTCACATAATTCCTTTTCTCTAGCGAACAAAAATACGGTGTGATTTTTTCCCCCTTCTGCAATCCTTCTGGCCCTGATTTTATCATTTACTCCTTCCATTTTCTTTTACGCAAGCTTCGAGTTCATCATTCTTTGTTTTAATAATTTCAGATCTTCATCAGTTTTACGTTCAATTTTCTCTAAACGGTTTGTCTTTAAATACAAGTATCTTCCTTTGTTGATGATTTTCTTTTTCATGGTAGCGAAAGCAATGGTTTTGGCACGGATTTTCTTTCAGCAAAAAGTCCAGAAAAATTTTGTCCGAAACGGAAAAATGAATATCAAATGCTGAATTTTTTCTGACATTTTTCGTTGTGTCTGCGACTGCATACTCTTTATGACAGAATGAATGAGTTCCTTAGTTTTGCTTGATCTATTGACTACCCCTTTAAAAAGTGAACTGTTAAACTTCCAAAACGTATTTCGTTTTTCGTTTTCCCAAATTTGAGTTGCAAATAAACCATTGAATGGTCTGTCCTGTAACCGGGTGATGTCTTTTTTTATCTACATACCAGATTAGGTAGTCGGATTAAAGAAAAAAATCAAGTTACTTGTTTAAAGCGGATTGGGTTTTCTCCATTGTGTAACGCTTTGCGTCGGGTTTTCGTCTCCCCAAATATCTGTCAATTCTAACTCCGCATCATTGCTTCTACTTGTTCCTTTGCTTTAGGATTATTTATTTGCTTGTAATTGTAATAATCTATTCTTGGTTCCCAGAACCAATTCCAGTCGCCAAACCGCAATTACTTTTTTATTATTGTATTTTTTTTTTAAAAACTGTTAATGTTTATAGAAGCTGGGTTCTCCTTATTGGGACCGTATACATTTACCAGAATGATTTTTGTGTTCATGGTTCTAACATACAATAATTAATTACCATTGTCATCTCTTACAACTTCATCGATCGGGGAATTCCAAAATTGTTGTTAACATGACCGCATAACCTCTAGAGTTTGATGTATATGAGGCAAAATAATTTATACTCATTCCGAATAAACATATTTTTCCAATTTGTTTCTAAGTGGGTATCTTGTAAGAAATTTTATCGAGAACTGTTTTGCCTCAAAAAATGAAAAAAAACATCCCTTCTTTTTCGGTGATCTCCCAACCCTTGACGTTTGTGAAATTTTTTTAACTGTGTCCAACATTGGCCTGTACGAGTTCCTTGTGCTGACATGAACACTGTATACACTACAAATAATCCAGACACGTACAATGAAAAAGGCACCGCCAGGTTTCCATCCAAGACGCACGGCCTCCCCCCTCCCCATCAGCTCAAACAAAAGAAAGAACACAAAAAAAGTAGGTACTAAATTACGAATGTTAAAATGACGTAGTACATTATGAAAAAGTCCCAAAAAATCATTTTTTAAAGTGACACCCCTCCCTGGACAGTTTACCGCATTGTAAGTAAATCAAAAACAAGGAAGTCAAAACAAAATTTGTTCATCAGTGCAATCTCTTAGCCATTCGTATTAGGTTTGTCTTATAAATTACATTTGTCGATTCGCTTTCGTCCACATGCATAGAATGGCATTTAAACAACACTTGGTTAGGTTGAACTGAATGAATGTGAAAAAAGGCAATACCACGTTTATCCCCCCCAGGCCTCTCCGCGTTGAACACCCAAAAAAGCAGTCCTCCAAACCGCATTTACTCAGGAGTATGACACCTAAGGAAATTTTCTCCCCGCATCCATTTGGGTGACCCCGCGGAGGCAAACCCCAGACACTGTGAAATATCTCTAGAAAAGCAATCCTTATGTATCTGTTTTATCGATCATAGACAAAAGATTTGAAAAACGGCAGGAAAGCGCATTAGTATTAGTTGTATAGTGGGAGATAGGTGGTGGAAATAGAGGGGGGGGTGGAGAAAAAAGGGGAGGAGAGGAGGGAAGGACCGGGAGATGGGGGTGTGGAAGGGCCCGGGTGCTGGTATGGAAAGGATTGGAAAGAGAACGTGAACAGGGGCAGGGAGGGATAGGTAGGGAAAAAAAATAAGGAAAAGGAAAAGGTTCTGAGAGAAAAACCTTGAAGGAATGAATTTAAAATCCCGTCATCCAATTAGCATTAAAAGAACGATGGTGAGGAAAAAAAAAGAAAAAAAAAGAAAAAGGGGGGGGGGGGGGGGGGGGGGGGGATTACACACAACTCGGTGTCTACATATACACACTTAAAATATATAATTAACTACAACTGTTAAAGGAAATTTGAAAAAATTTGCATAAATGCGCTGATTTCCAATCACACTCCTACCCCCCCCCCCCCCCACCCGCCCCCCACCCGCATCCCACATCACCAAACATCACCGCAATTTCTTTTCCCGCAGCAAAGTTGAGGAATTTCGGCAGAAACAAAGAAAAAGATGGGAAAATGGGCAGATTGGGGAAAAAGAGAGATGGAGAAGGGGGGCAGAAGAGGATGGATGATAGACAGAGTCAGAAACAGACAGCAGAGAGAGGGGAGAGAGAGAGAGGGGGGGGGGGAAGAGAGGGAGAGGGGGGGGGGGGGAGGACGGAAGCCCAGGAGGCTTTAGGGCTGGGGTAAATGCCGTTTCAAGGGATATGCATGGGAGGGAAAAGGGGTTGGGGGGGGGGGGGGGGGGGGGAGGGCGCAACCCTGAAATCAACGGGTCAACTTAAACTTGAAGGGGGTTCCAATAAGAATAGTCAAAGACAGAGGTACAAATCGAGGTATGCAGTTGAACAAACATTCTTATCTCCAAAATTCTTCTAAAAGACCAATCACACAAAAATAGGGCAGACAAGCCTATTCATTCGGTAGTTAAATTACGCAATATGTATGTATGGATGGGCTAGTCAGCGAGGGGGTGATGGTTAAAAAAACAAGAAGGAAAGGCACAGAGAGGAGAGAGGGTGAGAGGGGGAGGGAGAGAAAAGAGAGAGGGAGAGAAGGGGAAAGAGAGAGAGAAGGAGAGAGAGGGGAGAGAGGAGAGAGAAGAGAGAGGGAGAGAGGGAGAGAGAGAGGAGAGAGGGGGGGGGAACACAACTTACAAAAACTTATAAATAATATAGTCATAATCTAAATAATATCTGACATACATGGCTAACTGGGCGAAATATAAATAAATTTCGAAGGAGGAGAGAGAGTGAGAGGGGACGGGGTGCTTACCGAAATCTTTTTCATTCTGCCAATGAAATTTACCCAAAAGATAACATGTGTACTGTAGTTTGACAATTAAAAAAAAATTAGGAATAGAGTTTGTTTAGAAATTACCGCCATTGACATAGACAACAAAGCACATGACAAGACACGATGCATTTCAACCCTTGGGTTTCTTCAGGCGAAAAATAAATCAATTTGACATGTGGGACAGTACTAAACAAAGAACGAAAAAAGGAGGGAAAGAAAATGACTCATCCCTTTTCGTCCATGTGGTCGGTGGGCGGAAATGACATGGGGCCCGGGGATTTGGGGAGAGGAAACGGAGGGGGGGGGGGGGGGGTTGCGTCGGGGGAGGTGTGTGTGTGTGTGATATGATAGGGTTGTGTGTCTAGTTTATTGGGATGGTGTGGTATCTTTGTGATGGTTGTGGTAATGGTGGATTGATAATAATGGTAAGGGGAAGAAGGGGGGGGGGGGGGGGGAACTGAGGGGAAAAAAAAAAGGGGGGGGGGAATTTAAGGGGAAGGATAAGCAAAATTAAGATTAAATGTGGAGGGTTGCTGTAACTACTGTATGAAGTGAGTGAAAGGGGGTGTGGTGGTGGGTGTATGTATGTGTGTGTGTATTTTGTGTGTGTTGGTAGGGGATATTGCCAACTGATGTGGAAGTGGTGGGTTTGTGTGTTTGGTTATTGTTGGGGTATTGATGCCTTGGGGGTGTTGTGTGCCCAGTTTTAAATTAAAAAAAATAAAAAAAAAAAAAATAAAGAGAGAAAACGAGAGGAAAAGTAAACAGAAAGGGGAAGTGAGAGAAAGAGAGAGAGGAGAGAGAGGAGAGAGAGGAGGAGGAGAGAGAAAAGGGGAGAGAGAGGGGAGGGGAGGTGAGAGGGGGAGGGGGAGAGAGAGAGAGAGAGAGAGAGGTTTCAGAGAGGGCAGAAGATTTGACAGAGACTGAGAGTGAGTGAGAGGTGTCGAAGAAGGGAGGGGAGCAGAAGGAGTGACTAGGAAATCTGTCCACTCGAGCTCAGGATGATATCGATCAGAATAGTTGTAAGGAAATTCTAGCATAGAATTCAAGATTTGTTCTTGATTTTTAACACTGCTCCTAATACTCGTCCAAAGATAGAACATTGAATAAGGGAACAAAAAAAAATTGCTCATATCCCTTCTTATTCAAACAGAGAGTAAAGCCCCGTACAATACATGCCACATTGTTTACAAGTCCCTGAACGAATGAGAGCGGGAAAAGGGGTGTAAAGAGGAGAGAGAGAGAGAGATGAGAGGGGGGAGAGAGGAGAGAGAGGAGAAGAGAGAGAGAGAGAGAGAGAGAGAGTGAGGAGAGAGGAAAGAGGCGGGGGAAAATTAAGGTAAGCATCAATCAGATGAGCTAGAAGAATATATGCCAAATAGTTACTGACCACGTCATTCCGCACAAATTCTAGATATCGGTGTAACAATAAAAATGCTCGCCAGTCAGACGAATGGCACATCATTTTTGCGCAGAAAACCTTTTCCTCAGGTAATCAGGTTCAGTTCAATATCTTACTTGTACATGATTACCTGGACCTTGAAGTGTGAAAAGTAAAAAAACAGAGAAAAAGAACATGCAGTATGGGAGAGAGGGGAGAGAGAGAGAGAGAGAGAGAGAGAGGAGAGGAGAGGAGAGGGAGAGAGATTTAGAGGGAGAGAGAGAGAGGGGGGGGACGGGAGAGGGTTTACCGACAGGCAGGGCAGATGAACGGTTTTTGAACAGAGACAGGGCGAAGACAAAGAAAGAGAGAGAAAAGACAGAAGAACAAAGAGGGGAAGGGGAAAGATGCAGAAACAAATGCATAGAGACAAACACGAGGCGAAGGAAAAACGTTCCAAAACAGGTTATAAAGAAGTAGAGAAAAGGGGGGGGAACAAAGCGAAGAATAGGGAGCGGGGCCCGAGAGGACGGAAGTGGGCTGATACCAGAAAAAGTGATATCAGTTGAAACAAGATGATCCCGGCTTCCAAAATGTGCTTTCAAAAAATAAACAACGAAAGCAGTCGTACACAAACCATGGCAGAGTAGACTGCCCCAGTATCTGCCCCTTCACAAACAATCGAACAGTATGTGAAATTGAAAAGGGAGAAGAGCTCGGAGAAAGAGGAGAGAGAGAGAGGGGAGAGAGAAGGAGAGGGAGAGGAGAGAGGAGAGAGATGAGAGAGAGAGAGAAGAGAAGAGAATAGACAGAGCTCGGAGGAGAGAGAGAGAGAGAGAGAGAGAGAGAGAGAGAGAGAGGGGAGAGAGAGAGAGAGACACAGAGTGAGAGACAAAAGAAAGATATATAGAGAAAAAGATAGAGGGGCAGGCAGACAGACAGAAGGGGGTGAGGGAAGGGAAGGAGAAAGAGAGAGAGAGAGAAAAAGGAGAGAGGGAAGAGGAGAGAGAGAGAGAGAGAGAGAGGGAGAAAGAGGTGAGAGTAGCAGAGAGGGGGGGGTTCATAGAGGACAAATTTTAGCTATTCCAAGGAGGTTGTTTACAAACGCCCAAAAACACAATGACTTAATGTAACAATGAAAAATAATTTCGTCAGCAGTGCATGTTTAAAATTAATGCTCATGTCATACTGGTCTTGATGGAAGGTTAAGTATATCAGGCTTTACTTCAATCCAGAAAATTTCTTGAAGTTCTGGTTAACTGGCACACAAGCTGTATTACTGTCTTCTGCCTGTCCATCAAAGATTTTCCACGTCCTAGTGAGTGCCATTTGTTTCCTTGGCCGCCGTATGACGTGTGTTTGAGGAAATTTCAAGTGTCCGAAGTGTGCCTTCACCTGTCCTAGCTTGTGTCTTGCCTGCTTGAGGGAAGGTCGAGCAGGTATCGCATAGTTTCAATGGTTTTGTCCTTCGTTGTTCCCCGGATCAATCTCATTGCTTCGTTTTGATTCTTCTTTTTGATTTAAGAAGATTGCTGTTGGGACAGTGTTGTAAATTCCCAATCCATTAGCCAGTCACACTGAACACAAGTGCGTGGGTTACAGTCGGTTTGAGATTGGCGCTGTTCAAAGCCTTTAGCTGCCATTGCTTTCATGGCAGGCCTTTTTTGCTTTTTTAAAAACAATATTCTCAACATGCATTCTAAAGGTTAGCATTCTGTCAAGCCCCACCCCAAAAAGCGTTGGCTTTGTCAGTTGATTCAAATGGTATTTCATTGAAGGAAACTGGTGAGTGAAACTTGTCTGATGTCTTGTTATTGAGTGTGCGGACTACTGTCTGGGCTTTTGTAAGGTTAATAGGCGACCCAGTTTGCACTGAACATGTTGTTAACTGTTGCTGAACTGCTTTCGTTCTTTCGTGAGCATTCTTTGTGTTTTGTAGATCAGGCCGTCATCTGCAAGTGTCAATACTCAAGCAATTCCGTTTCTGTTGAGGTCTGGAGGCCTCTTAGTGTAAAGATCGTCAATGGCTAAATGGTTACCGCATACTCACCATGCAAAATCTAGCAGAAAATCCCATAGAACGAATCATAACAAGAAAACTCGCAAGAGATCTTGAAAGTCGACAAAAAACATTTTCCAAGGAGGCTACAGAACAGGTAAAAAGTTACATGGGGAAATGCGGCCGCTTTTGCTAATGAAGTATGAAAAGGATTCTAATTCCAATAAAGGAAGAAACAGCAACAAAATTGTTATAATGGGAAAGCAAAATTAACAGAAAAAAAGGAATTCAAAATGAATTGTAAAGAACAGACATATACGACCAATACTGAATGCTACATAAAGTGCAATAAAAATAGTTCCCTCATAAAAAAAATCACAGTTAATTAGACACTTGATTTATTGCCATAACATCTAAAACAAAGGACAGTAACAGAACACACACACACACACACACACACACAACACACACACACACACCACACACACACACACACACACACATGCGCGCACGCGCGCTCGCACGCACACACACACACACACACACACAACACACACACACACACACACACACAACACACACACACACACACACACACACACCATCCCACCCTATATCATCCCCACCCTATTTTTATGGTTATTGTTCTTGTTATGTCACCATTATCATCGTTTTCCGTACAGTTATACTGTTTTCACGTCATTATCACGGCGTCTCATGCATTAGTATTCGCGTTTTCAAGTCATCATTTCTGCTTTTCATTACGATAGGACATGCACGTCTCACGTAATTATTTTAAGACCGTCATTATCACTGTTTTTTGTTGTTGTTTTTTCATTTGCTATCCCATCTTCTGTGCCACCTCAGTGCCAATTGTACCAACGACGCTCATTCGCTCGACGGGGGGTCCACAGCCACAGCCACAGCACAGAAACGTCCCGCCGCAGCCCCGGCACCGGCAATCCCATGGAGCAACCAATGTCAAGTAATCACGAGGTAAACCACCGGAAGAGACACTGCACTGCTGCCGAGTCACTTCGGTGGTGTTCAGTGGGCGCCTGTTCTGATCTTACTACGCAGGACACCACCCACTAAGACCCTACTGACGACAATATTGCTTTAGTCGCCGTGCCGGCGTGAGTCTCATGAATTTGCCAATGCCGATGACCCCGACTGAATCAAACCAAAGACGTAGATGCGGAGAGAACATCGAAACTGAGGTTACCATGTGAACAGGGCATGAAGGGCCACAGAATTTTAGACTTTTAATTTCAGCAAAAATTGTTCCTTTTTCATCGTCACTCCAAACTTACTCAGCTTTTTGCTTTTCTCTTTTTCCCCCTTGCGGTTGCCATCTTCAGAAAAGCGTTTCGGTGCAAATTTCAACGAGCAAACAACGTTCTACAGAAAACATTAGCATCTCGACAGATCTTCTTTATACTGTACATACAAAATGCTTTTGGCATAATCAAGGTTTTTACTGAAACATGTTGTTTTTGTTGACAAGGGAAAGAACGCTGTTTCGTTCAAAAAACGGAAGCATCTCTCTCTTCTCCTCTCTCTTCTCTCTCTCTCTCTCTTTTCTTCTTCTCTCTCTCTTCTCCTCTCTCAGCTGTCGATGAAAAATGGGATGTGAAGATGATGCTAGGATTTCCATTGAGGTCTGGAATGCATAAAGGGTTGTACTTCACTTACTTTTATATATCTCTGCGTCAACCACCCCCGAGGGGTTTACACCCTCGCTTTTGTTGGTCGGGAAAATTTTTTAACAACACTTCAGAGACGCACCCATTTTGTGGTGAAACTCGGCTGTGTATCCCAGTCTTCCAAAACTGAACCCGTAGCAAACTCAATTTTGGGTGGAAACCCTGTCAGGGCAGAAAAAAAAATCGACATGGTCTGATGGGAATCGAATTTACGACGTCCTCCCGGGAGGGCCGCGCGGCGGCTTGGTGTATTATCACTGGTTTTCTTCGATAATACCCATTTTTTGTTCTTGATCTTTTTACGTACAATCCCAAAATCACGGTTTTTTTTTGGATAAAAAAAGTTAATGTGTTTCAATAAAAAAAAAATGGTTATGTGGTGAAATTTTAATGGTTTCAATTTTACCAAAATACCCAGGAAGAATCTCCCCCAACAGCTTCGTACCCAACGTAATTGACGATTTTCTGTTTTCATTAAATGAGGTCTGAAATTTTAAATCGGGTAAACTTTGAGGATCGAAATATGACAAAAATTAATGTGCAAACGTGTTTTAGGTTTTTTGGGGGAAAATTGGGGGCGAAAAAGGGGGGTTTGGGCGGGAAAGTGAGCATGGGGGGGTTTGAAGGGTTAAGGGGGGAGAAGGGGGGGGTTTATTAGCGGTGGTTGGGGGGGGGGGGGGGGGGTCCATGAAATTTTTTTGAGAGTTTGGCGGAATTTGGATAAAAAAATAGTAAAAATTTCAAGATACCCCGCAGTCTAATTAAATGGTAATTTGAATACTTTTAGATTAATTACAAGATATATTTGCTGGGCATGAGCGAGCGCGTAAATGGGTTGTTACGTGCGCTCCCCTCGTGCTAAAGTTTTGTTTTTTTACTTCTTCGTATACCCCCCCTGTTTCTTTAAGAGGCATTTTGTTTTAGTATCGTTTTCCATTTTGACCCGGGCACCAAAAAAACAGGTTGAAGCGGGGCACTCAACAATGGCGGGACAGAATTTCTGCGCGGGGTGGAAGGGGCCGAATAATATCGTGTGTTGGGGGTTTTTGAACTCTATTTTTATCAGACTGTCCTCATATGCCCTGTACAGTTTGACATTCTGCTGTCTGTCCCCCCATCACCCCCCAAGCGAAAAAAAATCGCCGTGCCATCGCAGATACGTTTGCTACACGTGTTTCTGACCCTCCTTCCAATACTGAATGGGTCAGTGGGTTCCGTGTTTTAAAAAAAAAGAGGCCAAATTAAAAAGCGTCCTTTTCCTTCCGGCGATCAGGAAAAGGGAGGGGGCCCTTTTTGGGTTTGAGGATTAAAAAAGTTTGAGGGTTCCTTATCTTTAGGATACTGAGTTTATTACTTTCGTTTTTTTTTTAGTTTTTTTTAAAAGTAAAACAGATGGGAGTTAGTGAAATATAAAAGATATTAAAATAGGTAGCTAGGGGGTAGATGGATGATCGAAAAATGGGGTTTAAAAGATAGAAAAGGATACATAGTGAACAAAAAGATGAAATAGTACTTTTAAAAATAGGTGGGTGGGATTTTTTTGTTTATTCATTTGTTTGTTTGTTACTGAATTTTAGTTTTTTAAAGAATGTTAAAGCATGGGACATTCAAAAAAAACAGGGAAATTTGAAAAGAAAAAAAGTCATATGAACAAAATTTTTCAAGGAAAAATCTGGAAAAAACCACAATACGGGAGCTGCGCAGTGGGGGGGGTAGCATACGTTTGACCCGGTGTGTGGATGCCAGTAAATATTGTAAGAAGAGAGGAAGAGGAGAGGAGGGGGAGGAAGAGAGAGAGAGAGAGAGAGAGGAGGGGGGAGGGAGGGAGAGGGGATTATTCAAAAAATTTTATAGGAGAGAGAGGGAGAGAGGGGAAAGGAGGAGGGGGAGGAGGGAAGAGGAGAGGAGAGAGGAAGGAGGGGTGCAGACCCCGGGTTTTATTTCCCCTTTTGCCCAGCAATGAAGAAAATCCCCGGAGGTAAAAAATTCGCTAGGGGGGAAAACCCGTTTGTTTTTTTTTGAGTTTTTTAATGCCCGAAAAAACGAGATTTTCCCGGCATTGTTTCAAAAATACTGAATGTGAAAAAATGAAATAAATTCTGCCACAACGGCCCAAAAAAACCCAAAAGTTAACTCCGGCTTGGTCATTTCCCCAACCGTCTGGGTGCAGGGGGGGTCCCCACGCCCCGCTTTTTCGGTTTTATGAGGACCCCTTTTGGCGGTGTTTACATAGAAAAAGGAAGTGTGCCCCGCCCCCAGGAGAGAGAGAGGGGGAGAAGGTGAGGGGAGGGGGAAAGGAGAGGGAGGGGAGGAGAGAAGAGGAGAGAAAAATTTTCCTTTCTTTACTGGGTGGGAAATTTGATGGCCTTTTTTTTTTTTTGATTTTGCAATCCTTCAATTTCTCAGTCTGTTCGATTTTCTTTTTTTTTATTTTAGCTTTAGAAGGCACTTCAATTTTTTGTTCAAATTTAAAGAAAACCCCTTTTTGACTTTGGAAAAGAAGGGGGAGGAGAGAAGTAGGAAAAAGGTGTGGGGGGGAGAGGGGCGGAGTTGGGGGTGAATGGGTTTTTTGCGGGGCAGTAAATGAATTTTCGGTAAGGGGAGGAGGGGGAAAGAGAGGGGAGGGAAACAACACGTTTGACTTACATTTTTTTCAATGATTTGTGTTATTTACCCAAGGTAGAGTTAAAGAGTTTCAGTTAGTTTTTCCCCTAAAGATTGCTTTGCAGGGGTAGACATTCCCGTCAGTGGCTGGGTTTGTTTCAAAAAAAAGAAAACTGAAGATGAATAAAAAAATCCTCAGTCCAGTGCGAGGAGCGCTGAAGCCCTTTTTTGGGATCATGTTTTTCTTTGATTTTCCCATCAGCTAGCTTTTTATCCCGTTAGTATTAATTTTCACCACGTTTTTATTTGCCCCGCAATCGTCATCATACTTTCTAATTATTTTGTTGTTGCCGATAAATAATATGATGTCTTTCTGAAATTCGCTCCCCCGAACGATAAAATGCTCGCGCCGCGCGGGCACACCACCACACACACACCAACACACACACACACACACACACCCACACAAAAACCCCCACAACACACAAACACACACACATATATGAATATACATTAGAATGTATTTTTTAACATTATCTATTATGTACCGCGCAATGCATGTAGCAGTAACATTGCTCACAAAAAACCCACAAATCACAAACACTCATAACAGCAGGTTTGCGGCATATATACACTATACACGCACAAGTCCCTTCACACACACACCCCAACACAAAACCAACACACAACACCACAAAAACACACCACACACACACACCACCACACACATGGGCCCGTGCTCACACACCCATGCAATCGTGTAAACACTCCGCAAAAAGCGGCAAGGAAATGTTTTTTTTCCCAAACCTTTTTATTTTTTTCAATGTTTTACACAGTAAAGAAAAACAATAAAAAAAAAAAGGTTTAAAAAAAAACCCCAAAACGTCTTTCCACCCCCCACCCCAACAAACACCCCCCCACCCCTTCCCCTCCCCATCCATATTAAGTATATGCATGTTGGGGATACGGGCCCTAGGGGGGGCTACGTGTACAATAGGGGGAAGGGAAAAACGACAAAAGTGTTGTGTCAGAAAAGGATTGGACGTCAAGGAGCTGAGAGAATGCAGACATTGTGAACTGTTTTTCCCAAAGTAATTAATGGTCTCATTGTGTTTAGTGATAAATTACATTACAAAAGAAAAGGGTACCCCCTACAAACAGTGTTTGTTTTGAAAAAGGAAAAGCGACCGAATTCCCCCCAATTTCAAGGCGGTTTATCAAACCTTAAAAAGAGGGAGAGTGATTCATATGTCAGCCATTTTTGTGGGAAATCTTTTAGTTCGTTTTTGTGCGTTATTTTTTTCAATCTTGTATCGAATTCAATGTTTTCAGAAAACCTGCCAGCGGAAGGCTGCTTTTCAGTTTACTGTGTCATAAATTTTTTGTTTTGCCAAAATGTTTTTGAAAACCTGCTACATCAGAAAGGTGCTTTTGTTTTACTGGTACATAATTATATTGTTTTTCCAAAAAGTTTTAAAAAAATGCTAATCGGTGGTGTTTTCAGTTTCATTTTGTTAAAAATTTTTTTCCAAAAAGTTTTTGAAAACCCGCTTGGGGAAAGGTCTTTTGTTTTAATGTTCAAATTTTTTTTCAAAATGTTTTTAGAAAAAGTTCAAAGGGGTTTTTTTTAATGTTTTCAAATTTTTTTTCCCCCAAAAAATTTTTTAGAAAATGTACAAAATGTTTTCAGAATGTTAAAATTTTTTTGAGATGTTTTCAGAAAAATGTACAGGGGGAATGTTTTCAAATGTGAAAATATTTTTTTGCCAAAAAATAATGAGTTAGAATACTCAATGTTTTTTGTCAAAACAGAAAAGTGTTCAGTGGGAAATCTGGCATTTATTTTTTGTTTCAACCCCAAAAAGCCCTAATGACAACACTTAAAAAGATTCCAAAAATTGGTCCTTAAAAGAAAAATGAGCTTATTTCCCATAAATTTTTTAAAATGTTTTTCAAACATCGTTGTTTGAGTTTTAAAAAAAATTTAGCTTTTTGGGCCAATTTTATTTTAAGACCCCGCCCTTTTTTGGGCGTTTTAAAATTTTTTTTCAAAGGTTAAAATTTTTAATAAAAAAAAAAAAATTTTAAAATAAAAAAGGGGGAAAATTTTTTTATTTCCAAAAAATTTTTTTTGCAAATTTTTTCCCCGGTTTAAATTTTAACATATGCAAATTCCCCAAATGAGAAATCTTTTTCAAAATTTTTATAAAATGAAGAATTTAAAGCTCAAAAAATGTTGGAAAAAATTTTTGTTATAAAATTTATTTTCAAAAAGTTTTTCCCATGGGGGTTTTTGAAATTTTTTAAAAAATCTTGGGCTTTTTGATCAAAAAATTTGGGGAATGTGAAAATTTTTTACTTGGCTCTTTTTTTTTTTTACAATTAAGCCAGTTTTTCAAATTTTTTTCTGGGGAAAACTCCCTTTTTTTTTTTTTTTTTGGCTTTTTGAATTTTTTTTTTTTTTTTCAAACAAAAAAAGATTTTTTTGGTAAGGAAAAAAAATTTTTGGTTTTCAAAAGCGCCCGGGTTTATTATTTTAAAGGGTACCAATTTTAATTTCTTCTACCCAACATTTCGGGGGTTTTTTAAAAATTTTTCTTTTATCAGTATTTTGCTAATTTTTCCCAATAAATTTATTTTCTATTTTTTTTTTAATTTGGGGGTTAGCCTTTAAACAAATTTTAAGGTTCCCTTTTAACTAAAAGTTCCATATAATTAAGTTTTAGCTTCTAACCAAATTATTGTTTATAAAAACTTATATAAAACTAATATCTTTTTGGGGTTCCCTAGGTTTATCCCCACAATACACCCTTTGGGGAAAATTGTTTTTTTCAGCCCGTGTTTTTACCATAGGTTTTCACACAAAAACCAAAAAATTGGGGAAATTTTGGGGGTTTTTGTACCCTTCTTTTTTAAACAATTTCAGGCCTTTAACAAAAAAACTTTAATTTTTGGAAATTCTTTCGTTTCATAATCTTTCTAACCAATTTTCGTTTTAAATGTTTAAAAACGCCTTTTTTTAAAAAAGGTTACTCGCGGATTGGTGTTTTTTTGATACCGAGATTTTTTTTTTGGGCCGCCGGGCCCTCGAAAATGGAGGTTTTCGGACTCCCCCGGGGGGGGCTGGGTTTGAATCCCCCCAATAAAGGGGTTTTTTTTGCCCCAACCCCCACCCCAATTTAGTTTTCCGGGGGTCTTGGGGGTGGGCCCAAGTATTTATATTAAAAGGGTTTTTTTGAGTTTGCCCCAAATTTGAAACCTGCATCCTTTATCTCTCCCCGGTTGACCCCCATTTTAAAAAGGAAACGTGGTCAGCCTGTCTTGTCTCAGCCCAAATTTTGGCCCTGCTCCTTTCTCCTCTTTCCCGATCGGGAAAAAAAAGCTTTTGGGCCCCCTTTCGCCCCCCAGGTGACCCCATTCAGCCTCCGCGTTGGGGTTTTTGCTTTTTGGGGTTTAGGTTTGGGGGTTTTCAGGGGGCGCTTTAACGGGTGGCGCCCCCCAGGGGGGTCTTCCGGGCTCCGCGATGCAATTATTTTTCCCCTGGGGGCTTGAGGGGTGCGGGGGTTTGTTGAAAGGGTGAAAAGGTGTGGCACGTCGGGTTCCCCGGGGGTTTTCAGAAAAAAAAAAAAAGGGGAGCCCGGGGGGGGGGGGGCCCCCCTTTGGGGGGAGGGTTGGGTAACGGCGGGGGGTACTGCCTTTGGGGGGAAAGGGGGGGGACGCAAAAAAAAAAAAAAAAAAAAAAGAAAAAAAAAAAAAAAGGTGTTTTTACCCAAAAAGGTTTTCCGAGCGTTGGGTAGGAGGTCGGCATTTATAGGTTTTTAAATGCTTCCCTCAAATTTGGATTAATTTATTTAGCCCCGTTAATGGGGATTGCTACAATTTCAAGGGGGAAAAAAAAAAAAGTTAATTTAAAAAAAAAAGGTTTGTGCGACAGCTGATATTAAAAAGAAAATTTTAAACAAAACCAAATAGTTAATTTTTAGAAACAAAGGTTATGGAACTTAAAGGGAAAAGGGCCCAAAAATTTGTAACTAAAAAAACAAAAATTTAAAAGATAAAAAACTTTGCAAAAAAAACAAAACCCCTTAAGCAGCCGGCCAAACCCTAAAAAAAAAATTTAAAAAAAGAATAGGGGGAAATAGAAACAAAAAAAAAAATTTAAAACAAAGGTTAAATGGGAATTTCAAAAAGAAAAAAGAAAAAATTTTTTTTTTTTTAAAAAAAGGGGGGGAAATTTTTTAAAACTTTTTTTAAAACCCATTCGGAAAATTTTGTAACGCCCAAAAATTTTTTTTTAAAAAAAACAGCTTAAGGAGAAAATAAAAGTTTACAAAAAAACAAAAAGAAATCATTTAAATTTATGTTATAAAAAAAAAAAAGAAAATCTGTTTCACTGTGCAAAGCTAGTGTTGTAAAGGATCTTTCGGTTTAATAAAAGGAAAGGAAGAAAAGAACAGATCATCATTGACTAATCGAACGATGGGATAAAGTATTCATAATTCACATTCATACACTCGAATCCAAAAACGGAATTTCCCAAATCAGAACGCACTGATGACGCTTTAGTTTAAAGTTGCATGTTAAAATTTTTTTAAGACTTGAATAGATGCATGTTCGACTGTATTGGCTATTGAAAACTCACCTCTTTGAAAACACACCTCTTCCATCACCCCCGACCTCCCCCCCCCCCATTCACACACACACACACACACACACACACACACACACACACACACACACACACACACACACACACTAATATGACGATAGTAGTTGTAGTCAACCAGGCCCGAGAGATACAGGCACCTGCAGTGTTGGTCAAGAAATTTGAGCAACACTCTCAGAAACGCATCCATTAAGTAGATGAAACTCGACTGTGTGGTCCCAGTCTTCCCAACTGAGTCCGCAGCAACTCAACTCTGGGTAGGAGCCGGTCGGGGCAGAAAAACCCACATGACTTCTGATGGGATTCGAACCCACGACCTCCCAGCCGCGAGTCCGCGACGCTAACCACTTCGCCACGGCGGCTGGTATCTTTATTATCTTATGTCCTGATGTTCTCTCACCATGATGGCTAATATGTCAGCACAAATTACGAACAAATATGGGGAAATTGGGTCTCCTTGTCGACAGCCTTGTTTGATTTTAAACCAACCTAAAACTTGGCCGTTTACAACAACGCAAGACTTTATATTTTGGTTAAATGTGCTTATCCGTTTACATATATCTTTCTGGAAACCAAATGATTTCAGTACTTTAGACATGAACTTCCAGTTAATCGAATCAAATGCCTTTTCAAAGAAGTTATCTAGCTAGGATATAGTGTCAAATTTTAATCTCAGATTATCACCGATATATCTATTTTTGATTGAAAAAAAAAGCCGCCGCCGTGGCGAAGTGGTTAGCGTCGCGGACTCCCGGCTGGGAGGTCGTGGGTTCGAATCCCATCAGAAGTCATGTGGGTTTTTTCTGCCCCGACCGGCTCCTACCCAGAGTTGAGTTTGCAGCGGACTCAGTTGGGAAGACTGGGACCACACAGTCGAGTTTCATCCACTTAATGGATGCGTTTCTGAGAGTGTTGCTCAAATTTCCTGACCAACACTGCAGGTGCCTGTATCTCTCGGGCCTGGTTGACGCCAGGATATATTATGAAAGGAAGCGTAGAGTACAGCCCTGTCATGTAGTCTCAGACCGAAATGGAAACCCGTAGCATCATCTTAATCATCCTCATTCCCATTGATCAGCATTAAAAAAAAAATGTCTCAAATTCTGTGGCCCTTCATGCCCTGCTCTCATGGTGACCTCAGTTTCGATGTCCTCTCCGCGTCTGTGGCCTTGGTTTGCTTCCGTCGGGGTCACCGGTATCGGCGAGTCCATGGGGGCTGTCGTTGGACGGACGTGGTGGCGCCCTCCGGAGGGAGAGCTCATTCACGCCGGCTCCGCGACTAAGCAATTATTGTCGTCAGTAGGGGGCTTAGTAGGTGGTGTCCTGCGTATGTTAGATCAGAACAGGCGCCACTGAACACCACCGAAGTGACTCGGCAGCAGTGCAGTGTCTCCTCCGGTGGCTTGCCTCATGACGACTTGACATTGACTGCTCCCTGTGGATTGCTGTTGCCGGGCTGCGGCGGGGCCAGCCGGGCTATGGCTGTGGACGGGTGTCGGAATGAGCGGCGTGGGTGCACTGCCTCTGAGGTAGCGCAGAGGTTGGGACAGCAAAAAAAAAAAAAAAAAGAAAAAAAAAAAAAGAAAAAAAAAGCAATGGTAGATATGTACCAAAGGTGTGACCAGAGCTTTGGGCTAAACCCCGCAGGTCGGACATTTACTAGGCCTTTTCCGTGAAAACCTGGTCTTACGTCCTCACATCTTGGTCATTAATTCATTTATGCCCCAGCTGTAAATCGTGCGCAGTGTAGTCTCGACAATTTACAGAAATGGTGTAGCGTTAATAGAAGAAGTTAAGTGGCAGTATGCAGCTGTTCCATATATGAGAGAAAATTTAAAAACAATACCTAACGATCAGATTCAATTTTTAGAATCAGATCAGCTGTTCATGGACACCCGTACTAATGGAAATCAGGGCTAAAACAATTTCGTACAGCATGCACAAAAACAAAGACCTTAAAAAGATCGAACAAACTTTAGAACAAAAAAATACAAACCCTTGAGAGCAGTTCGCGTCCAAACCAAGCTGAAAGAATAACTCTAAAGGAGAAGAAGGCTCAGCTGGTAGAGATCAGAAAAACAAAAATGGAAGGGATAATGTTAAGATCAAAGGTTAGGTGGGTACTACAAGGGGAGAAAATAGATAAATATTTTTGTAATCTTAAAAAAAGACATTTTATTAGCAAACAGATGTTATTAACGGCAGACGGCCGTGTATTGACGGACACAACTTATATGCTAGACAAGACCAAATCCTTTTTTCATGAACTATATAAAAAAACAGAACTTACAGGATGCCAATATAAGCAAGTTTACAAAAACATTACCAAATTTAAGCAAAATCGAGTCTGATAACTTGGAATGTCTCATAACAAAAGAAGAAGCAACAGAAGCATTGAGAAATATGCAAAATGACAAAGCCCAGGCACGGATGGATTTACAGTTAATTTCTTTCATTTTTTAAAAAAACATCTGGGAGATTTTGTAATCCGTTCCCTAAATGAAGGCTTTTATAAAGAAGAAATGTCAGTGACTCAAAGAGAAGGTATAATAATATGTTTACCCAAGGGAGACAAACCCAAGGAATACATACAAAACTGGAGACCAATTTCACTGTTAGATGTTACTTATAAAATAGGATCAACCTGCATAGCTAATAGAATTAAAACAGTCCTACCTAGACTAATTCACGAAGATCAGACAAGGTTCATATCAGGGAGGTATACTGGGGATAATTTAAGACTATTTTATGACATGATGCATTACTTAGAAAAACAAAATTCTACCTGGGTTACTGGTCTTGGTCGACTTTGAGAAGGCTTTCGACTCCATAAACTGGGACTATTTGGAAAAAGATATCAGTTACTGCGGCTTTGGAAAGGATATGAGTAAATGGATATGTACTTTTTACGAAGATATTAAGGCTGATGTCATCGTTAACGGAAAAATATCTCAGAGTTTTCCCATTAGGAGAGGAGGTCGTCAAGGTGACCCTATAATCCCCATATCTCTTTGTGTTATGTGTTGAAATACTAGCGAGCAAAATAAGTGAAGATGACGAAATTAAGGGAATAAAAATTTCTGACACAGAATTTAAAATAAGCCAATTTGCAGACGACACGTCGTTTACATTAGAAGGGGATAAAAAGTCATATGAAAAACTGTTCAACTCAATAGAAGAATTTGAAGGCATTTCTGGTCTTAAATTATTTTTTTTTAAACCTGCAACCTATGGTTAGGGCAAAAGAAAGGCTTGCAGACTGTAGATTTGGCTGAAAAGCATATGATATGGAACCCCATAAAATTTAAAATTCTGGGAATTTGGTTGACAAATAAATGATTTATCAAAACTAACAGAAATGAATATGTCAGATAAATTTACAGAAGTGCAAAACTTGTTTAAAATTTGGTAAAAACATGTGTGTACTCCTCTTGGTAAGATTGAGCATTAAGATCTCTTATTTGTCTAAACTTGTATACTCCCCCCCCCCCCCCCCCCGCAGAGTGCATACAACATCTGCAAAAGATGTGTTTTGAATTTGTATGGACAAAAAAACACCTGACAAAATAAAACGAAAGTATGCAGTTCGTAACATTGAAAATGGAGGTATAGGTTTGCCCTTATGCAAGCTTTAAAATTGTCATGGATTAGAAAATTAATTTCTAAAAGCTCAAAGTGGAAGACAGTTTTGTTAACGCTTTGTCCAGAAGTTATTAATTTAAATTATTTTGGTCAAAGAAGTTTTTACAGAGTAAGTGTAACCAGTTTTTGAAGGATCTTATGACACTTTGAACAAACAAACAGATTTAGAGACTACTGAGGAGATTGCAGCAAAACCTATCTTTAATAACGATAAAGTCAAAATTTACAAAACTCATTTTCATTTCAAGTCATGGTTAGACAAAGATATAATTCGTGTGGGAGATATGATGAATGAAAATGGCATTTGTTTTCCCATCAGAGCATGTGGGTTTTTTCTGCCCCGACCGGCTCCTACCCAGAGTTGAGTTTGCTGCGGACTCATTGGGAAGACTGGGACCACACAGTCGAGTTTCATCCACTTAATGGATGCGTTTCTGAGAGTGTTTGCTCAAATTTCCCTGACCAACACTGCAGGTGCCTGTATCTCTCGGGCCTGGTTGACGCCAGGATAGTATTATGAAAGGAAGCGTAGAGTACAGCCCTGTCATGTAGTCTCAGACCAAAATGGAAACCGTAGCATCATCTTAATCATCCTCATTCCCATTGATCAGCATTAAAAAAAAAAAAATAATAAAAAAAAGTCTCAAATTCTGTGGCCCTTCATGCCCTGCTCTCATGGTGACCTCAATTTCGATGTCCTCTCCACGTCTGTGGCTTTGGTTTGCTTCCGTCGGGGTCACCGGTATCGGCGAGTCCATGGGGGCTGTCGTTGGACGGACGTGGTGGCGCCCTCCGGAGGGAGAGCTCACTCGCGCCGGCTCCGCGACTAAGCAATTATTGTCGTCAGTGGGGGGCTTAGTAGGTGGTGTCCTGCGTATGTTAGATCAGAACAAGGCGCCACTGAACACCACCGAAGTGACTCGGCAGCAGTGCAGTGTCTCCTCTGGTGGTTCCCTCTTGACGACTTGACATTGACTGCTCCCTGTGGATTGCCGGTGCCGGGCTGCGGCGGGGCCGGCCGGGCTATGGCTGTGGACGGGGTGTCGGAATGAGCGGCGTGGGTGCACTGCCTCTGAGGTGACGCAGAGGTTGGGACAGCAAAAAAAAAAAAAAAAAAAAAAAAAAAAAGGCATTTGTTTAAGTTAGGAGTGCAGGTGAATTACCTCCATTACTTAGGATGCGTCCAGGATGTAACAGAACACGTTAGAAAAAGAAACATAACATTTGAAATCAGTGTCAAGAATGATAAAAGCAAAGTTTTGAAAATTATAAGTGTTGCCAAAGGATAAAAAAATTACTACGATTTGCTCCTGGATGAAATAAATGTACTCAAAATACAGTCTTTTGCGAAATGGAAAATATAGTTACAAACTGCGGTAGACTAGGAAATGGTATTAAAACATGTCCGAAAAATCAAAGAAATAAAAAATTAATTTCGATGGTTTCAACTGAAACTTTGCCAGAGAGTTTTGGTGTCAGATATGTTGCTAAAAGGAATGAGTCTCACAGACAGCGATAATGCATTTTTTGCTAAAATGAAAGAGACACAATTCATCACTATTTGTGGTATTGTCCAATAACACAAGAATTCTGGAAGGAATTGGAAAAATATCTGAAACATAAATGTGAACATTGTTTCAGATTGTCACTGAATGTCGAGCTGAACTTGTTCGGAACCGAGGAAAAACAAACAACAGACCAAAGTTTTAATCTTATTTTACTTATTTACTATTTTTCTATCTCCCCTAATCTTTACCAACGTCTTTACCCCACTTCAGAATCCACGTCTAAGCTGTATGGATTACACAAGAAGGATGCCCCCTCCGCCGCATTGTGTCCAGCTGTGGCAGTGTCATGTACAATGCCTCCAAATTCCTGACACAAATATTGGGACCTTCAGTCGGGCAGACCGAGCACCACATAGTCAACAGCACAGATTTTGTACAGAAGATGGAAAACCAGCAACTGGCTCCAGGGGAGAAACTTGAATCCTATAATGTTTGTGCACTTTTCACTAGCATCCCTGTACCCAAGGCTCTCCAAGTCATTCGGGATTGAGGATGACTACCACCTTCGTCACCGGTGTGAACTCACTTCAAAACAGGTGCTAGAACTGTTGGAACTGTGCCTCACTAGCACCTACTTTTCGTTCAACCATGAGTTCTACCAGCAGAAACAAGGAGCTGCCATGGGTTCGCCATATCTCCAGTGGTAGCCAACCTGTACATGGAACATTTTGAAAAACTAGCCCTTGAGACCACTGCCAACCCTCCCAGCATGTGGTACCGCTATGTAGATGACACCATGACCCGCATACAGGAGACGGAGGTTGACAGCTTCACCACTCACCTGAATTCCATCGACGACAGTATCCAATTCACTTCGGAAACTGAAGCAGAAGGGAAGATCCCGTTCCTCGACACACTCATCACTTGAACCCATGACGACAGGGTGGAGACCACCGTCTATAGGAACTCACCCACACTGACCAATATCTGAATTTTCACTCTAACCACCCACTCCAGCACAAGAGATCTGTTGTCAACACCATCATGCACAGAGCCTCTGTACTGTGTTCCACTAAGGAGGAAGAGCTGAAAGAAGAACACATCAAGATTGCCCTTTCCGCTAATGGATACTCTGCATGGATGTGGGACAACCCTCGAGTTCACTACCCTTCTACAGATACAGACAGTGTGAAAGTGGGGATCCCTTACATTAAAGGAGTCTCAGAGCGTCTAGCCAGGACCTTCCAACAACATGGATGCAAAGTGTTCCATAAACCCACCAACTCCCTACGCCAGCAACTGACCCATGTCAAAGACAAAACGGACCCCCTCAAGCAGTGTGGTGTAGTGTACCAGGTAGGGTGTCAAGACTGTACCCATACCTACATTGGCGAGACAGCAAGACCACTCACCACCCGTCTACAGGAACACCCAAACCGATCTACTTCTGCCATACATGAACATCTACAAGGCACAGGCCACAGTTTCAGCCCCCAAGAAACCAAGATCTTATCTACAGAGCCCTTCATCACAAAAAGAAAAGTTAAAGAAGCCATCGAAATTAAGACCAGACGCCCCAGCCTGAACAGAGATCAAGGCTTTGAACTTCCCCCCATCTACAATCAGATCATGACAACCGCTCACCCCACACAACAGTCGTCCCCACCAGGCCTCGCTGCCACAACAGCAACAGTGAGCTGAAGAAGACAGGGCGACCCTGTCGAAATATTCTCTAAGTACGTTTTTGATTCTGAGTCTGTAACTACTTTTCTAATTATTAAATACTGGTTTCCATATAGCACACTGTGCGCAGACTAGATACTACAGCACATCGCATCCAAAAAATTAGCCGTTAATACTACTAATATTTACATTCCTATTAGAGTGTTTTTCTGTCACAGTAACTAACAAAACTGTACACAGTATTGTACAACAAGATGCAAAGCATATAAACGTACTCCCAGTTTATCCTGAATACGCGTGAGATATTCCATAAAGAGGAAAAAACCGTCTTGGGTTGGTGTAATCATTAGTAATGGCTATTCTGGTTAAACATCGGCCATCATCTGTGACCTATAATGAACATACTTACAAATGTTCAGAAAGATCGGCCAAGTACTTTCTGAGATTTTCCATAAAGAAGAAAACCACTATGGGCCGTTAGTAACGGCTATAACGGTAGACTTAAATATTGGGCATCATCCGTGAACCATAATGAACATACCTACAAATTTTCAGCAAGATTGGCCAAGTACTTTCTGAGACATTCCATAAAAAAGAAAAACCATTATGGGCCGTTACAAGCCTTTACTAACGGCTACAACGGTACACTAAAACGTCGGGCATCATCCGTTGCCCATAATGAACATACCAGCTAATTTTCACAAAGATCGGCCAAGTACTTTCGGAGATATTCCATGAAAAAGAAAATCCGTTACAGGCCGTTACAGCCGTTTTCTAACGGCTATAACGGTGAACTAAAACATCCGGCATCATCCGTGACCCATAATGAACATACCTGCTAATTTTCACAAAGATCGGCCGCGTACTTTCTCAGATATTTCATGAAGAAGGAAAAAGCCATCACAGCCGTTAGTAATGGCTATAACAGTAAACTAAAAGATCGGGCATTATTCGTAACCCATAATAATTTTCACAAAGATCAGCCATGCACTTTCTGAGTTATTCCATAAAAAACAAAAACCGTTACAGGCCGTTTCAGCCATTATAACGGATATAACGGTACACTTAAACATCAGGCATTATTCGTGACCCATAATGAACATACCTGCTAATTTTCAGAAACATCGGCCAAGCACTTTCTGAGATATTCCATGAAAAAGAAAAACCGTTACAGGCCGTTACAGCCGTTAGTAACGGCTATAACGGGGTAAACTAAAACATCGGGCATCATCCGTGACCCACAACGAACATACATGCTACCTTTCACAAAGATCGGCCAAGTACTCTCGGAGATATTCCATAAAGAACAAAAACCGTTACAGGCCGTTACAGCCGTTAGTAACGGATATAACGGTAAACTAAAACATCGGGCATTATTCGTGACCCATAATGAACATACCTACAAATTTTTAGAAAGATCGGCCGAGTACTTTCTGAGCTATTCCATAAAGAAGGAAAAGTGTTACAGGCCGTTCCAGCCGTTAGTAACAGCTATAACGGGGTAAACTAAAACATCCGGCATCATCCGGGACCCATAATGAACATACCTGCTAATTTTCACAAAGATCGGCCAAGAACATTCTCAGATATTCCATGAAGAAGAAACTATGTTACGGGTCATCACAGCCGTTAGTAACGGCAATAACGGTAAACTAAAACATCGGGTATTATTGGTAACCCATACTGAACATTCACGCTAATTTTCACAAAGATCGGCCAAGTACTTTCTGAGATATTCCATAAAAAAAACCGTTACAGGAAGTTATAGCCGTTAATAACGGATATAACGGTAAACTAAAACACTCGGGCATTATTCGTGACCCATAATGAACATATCTACAAATTTTCAGAAACATCGGCCAAGTACTTTTTGAGATATTCCATGAAAAAGAAAAACCGTTACAGGCCGTTACAGCCGTTAGTTACGGCTATAACGGGGTAAACTAAAACGTCGGGCATCATCCGTGACCCATAACGAACATACATGCTAATTTTCACGAAGATCGGCCAAGTACTTTCGGAGATATTCCATAAAGAAGAAAAACCGTTACAGGCCGTTACAGCCGTTAGTGACAGATATAACGGTAAACTAAAACATCGGGCATTATTCGTGACCCATAATAAATATACCTACAAATTTTCAGAAAGATCGCCCACGTACTTTCTGAGCTATTCCATAAAGAAGGAAACCCGTTACAGGCCGTTACAGCCGTTAGTAGCAGCTATAACGGGGTAAATTAAAACATCGGGCATCATCCGGGACCCATAATGAACATTCCTGCTAATTTTCACAAAGATCAGGCAAGTACTTTCTGAGATATTCCATAAAGAGGAAAAACCGTTGCAGGCCGTTACAGCCGTTAGTAACGCCTATAACAGTAAACTAAAACATCAGGCATTATTGTGACCTATAATGAACATACCTACAAATTTTCAGAAAGACTGCAAGTACTTTTTGAGATATTCCGCAAAGAAGAAAAAAACGTTACAGGCCGTTGCATTCTTAGCAATGGCTATAACGGTGAACTAAAACATCGGCCATTATTCGTGAACCCTAATGAACATACCTACAAATTTTCAGAAAGATCGGCCAAGTACTTTCTGAGATATTCCATAAAGAAGGAAAACCGTTCCGGGCCGTTACAGCCGTTAGTAATGGCTATAACAGTAAACTAAAAGATCGGGCATTATTCGTAACCCATAATGAACATCCATGCTAATTTTCACAAAGATCAGCCATGCACTTTCTGAGATATTCCATAAAAAACAAAAACGTTGCAGGCCGTTTCAGCCATTAGTAACGGATATAACGGTACACTTAAACATCAGGCATTATTCGTGACCCATAATGAACATACCTGCTAATTTTCAGAAACATCGGCCAAGCACTTTCTGAGATATTCCATGAAAAAGAAAAACCGTTACAGGCCGTTAGAGCCGTTAGTAACGGCTATAACGGGGTAAACTAAAACATCGGGCATCATCCGTGACCCACAACGAACATACATGCTACTTTTCACAAAGATCGGCCAAGTACTCTCGGAGATATTCCATAAAGAAGAAAAACCGTTACAGGCCGTTACAGCCGTTAGTAACGGATATAACGGTAAACTAAAACATCGGGCATTATTCGTGACCCATAATGAACATACCTACAAATTTTCAGAAAGATCGGCCGAGTACTTTCTGAGCTATTCCATAAAGAAGGAAAAGTGTTACAGGCCGTTACAGCCGTTAGTAAAGCTATAACGGTGTGACGGGTCTCCGACGCTCCCCCTCGTTATTAAAATATGATTTTCATATTCAGGGATGCAGGGGTTATAGACAGAAGTATTTACGCTTTCACAACCAAAATGCGCTCTCGCATAGGCACACGCACTCTGTCACTCACATCGGGCCTGCACAAAGGTGACGGGAAACCAATAACATTTCATAGAAAATAATCAACTTTATTCAACTTGACTCCAAGTCCCCAACCGTCACTACACAACACAACTATCTGTATCATACAACAATGTAAACATCATACAGACAATCTCATAAATCGCATCCCCTTTCCTTCAAGTACTCTTCATTAACCAGGAAAGACAATATTCCACAATTCTGTTTGCACACTTATAAACTTAAGAACAAATAAAACGTCCGTAACTTGCCAGCATTCCTCGGTTGACCGTCAGTTTCTCTCATCCCACTGTGCGACTACGAGCTGACGCTGCCACACCGTTGTGTCCTCCCGATTGGACAAATCCCAGTTGGGGACACTGGCAACGTAGCTTGAGTCGCACCCTCACACCGAGTCTCCCGACTCCACCGTACTCGCCCTCTCCACGGAAAGGGCTCCTGTCGGCCTCTCCCACAGGTCTTCTCTGGCTGCAAACACCCCACCGTTGTCTGGCAGCTCCCTGTCTAGGCTCCAACAGGCTGACACGTCTTGCTGTCGACCGTCCCCACACGGGAGACAATTCTTCTCGTCGTCGGCTCCGAGGCTACAGCAACCTCCACTGTCTTTTTCCCCACCCAGGAGACAACGAGGCGACAGCTAACCTCTGCTTCACGCTGTATTTTCTTGAGCCCTCAGCAAGACGGGCGAGTTCACTTTCCCTTAAGTGAGTCACACACTTCCTGGTTTTCCAAGCACCTTATATTCATTCTCAAACAAGAGAGAACCCGAGTTCAACTGGCTCAACCAATGGAATCACTGGCACACACACATCACACGATTTGTACCAATAAATCCCCAAGTTATTTTTATTCCACCAATGGAATCACTGGTCACCTACACATACACACATACCCAGCTGCTAGTGCCAACAAAGTCTTGGGCACCCAGTGGTTAATGCATAACCTCCTATTCAAACTCATGTTCGATTCCCCAGAGCTACCCATTGTACTAACAGCCTGGACTTCTCTACCAACCAGGACTGATACTTTAAGTAGTTACTACCTCTATAGACAACAAGGCGCAAACCACTCAATAGGCCGCAGCCTTCCATTCATTCCTCAGAACAAGGACGACTGAATGGTCGCTGTGCTCTGCCTGCAGGCTGACGGTCACCTACCCGTGACGGTCACCTGACACGATCGCCTTCCCTTCAGGCCCACTGGAGAACCCAGTGAATAGCCAGCCAGTGGTCGGACTGGACACTCCTCTACCCAGGACCGGCAGGTCGGCAACTCCTTGTCACTATCCCTCGGACATGCGAAACACTTCCCAGTAACTCTCCCTCCTTCAGTATACGACTCGGGTATTCCCCTCTGGTGATCCCTGAGTTCGCAACTTGAAGAACCCAAGGAACTTGCTCTCAACAACAGCGAAACTACCCTTAATTTGCCTAAATGCTCGAGAACATTCGGCCGACTCATTACAAACGGGGTAAACTAAAACATCCGGCATCATCCGGGACCCATAATGAACATACCTGCTAATTTTCACAAAGATCGACCAAGAACTTTCTCAGATATTCCATGAAGAAGAAACAATGTTACGGGCCATCACAGCCGTTAGTAACGGCAATAACAGTAAACTAAAACATCGGGTATTATTGGTAACCCATACTGAACATTCACGCTAATTTTCACAAAGATCGGCCAAGTACTTTCTGAGATATTCCATAAGAACACCGTTACAGGCAGTTACAGCCGTTAATAACGGATATAACGGTAAACTAAAACATCGGGCATTATTCGTGACCCATAATGAACATATCTACAAATTTTCAGAAACATCGGCCAAGTACCTTTTGAGATATTCCATGAAAAAGAAAAACGTTACAGGTCGTTACAGCCGTTAGTAACGGCTATAACGGGGCAAACTAAAACGTCGGGCATCATCCGTGACCCATAACGAACATACATGCTAATTTTCACGAAGATCGGCCAAGTACTTTAGGAGATATTCCATAAAGAAGAAAAACAGTTACAGGCCGTTACAGCCGTTAGTAACGGTAAACTAAAACATCGGGCATTATTCGTGACCCATAATAAATATACCTACAAATTTTCAGAAAGATCGCCCACGTACTTTCTGAGCTATTCCATAAGGAAGGAATACCGTTACAGGCCGTTACAGACGTTAGTAACAGCTATAACGGGGTAAACTAAAACATCGGGCATCATCCGGGACCCATAATGAACATTCCTGCTAATTTTCACAAAGATCAGGCAAGTACTTTCTGAGATATTCTATAAAGAGGAAAAACCGTTGCAGGCCGTTACAGCCGTTAGTAACGCCTATAACAGTAAACTAAAACATCGGGCATTATTCGTGACCCATAATGAACATACCTACAAATTTTCAGAAAGACCGCCAAGTACTTTTTGAGATATTCCGTAAAGAAGAAAAAAACGTTACAGGCCGTTGCATTCGTTAGCAACGGTTATAACGGTGAACTAAAACATCGGCCATTATTCGTGAACCCTAATGAACGTACCTACAAATTTTCTAAAAGATCGGCCAAGTACTTTCTGAGATATTCCATAAAGAAGGAAACCGTTACGGGCCGTTACAGCCGTTAGTGACAGCTATAACAGGGTAAACTAAAACATCAGGCATCATCTGTGACCCATAATGAACATACCTGCTAATTTTCACAAAGATCAGCCGAGTACTTTCTGAGATATTCCATAAAGAACAAAAACCGTTGCAGGCCGTTACAGCCGTTAGTAACAGCTATAACGCTAAACTAAAACATCGGGCATTATTCGTGCCCATAATGAACATACCTTCAAATTTTCAGATAGATCGGCCAAGTACTTTTTGAGATATTCCATAAAGAAGAAAAACCGTTACAGGCCGTTACAGCCGCTAGTAACGGATATAACGGGTAAACTAAACATCGGGCATCATCCGTGACCCATAACGAACATACCTGCTAATTTTCACAAAGATCGGCCAAGTACTATCGGAGATATTCCATAAAGAAGAAAAACCGTTACAGCCGTTAGTAAATTTGTAGGTATGTTCATTATGGGCCACGAATAATGCCCGATGTTTTAGTTTAGTGTTATAGCCGTTAGTAACGGCTGTAACGGTAAACTAAAACATCGGGCATCATCCTTGACCCATAATGAACATACCTACAAATTTTCAGAAAGATCGGCCCAGTAGTTTTGTCTGGAGCGAGTGGAACACATTTTGACCACGGACGGACACACACACACACACACACACACACACACACACACACACACACACACACACACACACACACACACACACACAAAGCAAAGGAAAAGACAAAATACAGCCGTTTAGAGTTTTACAACGTCATCAAATCATCTGAATATCATATTGAATATTACTTGTTGACTGATATGGACAGTACGAAAAAACAAGCGCTATGTAAATTGCGTGTTAGCTCGCATGATTTAAATGTTGAGAAAGGTCGCTATGCAGGTATTCCACGAAATCAATGTTGTATAGCATGTAATGAAATAGAAGACGAATTTCATTTTTTAGATAATTGTAGAATACTTTATGACTTAAGAACAAAACTAAAGATACAAGTAGAACAGATGCAAGATCTAACGGATGACCCAGGAAAAAGAATATTTGTGCCAGTGACTTCAAACCAAGTACTCTATTAAACTCCAGGGAACACCAACAGATAATAGCCAGCTTTGGTTTTGAGGCATTCAAAGCCAGGCGAAATTGGTAATCGAAGAACTTTTTTTCTTTTTTTCTTCTCTTTTTTGTTGTAGTCGTTGTTTTGTGCCAAATATCTTTCAAAGGTGACGGCAATAAAGAACTGTTCTTGTTCTTGTTCTTGTTCTTGTCACACACACACACACACACACACAACACACACACACACACCACACACCACACACACACACACACACACACACAACACACACACAGCATTTCTTCCTTCCCATTTTAAAGTACTCCATGTTCTATAAGAACTGGAGTACAAAGAGCATTCTTATGCTCCTTCAACTGAGCGTCGATCAAGTATACTGACTTCCATAAAAAACGCGAAAACAAAACAAGCTGAAGGTTGGGGGGTGAATTTTATTGGTCACAATTGTACAGAGTGGAAGCGAGAATTCAACGTGATTTGATTCATTACACAGGTAATGTGTGAAAATGTCATCAGCAATATGTCTTTTGTGTGGAAAATCCAAGGTCACGTGACAAACCAGCTTGAAGTCCTAATACCGCGTGTGGCCACCATTTGCGTTGACAACTGCTTGACACCTGCGGCTCATTGAGTGGACCAGGTGGTTGATGCGTCCCCTTGGCACACAGCCCACACATGGACGATGGCCTGGTGAAGTTGAGCCGCTGTTGCTGGTCGTGGACGCAGGAGATCCAACCGTCTGCCAACTTCATCCAAAAAATGTTCTATTGGGTTTAAATCGGGATTGAGGGCTGGCCAGGGCAGGACATTGACGTTGTTATGCTGAAGAAATTGCTGGGTGGCCCTGGCGGTGTGTGGTCTTGCATTGTCCTGTTGGAATGTTTGGGTGTTGCGCAAAAAAAAGGAATGACATGGGGTCTGAGCACCTGGTGGATGTAGCGCTGTGCATTGACACCCTGTCCGCGACCACGACCAATGTTCTGAAAGATGACTGGTCCTACGCCGTGGTTAATGCCAATTGCACCCCATATCATAACGTTCGGGCCTCCCCAGGGGTTCCGCGCTACCACACAGCAGTCAGCATAGCATTCACCAGGTCGACACCATATTCTGACACGACCGTCAGCCATGTCAATACAAAAACGGCTCTCATCTGAGAACAGCATGCGTCCCCACTGCTGCCTGCGCCAGTTGATTCGGGCTTGTGCCCACTGCAGCTTGTCCTGCCGGTGTCTTGGTGTCAGAACCGGACCTCTGTGAGGACGCCTACATGCCAGCCCGTTCTCCTGAAGACGCCGCTGCACAGTGTTGAGGCTGATTCGTTGCTGGAGATTCACAGGCACCTGTCGAGCAGTGTTAGCGGCTGTTTGCCGACTGTCCCGCAGATGGGTTCGAACAAAATGGCGATCCTCTCTTGGTGTGGTGACCCGAGGACGGCCTGGCCGGGGACGATCATCAGTGGTACCAGTGACTCACATGCGGTGCTACAGACGATAGATGGTTGAGATGTGGACGTTAAAGATGTTGGCGACCTGCCTGGCATCCACACCAGCCTCCAGATGGCCTAGGGCACGATTGCGTTCCTCTGCGCGTAGTCTTGGCATCTCTGTAGCGCTCAGACGGCAAGTCGTTACCTGACCCTTGTAGCGCGGCTTTATAAAGGCTGCATACTTGTCGCTGGTTAACTTTGCTCTGCATGGTGTGCACGTGCCTCACATGCAGCAACCAGTTTGCCATTTTTGTTGACCCTCCAATGCCGGAATGATGTGTTGCTCACTCAATTTTTTCACTGCACGTGAGCCTTGGACCCAAACAACTTTCCACAATGTTTCAATGTTGTATTCACCCAAAAATAGCCTTTCAATTTTTCGCGTTTTTTATGGAAGTCAGTATATATTTGGATGTGTAAAAGCTGTTTGTGACTTTTTGTACTCCCAGTTCTTAAGAACAGGGAGTACTTTAGAATGGGAACGAAGAAATGCTCTGTGTGTGTGTGTGTGTGTGTGTGTGTGTGTGTGTGTGTGTGTGTGTGTGTGTGTGTGTGTGTGTGTGTCTGTTGTGTGTCTGTCTGTGTGTCTGTGGTCAAAATGTGTTCCACTCGCTCCAGACAAAACTACTGGGTCGATCTTTCTGAAAATTTGTAGGTATGTTCATTATGGGTCAAGGATGATGCCCGACGTTTTAGTTTACCGTTACAGCCGTTACTAACGGCTGTAACGGCCTGTAACGCTTTTTCTTCTTTATGGAATAGCTCAGAAAGTACTTGGCCGATCTTTCTGAAAATTTGTAGGTAGTTTCATTATGGGTCACGAATAATGCCCGATGTTTTAGTTTACCGTTATAGCCGTTACTAACGGCTGTAACGGCCTGTAACGGTTTTTCTTCTTTATGGAATATCTCAGAAAGTACTTGGCCGACCTTTATGAAAATTAGCAGGTATGTTCATTATGGGTCACAGATGATGCCTGATGTTTTAGTTTGCCCCGTTATAGCCGTTACTAACGGTTGTAACGGCCTGTAACGGTTTTTCTTCTTTATGGAATATCTCAGAAAGTACTTAGCCAATTTATAAGCAGTTTGGATGATCTTGTGACAAATCGGATCCTCTGTCCATATGTAAGTGATGTAATGCTGAAAATGGATTAAACAACCGTTAAAAACCGTTATTCTGCCGTTATTTCTTATATATAGGTGGATTTTAATGAAATTTGGTATATAGAAAGGTTATCACACACAAATGGCACTTCTATACAGTGTTTTAAAATCTGACCGTTAAAAGCCGTTATTCTTGACATATTGTCCGATTTGGATTAAATTTGATATGTACACAGGCTTTAGCCCAATGAGGACTAAAATACCGGTTTCAAAAGTGCATATCGGTTATATAACCGTTAAACCGTTATTTTGCCGTTATTTTTTATATATTGGTGGGTTTTAATGAAATTTTGTATATAGAAAGGTCATCACACACAAATGGCACTTCCATGCAGTGTTTCAAAATCTGACCGTTAAAAGCCGTTATTCTTGACATATTGTCCGATTTGGATGAAATTTGGTATGTATACAGGCTTTAGCCCAGTGAGGACTAAAATACCGGTTTCAAAAGTGTATATCGGTTATATAACCGATAAACCGTTATTTGCCGTTATTTTTTTTATATATTGGTGGATTTTAATGCAATTTTGTATATAGAAAGGTCATCACACACAAATGGCACTTCCATGCAGTGTTTCAAAATCTGACCGTTAAAAACCGTTATTCTTGACATATTGTCCGATTTAGATGACATTTGGTATGTACACAGGCTTTAGCCCAGTGAGGACTAAAATACCAGTTTCAAAAGTGTACATGGGTTAAATAACCGTTAAAACCGTTATTTTGCCTTTATTTCTTATCTCACACAGCACTTGGCCGACTTATAAGCGGTTTGGAAAACTGGGAGTTCGTTTATGTGCTTCGCATCTTGTACCCCACCCTCTCCCCTTCCCTCACCCATTTCCAAACGCTTCTCCCCCTTCCCATCAACCCCTCTCCAGCTATAGACAATACTTATTGTTTCATGTCAAGAGTTGTGTTTTCTTATTTTTGCTATTTGTTTCTCTCTCCTTTTTGTACTCCCAGTTCTTATAGAACAGGGAGTACTTTAGAATGGGAACGAAGAAATGCAGTGTGTTGTGTGTGTGTGTGTGTGTGTGTGTGTGTGTGTGTGTGTGTGTGTGTGTGTGTGTGTGTGTGTGTGTGTGTGTGTGTCCGTCCGTCCGTCCGTCCGTGGTCAAAATGTGTTCCACTCGCTCCAGACAAAACTACTGGGCCGATCTTTCTGAAAATTTGTAGGTATGTTCATTATGGGTCACGGATGATGCCCGATGTTTTAGTTTAACGTTACAGCCGTTACGAACAGCTGTAACGGCATGTAACGGTTTTTCTTCTTCATGCAATATCTCCGAAAGCACTTGGCCGATCTTTGTGAAAATTAGCAGGTATGTTCATTATGTGTCAGTGATGAAGACCGATGTTTTAGTTTATCCTGTTATAGCCGTTACTAACGGCTGTAACGACCTTAACGGTTTTTCTTCTTTATAGAATATCTCAGAAAGCACTTGGCCGATCTTTCTGAAAATGTGTTGGTATGTTCTTTATGGGTGACGACTAATGTCCGATGTTTTAGCTTACCGTTATGCCGTTACTAAAGGCTGTAACGGCCTGTAACTGTTTTTCTTCTTAATGAAATACCTGAGAAAGTACTTTGCCGATCTTTGCGAAAATTCGTAGGTATGTTTATTATGGGTCACGAATAATGCCCGATGTTTTAGTTTATACCACTATAGCCGTTACTAACGGCTGTAACGGCCTGTAACGGTTTTTCTTCTTCATGGAGTATCTCAGAAAGTACGTAGCCGATCTTTGTGAAAATTAGCAGGTATGTTCATTATGGATCACGGGTGATGCTCGATGTTTTAGTTTACCCCGTTATAGCCGTTACTAACGGCTGTAACGGCCTGTAACGGTTTTTCTTCTTTATAGAATATCTTAGAAAGTACGCGGCCGATCTTTTGAAAATTAGCAGGTATGTTCATCATGGGTCACGAATAATGCCGGATGTTTTAGTTTACCGTTATATCCGTTACTAACGGCTGTAACGGCCTGTAATAGTTTTTCTTCTTCATAGAATATCTGAGAAAGTGCTTGGCCGATCTTTGTGAAAATTAGCAGGTATGTTCATCATGGGTCAGGAATAATGCCCGACGTTTTAGTTTACCGTTGTAGCCGTTACTAACGGCTGTAACGGCCCATAACGGTTTTTCTTCTTTATAGAATATCTCAGAAAGTACGTGGCCGATCTTTGTGAAAATTAGCAGGATTTTTTCATTTGGGTCAGGGATGATGCCCGATGTTTTAGGTTACGGTTATACCTGCTACGAACGGCTGTAACGGCCTGTAACGGTTTTTTTCTTTTTTATGCATTATCTCAGAAAGTACGTGGCCGATCTTTCTGAAAATTTGTAGGTATGTTCATTATGGGTCAGGGATGATTCCCGATGTTTTAGTTTACCGTTATATCCGTTACTAACGGCCCATAGTGGTTTTCTTCTTTATGGAGAATGTCAAAAACTACTTGGCCGATCTTTCTGAAAAATTGTAAGTATGTTTATTATAGGTCACAGATGATGGCCGATGTTTACCAGAATAGCCATTACTAATGATTACACCAGCCCAAGACGGTTTTTCCTCTTTATGGAATATCTGACGCGTATTCAGGATAAACTGGGAGTACGTTTATTTGCTTTGCATCTTGTTAAATCTTCCCAAGATAGGTTTTGTTTTGTTTGGTTGTTGATGTTCTATTTTCTACTTAGCATCAAATACCCTTGTGGTTTCATGGGAATTTCTTTTTGTTATTTTCTGTAATGAATGACTGCTATATCAAATAGATTTGGACGATGTTGGGTATGGAATTACTAGAGAATGATAATATAGCCTAAACTAATTGGTGCACGTGAACACATTGAATGTCGTATCATATTGTTTATGTAAAAGGTTTCAAAAAGGAAAAGAGAACCTTCGTTGCAAGGGAAAAAAAAAGAAATGGTGTAGCGTATGTGGCACGCAGTGTCATCTCCTTGATGAAACTGAAACTGAAACTTTCCTCAGCTTGAGCTCCAAAGTTTGATATCGCGGTAACTACAGTCCACCTTATAGCGTGTTTTTGATGCACGTGCGCGCGTTTGTGTTTATGTCTGTGTGCATATGTGTGCCTCTGTGTGTGTGGGCATGCGCATGCGCGCGTGTGTGTGCCTCTGTGTCTGTCTGTCTGTCTGCTTGTTTGTCTGTCCGTCTGTTTGTCTGTCTGTCTGCCTATCTGACCCTTCTCACCTACACACGAAGTCTGACCCCTTCCACCTACACACGAAGTCTGACCCTTCCACCTACACACGAAAGATCAACGGGGTCACCTTTGCATGCAGTTTTACAGAATGATTTTATTTTATTCGCAATACATGCGATCAAGATGAGGGAAGTTGATTTCAATTCTCATCCAAAGGGTCGACCTGAAAGAGGTCTGAGTGTGCACAGATATTGATTCCAAAAGACAAAAAAATCTTCTCCAACCCTTCTTCAGAGGGGATTGTACCCGAGGTCGTTGGGTCAAGAGAACATGGCTTTATCCACTGGGCCAAACGGGCCCGACGTTTTGTTCGATCCTTGGCAGGGCATGCTGAATGAAGATTTGGAGGTCAGATGTTTCCATCAACTGTCAATAGAGATTTGCAGACTTACCAATAGCTGACCACCATTAATTTTGTTATGCACACGTATTTACACATGCTACATAATGACACAGAGACTGGATTAATTACTGAGTTGTCTCACATGTTTACAAAGCTGTGCATGGAGCTCGTGTGGTGGAGCACCAATGGCAGCATGACACGTCCCGCAGGACTGTCCTCGGTTCCAGAAAGTAGCAACCTGACTCACAGACACAACTCAGTGAGAAGATCTTCGAACCACTAGAAAGTCTGCAATGAGTGGTAAACTAGTCACCAATGCCCGCCTGAGAGCTCAGCAACACAAAATCGTTAACTCACTCTCTCTCTCTCTCTCTCTCTCTCTCTCTCTCTCTCCTCTCTCTCTCTCTCTCTCTCTCTCTCTCTTTGTTCCTTACCCCCCCCCCCCCCCCCCCCCCCCCCCCCCCCCCGTCTCTACATGTTTAAACTTCGTAACTCTTGTAGATGCAGTCGTGTTATGCCGCCTCTCTCTCTCTCTCTCTCTCTCTCTCTCTCTCTCTCTCTCTCTCTCTCTCTCTCTCTCTCTCTCTCTCTCTCTCTCTCACACACACACACACTTCCAACCCCACCTCCTAAGTTTTAACTTTGTAGCCCATGTAGTAAGGTTGTGCTGTGTCTGTGCCAACTGACAGTGGAAGCAACACGGATCTGGAAAAGAGTTCTAGAAATACCCAGCATGCAACGCAATAATCTTGAACAGCTTAATAAACATTTCACGAAGACCAATCATACGGCGTTTCCATTGGTGGTAGACTGAAAATACAAATCAGTACAATAGTGGAAGAAATCGACTTTCCGACCTCTAGCCGTTGGAGACAACATTTACCCAGTTTGAGTCAAAGATTAACGTGATTATGAACAAGAAACTGAACGAGAGACTGAGTT
>CM031607.1:53266560-53296560 GCA_018398815.1 Conus ventricosus | reverse complement strand
TTAGAATTCCTTTAAAAAGGACGTCACTAACGCCCACAACCCCATCCTTCTCCTTATCTTTTAAGACAAAAATTTCAAATATTTTTTAAACGCTCCCCTAATTTTCATTTGGGGAAATGAACTGTAATTTTGTAGAAGCACTTTCAAAAACTGTTTTTTTCTGTGGGGGGATTTCTTTTTTTTTCCCTTCGGGTTTTTAAATTTTTTTCCCGTTTTTGTCGCCCGGGCATAAAAATTTAATGAAAAGGGGCCGAGTTGAATGTTTTTTAAAATTTTTTTTGCGGCTAAAAAAGGGTTAAAGGGCTTATGAATTAAAATTTTTTTCCCCTTCTAAATGGGGTTCTAAGTGCCATTTGAGGTCAGGTTTTCGACATTTTATATTCTACTGGCCAACATTATTTGCCTCTAGATTGCGCGTTGTTTATTTTTGGAAAATTTTTGCTGTCCCCAACCTTTTTGGGTTTTAAAATCACCATTTTAGTGTACTCAAACCCATAAAAAGGTATTTCGCCATTTTTCAAAGTCCGAAACGTCTGAAAGGTCTTTTAATTCAAAAGAAAAACCCTTTTACAGGCGCAAATGTAACTCGGGTTTTCGGGCCCCCCGCGCCCTTTTTTTTTTAGAAAACGTTTTATTTATTTCTAAAACAATGTGCGGGTTTATAATTTTTACGCTTTCCCCTTTTTGCTTTGTTTTATTTTAAAATGACCCGCCCCTCCCAAACTAATTTTTAAAACTGTAAATTGGGGAAATTGTAAAATTTCTAATCGCAATAGCGTTTTCCCCTGAGGGAAGACCCTTTTTAAAAAATTGGGGCCTTCCGTCTTTAAAAGTTTTCATCAGTGTACTCACCCAAAAGAACATAGAGTAATGAATGTAAGCAAGATCGAGGGATTTTCCCCCCTCATAAGAGTTTTGGCGGGTTTGTAACTCTAAAATTTAAAAAGTTAGCCGAAAGCCTAACTTTTTTAGCTAGCTTTTTAAAAAAAGTAACCCCCTTCTTTTCAGGCTTTTTTTAACATTGTTTTTAGTTTGCTTTGTTAAGTTTGAGAGTAATGTCAAAGTTACTCATTGCTTCTTTTAGTGGCAAAACCCGTAAAAACCCAACAGGTTTTGTTTGGAAAATTTCCCCCCTTTTTTTGTCAACTTTTAGAACCGTTTTATTTCCCCTTTGGGCTTCGCTTATAAAAAACCTACGACTTTGTAGAATTTTTCAGGAGTGCGACCATTTTGGGTTCCGAAATCGTTTTCAAAGCATTTTCTAAAAAAAAAAGGGACTTTTGGGTTGTTATTGTTAAAAACTTTTTTTGAACAAATAAAAATGACGGTTCAAATTACTGATGCAAAATTCTGGGCCGCCTAAAAATTTTTAAAAAATTAGCAACTGATCCCTTTTGACATTGCTGTACCCCTCCCTTTTTATAAAAGGGGGGAACCCATTAACCCGCTATCTTCCCCCCCTTTTGAAAACGCACATCAAGAAAGGTGTTTTGTCACCCGATGCAGTTTTACGACAGTTAAACTTTGCTGTTTTTTTGGACAATGGGTGTGGAGGTCGTATCCCGATATTTAAAATCCCCATGCCTTTGGTGAGGCAGGTAAGTTCATTTCTTTTAAACCCCTTCGAGTTTTTGAGAACTGCGGCCCATTACCAAATGACAAACCTTTTAATCCACTAGCAAATAATAGCTGGGGTTTTTTGAAAGGGATCTGTAACGAATTCAATTTAACATCAAGACAGGCTTTAGACAAATTTGGTCAAAATTCAGGCCAGGCGCCCTTTTATTTTGGGGGGAAAACGAACAAAAAGTATAATTTTGACTGGCACCCCCTTTCAAAACTTTCTTTTCGCCCAATGTTCAGCCGGGTCCCTACAGCAAGAGCTAAAACGCATGGACAACTTTTTTTTTTTGACCTTCAAAGGGCCAAACTGGGCGGGAATAGAACGAATAAACGCTCATTCGTTTTAGTTTGGGTGTTTGGGGGTTCGCAACACGGGGAAAGATCGAGATAACGATCCTTCACGGTTTTGACGCAAAAACAATTTTTTTTGCAAATTTAGAGGACGCCATTAATTCTACAGTTGTTTTCCTTTAAAGATTAAAAGATCCCAAAAATTTTTTTTACAATACGCAAGTCAAAAGTGATTTTGCGTTGGCCTGGTTTTTACTGCTGCCTTCGCCCTCAGATCCAGGTGGGTAATAAAAAAAAAAATTTTAAAATTCTTATGCGGAAAAACAAAAGGGTTTGGGAAAAAACGACTAAATTCTGGCCATTTAATTTTAAACAAAAAAAAAACACCCAATTAAGTCTCTAATTCCCCCGAAGCCCAAAACCCCCAAAGTCTTGAACCCCAGCAACTCGGGGACTCTGTTGCGTGCCATAAATATGAAAAGACGCGCTTGTTTTTGGGGATTAACTGGCATAGGTTTATTTGGTCTTTTCTTACAAAATAGAAACCCCAAATTAAAAAAAACTAATGCCCAAAAAGTCCCGGGCCCCATAAACCCAAACTACTTTGCTTGCAGTAGAAAAAAGCAGTGACGATACCCCCTAATTTCCGGGTAAAGCGTTCAGGTTTTCCCGGGAAATTTTTTAATAAATTTGCAAGATGATCAGTGTTTTTTTACCCATGTTTTAGGCGGGGCGATGGCGGTGGAGGTACTGAATTTGCTCTCCACCACCCCTGTAATTACCCCATCACCTTTTATTTTTGAAAACCAAAAGCTTTTTTAAAACGTTACTAATGTTCCCTCTCTCTAAACTTTTTTCGTATTCGTTTGTTTATGTGTGTCTTCATAAAAATTTTTTCGTTTTTTTTTTCCTTATTCATTTACTTGAGTTCGAAATTGGTTGGGTTTAGTAGTCGCACTTCTAGTCTTGCTGATCTTTTTGTTCAAGATCTTTTAGTCTTTGTCTTTTTCTTTTTTTAATATAGGCCTAGTTGGGCGTCATCGCCTCAACGAGTTTTTCTTTTTCTCTTTTTATATCCCCATCGGGTTCACCTGTTTTGCAAAATTTGTTTGTTAAATTCGCCCCGATCCTTTTAAAAGCATGTAAAGGGCCTCATTTCTCGATGGGAACCGGGGGTCGTTTTTAATCTTTAACGTGTTTCTTTGAAAAACTGGATTTGCTTCTATTACTTTTATTAATTCCCCTGCTGATTGTTTTTAATTCTTTAATTTCCCATGTTTTGCATTTGGTTATCTGGGGGAGTTCTTGCAGTGTGTTTTGAAGTTTAGAAACTGCATCCCTACTAATTTTTTGGTCTAGCAATGCCAAAGGCTTTTTTGTCTTTCCCCAAGAGTCTTTGTATAATTGTACTTTTGGCTAAAAACTTTGATGGGTCTGGTTTAGTTGTAACCCGAACGTTTTTGATCGCTCTTTACAAACAAATGACCATTTTCTAATTAAAAAATCATTTGGGTCAAAAAATTCGGAGGTTCTTGACCAAAACTTTGTAAAATCCCCGACCGACTTTCTGTTAATTAAACCCCGCATTGAGAGCGCGGGCGATGCCGTGTCAAGGGATCATTTCACTCATGTGTCCCCAGGATCAAAAAAACTAACTTCTCGCCAAAATTCCCGCCATTTTTTTTAATAATAATTTTTTATTTTGTTTAAAAAAAAATGTCACAAGCAATGGCTCATTCTTGACCCGTAAAAAAAGCTGAAAGAACCCCTTGGGGGGGGGAAATAAACGGAATATACGTTCAAATAATCCATTACTATGATGCGATAAATTCTTAGTTAATTTCCGCCCTAGGGCGATGATTTGATCGTGCAGGTCTGCCGGTTTATTTTTAAAAATAGAACTCGTAAAACAACGCCAAACCAGAACATTGCCCAAATTTGGGCGGGCAATCGTAAAAAAATTTCTGTAAAACTTGGGGGGCAAAAAGTATTTTCTTTAAAAAATGCAGCATTTTTTTAATTTATTTTTGATCTATGGAAACCGCAAAATGAAAGGGAAGATTTTGGTTTTAAAAAGGAATCGGCAATGAAGAAGCACTAAAACTTAGAATAGGCGCCGAATCCCCTCAGGTGCAAAAAAGCAGAAAAAAGGTTTTAGCTGTAAGTTATGGTAGGTAATCGTTTCCATTCCCAAATTTTTGAGTTGTTAAAGCGCATCCCCATACTTTAAAGGAGTTTTAAAGACAGTTTGAATAATAATTTTTAATAAATACAAACGTTTTTTAAAATCAACGACACCGAAGAAAGTACACATTTCTGACACTCTTTAGGTTTTGGGTTTTGTTAGAAACCCTGTTTTTGCAAAGCTGTTTGGGAAATAAAATTTTAAAAGCCCCAAATTGCATATATTAAAAAAGTGCGCATAATCAACATATCCTGAAGCAGGGCAGACACTATATGGAATTTTATTTTTGGTCTCAGAAAAGATCCCCTTTTAAAGGTATTTTTTTTTGCGTGTGAAGTTTAAGAACCATTCAAAAGGGGAAAAGTAAAAATTTTTTTTAATCAAAAATAACGAAAGTACAAGTTCGATTGAGGGCACCCTAACCAAATCTATCTGGGGGTTTAAACCTTATCAGCATTTTGATGAAAAAAGAAAACTGTTTGGAGGTGGGGGGTGTAGAAATCCGACAGTTGACCTTGCGGCTAAAGTCACACCTTCACATGAAAGATTGATGTTATTTAAAACAAAATAGGTTTTTGAATTGCCCTAGGCCCAACGGGGAAATCAGTTACTGGAACGGGAGAACTGGGAGAAGTAATAAACATTCAAATTGAAAAGAAGAAGAAGCCGATAAACCGCTTAATTACATTTTTTTTTAATATATGATGCGGGGTGATTATTAAAAGGTTTAAAATTTTCAAAGGTATTTTAAAAAAATTTTTTTTTTATTTTATAAAAGCATGTCGTTGGTTTTTCCCAAAATTGCCCAGCGCCCCCAAAAAAGATAGCGGGGCAATTCGCTTTTATAAAACCCTGAAGTAAAAACCTTCAGATAAAAAAATTAACCCAAATGCAACAAAAATTTAAGCGGCCCTTTTCAAAATACAGCAAAACCAAACAAAAGGGTATTTGTGCCTTTAATGCTGTTCATTTTTAATCGGGAGATCGACTATAAGGCTCTATCAGCGGGAAACGAGGGGTTGGTCTCTTAGAAAGGGCATAGGCGCACCCCCCTTTTACCTTAGGAGGTTTGCTTAGCTCTCGGTCGTGTTCATTAGCTGTAGGTGTCAAAAAAAAAATAAAACTAAACTCCAAAAGACACAGCTATGGTTCAACTAATAACGGCTAAACTTAGCTCGTCAAACTGCGATAAAAAACGTAGCTGCCCAAAACATCAGGGATAAGAATTAACGTTTACAGGCCGATTTGTGACTCAAAAGACAAAAGTTGTTTTCAAAGAAAGGCAAGGACGTTTTTTCAACACCGACCCGAGCAGATAAAAAAGGAATCTTAAAAAAAAAGTAAACAAAAACATTAAACCTGTTAAACCCCTACTTTAACAATCCCAAAGGGGGCTTTTATATTTTGTTTATGAGTCCAAGCGCAAAAAGACCGTTGATTTGGGTTTTAAATTTAATTTTTTTTTTTAATTTAAAAAAATATTTTGAGTTAGAAAGAGACTCAACATGGCTAAATATTGAAGGAAAAGACAAATTTTTGAAGAATGCAAAAAAATTGTCAAGAGCGTGAATGAAAAATGATTAGAAGTCTTTGACCCAGCAAACTAGGGGCAATGTTGGTCATGCATTTCAAAAGTTCCAAGTAAACTAAAAATAGACCCGCCAGTTAAGAAATGTTAGCTGTTTTAATCGATAGTAACAATAAATAAGAAAATCTAAAAGTCGGGTTCAAAAAACAGCAGACTATTTTTCCTCTAAGACTTAACGTTGGTTGGGAGACGAACTGCTTGCACAGTTTGACGCGTGCTGAAGAACCCAAAAATGAGAGGCTCTGGTTGGTCAGAGGGCGAAGCCCTAGAGATTTAAAACAGTCTAATTTTTCCCCGTTGTTGGCAAGCTCAATTCCCTCCCTCCAGCATTATCGCAAAAAAAGCAGTTCTAAATAAAGAATAAGACAACAAATGTTTTATGTGGGTGTTTTTGCAAGGCTATTCCCCGCAAAAAACGCAGAGGAGTGTTAATATCGCCCTTACATCAAGATCTTAACTTTAGTGGAATATCCTTCCCGTTAGCGTGGATTCCATTATCTGTTTGAAAAACAAAAAAAACCCATAACTGTTATGTTACACAGGGAAAAGGGGGGAAAACGTTTTGATCCCAAATTAAAGTGTCCAAGAACATCCAACGTTTGGGCGAGCCGACAAAAATCATTTGACTTACTACTAATGTTTTCACCAGCGGGCGCCACATTACCTTTATCGAACAATGGTAAACAAATGCAGCTATTTAAAAAAGATGGGCACAAACAAAATTTTCAGAAAAGTTTAACAAAATGCCATCTGTTAAAGCCGAAAGCGAACATAAGAAAATTGTAGGGGCCCAGTTGACTGAAATACAGAACAAATTACCCCCCCGAAGGCAGTAAAGTTAGTTTTAAAACTGGAAACGGATGCAAATTTCCATACGTAGTTTACGCAGACTTTGATCGTTATTTTTCCCTTATGAGGGGCCCCGCGCCACAAAATTCAAAAAACATTTAATGGTAACTAGTTTTGTTCATTCCTTTTTTTTGTCGGTGGATGGGCGCTCTTCCACCAATTATATGGGGACCGTGTGCAGAAATTTTCTTAAAACGCATGCGCAATGCGTAATGATGTTTAAAACTGAATTTATCTGAAATCAAAATGACTCCTGAAGATCAACGGGTATGACTCCACGATTTTTGGGTTTGGGTTTTAGAGTAACCCCAAGAGTGTAAAAAACTAAAGGGCCATGATCACATTAGTGGGGGTTTAGGACGGCGCATAACAAATGCAATTTCAATAAAGTTTGAACCAAAGACATGGAACTGCCATCTTCTTTCATAATTTGCGAGGTTACGACTCTCATTTATTTTGCAAGCAAAACCAGCGCCTTCAGGGTAGATGCATTGCAAAGTCTCAAAAAAGTCATGTTTTCATTTTAAAAAAACTTTTTTTAGTTTTTGCCACATGATGGGCTTTTTAGAGGCACTGGCTTTCCCCTTAAAGTCCTCCCCAAAAACGGAAAAATATTTTGACTAACCTTTTGTTAGAAGGGCGTTTTCCTTTGATACATGAACTTTGGGAAGGGTTTTGACGAAATCACTCCGCCAAAAAGGCGCGTTCTTTTTGTCTTAAGGAAAGGACATCAGCGACTCCGTTACCGGCATGCTCAAGTGTTGGAAAAAAGTTAGATTTTTTAAAACGTGGGGACTATCTGACTCCTTTTAAGGGCAATGATGTTTTTTGGGCGGAGTCTTTAAAAATTTATAAAAAGCTCGGAAACTTTACATTTTGGTTTCCTGCGCATTATATTTTGCCCCCCGGGATGGGGGGACGCTTTCTTAAGTTTACTGGAGACAGATTGTTTTTATTGTCAGTTTCCCAAAGATTCAGATGATTAAAAAAGGGTTTTGCGGGGAGGAATTTAGTATGGCGTGATCTTCGAAAAGCAAACAACAATACTTGGATTTTATGATCCGAGTAAAAGGTCAACTATCTCATTTTTTGGATGCAAAAAATCTGAAGGTTGGGCCCCCAATGGCGCAATGTTTCCATTACGCAACTTTAAAAGTACACAGGTACGAAAATATTCAAAAGGATTAAAAGGGGTTTTTGAACATTTTAACCCCTGATCGCGCGGGGTTTTTCTTTAAGAATTGACTTAAAATATCCTCGGAACTCCATGCCTGCATAATGCTTCCATTAGCAGCAGAAAGTCTAAAGAGGGCCCAAAGGAGCCCCCCAAAAAACTTGTGCCAATTTCGGGGCAAAAAAAAATTATGTCTGTCTTTCCCGACTTCTACTTTTTTATTTAAGACGGGCGAAGTTGACAGCTGTTCACGAAAATTTGCTTTTGCAAAAAGTTCATAAAAACCTTTCATCATGAAGAACACGATCCAAAACCCAAACCACAGATGCTTCAAAAAAAAGTTTTTTCAAGCTGATGAAAAACGCTTTTTTGGAAAGACTAGGAGAACCCGCAAAAGCGAAAAGATGTGAGATTGGTCACCAAAGAGAACGAAGAAATTTAAGCGACTTAAAAACCTAATTATCAGGACTTTAAAAGTTTTCATGATCAGTTTTTTGGAAAATGATGAAAAAAAAAGAAAGTCAAATTAGAAAACCGTTTTATTGGGGGTTTTCCGTTTTTGAATTTTCAAAACTTTTGATGGATTTCTTTATGACTATTTAACCTCGTTCCTGAGTCCAGGACTTTACACGATCAGATAGTTTGTTATAGAATTCCTTTCTGAAGACTTATAAAGACTGGAAATGGAAATAGCAAAGGACATGGGGATGGGATGTTTAAAACTGATTACCCTAAAAAATTTTGCCTTTGCATTTTTTTTCTAACAAGAAGGTTTTAGGGAAAAATGAAAGGATGAAATATCTGGAAAGGTGATTAAGGAGTAGTGGGGGTTAGACGAAAATTACGATTTGAGCCAGGAGAAATCATTTAAAAAACAAAGGGGTTTCTCGCGGTTGTGATCAAACCTTCACAGGCAACACAAAGAAGCATTGTTTTGGGAATAAGATTTTCACATGGGCAAAGTAAAACGCGATTAAACTAATGGATTTAAAAAACTGTTGTAACAAAGAAGTCATTAGATGAACAACACAAAGCGGGTGTTTTTTAACCAGAGTTTTTTTTTTGCATCGGGACTGGGGGGCCGCATAAAAAGGGGGGGGTTTTTTTTTTTCACAAAATTTTTTTAAAATCAATCATAGCTTCATCCCAAATTTAAAAACTTTTCTCATGTTTGCTTTAGCGTTCGAAATTTTTTTTTATTTTAAGTATTCTTTTCCTTTGGGGGTTTGAGTTGTAGGGGATTGGATGATTTAGCAGCATTGATTAATCCCCCCAAATGTTTCCCTTTAAAGCATTTCACGCATGAAAGATTCCCCTTCATTTTCAAGGTCTCTTCCTTTCCATTCTTGTTTAAATTTTGCGCTTCCTTCTGAGTTTTATTTTAAAATCAAAAAATATTTTCGTAAATTAATAAGCAATGGAAAGTGTTGGGGGGGATTTTCTGCAGTTCTTCTTTCACAAAAAACTTTTAGGGGCTGGTTTTTTTGTGTCTTTTTCGTAAATAATACACGGGCGGTTCATCTTTTTAATTCTTTTTATTTCTAGGGTCAACACCCCAAACGGATCGGTTTGCCCCCATGCGAGGTCCCCTTCTCTTCCCCCGGTAATAAAAGGACCCTTTCTTTTAAACCAAACGGTTTAGTTTGCCCCATGAAGCTCTACTTCAACAACATTTATTGTTTTTCTTTTTATTGCTTGTCGGTTTTAGTCTTTAAAAATTTTTATTTTCATTGCGGCCCAAAATGAGGGGAGTTTCTAACCCCTACGTGTTGCGAGAATTGTCAATAAACTCTCTGTGATACGGTAGGGAAAAACTTTCAGTAACTGTTTGTTAAAGTTTTCAACAAAGCCTGTATCTGGAACTCCCCGGGAAAGCCTTTCTATGTAACTTGTGTTTTAACAATAAATTTATTCACTTGGCTTTAAATTCTTTTCCTCATCACTTGAATCATCGAGGGGAAATTAAAGGGCTCGTTGGTTACGTTTTATGGGAACGAACAGCAGAAGACTCTTTTGTGTTTGGTTCGATCTTATACTTAAGCTATTCAATGATGTGGTGCGTTTTCTTTTTGTCAATCCCATCAAGGGGGAAATATAAAGTCCATTTGAAGGGTGTCGTTTGGAGTTGTATTGCAAAGTGTGGGCTCGGGATTGTTAGGCGCCCGGGAAATAAAATTTTCCAAATCGCTTTTTTAGAAACCATTTTTTGCTGTTTGTTCACTGACTCCAGCTGCTTGGCTTGTTTTGTATTGCTGTGTACCCTTCCCAAAATCCTTTGGGTGAATAATAGATTTTGTTATTTTTTATTCCGCCAATTTAGCGCAACAAAATCACAACAGTCATACCCCGCAATAAACGCATTTCTTGCATCTTTTTTTTTTCTGATGGTATAAAATCAGAATTTTGGTGGGCAATGCGGACTGGTTTTCCTTTTAGATAAAATTTTTTTTGCTTGGGCAAAATTTTTAAATGTGTAAGCTGCAGCCCGTTTTTTCAGGGTGTCATTAATAAAAACTAATCCAAACTCTGCCCTTTTATGGGTCTTTTCGCTGCTTTGCTCCATAGTTGTATGTCTTTTTTCTCTGCTGTCACCCCCATTTACTAAATGCAAAATTCTGCCGCTAAAAACAAGCGCATTTACCACGCGCGCCTATCATTATTGCGAGTGAAGCCTTTTTTAAAATTATTTTTTTCTTTAAAATTTTTTAAATTTTCTGGGGAATTATTCCTTGCTTAATAAAAATCTTTCGTGGCAACCCAAGCTGCAATGATAGCAAAAGCTTTGCTGAATCCTCAAAATTGTTTGCCAAAATTGCTTTTAATTTTTAAAAAAGCTTTTTCCCAAACCCTTGAGTACCACACTTAGGGCCCCCAATAACAGCAGAATGGGATTCAAGGTTACAACGTTTTTTTGGTGCTCATTTTTAGAAAATAAAATAAATTTAATTTAAAAAAAAACATGAACAGGATGATCTACTACGCTAAAGGCGGTAAACCTTCCGAAAATTATGAATGACCCAAATTAATGATCAAGCTATTATGCCCAAAAAGGAGAGGCTGTATTCTTTGGCAGCTGTGGAAAAACAAAACAGTTCCTCGGGAAATGAATTCGAAGAAAATTCAAAGTGTCGCCGCAAGACATTATAAAAATTTTTTAACGGTATGAAGCCCCTGGGGTCGAGAATGGAAAAAGTGGGGGCAAACGGCTCTTGTTTGACCTAAACTACGTTTTTTGCTCCCATTTATTCGAACAAATCTTCGTTGATTTAACGCAAGACCAGTTAAACAAAGCATTAGGTCTCTAGGATGTGACTATACTCAGATTTTGGAACATTGTTTTCGCCATTATCAGGGGGTTAATTACTTTTAATCATTAGATTTTGTTTCCCTTCAAATGAACGAGCTGGAAATCATCAGAAAAAAAAATCAGGTGGAGAAAGTAACCAGCCAGAAAAACAGCAAAAACACGAACCAGGTGGGGACCAGTGAAAAGAATCCTCATCCTGGGGTGTTAAAGCAGGAAAAAAAAATTTGCAGAGTGGAACAACAAAAAAAATTAATGTTACAGAAAATGACTCATCTGAAAACATAACGCGCCAGGCCAGAACAATTGGGTTTAATGCCGGCTATAAAAAAATCCATGCAAAACGACCACAGCACCAAAGTCTTCATGGGAAAATTGAACTTAAAATGTTGCCTTTTTTTCGCCCTTGCTGCTGTTGGGGGGCGTTTTTGCGGCTATAAAATATAAAACCCGGGCAACAGAAACAAAAAAAATCAAAAAAATCTGAGCCACAAATGCGAAAAAAAAGGGACGCACCCAAAACCCCCATAACAAAGCATTATTTTGATCCTTTGAATGTAAAAATTTTTAAGAAATTAATTTTAAAAATTTTTTTTTAAAAATAGTTTATGGCGTATTATAAAATGATAAAATCAAAAAAATAAAGCCCGGAGTCTATAAAAAACATTCCATAGACCAGATTGTAAACAAGGGTTGTTCGGGTTCAAAAACTTCATTAAATCTATGCGGGAACCTGAGCAAGACATCCTCAACATGACGCGTTTTTTGAGGCGGTGTGTCTATATTGACATCTGCTATTTAAGTAAAAAAAATGTTGTATTTTTTTTATAATTATAAGAACTTTAATAAGAAGTCTGTACTTAGAGGTGATTAGTTGATTTAGGTTTTAAATTGGGGAAGAACTTAAAAAAAGAATTTTTAAGAACTTGTAATGACTTTGGGGGTAACTTTAGGGCAATTGAGGATACACATTTAATCAGAACAGTTCCAAAATTAAAATCAATTTTAAAAAAAAACATTCTGATCTTAACAAAAAAATTTTTGAAAAGTACCCCCAAAAACCAAAATAGGGGAAACCCTTTTTCAGGGGGAGTGTATACGATGTTCTGAATGGTGGGGGAAAAGGGGCGGTGCTTGGTTAGGGGAATGTTTTTTGAAGGGGTGGGGGGAAGTGACTTTGTGCATTATTATCCCCATTTTTGTAAGTTTTAAAGCAGCCACGAGGCACTTGTCAAAAAATTTTATACAATAAACAAGTCAATTGAGCGAAATTTTCCGCTTTGGGCCACCGAATAGGCGGCCTTGTGCGGGGGAAGCGTTAAGCGGATGACGAAATGAAGAGGGAGATAAAAAACGAACTATTATTTGCACTAATACATTTTGGCTCACTTATAGCGGGTGAATCGCTATCAAAACCCGTCATAAGCACTTGAGGCATTTTTTAAGTATGTGTTCCCACACTATCCCCCCTCGTCCCTAAGGTTTGATTTTTTTTAATTTCCTTTACCCACCCCCCGGCGGTTTGCAAAAAAAGTTTTTTACTATTTTAGAACCCTGTCAGTTACTATTTTCGCCGGGTCCCTGTCATTGCTGTGGCTTGCAGAGCAGTGGCCGGGGCCATTTTGGAGGCACAGAGCACTCGATCTAGCGGTTTTTTAAAACCCTTTTTTACTATTTTTAGAACTACATACAGGAAGGGTTTATGAGATTGTTGAAAACCCGTTGTGAGCGGTAGGGTATTCTCTTTGGGCCCCAAGGGGCCCCAAATTCTGGAACCTCAGCATTTTTTTAAATTTTTTTTTTTGCTAGCAATGAAAGGGAATGGGAAAAACCCACAGAGTAAAAATGTGGATACCCAAAAGCACCTTTTCAACCACGTAATTTTTGTGCATGATCGGGCAGAATATTCTCCTTTCGTTTACCATTTTTCCCCGTACCCTTTTCTTCAGTTTTTTTCGAATCATGCCCGCCCTTTCACGGTTTAAAAAAATTTCCCAAAATGAAAAAAGATCATTATTTTTTGGGTCCCGTCTCTTCAAAATTTTTCCACTCCTTTTGCAGCCTGTCAAAAACGTCTTTTTACTTTCGTAGATGAAAAAAGGGTTTCAGAGAAGCTTTTTTCAAAAAGGTAGTACAAACATCGCCACTTTGCTGCAAAATAATTATGTACTCCTCTGGAGGTTCTTTTCTAGTTTTTTTTTGCCTTTTTTCTTTGAACAGAGTTTAATGTTTGTTTGGGGTTTTTGGGGATTTCTGTGGACCTTCCGTTTTCGCTTTTTCAAATTTTTTCTATTTGTTTTTGTGTGTTAATTTTTTTTAAAAGTTTTCTCTTCTCGTCCCCCATTTGATGGTTTCGGTTGGGAAAGGAAAATGTTTGTGATAACCATTTGGGAAAAAAAAAATTAGATGGGTTCTTTTGAAAAATCTAATAATTTGATGAACAGCGTTTTTTCCTCTTACTTCCCGACTAAATTTGAAAGAAGGGCTACCCGTAACTCTAAGATTTTTGAGACAGAAATCTCAAAAGAAACAAAATCAAAACAATCCGCTGAAGCCCCAAAACACGTCTTTACCCAACACTCCAAGTACAGTGACAAGATATTCAAGCCTTTGGTAACAACAATCGGTGGGGGGTAGACGCGTCGTTGCTTCCGTGTCTATTACCACACTTCTATTGGAGAATGAAAGAAACATGTCAGATTGTTTTTTAAAATCTGGCGGGGGAATGACGGGGGTTTGGGGTTTTGCCCCGCGATGCCCAGAATCTTTTGTTGATCAAAGGTCTGTAAATTTGCTCTGCTCAAACACCCCGTAGCCCGAAGCGTAGTAACCCACCCCCAGACGGGGTCCCCCCCACGCACGCCCCCCTCAAGTTATCTACAAGTTTTTAACTGAAGTTCTGATCAAAATTTTGTTAAAAATCAATGTGTTTGGATTAATGTTTGGCATATTTATACATTAAAAATGTGTTCAAAATTTTTTTAACTTAGAATCCACACTGTCTTCAAAAAAACAGCGAAAATTACACTCCACGCCTGGGAAAAATAAACCCCAAGTGCAGGAGGTAGGCCCGGGAAAGCATTTTAAAAACTTACGCCCCTGACAGGCAGGGGGCGTTGCCCGCCCTAACGGTTGACATACTGAAAGAAACCGGGGAACAGCCCGTTTTGTATTGAAGGGGTTCAGTCACGGCCCGCTTTTTTTCCTACTTACTTATGGGGGCTGTTCTTTTTTGGTACTTTCTCCTACGTACTCTCTGAAAACCTTAGTAAATTAGATTGAAAAAGGATAACCCGCACAGTAGTTTGTTTGTAGGGTCGTTATTTTTGGTTCTTTTCAGAGAAAAGGAATAGGCGGTTTTAGGGCACTTTTGCCCAAAAAAACCGGTGGGGAAGAAGTGAGCCCGGATTGGTAAAAAACGTTCTCTAGAAGCCCTTAGGGTTTGACGGAAGAGATCAGCGACATAAAAGGAAATGGTGACATCCAGGATGCTCACACTGCACTTCGGAAAAGGGGAATCCCTTTAAGGATGAAGTGGCCGTCCTAGACGTGAAAAAAGAGAGTTGAAAGGCGGATGCTGGACACGAAAAGGAAGGTCGCGATCTGGAAGGGGGCCAAAGAGGAACAACCTGATTTTTCCGGACTAACCCGGTAAACAGAATGAACCCCGGCAAATGTGAAAGGGCCTTAGCCGTGTGACGAAACAAACACGGTCTGCCGCGATTTTCAATTTGATCCGGTACATCGCTTAAACACCAAGCCCCCTTCGCCAATCATTTTCGTCCTGCAAATTTCAAGATAAGGAAAAATACATAAAGCGAAAGTAAACTTAAGGGCAGTGATGTGTTTGTAGGCGAGGGGGCTTTTCTGACGTGTTATAAAAAACGAAAGGCCGCTCTCCAATCTAAAGGGGGCCCGAAGGAGAAAAAAGTGGGCAACCATATTTTTTTACCACCTTTAAAAGGGGGGAAAAGTGTTTCCTTTATGAAAGGGAAAAATTGAGGGAGTTGAATGGGGAAAGGGCCAGGGTAGCGCAGGAAAAGCGGAAATTTGACTACCCTCCCAAAAACACACGGCTTTGAGGACGTCAAGGGTACACGCGCAGTGACGAAGGATCGGCTCCCGGTGTAAATACTGGATTTTATTAAGTTACGAAAGGGGAGTTGTCTGTAAAAACAAACGTTTGAAAAAACCCATTTCATGTTCAAATGTTTTTTCAAGTTGAAAGACAGAAGGAGTAAACAGTTTGTTGTATTACAGAACGATTTCTTTTGGACGAAAAAAAAGTGTTGTTCAAAAACCTTTTTAAAAAACCGGGAAAATCCCTTTTGTCGAATGTAAATTTTGGGATTGTCTAACAAGAATATTTTTCAGGTGGCGATTTCAAAAGCGAGATTTTTACGAAAATGTTAGACCATATGTCAACAGGGCTTGAATCCCTAACCCTTTTCTTCTTGTTGATTGGCACTGAGGCACGTGATGGTGAAAGAAGCTCCGTTTTTTTTGGACGGGGGGGTTCTTGATTGATGGCAGATAAGGTTGCCGACTGGAGGAAGGTCGCTTGGTTTGGGTCAAGCTGGGAGACATTTTTTTTAACCTTTGGGGGTGAAAAGGAAACGTGTTTTCCGAACGATAGGGGAAGGGGCGTCGATGTACACGACAGAAACTGCAGGAAGTCTGTTTGCACAAAGCTGATTCCCAATGGAAAACCCCAGCGTCAACTAGTGGAAGAACTACCCCCTCCACTGGATTTAACAAAGAAAATTTTTTAACCGTATTATCCAATACAAAAGGAAAAAAAAAGAAGAAAGGGGTTGGAAATGTGTACGAAGTAGAGAAAAAGTGATAAAAAGTTTTATAAAATTCAACATGAAAAAAGGGGCAAAAATTATATGTGATATTGATGTTTTTTTGGAATTCTTTATTGTGTTTGATACTGGGAGCACAAAAAGTGTTCTTTTCACCACAGTCTCTCCCTTTTATTTTAATGGAGTAGAGCGGCGTAGGGTGAACATATGTGACCCCCAAATTTCTTCAGAGACCATGTAAGCCCCCCAGGCGAAAGCTTGGCCCTATAGAAGTTGACTGTTTTCACCTGTCGCGAAACAGCAAGGTGAGGTGCGTGATACACTGGCAGTTGCTTCACGGTGGGGTTTTACGCGGTGATTCTGCGGTCATATGGGTGGTACACCCCTGGGAAACATCCTTTGGGGGTTTTTTTTGTGTCGATAAAATGGCATCTGTTTAGGAGCAAAAAGTCCATTAACGTCTTCATGGAATTCCCTGTGCATCCTGCACCATGTGAACACAGCACAGGCTTCGAAGGGTGGTGCAAGATTGTTCCAGCTAATTTGTTTGGCAGTTGAGGACAGTACTTCTCTGGATCCCACCCGCACCTTTGGGCGTTTATTTTTCTTTCAATAATGACTGCAGGCGAAAGTCAAGACATGAAAAAGTTGCCGAGATACTGGTCCATCAAATGAAAGCAACAGACGCTAAGGTAGCAAACTCGACCAATGGGTCTTTTTTAGGCACGAGAAAAAAAAAGTGTCAATGAATGATAACGGCGGAAAAAGTGCTGTTAAACAAGTCCCCAGTCACTATAGAAATGACAAAGTAAGAATGTCAAATAAGGAGCGGGTGGGGGTGAGGGTAGGGGTTGGGTGTGGTTTGGAGGAGAAGCAATGGAATGGTAAAGAGGGCGTTGAAGTGTAAATAAAATCAAATCCTTGTCTGGCAGATTATAGGGACCGTTGAGATCCGTACGGTGAAGAGAACCGTTTGTTCACGCCTGTCTAACGTCGACTTTAGTCTCTTGAGTGAGCCTTCTCAGCAGATCTTACCCTTTGACGCCCTCTTCAGCCATCTCTTGTCCTCATCCTTCTCCTCTTCGGCTTTCTACTGAGAGAAATTCTTCCGTTGGATGGCACGTTTTAATGCCCCTTTTCATCTCATCCGTTCTTCCATTCCTTACTCCTCCTTTTGACATTCTTGTCAAGATTTTTGTTTGTTTGTTCGGTTTTTTTTCTTCTCTAGTGACTGAATAACCTGAACTTGTTTTCCTCACATCTATTTATTTATCATCGTTGTTTGGTTTTCCTTGTCCTACACGAGAAAGACAGACCACCAGGTTGAAGCTCCTTATGTTTGTGTGTAGAGTTCATTTTGTCAGCAGAGTATATCAACATTTATTCTCCCATCTACAAACAGCATGCCTGCTGTGTTACAACGAATGAGGTTAAACAGTGTTGTATGCAGGGACACCAAAATAGATCATGACCTTTTAACTCTTCTTCCTGCATGGAAACCTCGTGGCATTCACAATTACGTTTTCATCTAGAAGAGTTCGGTTTAAATCTGTAAAGCACAGTGGCGATTTCCCCGTGAATTGATAATTCTAAACACACGGGTAGTTGAGTGACATAACGACGAGCTTTTGTGGAACATTTAATCTTGTCACGGATATGTCATCTTAAAAGACAATAGTAACAAGAACGACAGTAAGACAAGTAATACAACTTGTGAAAATAAGGCCCAGCTGATAATGCAGTCTGAAGCGAGAGAAACCCGGTCCGAGTTTTAACCCAAAGCTGTAGATACACTATTTTTACAAGCGGCCCATCTCCATTGCGTTTCAAGAGATTGTCAAAGTGTTGTTCTTCGTCTATAAGTCTAAGTCTTCGATGCGCGCGTGCATGGAGGTGTTTTGTGTTCCGTGTGTACGCGCGCGTGTGTGTGCGTGTGTGCCTGCAACCGTGTGTGTCTGTGTCCCTAAGTCAGACAGATAGGGAGAGAGACGCGAGCACACGCGCGCGCACACACACACACACACACACACACACACAAAACACACACACACACACACACACACACACACGCGCGCGCGCACACACACAGAGAGAGAGAGAGAGAGAGAGGAGAGAGAGAGAGAGAGAGAGAGAGAGAGAGAGAGAAGCAGTGATAGGTCGAGCCGGAAATAGAGAAACATTGTGCGTGCGTGCGTGCGTGCGTGCGTGCATGAGAGCTTGCGTCTTCTCGGGTGCAACTTCCTCCCGAACCGGCTCACCCTGTCAATAACCCTGATTTACCTCCCCTTCCCAACATGGCGTCGCTCCTCCTTGTTGTCTCCCTTGCGGGCACCTATCAGCTACTTACGGCTTATGAGTGATGAAAATGGGCCTATCTCACGACTTATCGCCCCCAGTCTTGTAAGAGCAGCGCAAACTGCTTATTTCCCCCACGTCTAACAAGCGACTTCAGTTACAGCCCCTTGCTGCGCTCTCTAATGCGGAAGAATAATAGGAGAGGTGATAGCTGCCTAGCACGTGCACTATCAACTCGTCTGATCCTGTTGGCGTAGAGGATAGCTTTATTATAACGCTGATTATGGCGACCCACGCGTGCGATAACTTTGCACGTTCCGCGATTATGTCCGCTCTTTCCATTCGACTCAACTGGGCTGAAACTCCGGTCATGTGAAATCGGAAAAATACGAAGCGTATAAACGTATAATTAATCTCCATCAGTTCGTCACAACAGGTGAACTATAAACTCCTTCAGTCATCAAAACGAGAGACCTGATGAGGTCACTGGCCATTCCGCTTATGATCTCAACCTCAATTCTAGTTTTAATAATTAAAAATAAACATGAACATAAAACAAAGAATACATGGGTAAATAGAAATGCAAAAGGTATACGGCAACAGTGTTCTATAGTTTTACTACCTAGTCTACATAAAACAAGCTGGCAGGTTTTGTATCATGACATTGCTTGCCATCGAGCTGCAGCGAGGAGACGTTCAACAAGCTTCTTCACGACGTCTTTGATCGCCACGCCCCATCGACCCGACGCAATGTGTCTACTCGTCCACCCTCCCTTGGTTTCCAGCAGTGGGCCCCGAGGACGTGACGCCAAACGTGAAAGAAGGAGAGCAGAGAGACAGTGGCTAAAGACTGGTTTGATCGTCCACAAATAAATGTTACAACTTGCAAAAACAATCGTCCACACAATTGTACAGCAAGCGAAGACCACATTCTGCAATGCACAAATCCTCGCATGCACTACAGCCAAACAACTGTTCAAAGTCATAGACGCCATAATGGGCAGAACCAAATCTTCTCCACTCCCTTCATCAGTTCCCCAGTATGTGTTACCCTAGAAATTCTGTGACCTTTTTGTTGAGAAAATAAGAACTATTCGTCCCAACCTTGACTCCTAATCTGTGCCAGCCCCTGACTTTCACCATGATTCATTCTGTGGCTCTCTGATGTCTGCCTTTGAATCTGTATCTGATTCTGATGTTAAAGAAATGATCATGGAAACTCCCATCAAGACATGTTTTAGATCCACTACCATCTTCTCTGTTGTCTCTTATCAATGATTAGTTGGTGCTGTATATTACCGCAATTGTGAATGAATCCCTACGCCCACAGCCTGTTTTCTTTCTGTAATCAAAACGGCAGTTGTTCTATCTATACTTGATTACTGTAATTCTGTTCTAGCTGGCTGTCTCCAGAGTCTTCTTAGTCGTCTCTAGAAAGTACAAAACAATGCTGCTCGTTTGATTCTAAGACAACCCAGATCTTCGCATGTCACCCCCTTACTTCTTTCTCTTCACTGGCTGCCGGTCGAAAAACGAATCAACTACAAACTGTCCTTACTCTGCTTTAAATCTTCAAATGGCATCTTTGAATGGCTTAGCTCCTTCCTACTTTTCTGATCTCTTTCATCTCTTCCGAACTAAAACCAGTGGCGATCGTTTCTTTTCTTTTCAGGGTCCGTTTTCATGGAATAAACTCCCAATATCTTTGCGTAGTTCAAACTCTCTGTCTTCCTTCAAGCATCTCTTGAAACAAACCTTTTCACCTATCAATAGCAGTTCTTTCTTCCCCATCAATTGATTCTGCGACTAATGTGTGTGTGTGTGTGTGTGTGTGTGTGTGTGTGTGTGTGTGTGTGTGTGTGTGTGTGTGTGTGTGTGTGTGTGTGTGTGTGTGTGTGCGTGCGCGCGCGTAGTGGGTGTGAATGAATCCCTACGCCCACAGCCTGTTTTCTTTCTGTAATCAAAACGGCAGTTGTTCTATCTATACTTGATTACTGTAATTCTGTTCTAGCTGGCTGTCTCCAGAGTCTTCTTAGTCGTCTCTAGAAAGTACAAAACAATGCTGCTCGTATGTATGCACCCTTATTTGTAGATGCATGGTACTTATTGCAATATTCATCTTCTTATTGGTTTCATTTATGTTTTCTTTAACCTTTTATGTATTTGTAAGCGCTTAGGGCTTATGATGTAAGATTAAGCGCCATAAATAATCATTATTATTATTATTAATGTAAAAAGAGATAAGAAAAAGTCGAAAGACTTACTAGAACGAAGACAAATAAATGGATCAAAAAGGCAGAAAAGTGAAAGGAAAAGATGAACTTCAGCGCAGGATTTCTATGAGACAAGCATACAATATATCTCGAAGTATCTTCCGGTATCCCAGGGAGAGAGGTGGAGAAGCGAGCGGAAGTAGAGGAGGAAAGAGAGCCGCTGAGAATCGTGGATCGGGAAAGACAGTAGGATGTGCAAAAAATGCATGGCCTAGGAGACAAATCACTTCGCCTTCACCGGCCAGTCTGAGACAAGCGATAATTCAAAAGGTCTGGCTTCCACCCTCTGCATAATATTCTTTTCACCAGACCGCAGACTTTGGATTACGTAAAAGGGAAGTCTGCATCGCCTCTGAATATGAGGGTCCAGGTAGCTGGGGATGTGTTATTGGAGAGTTACGAAAAAGTACAAGCGGAAGAGAAGAGAGAGAGAGAGAGAGAGAGAGAGAGAGAGAGAGAGAGAGAGAGAGAGAGAGAGAGGTGGGCGGGGCAGATATGGGGTGGGCTCTCATGTTTTTTTTTCTCTTTTAAACTGAATACTGAAGTGTGTCAACCCTCTTACGAGAGAAAACAAAAGACTGGAAAAGATTAATTTTTTTTTGGCATGAAGTGAACCGTTCCACGCTTTGAGGCTTTACGTTTAGATTGTCGTATACCGTTAGAAACAAAGTAAGTGTGAACGTTTTTGCATGTGATTGTAGAAACTGTAAGTAAATCACTTATGGAAAATTAAAAGAAAATAAGTGATTATGGCAAATTCGATCCTGGGAATAATGATTACTGAACAGGTGATGCACCATGTTCGTCTATTACACACACAAAGCACTCTGTGTACTGTCACCCTTCAGTTATTCTTTCTTTAAATTCATCTGTTCATGTCTCTACCTCTTCCTCCGCACTCCAAACCTAATTGGTGCATGATCAAGAGAGATAACTTCTGTCACACTTCCTACTCACCTGCAAAACAAGAATGGTGTTCGATACAAGTACGTCATTGTTATTTCTCCTTTGTGTCGTCTTTTGTGTGCAAGATATCACATTGAAAATGCGTTGCTTCTGCGTTATTTGTTTATCCTATTTGTTTGGTCGTCAGTTCTCTCTCTCTCTCTCTCTCTCTCTTCTCTCTCTCTCTCTCTCTCTCTCTCTCTCTCTCTCTCTCTCTTTGCATCAGTTGTTCGATTCCCGTCTTACAACAGCAGATACAGTTTTCACACACAGGTATTATCAAAAGTGTCCATCACTTTATTTTGACGGCATGGTTACTTATGTATGACTGAATCGACATTCGTAAAAAACGTGCCGTCTAATACGAAGTGTCAGATAAGTATGGAATGTATGGAAACATACGAACTTTTTGCCTGTTTTCCTGAGGAAATTTATTATTCAGCGGGAGAATAGTGATAATACGGCTAATATGTTGTCATAGGCACATTATTCATCAGAATCACAGCGATTTCCATATTTTTCCTGAGATAATCCAGGGGTTTTCTCATCCTTAGAACAATAATCAATTTCCATGTTTTACTCATAAAAATAGGGAAATCAGATTGCTCTCGAGGGACAGCGGTAATACTAATCATTTCCCATGACTGAGCTTTTTCTGTTTTCCTTGGCGCTTTACACTGCTATGCTTCCACAATTAGGACTATTGTTTTACTCCTACACGGTAATCTGGCTGAGCTATAATAATTGAACTAGAGTGACAATAAATGGACAACACATCAAATACCGTAAATAAGAAACCATGTGATAGAACGTGATTGAAAATGAATGGTTACCAGATTACAAAGCCAGAAGTAAATAAATCCAAATAGACAGAGGTTTTCCAGTCCTTCGAAAAATTGCCCTCAATACTGTGGAAACTTTTCAACCAATTTCACGTTGAATGACGTCTCTTTCGCTACGCTGAATCAGCGGGCATGTTGAAAGGCACAGTAGAAAGTTATGGTGTCATTCCTTCGCCGCCAATAAGCCCGGGAATTTATATGAGATCTGCCCAGGATCCGCCCGTACTAGATGGCGCGTTGCCTCGTTTTCGTATATGCCGCGATCTTCTCTCTCGGTCGGTTGACAAATTGTGTCCTCAACGGCAGACCTTTTTCCACACACTGTCTTTAACCATTTTTATTTAAAGATGCATAGAAAACTAGAAATGGCGAAACAAGGAAACAAACACATAAAGAAAGACATGACACGTACCAGGATCAAAATGTTTACCCCAATAACTAATTTTTCTGGGCTGAAGGGAGATTTTGTACAGTCCGGTTTTCCTTTCTCCAGGAATGAATTGTAAGGTTTCTGCAGACAGGAAAACCTGGATGCGGTAGTGAAAGGAAGAAGCCCTTTTTACGTTGAATTGTTGATCTTGGTTTTAGCATAGTAATACTGAACTGACATGCCTTGCTGGACGCCTCCCCACCCAAGGTGACCCTGCAGGAAACACTGGGAAAAGGTCCTCATAGGAGGATGTCCAGGAAGGGCAAGTTAAGTGTCTGAACACAAAAAGCGTTTTATCTGTGACTGCATCTGAGCGAGGAACCCTCTTCTCTCTTCTCTCGCTCTCTCTCTCTCTCTCTCTCTCTCCATTGAATGATAAAAGTTGGATAGAATTCGGCATACTGTCCAGTCACGCTTCGGAGATTGTGGGCATTGAAACAAAATCATTTTGCGGTTCACACGTTATGACTGACATCAGAGAAAGAGAAATAAAAGCAGGGAAAGGGAGATGTGGTAATGCAGGGACAGAACGAGAGAGACAGACAGACAGACACAGTGAGAGAGAGAGAGAGAGAGAGAGAGAGAGAGAGAGAAGAGAGAGAGAGAGAGACAGAGACAGAGACAGACAGACAAACACACAGACACACAGAAAAATAAACGAACGGACATGTTGACGGACAGAGACAGTCAGACACACAGACAGACAAACAGAGAGACAGACAAACAGGCTGACAACAAAATTGGGGATCAATGAAAGTGTCGAACAACAAAGGTGCTACCTACATCCCTACATCCCTACCAGAAGAGACAGTACTGCTCCTTAGACCAAGCAGCGTACTGCCAGGAGTACATCGAGAAGGACAGGCAGGTAAAGATAAAAGGGATTGGCGAGCGGAAGATGCCGAAGAAGCGTCCAAGCGCAACGACATGAAAGCTGTCTGCCAGATCGCAAAGAAGATAACTGGTACTGCGAGGACTGACTCTGGACCTTGAAGGCAAAAGATGGCACACGTTTGTCAAGAGGCAAGGCAAACTTGCAAAATCGGCCGAGCACTTCAAAGAAGTTCTTGAAGGCAAAAGATGGCACACTTCTGTCAAGAGGCGAGGACAAACTTGCAAGATGGGCCGAGCACTTCAAAGTTCTTAACAGCCCCGAGCTACCCACACCAGCTGAGATGGAAGACCACCCCCACCTGCCCCCAATCAACACCGATGACTTCACGAAGAGGAGATCAGAACAGCCATCAAGACATTAAAGAACAATAACTTCCCTGGGTTCGACGGAATAACAGCGGAAATTCTTAAAGGTGGTGGCGACTGCATCGTCTCTTGGATGTGCAGTCTTTGTAACCAGGTTTGAAACTCAGGCGTCGTCCCAGAAGTCATAAAGGCAACCTCTCAGAGTGCGACAACTGGATAGGAGTTACTCTGCTATCAATACCAGGGAAAGTGTATTGACAGGTCATCCTCAACCGACTGCGTGACGCAGTGGACAATGAGCTCAGGGAACAACAAGCAGGCTTCCGCCCGAAACATCCTGTGCAGAGCAGATCTTCACTCTAAGACAGATCATCAAGAAGTGTGGAGAGCACCAAGTACCCTAGTCACCAGCTTCATTGACTTCACCAAAGCATGTGACAGTGTCCACAAACCATCATTGTGCAAAATCATGAAATCCTACGGCATCACAGAGAAAGCTGTGTCGGCCATAGAGCAGATTTACATAAACTCCAAGTGCAGAGTCAGGACAGAAGATGGCTACAGTGACTGGTTTGAAGATGTCACCGGGGTAAGGTAAGGCTTTATCTTCTCCCATCTCCTCTTTGCACTTGTCTTTGACTGGATTTTGAAAAACGCGACCCATGGAAAGTGAATCAAATGGACAGAAGGAAACAGTCTCTCAGATCAGGATTTTGCAGATGACATTGCCGCTCTTACAAGCACCACTCAAGATCTGCAGGTGCTTGTAGAGTAGAAAATACCGGCAAATTTGCAGGAAACATTGGCCTCATTATCAGTGCCAAAAAGACTAAAAACATGCTGACCGGTAAACATCAAGCGCCAACAGACGTTTTCATTGACCAAAAGTTAGTGGAAGAACTCGAGAACTTCACATACCTAGGCCAGCTTCATCAACAACGCCAATGACCGCGACCATGAACTGAAGAGTGTACTGGGAAGACAGTATCAGTATTCAATCAGCTGAACAAAATATGAAACAGCAAGAAATTCTCCCTTGGAATCAAATATAAGTTTCATAACTCCAGTGTGATTTCAATGCATGCTGCTATATGGCTGTGAAACCTGGCAACTGAAGGTCATCCAGGAGACTCTTTTGACGCCGAGTGCCTTCGTAAGATCTTGGGCATCAAATGACTTTATACCAAATGAAGAGATCAGGGAGAGGTCCAAACAGCTCCCCGTGTCAACCATCATCTGCAGACGGCGCCTCTGCTTTCTGGGTCATGTCTTGAGATTACCCTCATCAAGACCTGCAAACCAGGCCATTAAATGGACCCCAGCAGGCCAGAGAAAAAGAGGACGACCCGGGATGAGTTGGCGACAGACAGTGGAGAGAGACTCAGACTCGTTGACAGAGGATGGAGTGACACCACCAGACGGGCTGAGTACCGCGCACAGTGGAGAGAGACCTCAGACTCGTTGACAGAGGATGGAGTGACACCACCAGACGGGCTGAGGACCGCACACAGTGGAGCGTCTTGACTGCCTCATACGTCGCAAGACGCAGGAGCATCTAGATCTAAATCTACCAAAAAAAAGTGAAGTTTTGAGATCTAATTTAGAAAGATGTTTTGTCTATGCAGCAAAATTGATAACTGATTTCATGAACGGCTGACAAGCGGGAATGAACATACAAGATCATAAACATGTACATAATCACAGTTTCGTGATCTTATATACTCTTCAACAAAATATGCGAAACGGAAATTTTGTATATCAAACTATCTTAAACAACAAAATGATATGTTTAAGGTAACGTACTTTACGGAAAAAATTGTATGCTGGTCTCAAAACGTGTCTCTGAATCGAGCTGAAAAAAAAGAAAGAAATCCAGACCACTCAGAAGCCACACATGGGTATTCCGTATATTCTTGTTGAATACTAAGATGTACGCAGCAGTAGACACAAACGGTTTAAGGCCGAGCTCATGGAAGCCTTGCTCCGAGACATACCACCCGATGTGAATTTTTTTGTGGTTTTAATCAATGTTTGATCAGACCAAAACATGGTTGGTGACAAGTTTCTTTGTTGTTGTTGCCTTTTTTCCTTCCTTTTGTGTCTTTAAAAATATAGTTTCATGAACTGAATAGGTTAGTAATGAAGCTTAGTCTTAGAAATATTAATTTGCATGTAGTTCTGATTTTAACTAACCATTTCTACAGCCTTGATGTGACCTTCATTCTCGGTTAAGCTGTAAAGATAGCTTGACTTCATCCAAAGTTAAATTCATGTCACGTCGCCCCTGCTGCCCTTTTTTTCTTCTTTATCTTCAGACAATATCGTTATTGGTTTTTCCCCATGGGTTAACCGCTGTCCCGGATTTCCTTTTTTTGTCTCTCATTATGAGCTATCCCTACTTTTGTTCTCTTTTCCATTTCCCCAGCTTGTGTGTTTCATTCGACGTTTATGTACTTACTATACGCTGTCCTTAATCGCGAGGCCGCACGCCAGTCATCATAATACGCAAAACTAATCAAACAAGGAAAAAGGAAAGAAAAACAAACGGCAACAACATGACAATGTCAATTCCCGAAAGTGCCAGAGACACAAGGAGATTGTGTTCAACCTCCGTAGCGCACAGGTTGCGGGGCGGGAGAGGGTTAAGGAGTTATCGCCTAGCCCCATCCATCATCCTCTTAAATATTATCGCCCACCCCTCGCTAGCAATCTCACACGCGCCGCGCTATCATGTGGTGTCCTTCCGCGATAAAATATAGTTCCTCGGGAGGAATCTGACGGCTTGGGTGTTTGCTACTGTGAGCAGGGAGGCGAGAGAGTGCAGACTAGAGAGTTTCGCCCCTTAGGAGCAAGAAGTAGTAACGCCGCGTCTCATGAGGCAAACATTGCAACCCTTATTGTAAGGGTTTTCACCTAAAAGGACGGCCATCATCAGCCGTATATTTTAGGTGACAGAACATTCCGCCCCTCAAATGTAAGGACTTTCGTGCCGATGGTAACATGAGTAGCACGTCTTATGTGGCAAAAATTTGCTCTTCGTTGGAGAGCTGTCATCAGTTATACGTCTTACGTAGCAAATCTAGCCTCTCTCAGTGTAAAGATTTATTCCGTACGGAAGAAGAGCCAGCATCAGCTGTAGTCTATGTCTTTTGTGGCAAACAGAGCACTCCTTAACGTAAAGATTTTCACGCCCCAAGAAAACAACTACCGTCAATAGTACGTCTTAAGGGGATAACATTATACCTCTTAATCTAAAGATTTTTTTTACCCAAATGAGAGCTAGCGTCAGCAATTTGTCTTATGTGGCAAACACTGCACCCCTGAATGCAAAGATTTTGATCGCATTGGAGTGGAGCAGTCATGGGCATTACGTCTAATGTGACAAACACTGTCCACGCGCCAAAAAAAAATAATGTAAAATCGTTACTCGATATGAGGGGAGCTGTCAGGTGGCGAACATTGCACCCTTCAATCCAATGACAATTACCCCATATGAAAGGATCCGGTGTTAGCAGTGCGTCTTATGTGGCCAGCGTTACACCGTTTAATGCAGGAGAGATTTCTGTCGAAAAGGATAGTTGTTATAGGCAGAGAGGCAAATTCTGCAAACGTAGCACCCTTTTGTAAAGAATTTCTGTCTCACGGAATAGGACCTGTTATCTTATGTGGCAAATATTGCACCCCGTAGTACAAGAATTTTTACCTCCTAGGAAAAGATCTGTTACAAGCACTACGTATTATGCAGCAAATGTTGCATCCCTTTGTACAAGCATTTTTATTTCATTGGAAAGGACCTTTTATATGCACTATGTCTTATATGGCAAAAATTGCAATTCTCAGTATAGGATGTTTACCTCCCAACAAAAGATCTGTTACATGCACTTTTCTTAAGTGACAAATATTTCACCACTTAGCATTGGATTTTTACCTCATAAGAAAAGATGCTATAGGCTAGGCGCTATATCTAATGTGGCAAGTATTATACAAGTTAAGTACACAGATTTTTACCTCGCAGGAAAAGATCTGTTACAGGCACTATGTCTTATGTGGCGAATATTGCACCCCTTAGTACTAGAATTTTGACCTCCTAGGAAGAGATTTGTTATAGGCACTATGTCTTATGTGGCAAATATTGCACAACCTAGTACGAGGATTTTGACATCGCAGGAAAAGATCCTTTTTAGGCACTATGTCTCATGTGGCAAATATTGTACCACTTAGTACAAAGATTTTGACCCTCTTCTTAAATTCTGTCATCTTAGACATTAATTCATTCACCCAAGAGCTTTAAATCATGTACAGTGTGGTCTCAAAACTTAGCGGATGTAGTGTAGCGTATATGGACCAGTCCGCACGCAGTGACATCCCCTTGAAGAACTTGAAACCTAACCTGAAACTGAAACTAACCTCATATGGAAAAAAAATCTGTTATAAATATTATGTCTTGTATGGCAAACTTTGCATCCCATAGTACAATGAGGAGAGAGAGAGAGAGGAGAGAGAGAGAGAGAGAGAGAGAGAGAGGAGAGAGAGAGAGAGAGAGAGAGAGAGAGAGCAATAAGAGAATGACAATCATTTCTACAGTCACTGTAGAAACACAGATCGTTTTCAAAACAGAAACCTCAAAAGCCTGAGTCTCAAAATCAATAGGAAAAAAGTCACTGTGTTATTATTGCATTGGTGCATGTCATTGAATATGCGCTCACAGTGTGTAAATGCGGTACCTTATTTTGAAATAACTGCACCCATTTGCCTGTAAATGGAAGAACATCGAAAACGACATAACAAAGACAACTAGAGAGAATAGGCAAACCCCCGCCAAAGCCGAACGGACCCCGGATCTGCCCTTTTATTCTGATCTGCACCATAATTTCATAGGTTTGTTCTTTGCCCGTATACCATCTTTCCATCAAGTATTGTTAAAATCAGTACAGTAGTTTTTGCATAATCTTGACGTCAAACAAACATACAAGCCAACAGATGCAGGGGAAAACATAACCTCCAGGTGGAGGCTGCAAGTACACCTGCCAACCGCTTTAAGAGCGCATTGTGGTAAAAAATAATTGTCAAAGAAAAAATGTGATCATCAAATTTGGTAATTTGGGAGAAAATGTGTGCGGAGCAGTACTGCATGACATAATAACTATAATAATCTCCACCACCATCCGCCCCCCCCCCCCAAAAAAAAAAAAAAGCCACATAGACTAGGTCACCGTACACAAGCGTCTTGAATCTAGTTTATGGTGACAGGACTTACACATATATGTCTCAAACTTAAATGAGGCCAAAATTCCAGCCTCATCGTGGAGGTCAGGACTTGTCATCAGGAACTGCTATGAAGGTCCGATTGGTTCAAGCGGAGAATGGATTCCATCTGTCTTGGAAACCACAAAGTGCAGAATGTGTTTAAAAGTCTTTCTTCTTGAAATCTTAGATCCGATGAAAAATATTTAGCTGTTTCATAAACTGAAAAAAACACATCCTGTGGAACATTTCTGAACAAGATTTTCATGGAGGCCACTGTAAAGTGCGTCTGACATAAATCAAGTCCCAATATAGATACACAAACAGACAATTAGAGAGAGAGAGAGAGAGAGAGAGAGAGAGGAGAGAGAGGAGAGAGAGAGAGAGAGAGAGAGAGAGACGTAAAGATACATAATCTGATGCATTTTTCTCGACTTTCAAGTCGACAAAAGGGAAGATCAACAAGCGCTACGCGAGAGGCCAATGGGCGTATTGAACATCAGTGCACTGTAATCCAAACTACAAGGTTTTCACTGGGATGAGGGACAGGATCTCTTTCTGACAGGATATCTGTGCGATGTGACAAATGGGACGTGGGTGTTCCTCGCAGTCCAGGAGCCAGGAGGCCGAAAGCTAGAGGACAAAATTTCTCATTTACAGCATGCATCTATTCTTTCAGTGCATGTGACAAGTGGATTTCAATTTAGAAATCAGCCGTGAAAATCGTGACGAGAGTAAACTTTGTGTAGGAATATCCAGCCGGATTTCAGGTTTTAGGGTTGTTGTTTTCTTTTTAGGGAAGAGGCTAGAATCTTCAACATACTGTTTTTTTTTTCTTTTAAAGGAAATACACGGGTTTGAAGATGATGTCTGAACTCCGGCAAATGTTTGTTTCTTTTTGAAAACAGAGAAATGTCAACGAACAGAGAGGACCGGGTGGACCAAAAAT
>CM031607.1:53239060-53261560 GCA_018398815.1 Conus ventricosus | reverse complement strand
CGCCTTCATAGATCTGACAAAGGCTTTTGATCTGGTGAGCCGGAGTGGACTCTTCAGGGTAGTGCAGAAGATTGGCTGGCCCCTACACCTGTTTGGCGGTTGTCACCTCGTTCCACGAGAACATGCACAGCACAGTCTGCTTCAACGGTGCAACATCTGGGGCCTTCCCAGTTAGCAGCAGAGTGAAATAGGGCTGCATCCTTGCGCCGACGCTCCTCCGAATTTTCTTCTCCATGCTCCTCCAGTACGCCTTTCAGGATTGCAGCGAGGGAGTCTATGTTCACACCAGGGCCAACGACAAGCTGTTCAATATCGCCTGCCTCCGCGCCTAGACTAAAGTCACAGAGGTAGTCATCCGTGAAATGCTCTTCGCCGACGACGCAGCCTTGACGTCACACACAGAGGACGGCCTGCAACAGCTTGTCAATCGCCTCTCCCATGCCTGCAATGAGTTTGGGCTGACCATCAGTCTGAAGAAGACAAACGTCATGGCGCCGGGTGCAGACCATCCTCCAACCGTCGTCATTGATGAATACAATTTGGAAGCTGTGGAGAACTTTACCTACCTCGGGTCCACCATCTCCAGCTCGCTCTCCATCGTGGCAGAGGTGAACAGCAGGAATGCCAAGGCAAGGCAGCAGCAGTTATAGTTAGACTGAACCAGAGGGTCTGGAATAAGTGCAGCCTCACTGTGAAGACCAAGCTGCACGTCTAGCAGGCCTGCCGTGCTTAGCACACCCCTTTACAGCAGCGAAGCATGGACCACCTGCACGAGCCAAGAGAGGAAACTCAGCTTCCACCTGAGGTCCCTACGACGCATCCTGCACTTCCAGTGGCAGGATTGTGACGGATCAATTTGTCCGTCCCAAATTGTGGCGACAGTTCTGAGATGGCGTAAGTTTACCTGTTCACCTATTTACCTGACAGCTACTCACCTGTGTTTTGTTGTCAGTCAGGTGAGCGAGGATTTCCTTTCAGTCTCTGTAGATTTGCTTTTACAACACATATGGGTCTACTCAAGTTTGTCAGGATGCCTTTTGGACTTGTGTCGGCTCCTACGGTGTTTGCACGTATGATGCGTATGCTGGCTTTAAATCAGTTTTCTGCTATCAACTTCTTTGATGATATTCTTGTGCACAGTGTGTCATGCGTTCATCTTAGTCATGTGAAGGGTGTGCTCTCTTGTCTGAGGTCTTTCAACCTCACAGCTCGTCCCTCGAAGGTCGAGGCAGGCCTTCGTTCACTTAAGTTTCTTGGTCATGTTGCGTCCTGAAGGGAAGAAGGTTGGTAACATTTTGAAGATATCCACTCCTACTAGCAGGAAGCAGGTCAGGTCTTTGTTGGGGTTGCTCAGTTTTTACTGAAGATATGTTCCTGGGTTTGCTACTTCGAGCGCTGCATTGTCTGATTTGATAGAAGCTGCAGGTCGTCCTGGAAGGTTTGTTTCTTGGACTCCTGAGTGTGCTTAAGATTTGAAGACGATTCAGGGAATCTTGCCCTCTGCACCTGTGCTGTTGTTACCTAGGTTGGGTAATCCATTTATTCTCAGGACTGATGCTAGTTCCTACAGGTGGTCATGAGATTGCCTGTTCTTAGTGAAAGCTTACAATATTTGATTGTTACTTTTATTGGTCTTGTGATTGACAAGACTTGACGAAACATAGGGTGACTGTAGGAAGTTGTGGTTAGTGAATGTGCGAGTCGAAAGGCGGATGAGAAAAATGGAGTGAGTGGGTGGAAGAGAGAATATGTATATTCATATGTGGTCGTCGAAAAGTGATCAAATCAAATCAATATATTACTGAAAATTAAACGTTGTTTATCTTTCCCCTAAAGTATTATAATGGTGTGAGTGTTGGTAAGCTCTGGAAATGAGGAATGAAGATTATGGAAAATGTATTCTGATGCTTGTTGTGGACACGTCTAGTGTTGATAATGTGGAAAAACTAAAACTTTTTTTTTCTTGATAATAAGGGACAAATTGAAATCGTTCCTTTATCTGTAATAACTGTATTCTTGGTACTTTTAAAAGGGTTATGTGAGGAAATATGTGTTGTATTCTTCAATGTAATCGCTCATGGTACTAAAACGATGATTTTTTCTATTGTAAGACACACATTGTATTGAAACTTAGTAGACTATATAATGGGTATTTCCCCCCAAATTCTAGTGAAATGTATTTTGTGAAGGGTGACTGCTAGTGACAAGACAAGGACGATAAATATATAAATGGTACGTTAGGTAATCAATGCATATATATATATAGTTATGCAGTTCCCTAGGTGTCGGTGAGTCCGGTAGGAACTGGTTACCATCGGGTGTAAGGTGCAGCCCGTGCCCCAGACGTTGTCTCGTCTTGCTGACGTGTAGAGGCTGACAGCCAGGTCACTAGTGTACCTGTATAGTAAAGGATCTCAGGATTATCCGTCATGAAGAAGTGGAGAGGCTGACCGCTAGGTCGGTAATCCGACGTGATTTTCTTCTGTGTGGGTGTGCCCTGTGGGACACCACTTGAAACTGTGTTCTTCAGCGGCTATGCTTGCCGTGGTTGGTGCTACAGACTGTGACTTGGGCTCGGTGCAGCCAAGTGTGTGAATTGTGTCTGTTAGGACACAACTGACGGTGCCAGCGAGATCTGTGCCAGAAAAATATTTACTGTGACAGTTTTTGTGAATGTTGTGTTGCTGAGAGCTCCCCATGTTTATTACATACCTTAGCTGATGTGATATGTTGATCTGCAAGCTGTGTTGTGGCGTGCATCATTTTCTGTGCCTGCTGATTTATATTAATGATTTATAGTGATATGTGTTTGTAATGTCCTGATGGTTCAGGCAGCACATAAAAAGAAAGTCAGTTTGCGTGTTGCCAGGCCGTCGATATTTGTGCGGTGTGGGTGTGCAATCGATACACGTATCCAAACTTTTGAAAATGAGAGTCATACAGTAATACACACACTACAACACCATCCGTAACTAGGACAAAGCACCTAACACTGAGGTCCTGGAACGTGCCAACATGAATAGCATGCTCGCCATTCTCAGCGAGAGGCGTCTTCGCCGGCTTGGCCAGAATAGAGCCCGGCCGTATTCCCAAAGATCTCCTGTATGGTGAACTGGCAGACGACTCGCGCGCCAGCGCTGCAAAGATGTCTGCAAGAAGGACATGACACTGTGCAGCATCAACGTCAGTACATGGGAAAGCTGTGCAGGAGACCGCCCAGCCTGGCGCCTTGCTGTCAGACGGGGCGCACAGAAAGCAGAGGAGGCGAGGAACACAACCCTCGCTCAAAAGAGAGCCAGGAGGAAGGAAAGGCAACGACAGCCGGAGCAGACATCATTGTTCACGTGCAGCAAATGCAGCAGAGATAGCCACTTGCGAGTCGGACTGTACAACCACACGCGAAAGTGCAGATAAACCCAACATACGGATGCTACACCATCGTCTCCCGAAGACGGAATGATGCCAATGACGATTATTATTATTAATATCATCATCATCATCAATACTATTATCTTCACCTGATATCATCATCGCCACAATTGACACTACAACTATGCTGTTCGACAATCCTTTAGCCCTTCTCCTTTCTTCCCTTCTGTGTGTATGGCCTATCAATACTACAACCACTATCGCCATGTTATCACCAAAAGTGGTAATAATTTCTTAATTTTCTTAAGTTATTATTATTACTAGTACTACTACTACTATTATTTTGATGATTATTATTACTAATATCATTATGATCATTATTATTGTTATATCTATTATCATGATTTTATTACTATTATCATTATTATTATCATTATTGTTATTATTATTTTATCTCCATTTGTCCCCTTCCTAACGGCCTTGTTTTCATTCAACGCCTACCTTGCGCCGAATTTGAGAAGATGAGTAATTGCTCGTTCTTCGGTTTAGTTTCCTCAATGTTGTTTATCTTGCCCGAAGAGGACCTAAGACACGGAAACGCGTCTTGCTTTGTCTTGTAATTTGGTTTCCCTGTTGTTTGGCAGACTTACTAATAATTCTTTTTAAAGTTTGTTTTTCTTAGGATCACAACTGAGGACATTAACTGTTTTCCCCGAAGATCACAATGGTTTTCACTTTTTCCCCACAGGAAAATAATTGTTGTCCTTGTTTTCGTGAGGAAAATAGGTGTTACCTTGAGGGAAAGGTTGTTAGGAGGGAAAACAACAATGATCCCTCACGTTCCACATCCACTGGCTCACCACAAGGCACTGTGATTTCACCTGTGCATTTCACTATTTATGCCAATGACTGTAGAGGCTCAAACACAACGCTGGTTATGACGTATTCTGATGACACAGCCCTCCTTGATCTATCTAACTTAGACACTGCCTATGTTGATGCTGTCAGTAAATTTACCGCCTGGTGTTCTGAAAACGTTCTGAAGTTAAATGTCAGCAAAACAAAAGAACTGGTGATAGATTTCCGTAGAGCCCCATCCCCCATTGCAGACCTTGTAATTGACGGTCAAACTGTGGAAAGGGTGTCTCAGTATAAATATCTGGGCACAGTAATTGACAACACAAACTGACTTTAGATTTCAACACTGTAGCTATTCATAAGAAATGTCAGTCCAGGGTTTACTGTTTGTAAAAGCTGCGCTCACTCCATGTAAACTCAAAAATCCTTGCACAGTTTTACCGATGTTTTATGGAATCAGTTTTAACCTTTGGCTTCTTGTGCTGGTTCGGCTGGCTCAATGTGAGAAAAAAAGAATGTGTTGAACAAGACTGTGAATGTGTGTGGGAAAGTTGTGGGTGAAAGGCAAGCGAGCATGAGTGAATTGTATGAGAAGCATGCTGTAAGTAAGGCAAGAGAAATTGCAAAAGACCCCTCACATATCCTGGCCCATAATTATGAACTGCTGCTATCTGGCCGACGGTGCCAAAGGTCCGATTGGTCAGAACAAAAGAGAGTTTTATTCTAATGTCTATATCCCTTCTTAACAAGCAAACAACTCTCTCTCTCTCTCTCTTCTCTCTCTCTCTCTCTCTCTCTCTCTCTCTCTCTCTCTCTCTCTCTCTCTCTCTCTCTCTCTGTCTGTGTGTGCAGGATGGGGGTGAGGGTAGGGTGGGGGGGGGGGGGGGGGGGGGGACAAGGGGAGGGGGGGGGGGGGACAAGGGGAGGGGGGGGGGGGGACGTATATATATGTGTGCAAGTGCTTTTATGTGCGTGTGTGATTGAATAAATGTGTGTGTATATTGTGTGTGTATATGAGTGTGTGTGAGTGCGTGTGTGTATACATGTATGTGTGTGTGTGTGTGTGTGTGTGTGTGTGTGTGTGTGTGTGTGTGTGTGTGTGTGTGTGTGTGTGTGTTGATGTGTGTGTGTGCGTGCGTGCGTGTGTGTGTGTCTGTATGTGTGTGTGTGGTATGGTTGTTTACTAAATGTGTTTTACTGTTCTTTGCCATAATTATACACCTTACTGCCTTTTTATATTCTGTATTTTCATTGCAATCGCAAGGGATTCGGTGAGCGACGTTCGTCGAGTGAGGACGCGGATCGCACGCTTTCTGTACAGGCGAATCTGTGAACTCTGTCGCTCGCAAACGCAGTTGTTTTCAAGTAGTGCCTTTGTGCTTCGACTTCGATTTCGAGTTCCTTCCATCTACTGGAAAAGATCATGGAAAATTTTCAACGGTGAATCCGGTGTTTCTGAAATCAAAAGATATTCCTGATTACGAGAACCGTCCATCCGTTCTAGAAATATGTTTGGCGGGCGAACGTGCTGCTGGTCAAGGCTCTATTCTCGGCGCTCAGAACATATTTGGCCTTTGGCGCATTCATCCGGCCACACGAAGGAGGCACGCACGGACATCCTAGTCAAGGGGATCGGAATGAGAGGGGCTCTTCTCCAGGCGTCAAACACTAACCCCTTCATTCTTCGCAACAACACAGGTGAGGAAAAACCAGCGACCAAACTGTGGATCGGCAATATTCCAATATCTGTCGCAGAGTCTGAAATAGAGCATTCCCTCACAAAACTCGAATGTAAATTAAGATCTACTATAAAAATGGAAAGAGCAAGGGATGCGGACCACAAGTTAACTCGTTTCTTAGCGGGTCGACGATTTGTTTTCATTACAGTCCCTCTCACTCCTCTCGATAAATTAATCAAAATCAACATATTCTCTGCAAAGCTTTTTCACAAAGAACAAAAACAGGCAGAGAAAACTGTTTCGTGTTCCCACTGTCTCAAACCCAACCACCATGCGTCTCAATGCTCAGGTGAGATTGTGTGTAAACAGTGCGGCAAACCGGGACACAAACGAGGGGATGCAGTGTGATCTCGTAGACAAACAAACTGGAGAGACACAACCATTGCCCAAACCAACAAACAACGAGGCCAAACATGGCAGTAAGTAAACAGAACCCAGCACTAAGTCTGTTGACAGGAACGATAGAAGTCGCCCCCTCACGCGTCAGGATACGCTTGTCATCATCCGCTCCCCCGTCTCAGCTCGACACTCCCACCAAACGGCGCCTTTCCGGACAGCACACCAGTACAGAGCAGGGAGCGGGGAAGCAGCAACGACGAGGCGAGGAGGCCGACGACCCTGCGGATCCTGTTAAGGATGTCACCGGTGTAACGAAAAGTTTTAACTCCCCGAATGGTAACTCCCTGTATATGTCAATTTTAACTCCCTGGGAGTTAAACTAGAATGACTCCCACCCTGTGCCAAAATAACTCCACTCAGTAAAACTTCAAAATGTTCCAAAATCTTTTTGTACAAGTCTCAGCAAATTCTTGAAACATTAAGGGGGGAGTCATTTTGTACATATATCAGACTTAACTCCCACCTGTAACAGAATGACCCCCCTGGGAGTTAAAACAGATTAACTCCCCGGAGTTAATCCAGGTGCGTGTAAAAGTTTAACTCCCTGCCCACTAAGGGGTGTCAGTTTTTCACAGTTTAGAATAACTCCCCTGGGAGTTAATGTGTACACGTGTTTTCTGACTCCCAGGGAGTTACTGTGTAACAGAGGGGGAGTTAATCTGATCATGACTGAGATGACTCCCCACCCACCTATTCCCAGTTGTCTTTCGCTAAGAGAATGGAGAAGGGGATTTAATGTTCATGATCATCATCATCATAGGGAAAGGAAATGTCCGTGTACATATTCATGTGCTCATCTATGCATGTCCTTGATATTTTACTATGCATTTTTATATATAATCTGTATGTAAAGTCTGTATATACATGAATTAATGGTTTGATGCCTTTGGTAGAAATACTGTACCTTCAGTCTTTGTCTCTCTCTCTCTCTCTCTCTCTCTCTCTCTCTCTCTCTCTCATGGAATCTATGTGACTATCAGTCACCCATAAGTGTAGGCCATTACACTCAAATGGTGCATAAATGGAAAATTTTCAATTTTTCATTGTTTATGCCGCCAAATTAGGGAGTGAGGGGGGGGGGGGGGGGGGGGTGTTGAGAGGGTAAGGAAGGTGGGGAGAGAATAATGAGTAGTCGCAACGTGACGTAAAATTGTTTGTATTGACTCGCTACATCTGGGAGAGGAGGAAGGAGAAAAAGGGTTGGCATAGATTAGAAATTTGTGTGTGAGACACATGGGATAGAGAAAAGGGGGTGGGGGGCTTTTTTGTACAATTTGTACAAGAGGGTGGCTGCTTGGGACCGATCTGATGAAGTTGTCAAGTGGACTCGTCACAGGTGTGGTGGTGTGCGTGTGCCAAGTGAAAATGAAAGTCGGCCAGCCAATCAGAAAAAACACACATTTTTAAATAAAATTCAGCCACGTGACTAATTCACAGAAACCATAATATCGAAGGAAACAATTCTACTGACAAGTCTTGATCTGGCAAGTTAGTGTAAGAACCCCCCCCCCACACACACACACACACACACATTTCGAATATAAATGTATATATTATACATATATATATATATATATATATATAATATATATTTATATATATATATTAACAATTTTAACATTTTTTAACAGATGTTGCTCCTTAGACGGTTGAGCATTTTTAGATTTTCAAAGGACTATATATTTATATATATTTATATATTTATTATATATTTATATATATATATATATATATATATTATATTATATATATATATATATATATATTATATATTATATATATATATATATATAAAGATGCATGGGTGGTAGCGAGGTGCGGGGAGTGGGTGGTGGGTGGTGGGTGGGAGTCATTCTGGTGGTATGTCAGAATAACTCCCCTGGAGTCAAACTGAAACACAGGGGGAGTTAGTTTTTTTATATTAGTTTAACTACCAGGGAGTTAAAATTTGCAAATGAACAGTTTCACTCCTGGGAGTTAACCATTCGGGGAGTTAAAAACTTTTCGTTACACCGGCTCCCGTTCAGTAACAGCGGCGCAGTAGCAGTAGCGACTGTGTCACAATCACTTGCATTTGACGGTAAACGACCCTGATAATGGATACAGATTGAAATTTGGACTGTGATTTTTGTATAGCCATTTGAAGGTTACTGAAATGTTAAAAGAAACAAAGACACAACTATTATTGTTTCAATGGATAAACTGCATATAGTGTCTCTAAATGTGAGAGGACTAAAAGATGTAATGAAAAGGAAAACTTTGTTCTCTTACTTTAGGAAAACATCGCTTTGATATAATATGTATACAGGAAGCTCATGTAACGGATAAAGATGTAGAAGCATGGAAAAGACAGTGGGGCGGGATCATTTTCTGTAATCAGGAGTAAGGGGAAAGTTATTTTGGTGTCTAGAAATTTTAAGGGTGAGGTATAAGCCAATTCTGGTGCAAGTCGGTATCTTACCTGTCTCTGCAAATGTGTATGGACCTAACAATACAAAAGAAAAGATAGTATACTTTCAAAATCTAATTGAAACTTCAATTCCTGTTGATGATACTTCTTCTTCTTCCTCGTTCGCTTCCATTAGATGAACAGCGCGGTGTCATCGATGAAGGCTGCCGTCCACCGCAGCTCCTCCAGGGTGCCGTACAACTTGGCTTCCACTGCTGTCGGTGTTGGCCAGTACTTCCTTCTGGATGCTGCATGCGTCATACAGTCTTGAAGGATGTGGTCTGTTGTCATTAGTCCCTCACCACAAGGGCACTCTCCACTCTGTCCAATGCCAAATTTTGTGTGGATGTGGTGGTGCAGGCGATTGTGTCCAGTCCTCAGGCGGAAGATCTTGACCTGTTCCCGTCGTCCCAGCAAATGGTATTTGTCTTCTGGGTTGTGTTTGGGGTGCTGGAGGTGCACTTTATCCTTGCTGTGCCTGATGATTGTCTTGATTCATACTGACACGGTTGTTGGCACTGCTCCCTTTGTGCCCCCCCCTTTATGGGGTTTCTTTTACCCTTGTTGCGTTTAAAACCGCCCCCCCGGTGGGTTTTTTCCCAGGGTTTTTCCCTGGTTTTTTCAGGGTTTATTTGGCCCCAAGGGTTTTGGTTCTGCCCCTTTCCCCCAAGGTTCCCCCCTTTAAGGGGGTATTTTTTCCCCCTTTCCCCGACCCTTGGGTCTTTTCTTGGGGGGGGGCTTTGGGGGGTTTTTGTTTTAAAAAAAGGGGCCCTTTTTTGGTTTCTTTTTCCCCCCCCCCCTTTGGGCCCCCGTTTGGGGCCCCCCCTGGTTTTTTCCCGTTTTGGGGGGGCCCCAGGGGGGTTTTTTTGGGGGGGGGTGGGGGGGGCCCTTGGGGTTGTGCGGGGTGGGGGGTTTTTTGGGGGGGGGTTTTTTTCCCAGTTGTTTTTGGGGGTTTTGGGGGTCCCGGCTGATTGGGTTTTGGAGCACCCCCCAAGAGGAAACCCTTGTTTCTTTTAAGAAAAATGGGAAGGTTTCCCCGGGATCCCTTTTTGCCCTTCTTCTTGTTTTTTTGGGCCCCTGAATCTTTATGGGTTGGGGGGTTGGGTTTTAAAAAATAATGAAAAAAAAAAAGGGGGTTGGATAAGTAGGGAGTTAAGAATGAAATATGCAAAACCCTTTAAAAAAACCCTTTCTTATGTCATTACTGGCCCCTCGCTTGCTAGCGTAAGCGGGTCTAGTGTTGCCGTTTTTGCCACCGGGGTTGGAGCGCGCCCCTTTAGCTTAGGGGGGCCCTTGGTTTTGGGTTGGGGGGGCCCTGTTTGATTGTAAGTTCTGTTTTAAAAAAAATTTCTCCTAAATTAAAAAGCACACGCCCTTGTGGGCCTTTGCATCAGCAAAATTTTTCATTAAGATTTAAAATAAGCAAATCATTAAGATGAAAGCATTACAGACGAGAATTTGATAAACTTATGGTTGGTGGGATTACAGCGGGCAAAAATTTAACTTCAAAAGGAGGGAGAAAAACTTTTACTTCAGACGGGGACCTGACGCAATTAAAAAAGAACATTTTAAAAACAAAAACATAGGTTAAAACCCCAAAAAAGAGCAAAAAAAAAGTTTAACAAAAAAAAAATAAGTTTAGAAAAATAAAAAACTATTTTTTTGTTAATACTGTGTTTGGCGGGACAACTTGAAAACTTCACGAAAAAAAGGACTTTTAGGGGCAGGCCCTTTTTGACGTGTAGCACCGCTTTGAAGAGATAGTCTCTCTTAAATAAATACGGGGGGGATTTTTCATGATTCTTTCAAAATTCCCACATTACCTCCCTATAGGATTGGGCTCTAATTCTAACATCGCCCCCCGCCTCCCAGGAGCAACAATTCTTACTTTTGCCAAAAGGCAAAAGTTTTTAGCCCCTCACTCTTTAGTAAAGCTAATTTTTTTTAATTTTATTGCGTTATTTGGTTTCCCCCTGTTGTTTTAAAATTTTCATTGTTCATGGCGCGTAAGATGCCCCCAATTCCTAACCCCTTCTGTGTTGCGTTCTTATCCATAATTTCTTTTTTGATATTGTAGGTAAAAACGTTCAGCTAGATTCTTATTAAAAATTTTCTACTAGGGTTTTGACGATGGTTGTGGGACCCCCTCTTAACTGTACATGATGTTTTAAAAAAAGCTGGTTTACGAACCTTTAAAAAACTTTTCCATCATCAAATTGAATCTTTCCCAGGATATTTAATGGGTCGTGGGATATTTTTTGTAAAACCACAGCCAAAAGCAGTTGAGTTTTATCCCTTAAAGGAGCGTCTTTGTTCTTTAAACCTGTTAAAAAATGTCAGGCATACTTAAACTTTTTTTTCTAACTTTTTAGTGGAAGATACAGCAAGTCCATTTGGGGGTGCATTTGGAATGGTTACAAACTAGGCCTTATTATTCTTTTTGGGGCGGGAGATATATTGCCAAATTGCCTGTTTTTGAAAGCAGTCTTTGCGTCTGTTAGAATCAGAGCTTTTTTTAGTTTTTCAATAGCTCTTTTTCCTTTCCAATTCCCTTTAGGAAATAAAATATTTTGTTTTGCATTGTCCCTAAAAAGGACTTATTTTTTAAATTTTTTTTTAGATTGTTTGTGCAAGAATTAGATTGCTCCCCTGCACCCCCAATAAAACCCAAATTTTTGATTTTGTTTTTGGGTTCATAAAAAGTCAGACGTTCTGGGGGGGGCGATGTTTGAAACGTCTTTCCTGTCACTAAGTAATATCATTTATTGCCCCATCAATCCGTAAATGTTTGCTTGCATGTCCCTTTTTCCCTTTAACTTTTTATTTAAAAAAGTCTAAGTGACAATTTGTCTTTTCTATAAGGTTTTTTGCTTAGCTAAATTTTCTTCCTGTTTTTGCGTTCCTTTCTTCGTCGGACCGCAATTTACTAAACATATAATTGCTTCCAGAGGGGGGCCCAAAGCTTAACATAGCCCCCACCCTCATAAATTTTCTCCCGCCATCTTTTTTAAATTATTTTTTTTAAATTAATCTTTCTATGAACAACAATTTTCTGGAATAATCCCCCGTGTAACAGAAATTTTTGAGCAAAAACTGCAGTAATTAAACTATAACCTTAACAAGTCCTAATGTCTAACCCTTTCCCAGGGCAGCCCCCTTCTTTTAAACATGTTTTTGCTAACACGCTATAGCCTATACTAAGACCGTAAAAACAGCGAAAGGTAAATCGTTTTTTTTTAATTTTTAATCTTTTTTCAAATTTTAAATTCTTTTTTTTTAAAAATTTTTTTAACTAAAAAAAAAAAAAATTTAAAAATTTTTAATGATGGGCAACAGCTGACTAATGGCTGAAAAAAATTACCAGGGGAAACGTGTTGAAAGGCGGGGGGCGGTAAACTGGCTGAATGGAACAAACTGAGAAAATCAAACCAATCCGCAAAACAAAAATTGTTAGATAATAATCAGCATCACCACCCAACAACAACACAATTAACAACACAATCACAATCAAACGATAAGATGTATCATTATGTATTGGCGCTGCTGCTGTTGTTGGTGGTTTTTAGCATACAAATACCTAAATCATACCTAGCAAAAAAAAGCACAAACCCCCAATGAAAAAAGACGAGAACCACCTTCTGCAAAAACTCGCAACCCCTGCAGTAAAGAATGCTGAACAATAAGTAGTGGGGGAAAAAAGTGCAGGTTAAAATTCTTCAGTCGTTATTTAGAATTTGGGCAAAGATTTGAAACTTTATAAAAAAAAAAATTAAATAAATAAAAATAAAAAAATTGAGCGAAGAAAAGGGGGAAATATATTTAAACTATGGAAGCCCTTCACTAGTGCTGAGGGGAACCTCATAATCTTCTTGAGGCACATTTATTTGATTATTGCCTGCCCCTAGGCCTTTCGTCGTGGATCGGATCTGGGGGGAGACACGGTGATTGTCTGTGCTCTTGGTGTCAAATAGAGACACACACAGTCTAAATTCTGTGGTTTTTCTCCGCAAGGGTTCAAAAAGAATCCAACAGCACCCCAGAGCAGCCAGCGAAGGGTAGAAAAGGAACAAACAAGGTGGGAGGGAAAAAGTTGCTGTGAACTAAAGCATTATTCAAAATTTTAAAATGTAGGGGACAACTTTGAGCCTATGCTTGAGGACCCAAAATCAAGGATGCAAGGGAGGTCAAAAGTTATGGAACAGTGTGAGTGGTCAGCTTTGCTGTTCAATAACCAAGCATTGTGAGTGGCAAAGGGAATTGTACAGAACAACCTTTATTTGGACTCTTAAGGGGATGCAATTCCACTGATTGACCAAACATAGAATGCTGAACAATTAGTGTGGGGGAAAACAAGTGCAGGTTAAAAATTTTCTTCAGCGTTATAGTAATGACTTGGCAAAGTTTTGAACTTTAAAAAAAAAAAAAAAAAAAAATAAAAAAAAAAATTGAAAGGAAAAAAAAGGGGGGAAAAAATTGAAAAAAATTTTGTTTGGGGCCCAAAATTTTTGGGACAATTTGGGGCCCCCTGGTTTTCCCGGTGGAATGGGAGACGGGAAATTTTTGGTTTGTGTCCTCAAAATCTTTTTTTAATTTAATTAAACAATAAGAATTTAAAATTAAAGTGGGGTTTTTTAAATTTTTTTTTTAACCATGGCCATGAAAAAAAAAGATGCCCCGGTTAATTAAAGGTGGATTTTTATTGAACCTCTTAAAAATGCTTAAAAAGGAAAAGACCAAAATCCATTCTTGAAATTTGTCGTGGATGAAATAAAAAGAAGTTTGGATGTTTGAAAATCCAAAAGGCAGGTGATAGAGGAGGGAAGACCAAGGCAAAAATTTTAAATCAGGGGGAACTTCCCATTTGTGAAATAAGGCCCTGATCAGGGAAATGAACCCTCCGGAAAACTAAGTTTAAAAAAGGTTGCAAAATTTTAATTCAGGGCCTGACCCCATTGGAAACCATACCAATAGGGGCAAATTTAATCCAAAAAAGGGAGCTAGGAGAAAAAAAGGAAACCCCAAAAAAATCGCGCAAGTAAAATGGCAAATAAGTCAAAAAATTTTAACCAAAGGGTGCAGGAAAAAAGGGTTTGGGGAAAACTGGGAAGGCAAAGAAAACACACCTCAGAAACCGTTGCGAAAGAGAAAAAAAGGAAAACAAGACTTACAGACCCTTCATGCACAAGTTTGGGCCAATTTGGGCTAATAAAAGTTCTTAAACCCCTTGAGAAACATTCCAAAAAGCACTCCACTTCCAAAAGGCGGGTTGGCCAAACCCATATTTAATGGAGCTAAACGGGGGAAATAAAGTGGTTTGGTGAAAGAACCCTTACCAAAGGTCCATAGGAATCTTCAGCTTTAAAAAGTGGGCGGTATCAAAGGTTGGAAAAGGTTAGGCGTGGTAAGTTGTGACCCAAGAGAAAATTAATCCCAGTTCACCACTACGATCGTCAAGGAAAATTTTTTTTAAATAAACGGTAAAATTGAGGATTAGGGAAAGCCCTCAGAAAGGGGACCCAAAGGTTTTTGTTGAAAAATTTTATCGATAAAAAAAAAAAAAACCTGGTTTTGTTATTGGGAAACCTGATCTTTTCCCGAAAAAATTGGTCTTAAAAACCATTCCAATACTTCGGCCAGTTAAGAAAACTTTGGTTCAACTTTCCCAAGAACCCAAGATTGGTAACTTAAGGATGCGGGGGTTTTTGTGCTTTCCCATTTTTCTGTCAAGGAAATTTTTTAAAGGGGAAAAAAAGCCAAAATTGATTTATTTTCCCCTAAATTAAGGATGTAATTACCAAAAACAAACCCATTTCATTTGGAAGCTGGAGCTTTTTTAAAAAAGTTAGGAAAGAAGGATTTTCCAAAAAAAACCATTCTGTTTTTGAACCCCTTCAAAGTCACAAAAAACCTTATTTGGAATGGTAGGGTTACTGAGAACAAATAGAAAAAAGGGGTTTGCGGATACTTGAGGTTGACAATGTTTTTTAAAAAAGGGGTTTCAACGTTATTTACCCCGGCTCCTGTAGCATCGGGGAAAGGAATTGGAAGCAAAAAATTAAGGAATGTTGTTTGTCCCCTTTTATACCTGTTTAATTGCCAAAAGTCAAACTACCACGGTCAACCTGGGATTTTTGGGGAAAATTTTCCTTAAGCATTGATGGGGAAAAAAGGGTAAAATAACCCCTAAAGGGCAAAAGGGAAAATTTAAAGCTTTTAAAAAAGAAATGTAAATCCCCACAAACCGGGGGTTAGGGGTGAAAAATTAAGGGTGTTAAAAAAAGCCAAAAAAGTTGGGTTAAAAAAAAAAAAAAATAAAAACTAAAAGGGGCCAAGGTTGCAATGGAATCTAAAAAAATTTCAAAATTAATTGGAATTTTCCCCCTCGGTACTTATTCAGTTTTGCCTTTGCCTAATAAACTTTTTATGGGAAGGGCGGATCAACTCCCTCGGGGCATAAAAAAAAACTGGATTTTAACCTAAAGTACCTGGTAAAGTGTTAAAAGGACTAAAATGTTTCAAAAGATTTTGCGGTCTAAAAAAAAAAGGGAATAACTCCAAACCCCCAAATTCGGAGCTTAATTAAAGCCCAAGAAAAATGCAAAAAAAAACAAGTCTGCTGGATGGCAGTGCTATGCAACCAGAAAAATAAAATCATCAACAGGTTCCTGGGGGCCAACTTGTCAATTTCCCAATGCATGGAGCAATTGGAAAATCAGGAGTCAAATTAACTGAAAATTTTTTGGAAAACTGGGAGGGGGCTGGTAATTCTGGAATTGGGGAGTGGGGTTTGTGGGTTGTGCTTGAAAGCTTAGTTGGGGGGGGAATACCTTTTTTTTGGGAGCGCGGGAGGTGTTCAGGGTTTTTTAAAGGGCGGAAAATTATTTAGGCTAATTCCTAATAATTCTTTCCTGGTTCAGGGTTTGGCGTTATGTAAAACATTCGGGGTTTCATGGGTTACCCAAAGGGGCTGGTTCCCTAAAAAAAGGAAAAATTAATAACGGTTTTTCCTTTAACTTTTTGAGTAAAAAAAGGGGTTTTGGGATTTTGATTAAAAAACTTTTAAGGCCAGTTATGTATTCATAAGGATGACCCCTTTGGCAAAAAGAGGGGTTTAAAGTATTGTTTATGTTGGAAAGTCTTGTAAAGTCGCAAATTTTTTCCCAAAACTAGCCTAGATGTTGGGCTGAGTTAAAAGGATAAAGAGTCAAGGTAAATGTCATGTACTTTTCTGAAGACTGTGCAATGAGTAACCTTTATATTCAGAAGTAAGTTTTGCATGATAAAATGAGAATCGTAACCTGTAAGTTTGAAAAAGATAGGCATTTTCCCATGTCTTAGGGAAACCCAAGTTAAAGATTAAAATTGTTGTGCGCAGCCCCAAAAGTTCCGAAATGTGATCGTGGTCTCTCACTGTGTTCCCTAAAATTCTTGTTAAAAATTCCAACAGGGGTTTTGAGGGTCATAACGTTTTTGTTTTCAGGATTTAAAACAATTCTAAAAGATTTATTTGGGTTTTGGAGAGTGATTACGAATGTTTATCTGCTCAAAAAAATTAGGGCTGCGTTGGGGGCTTGAAAAATCTTGGGCGTGTGTGTGCCCCGTTGCCAAACAACAATAAAGAAAAGAACAATTGTGGGGGGTTTAAATAAGGTTGTTTTTGTTCTTGCTTTTGGGGCCCGTAGTACTGTGGTAAGAGCGATTCAAAGGTCAGCTTAACCACGTCGGACTCTCTGCTTTTTGGTAAATTTTAAAAAACTAACTTTGACCTGGTTTGGGGTTGAGGAGTTGGTTTCCGTCTAAAAACTTTTACAACGTTTTATGCTTGGCGTTTTCTATAGTAGAAATTTGAAAAAAACCTTCTACAAATTTTTCTTTCTTTTCCATGTTTCTTTGAGAAAAACCCAAAAGTCTGCTTATTGTTCGATTAATACATAAGGGCTCTTTGTTATCTGAAAAACGTATAAGTTTTATGTTTGTAAAGTGATTCCCCCGAAAGTAGGGGTTTGGGAGAAAAACCTTAGAGGCATAGATCAGTTCTAAGCCCTGTGTTTTCGTTTCAGTGATTGGGTTTTGTTTTGTTTCAAATGAGATATACTTTCTTACTCCTGGAAGGTTTGTTATCAAGTTCAGGCTATCTTTGATGTTTCAAAATTTGGGAAAAAACTCTTTTTTGCATGATTTTTAAACAGGTGTGGCGCAAAAAACACTCCACAAAAAACCCACATTTTGGGCGATTAGTTGTTTAAGATGCTCTTTTTTTAAAACAAATTTTTTGGGAGGGAAAGGTAAGAATTGCCAAAAATTTGGAAGAACTTTGTTTTTTTAATTTGTTTTTAAAGGGTTTTTTTCCCCTTCGAACCAGAACCCTTAACTTTGCCTCCTCTTTTGCGGGTTTAAAACTTTGTGCATGTAATCACCCAGTCAGAGTTAAAGTCGTGATAGTGTTTATTTTTTTTTAGTTAAAAACCAGATTTCCCATGTTATATCTCAGGCGTTATATAATCAATCAGAAGGGTAACCCCTTTTTTATGGCGGCTCCATTGAAGAGCTCTGGGTTTTTAGAGATGCTGTGCCACGCTTTCATGAAACACTTGTGGGGTTAATAATATTCATGCCCTTTTCCCTTTAAAGTACATTAAATTGTTTGTCGCTCCCAAATTTTTTTCCATCGTATATAGTTTTCCGTCCTCGAATTTATTTGTGGTCGTCATTTTTAAAGCCACAATATTTACGTAGATCAAAAAAAAAAATGTAAATAAAGTAAGAAAAACACGCTTTTTATTTTCGCCCAAGTGCCGCAACACTTCAAGAACCTTAACCTTACAATAAACTCTGCTATATTTTAGCTTTTTTGAATCACTTACAGTCAATGTTTATCATTTTAATTGCTTTGTTAAAAAAGTTCACTATGATCTTTTATAATTTGTCATATTTCTCAAAACCAAATTCACTAAAATCAATGTTTAACACTTTCATTGTTTCTCAAATAGTTCTTACAATTCTTTAAAAACAGATTCACTGGTTCGCAGCCATTTTTTTTTAAAACAAAATAAAAAAAAAATTAATTGTAAAATTCAGTTGTTATTTATAGTCTTTTCTAATCGTTTAAAAAATGATTTTTCATTAAAGCGAATAGCTACTCCTTCAGGGGTGGTGAAACAGTCAGTTTTGCATCTTCAGGAGCTATATTATCAACTAAAATAGCAAACAACTTTACAACTGGTTGGGGACCAAGAATCTGGTATTTTACTGATAGCTTCCAAAACATCTTCTGCATGTCTATACGATTAAAAAGATCAGTAATTAATTCTTCAAACCTGTTCTTTAACTGATCTTTATCGGCTTTCCCAAATCCAACTCGTAAAGTATTATAATAAGCTCTGTAGCTAGTTTCTGCCTTCATTTTTTTTAAAAACCCGATTAAAATCATAAATTAAAAAATTAATTAATCAGTTTCTTTTTGTTTTTGTGCAAGAATTAGAAGAAGTTATATGTGTGTGCGTGAGTGGGCAGGGGGTGGGGTGTCAACTAGGCCAATCATCCCCCCATCGTTTTGGCTAGTTTACTGCACTGCTTTTTTAGGACAAACGTGTGCGTGCGTGCGTTTCTGGGTTGGGGTGGGTGGGGGTGGGTGAGTGGGGGTGGCAGGTGTGTGGGGCATGGGGTGGGGTGGGGGTGTGCATGCGTGGGGGTTTGGTGGGGTGGGGGTGTGCAGGAGTTACCTCCCTTAGTATTATTTTTAGTCCTGTTGAGAGCCTTTCTGGGTCATTTGTTTCCGCGGGACAATTTTGGGATAGTTTGATGTATTTTTAGCCTTTAAGCTGAAGTCTGATGCCCTGGTCTGGCGTCTCTCCATAGAGCGCTGGATCAATAACTGGCGCTGTCTTCTCGGTCTCCGTTTTGTGTCTGCCCTCATCGGCTAGTATTGATTTTTCGCAGCAGCTAGCCAGATACCGCTTTAATTCTCCAGGACGCTTTTGGGTTAGATTTTTTAAAACAGTTTTTGTTCTTTCAAGCCATGGCCAAAAAGCAAAGATTGTTTGAAGTGTTTTTTACGATTTTCAGATTTGATCTCATAACCGACCTTCAGTAAAACAGGCGTAATTTCAGCCATGTTTCTCATCTTCATAAAGAACCTTCGTCAATCAGCTGATTATCAAGTTTCTCTACAAAACAATTACGTAAAAAATCATCCAGTTCACTTACTGTCATTTCACGTTTTCGTTGTTTCGCTTCCAAAGATCTAAACTTTCTTTTGGTCGGGCGGTTTCGAACAAGGCTCGCCACGTTCTAATTTTTCAAGATGATACTTTTTGTGTTTCAATATTATTCTTTTTTGATCGTCCGAATAAAGCAAATGCTCAGTTTGGCTTTCTTGAGAATTAGCATCCATTGTGGTTTCTTGTGAAGAAGGCCCAGCTTCAAAGCTCGAATCAGCCATGGTTTTTAGTGTAGTGAGAGAGATAGCACGCACGTCTAGGCACCTAAGTCGTCCACCACATAATGCTGGCCCGTGCTAGCCCCCAAACTTACCCGACAGAAAATGATGTCATACCTCGTGTCGATTTGGTTGAACGCGCACACGTGACATCTGAGCTCGTCGCCTGATGATTAAAAATGCACTAGCGGCGCTCTCGCGTTGCACGCACCACTGCACAAGTTGCAGGACCAATATTGATTTAGATTCAGTCTGGCGGTGGGCCGTGAAAAACAGGCCTGTCAACCATATAATTGTTTAGTTGATTTTATGTCCTGGGAGAGAATGTAAATATGTTGAATCACGATCACCCATATTATTTTGCACGGAAACCCCCGTTTCAATGTGCTGATTACGTCAAGTTTAGAGGTTTTGAGGTGTTAATTTTTTTTAGAAAACAGGTGTTAATTTTGGCCAAAACTGACATGTGATGGACGTGATTAGTATGTGAAAAAGGGGGTTTCGTGCAAAATAGGATGGGTGGTCTTGACGAACATATTTACATTCTCTACAGCTGTGCAGTCGACAGTCGCAACTGTGTCGTGCAATTTTTCATTGTTTCTTGGACAACAAAAAGAGATCATGTTAACAGAATATCTTGCTGTAACTTTTTTTTCCCAACCATTATTTCTCAATAATTTGATAAGGTATATAAAGATAAGATATTATATTTTTAAAAGACGGAAAGAAAAGGGATTAGAGCACGTAAGAGATGTAGTGCACACAACCCAAGGCAGACTGCTCACCCTGAAGAAATCGAAACTATCTAGGATACAAAAGTGGTGAGACAATCTTCGAATACTATGGGTTAAAAAATGCTTTGCCAGCAACTGTTTGCAACGGATAGAGAGCAACAGAAATTCTGAGAATGAAATTGGTTCCGCTGAATGTGATGCGGTCTTATTTAATATCAAACCTAAAAATGTAAAACAAATACTTGACAAAAGGAAACAAACAAATGTAACACCACAGTGCAAGGACTTTTGGCACAGAAAATTGAAGTTTGAAATAGACGAAAAATTTGGCTATCACCAAGGTTAGCTTCAAAGGAAGTTAGATTACGAGAACTTTAATGGAAATCATCCATAATATATATCCTACAATATACTTTCACATAAAATGAAGGCAACAGAAACAAGTAAGTGCGACAACTGTCCGAACGAAATTGATTTTATGAACACTTCTTTTTTTTATTGCCCTCATATAAATAAACTTTGGAAAGAATGGAAACGCTTATTTCATATGAAGTTGGCATGCTGATAAAACTTTCTTTGAATGACGTTCTGTTTTGCGTTCAAGCAGACCTCATGAACAGTTATACCCGTTCAAAAATAAATCATATTATATTAACTGCTAAAGTGTCGATTATGATTGCTCGAAAACCAAAACAAATATCAACAATACAAATAATCTTTGAACAAAACATACCATAAAGAAAGCAATGTATTACTGGTACCATTGCGTAATGCAAACTTCATTATTCTTGCACGGTGTTGTTAATCAATTGTTGACTTGTAATTGTATAAAACAATATCAATCTCATTCACAAATAGTTCACTTGCATCTAACCGATGAGCACACACCACACACACAGACACACGCACGCATCCTCACACACACACACCCCACACAACACACACACACACACACACACACACACACACACACACACACACACACACACACACACACTCATATATTTATTATCTCGCTTCTTGGCTTTCCTCATGTCTCCCTTGTAGACCTTTTCTCTATAAGTGTAGCATCTTTGGGGAACAGCCCAATTTCCGACATTATAGGTGACCATCGTCTACGTCTCCAGCATACATTTGTCATCTTTCCTAGGGCCGTCCTTGCATTCTTTTTCACCTCTTTTTCTTCAAGGATGATTACCGTGAATGTTTGGAAGATCAGGAGTGGCAGCGATGGGTGTCTACACTTACATTCTTTTCTTATGTCACTACTACATTCCTCATTCGTCACACTTCTGCACCTTTGTTGTGCATTTTGAAGCTTCTATAAGCCCTTCTTCTTCTTCTTTTTTAACTTTGCATACAAAGCTTCATTAGGAAATTGAACACACAGATCTGCATGGTAAGCGAGTCCCGACGAAAAATGGAAAAGAAAAGGAGGAGAAAAACAGAAAGAAAAAAGAGGCTGCCCTTATTACAGAAAAGCCAATTGGAGAGCCGATTTGTAACAAATTTTGCATATATCTCAAAGAAGAAAAAAAGAAAACAGAAAAAAGGGAAAACTAGAAAGTCACCGCCTTAGGTGCTCCATTGATCCGATAACTGATGCCACAAAAAAAAAGAAAAAAAAAGCAAGCAATCGCAAAGAGGAGAGGGGATAGGACAGAAAGTCGTCGGACCCACGAAGTAGCCTTAGGTTCTGTTTGATTTGAAAAAAAGTGGATTGTGTACAGCCCAAAACAGTCTTACGATTTTTAGAGTCAGTGAGCAGTTCACATTCATAATTACATTAGCATTAAATCAGCAACATTTCGTGAGTTCTTTGCAGCGCTGTGACAGACACTGTTTCGAATTATGAAGTACACGTTGATTGCTGCTGTCTGAATTGTTCTTCACAACATTTGTCTTGACGCTGGAAGGAAAACGCCTCTATTCTCTCCAAGTAGAAAGGTACGTGCTGGGAGACATTGACAAAATCGCTCACCATCATCCTGTGTCATTGTTCCTTTGGATGATGGGATGGAGTGATGTGCATCTTCAGGGTCCTCCCAGGTCAATATTGTTAATTATGTGCAACATGATCGTCAACGTGGTCCTCTGATCAGAAAGAGAGAGAGAGAGAGAGAGAGAGAGAGAGAGAGAGAGAGAGAGAGAGAGAGACAGACAGACAGACAGACAGACAGACAGACAGACAGAAAGGCAGAGAGACTGACAGACAGACGGACTGACAGACATGCTTTGCCATCCTTCAATCCAGCTAACCTGTAACGTAATCCCGGTGTCCCCGCCTCTGTGAAAGGGAAAATCCGCCAATGTTGAAAGACAGGAAACGGAAGAAAAGAGAGGAAAAAGTTCTGAAAGGCGAGTGTTGATTGGTTGTGACATATCCACGGCAGTTTCCCTTACCTTAGGCGTTCCCGTTGATCGGAAGCTATGTCAGTTATTCGTTTTGCTCCTTTCCCTTCCGTCTTCCTTCATTCGCCTCATTCTTCTTCTTCTCAATCAGCCCCATTCTAT
>CM031607.1:53210796-53238960 GCA_018398815.1 Conus ventricosus | reverse complement strand
AAAGATTTTTTGTAAAGATCCTGCTAACTTATCCAAACTGCCTCGAGTTGGGCTGAGTCATAAAAGGATAAAGAGTCAATGGTAAATGTCATGTACTTTTCTGAAGACTGTGCAATGCAGGTAACCCTCTTATATTCAAAAGTAACTGCTTGCATAAATAAAATGAGAATCGTAACCTCGTAAGTTATGAAAGAAGATAGCAGTTTCCATGTCTTGGGGTCAACCTTAAGTTGAAGATTACAATTGTTGTGCGCAGCCCCTCTAAACGTTCCAGTAATGTGATCGTGGCCCTCTCACTGTGTTGCCTAATAATTCCCCTGTTCATATCCACAGTGTGTAGATGAGTCATAACGTTCTTGATCTTCAGATAAATAACAATTCTGAAAGATTTAGTTGGTTGGATAGTGATTACGAACTATTTCATCTGCTCTAAAAATCTACTGGCTGCGTTGGGGCCTCTGTAAATCTCTGGGCTGTGTGTGCCCCGTCGACCTAAAAAACAATAAACGCTAAGAACAGATCTAAATGGTGGGTTAATAAGGTTGTTTTTTTGTTCTTGCTTTTGGACCGTAGACTGTGGTAAGAGCGATTCAAATCAGCATAAACCACGTACGGACTCATCTGCATTTTGTAAATTTTAAAACTAACTTTAGCCCCCTGGTTTAGGTGTGAGGAGTTCGGTTTCACAGTCTACAAACTTTTAACAAACGTTTTTTTTATGCTTGCAGCTTCTTCTATAGTAGAAATTCTGAGCAAAAACCTTCTACAAATATCTTTCTTAGCATATTCTTTGATGTAAAACCCATAAGTCTGCTTATTTTTTCTGATTAATACATAATGGCTTTTTGTACTATCTGCAAAACGTATCAAGTCTACATGTTTGTCAAGTGATTCGCCGAAAGTGGGGAGCGTTTGGAGAAACCCTTAGAGGCACTAGATCAGCTTCTACAGCCCATGTGTATACGTTTAACAGTGATTGGTTTGTTTTGCTCTTCAAACTGAGAATACTTTCTATACTCACTGGAAAGGTTATTTATTCAAAGTTTCAGGCATCTTTGTACTTCATAATTTGGAAACTCTGTTTGCATGATTTTTAACAGGGATGTAGATGCGCTAAAACACTCCACATAAAACACATTTTGTCAGAATTATGTATGTTTAAAAACTGCTCGTTTTAAAACTAACTCTTTTGGGGGAGGAGGTAAGAATTGCCAACAATAGGATAAAACTTTGTTGTCTTAATTTGATTTTAAGGACTTTCCCTTCAGACCATCCAGAACCCCCTTAACTTGCCTCCTCACTTGCATGGTTAAACTGTGTAAGCATTTAATCAGCCCAGTCAGAGTTAAAAGTGGGGTGATAGCTGATTACTTCTTTCTGTTTAGTTGAAACCCAGACTTCCATTTTTACTATCTTTAAAGGCGTTATATAATCAATCAGAAGGGTTTCCAACAGCATTTTTACACTGGCGGCTCCACTGAAGAGACCTCTGGGATTTTAGAGATAGCATGTGCCACGCTTTCATGAACACTTGTGGGGTTTAATAATATTCATGTCTACTTCACTAAACGTATCACTTAATTGTTGTCGCTGCCAAATATTTCTTCCATCGATATAGTTTTCCCGTCCTCGAATTACTTGTGGTCGTCATTTTTAAAGCCACAATATTTACGTAGATCAAAAAAAAATGTAAATAAAAGTAAGTAAAACACGCTTTTTTTTTCTTCGCCCAAGTGCCGCAACACTTCAAGACACTTAACCTTACAATAACTCCTGCTAAAAAATTTTAGCTTTTTTCTGAATCACTACAGTCAATGTTTATCACTTTAATTGCTTTGTTAAATAGTTCACTATGACTTTTATAATATTGTTCTATATCATTCTCAAAACCAAATTCACTAAAATCAATGTTTAACACTTTCATTGTTTCTCAAATAGTTCATTACAATTCTTTAAATCAGATTCACTGAGTTCGGGAGCCATTTTTTAATACAAAATAAAAAAAAAAATTGTAAATTCAGTTGTTATTTATAGTCTTTTCTAATCGTAAAACATGATCTTCATTAAAGCGAAAGCTACTCCTTCAGGGTGTGGTAGAAACAGTCAGATTACATCTTCAGGGGCTATATTATCAACTAAAAAAAGCAAACAACTTACAACTGGTTGAGACCAAGAATCTGGTATTTTACTGATAGCTTCCAATACATCTTCTCGCAAAGTCTATACGATTAAAAAGATCAGTAATTAATTCTTCAAACCTGTTCTTTAACTGACTTTAATCGGCTTCCCAATCCAACTCGTAAAGTAAATAATAAGCCTGTAGCTAGTTCTGCCTTCATTTTTTAAACCAGATTAAAATCAAAAAATTAAAAAAATTAATTAATCAGTTTCTCTTGTTTTTGTGCAAGAATTAGAAAAAAGTTTTTATGTGGTGCGTGAGTGGGCAGGGGTTTGGGGTGTCAACTAGACCAACAATCCCAGACGTTTTGGCCTAGTTTTACTGCACTTGCTTTTTAGGACCCAAAAGTGTGCGTGCGTGCGTGCTGGGTTGGGGGGGGGGGGTGGGGGTGGTGAGTGGGGGGGGGCAGGTGTGTGTTGCATGGGGTGGGGTGGGGGTGTGCATGCGTGGGGTTAGGTGGGGTGGGTGCAGGATTACCTCCCTTAGTTTATTTTTAGTCCCGTTTGGGGCCTTTCTGGGTCATTTGTCCGCGGGACAATTGGCATAGTTCTGATGTATTTTAGGCCTTTAAGCTGAAGTCTGATGCCGTTTGGCTGGCTCTCCCATAGAGCTGCTGGATCCAATAAACTGGCGCGTCCTCTCGGTCTCCGTGTTCGCCCTCATGCTCTAGTATTGATTTTCGCAGCAGCCCAGCCAGAATAACCGCTTTAATTCTCCAGACCTTTTGGGGTTTGATTTTTTAAAACATTTTTGTTCTTTCAAGCCAATTTGGCCTAAAAGCAAAGATTGTCGAAGTGTTTTACGATTTCAGATTTGATCTCATAACCGACCTCAGTAAAACAGGCGTTTAAATTTTAGCCATGTTTCTCATTTTTCATAGAAGAACCTTCGTCAATCAGCTGATTATCAAGTTTCTCTACAAAACAATTACGTAAAAAATCATCCAGTTCACTTACTGTCATTTCACGTTTTCGTTGTTTCGCTTCCAAAGATCTAAACTTTCTTTTGGTCGGGCCGGTTTCGAACAAGGCTCGCCACGTTCTAATTTTTCAAGATGATACTTTTTGTGTTTCAATATTATTCTTTTTTGATCGTCCGAATAAAGCAAATGCTCAGTTTGGCTTTCTTGAGAATTAGCATCCATTGTGGTTTCTTGTGAAGAAGGCCCAGCTTCAAAGCTCGAATCAGCCATGGTTTTTAGTGTAGTGAGAGAGATAGCACGCACGTCTAGGCACCTAAGTCGTCCACCACATAATGCTGGCCCGTGCTAGCCCCCAAACTTACCCGACAGAAAATGATGTCATACCTCGTGTCGATTGGTTGAACGCGCACACGTGACATCTGAGCTCGTCGCCTGATGATTAAAAATGCACTAGCGGCGCTCTCGCGTTGCACGCACCACTGCACAAGTTGCAGGACCAATATTGATTTAGATTCAGTCTGGCGGTGGGCCGTGAACAAACAGGCCTGTCAACCATATAATTGTTTAGTTGATTTTATGTCCTGGGAGAGAATGTAAATATGTTGAATCACGATCACCCATATTATTTTGCACGGAAACCCCCGTTTCAATGTGCTGATTACGTCAAGTTTAGAGGTTTTGAGGTGTTAATTTTTTTTAGAAAACAGGTGTTAATTTTGGCCAAAACTGACATGTGATGGACGTGATTAGTATGTGAAAAAGGGGGTTTTCGTGCAAAATAGGATGGGTGGTCTTGAACGAACATATTTACATTCTCTACAGCTGTGCAGTCGACAGTCGCAACTGTGTCGTGCAATTTTTCATTGTTTCTTGGACAACAAAAAGAGATCATGTTAACAGAATATCTTGCTGTAACTTTTTTTTCCCAACCATTATTTCTCAATAATTTGATAAGGTATAAAAGATAAGATATTATATATTTCAAAAGACGGAAAGAAAAGGGATTAGAGCACGTAAGAGATGTAGTGCACACAACCGAAGGCAGACTGCTCCACCCTGAAGAAATCGAAACTACTCTAGGATACAAAAGTGGTGAGACAATCTTCGAATACTATGGGTTAAAAAATGCTTTGCCAGCAACCTGTTTGCAACGGATAGAGAGCAACAGAAATTCTGAGAATGAAATTGGTTCCGCTGAATGTGATGCGGTCTTATTTAATATCAAACCTAAAAATGTAAAACAAATACTTGACAAAAGGAAACAAACAAATGTAACACCACAGTGCAAGGACTTTTGGCACAGAAAATTGAAGTTTGAAATAGACGAAAATATTTGGCTATCACCAAGGTTAGCTTCAAAGGAAGTTAGATTACGAGAACTTTAATGGAAATCATCCATAATATATATCCTACAAATATACTTTCACATAAAATGAAGGCAACAGAAACAAGTAAGTGCGACAACTGTCCGAACGAAATTGATTTTATTGAACACTTCTTTTTTTTATTGCCCTCATATAAATAAACTTTGGAAAAGAATGGAAACGCTTATTTCATATGAAGTTGGCATGCTGATAAAACTTTCTTTGAATGACGTTCTGTTTTGCGTTCAAGCAGACCTCATGAACAGTTATACCCGTTCAAAAATAAATCATATTATATTAACTGCTAAAGTGTCGATTATGATTGCTCGAAAACCAAAACAAATATCAACAATACAAATAATCTTTGAACAAAACATACCATAAAGAAAGCAATGTATTACTGGTACCATTGCGTAATGCAAACTTCATTATTCTAGCACGGTGTTGTTAATCAATTGTTGACTTGTAATTGTATAAAACAATATCAATCTCATTCACAAATAGTTCACTTGCATCTAACCGATGAGCACACACACACACAACACACGCACGCAGTTCACACCACCACCCCACACACACACACACACACACACACACACACACACCACACACACACACACACACACACACACACACACTCATATATTTATTATCTCGCTTCTTGGCTTTCCTCATGTCTCCCTTGTAGACCTTTTCTCTATAAGTGTAGCATCTTTGGGGAACAGCCCAATTTCCGACATTATAGGTGACCATCGTCTACGTCTCCAGCATACATTTGTCATCTTTCCTAGGGCCGTCCTTGCATTCTTTTTCACCTCTTTTTCTTCAAGGATGATTACCGTGAATGTTTGGAAGATCAGGAGTGGCAGCGATGGGTGTCTACACTTACATTCTTTTCTTATGATCACTACTACATTCCTCATTCGTCACACTTCTGCACCTTTGTTGTGCATTTCTGAAGCTTCTAAAAGCCCTTCTTCTTCTTCTTTTTTAACTTTGCATACAAAGCTTCATTAGGAAATTGAACACACAGATCTGCATGGTAAGCGAGTGCCGACGAAAAATGGAAAAGAAAAGGAGGAGAAAAACAGAAAGAAAAAAAGAGGCTGCCCTTATTACAGAAAAGCCAATTGGAGAGCCGATTTGTAACAAATTTTGCATATATCTCAAAGAAGAAAAAAAGAAAACAGAAAAAAGGGAAAACTAGAAAGTCACCGCCTTAGGTGCTCCATTGATCCGATAACTGATGCCACAAAAAAAAAAAAAAAAAAGCAAGCAATCGCAAAGAGGAGAGGGGATAGGACAGAAAGTCGTCGGACCCACGAAGTAGCCTTAGGTTCTGTTTGATTTGAAAAAAAAAGTGGATTGTGTACAGCCCAAAACAGTCTACGATTTTTAGAGTCAGTGAGCAGTTCACATTCATAATTACATTAGCATTAAAATCAGCAACATTTCGTGAGTTCTTTGCAGCGCTGTGACAGACACTGTTTCGAATTATGAAGTACACGTTGATGCTGCTGTCTGAATTGTTCTTCACAACATTTGTCTTGACGCTGGAAGGAAAACGCCTCTATTCTCTCCAAGTAGAAAGGTACGTGCTGGGAGACATTGACAAAATCGCTCACCATCATCCTGTGTCATTGTTCCTTTGGATGATGGGATGGAGTGATGTGCATCTTCAGGGTCCTCCCAGGTCAATATTGTTAATTATGTGCAACATGATCGTCAACGTGGTCCTCTGATCAGAAAGAGAGAGAGAGAGAGGAGAGAGAGAGAGAGAGAGAGAGAGAGAGAGAGAGAGAGAGAGACAGACAGACAGACAGACAGACAGACAGAAAGGCAGAGAGACTGACAGACAGACGGACTGACAGACATGCTTTGCCATCCTTCAATCCAGCTAACCTGTAACGTAATCCCGGTGTCCCCCGCCTCTGTGAAAGGGAAAATCCGCCAATGTTGAAAGACAGGAAACGGAAGAAAAGAGAGGAAAAAGTTCTGAAAGGCGAGTGTTGATTGGTTGTGACATATCCACGGCATGTTTCCCTTACCTTAGGCGTTCCCGTTGATCGAAAGCTATGTCAGTTATTCGTTTTGCTCCCTTTCCCCTTCCGTCCTTCCTTCGATTCGCCTCACTTCTTCTTTCTCTCTCAATCAGCATTTTTGTAAAACAGTACGAAACACAGAGAGAGGGAGAGGTGGGCTGAGGGTTAGGGAGGGGATTATTAGCGTGAAAGAAGGTAGAGGAAGGGGAGGGAGAGGGAATTGAGTAGAAAAGTGTTGGAGAAGTGTAGGAGAAACTAGGTTTAAAAAGGTGAGCGAGGAGAAAAGCATTCGTTTATCATCATGACATTTGTGTGTATGCGTAATGACCGTAGATTTTGCTTCAGACTGTTCATTCTGATGAGAAAAGAAGACAAACAATAATGAATTATTGTCTCACTGAAACTTTGATTATATATGTCCCGCAACGGAAACGGATAAACGAATAATTAATATCAAGAAACCGAGCTGTTGTCGATCGGATTTAGCAAGTTAGAGAGCACGTTGAATGAGTATTCAATCGTGAAGCGCATAAAGTTTGGGTAAAGGCCAAAATAAGGCACAGCTTTCATCTCCGTCGTCACCATCATCTTTTATATTTGTGTCTTGTGTTGAGGCTGCACAGGACAGAGAACGGTTAACTCGGAATTGCATCAGTAGTATTCACTTAAATCAAAATCAAATACGGGCGGATGAGAACGGGGTCGGGTGGTAATTTTCGATGATTCCCCGGCAGCTCAAATTACTCTCTCTCTCTCTCTCTCTCTCTCTCTCTCTCTCTCTCTCTCTCTCTCCTCTCCCCCCCCCCCCCCCCCTACTGGTCATTCACACGCCCCGCGCGCGCATACGCGTTAGAAACATGAATCGCAGAAATAATAAAAATATCAAGAAATGGCAAGTGCCTAAAGACGACCTTGCAGACAATTATTGTTTCTGTATTACATGTGTAGTACAGATGAAAACAACTAACGCAATTTTGCTAGGCTGATAATGATGTACTTGTTCCAGGTCATTCAGCCTATTTGTCATCCGGAGCAAGAATGACGCAGTTACAATTTATTACAACCGAGGTCGCAGTTCACACACACACACACACACACACACACACACACACACACCTCTCTCTCTCTCTCTCTCTCTCTCTCTTTCTCTCTCTCTCTCTCTCTCTCTCTGACAGGAACGCTATTCAAGACGATCAAACTTGCTGTTTTATGGACTGAAAAAAGAGTAGGCGAATCTTTCGTTAAGTGCGCTTCAAAAATAGTGAACATCCTTCAACGCTATTTTCCCCATAACCAATGGTTAGACACAGACATTGAGCGAGCTCATCGCTTGGGTTCGTCAGTTCTCCAAAACGGCCGCCCTCGCCCGATAATTGTCAAGTTCCTGAGGTGGGGTGATGCAATGATTGTCATGAGAGACAAGGACAGTAAAGCCAGACTACGGATGAATGATGGGATCCGTGTCGTCACAGACCTGACCAGACAGCAGAGGGACACTATAGCGCATCACAGACAACAGGGAAAGAACGCCTTCTACGCCAAGGGTAGATTAATAGTGCAGGATTTCCGCCTGCCTCCTACCCAAGAAAAGTGTCCAATGAAGATTCCCGTCGGTCTCCTCCACTTGCTCTGTACTCAGAGAAAGCAGCAAGCAGTCAGAAAACCATCAGAGCACCACGACACCTTCATGTGAGCAGACCAGTCCAGATGCAGGTGTAGCTGGTACTGAGCAGAGGATCCTTACACTGATGCAGTGAAGACGATGAACAGCCCGAGTCCCCCCGTCTAGCCCTGCCCAGTGTATCTTCGCCCAGCCAGCCCAGAGCCTCAGCTACACCCCGGGGCTTTGGACGAGGGTCTCCTCGTCATGGTTCTGAACCTACCTGTGGGGGTAAAGTGATGGGAACAATGTCGGGTGGGAGGGTGCGGGAAGGAAATGGAGGGAGGGGAAGAGGTAGAGAGAACAACAACAGCAAGAACTCTTCTCAAAGTTCACCCGTAATGACAAGGACACGCACTGCGTCACAACAGAGCACCCTGCCTCGAGGTTGGAATGTGAGCAGATCAAAGACAATGCAAAATGATAGGAATAAGGACCAGAATGTCATGAACGGTGCCGATGACAAATGACGGGCAGGCCATGGCCCAGATAATGACGGTAACTGTGCTGAGAAGGGAGGTAATGATCAAATTGTAGTACTAATTTTGCTATTAACCAGTTTGGTTGTGTGGATAAATGTGTGAATGATCACTTGTCGTTTGTCACTTATAATGTTGAAGGTTTGTTAACAACAGCAAATGAGATAGATTTTTCTTCGTTCATGAGTAAATATGATTTTGTTTTTTTAGTAGAAACTTTTATTGAATCAATTTCTGACACGTTTGTTCAATCACATTTTCCTTTTGTATCCCCTGGTGTCAAAGTGTCGGACAGTATCCATGGTCGCCTTTCCGGTGGAGTTATAATGTTTGTTCGTAAAGAACTAGGTCAGTACATAGAACAAATTCATGTAGAATATGACAATGTAATTGTGTTAAGACTATCTAAGAGACTTCTTGGAACCGCTAGCGATTGTGTTTTACTAGGAATGTATGTACCTCCAGAAAACTCACCTTATTATGAAGAAACTGACATATATAATGGTACTCTGCTACTTGAGGCACTTCTACTAGAATTAATTAGAGATTATGAAGATATGCCAATTATCTTATGTGGTGATTTTAATTCTAGAACTGGTTCCATGAACACTAGTATTGCTGACCCGGTCGATGAAATCTACGAAATGGGTATTGACCACGATGACTATCAATTTGACAATGAAACCAACAGATATTCCAATGCCAAGCTTTTAACGATTTTGGGAAACTGCTTATAAATGTGTGCCAAGAATTTCAATTAATAATACTGAATGGTATGGAATCATTACATTTTCCAGGGGGTTATACATACATATCACAAACAGGTTGCAGTGTTGTTGACTATTTCATTGTTTCCCGTTGTTTACTGTCAAAATGCAAAAACATGAATATTTTGCCAATGACTGAATCAAAACATTTGCCTGTAGACCTCTACATGAATACTTCTTGTGGTGTTGCTTCCAGTAAAATTGAATCAAAGTCCTTTTCAATACGAAAATATAAATGGGATGAAGAGAAAAAGATAGAGTTTATAAATAAAATGAAATCAAATCATGTTAATGATTTATTAGACACAGCAGCATCATTGATTGATGTTGACATTAATGGAGCCTCAATAAGTTTAATGAATGTTTCAATTATGCGGGTGAGTGTATGGAAAGAGTAATCGTAATTAGAGGTGAAAAGCAGCAGGCATGGTTCGATCAGGAATGTCGACAACAAAGGAAATCGCTTAGACAAGATTTAAGGAAGATTTGTAACGCACGTTTGAGTAAAGATGATAATAGTATTTGCACGCAGCCAAGAAAAGATCTTGACAACGACAGGACTAAGTATTCACAAAAAAGAAGAGAATACAAGGAACTCCTAAGATACAAGAAAAAAGCACACAAAGAACAAATCATTGCTAATCTGCAAAACAATATAAAAGACCCAAAGAGATTTTGGGATACTATCAGATCTGTTCGACCAAGGTCTATTGGTCAAAACTCAATTAGTGCAGAAGAATGGTACAACCACTTCAAAGGAGTTTTTTAATGATCCTGTCACTGATTCTGTCGATGACAACGAATTTGATGATGTACATGTACCCATTGATAGAAATTGGTGGTGACATCTGTACAGAAGAGGTCAAGGTCGCGATCAAAGCTTTAAAGAGTAACAAGGCAGCAGGGCCTGATGGTATAATAGGTGATTTTTTTTAAGAACAGTTCAGAACAAATAATTCCATTTTTCGTTAAATTATTTAATTTTCTTTTTGATAATAGTCTCTTTCCTGATGAATGGTGTTTGTCGATCATACATCCATTGCATAAAAAGGGAGATTTGAGTAACACTGATAACTATAGAGGCATATCACTGTTAAATATTGCTAGTAAACTCTATAGTTTTTATTTTAAATAAACGAATTACAAAATGGATTGAGGATAATGATATCATTGGGGAAGAACAAGCAGGATTCAGGGAAAATCATAGCACATTCGTCACATATTTACACTTTATTCTTTGATCCAAAAACAGTTAATAAGGCACAGAAAATTGTATGTTGCTTTTATTGATTTTCGCAAGGCCTTCGATTGGTCAGTAGGGACAAACTGTGGACTATATTGTATAAGAACGGTTTCCATGGGAAGATTCTTTATGCTGTAAAAAGTATGTACAATGTCGTTAAAGCCAAAGTTCGTGCTGGGGGAGATATGACGGACACTTTTCTGTGTCCTAGAGGCTTAAAGCAAGGGGAGGTCTGCTCCCCTGTTCTTTTCTCACTCTTTATTAATGAGTTGACAAAGGACATTCTAAGATGTGGTAGGCATGGCGTTCAGTTATCTCCTGATCTTATTGAGTTGTTCATACTTTTATTTGCTGATGATGTCGTTTTGTTTTCTGATAGTGTTATAGGTCTTCAAAATCAGTTGAACGTGTTATTAAAAACAGCGAACCGACTGGATCTTATTGTCAACCTGGATAAATCAAATGTAGTTGTCTTTAGAAATGGTGGTTATCTGTCTTCATCTGAAAAGTGGTCTTTTGGAAACCAAGAACTACAAATTGTCAATATGTATAAATACCTTGGAATTTACCTTTCTACTAGACTTTCTTTTTCCCATACTCTCAAAGACCTAGCAGTTAGAGCAAGAAAGGGTGTAGCAGCAATTATTAGAGTATTATGGTCTGTAGGTGAACATTCACCTGAAATATTTTAGAAACTGTTTGACTCCCAAATACAGCCAATACTTACATATGGATCTGAAATTTGGGGATTAACTACTGACCAAGAACACATTGAAAAGGTTCATCTGTCGGCAATAAAACGTTTTATTGGTTTTAGTCCTAAATCACCTAGACAATTAATTTATGGGGAAACGGGTAGATATCCTATATTTGTAAATACGTATATTAGATGCATAAAATTGTGGCTTAGATTAGTTAACTTGGATCAATATAGATACTCTAGAAAAGGTTATGAGATGTTATTATACTTACAATCGCAAAATTATGTCACTTGGGCGTGTAGAGTCAGAAATATTTTATACAGATATGGTTTTGGGATTGTGTGGGAAGCCCAGGGTGTGGGAAATGTTAATATTTTTATTTCAGAATTCAAACAAAGGCTTATTGATTCGTTTAGTCAGGAATGGCATGCTGCACTGGAAAACCATGATTTCTTCCAAATTTATTTGAGTCTTAATGATACTATATCTTGCAAAATGTATTTACGTCAAATCAATGATTTTCGTTTGCGAAGATGTCTCGCAAAATTCAGGATTGGTATGTCCCCCCCTTAAACATAGTTATCTACAATTCAGAACGAATGTACACAGTAATGAAAGGGATTGTCCTTTTTGTTCTAACATAATTGAAAATGAAACTCACTTTTTATTTGTATGCCCAAAATATAATGAACTTAGAGATCAATTCATTCCTGCTAAGTATTCTAAAAATCCATCCCTGTCCAAACTTACTTTACTGCTTTCATGTGAAAATCCTGTAACAATTAATAAGTTGTCTATGTATATATGTAAGTCACTTAGTTTACGAAAACAATGTACAGTTGATATGCGTATGAATGCATGATGAATGCTCTGATTATTATGTACCTCCATTGTATGGGCCAGAGGCCTAACAATTAACACATTTTGACTTTGACTTTGACTTTGATCTTCTCCTCTCTCTCTCTCTCTCCTCTCTCTCTCTCTCCTCTCTCTCTCTCTCTCTCTCTCTCATTAGAGATAATTCTTGTATGCAAGCAAGGTTTTCTTAAATCCAAGGTCAGTCAAGTCCTGGAAGGGAATTATGTTTCTTATATGCGAGGTTTTCTTACAGCCGAGTGTCTATTTCGTTGTCGTTGTTTGTGTTGTTTAACAACTCAAACATTTTAATAATACAAAGAAAGCCTGTCGTGGGGATTTCTTTAAAACTGTCTTACAGGGTATTTTTCTGACATCCAAATTTCTTATAATCGGGGTACATGTGTATACACATACTCACAAATAGACGGACTGATAGACAGACAGACCGAGAGATAGACAGATAAATCAATTGATTGATTATCTTAAAATCATTGTTCAATCCATTCAGCCCACCCACTTTCTCTGTCTCTGTCTGTCTGCCTGTCTCTGTCTGTCTCTCTCTCTCTCTTCTTTCTCTCTCTCTCCTGGAGAAAAGTCTACTATTTTAATGCTATTTCTCTTTTTCTTGTTGAGACATGCATCTGTGTGTATTATGTGCACGTGCTTGGCTACAGGCATGTTCGTGCGGGCATGAGCGTGTGTGTGCGCCTGTGTTTGTTTGTCTTTCTGTCTATCTCTCTGTGTCCGTGTGCGAAGTGTTTGGGGCATATACCTATAGCCAGAGAGAGAGAGAGAGAGAGAGAGAGAGAGAGAGAGAGAGAGAGAGAGAGAGAGAGAATTAATTAATTAATGGTTTATTGTGGTAAGCTTTACAAAGCCCATCCACAAGGATGGGAGATAATGATAATAACAATAATAATAATAATAATCATGGTATTTATAATGCGCAAAATCTTGATAAAATCAACTCTAAGCGCAGGAAAAAAAATCTGCACACTCACACACGCAGACACACCCACACACAACTGCACATGCGTTATGGCTCTAAACAAAGGAATAGAAAGGAAAATCATGTACAAGATAAATATAAAACCATAAATAGGTACCATAGTTGGTATAGGCTGCAGTGGGAGTAGTTGAGTAGTCGTAGAGAGGACTATTAGGAAGAAGAAAAGAGATGAGTTTTAAGAGCAGTCTTAAAGGAAGAGAAAGTAGGCAGTTTGGATTTACGTCAGCGGCGCTCAGCTCTGCGACGGGCACGCTTAGCATGGACAATCTCTGGAGTTAGCCAGGGGGCAGGGAGGCGATTGGGTAACAGACGAGTTGCAGCTGGGGCATAAGTGTCAAGGAGATGGTGGAGAGTGGTGCTAAAGTGTTCAGCGAGGTTGTGTGACTTTTCAGAAAGGAGACGAGAAGCATCAGATGAAAAAGTATAGAGATTGATAGATTTGAGATTACGGCGAGTTACGGTGTGTCTGGTACGAGTGGGGGAGGGGGGGGGGGGGGGGGGGGGGGGGGATGTCGAGAAAGCAGAAAATTGCAGAGTGGTCGGATAGCAGGGCAGAAGTTATGCTAGTTGAAAGAACCAAACAGTTGCGAGAAGCTGGATTGGTGTGATCACGAGAAATGATCCAGTCTAGTGTGTGATCTGCTTGTTGGGTTGGTTCAGAAATGTCTTGTGTCATGTTGTGGCTGGAGATGTGTTTGGTGTCATAGTAGTCGGGATTGTCGTAGAGGACATTCATGTCACCGAGGATAAGGAGGTTTCCTGGTAAGAGGCTGTAGTGGTCGAGTAGTTGATCAAAGTCAGACATAAACATGGATGTGGTGAGCTTGTTGGAGGAGCTAGGTGGAGGTCGATAGACACAGGAGAATGTGATGGGGTGTGTGTGTGGGGGGGTGGGGGGGTGGGGGTGGGGGGTTGGTAGGATACTTCAACGTATTGGAAAGAAGGATGGGAGAAAGGGAGAGACTGTGAGAAAGACAGGAAAGGATGGTGGGAGTCCTTGTAGAGAATGGCAATACCGCCACCTGGAGATGGGCGGGGGGAAAGAGGCAAGCGTGTAGCCACAAGGGGTGAGACACGTTTCAACTGGTTCATGACCGACTGAGTTCAGCCATGTTTCAGTGAGAAGTGCAATGTCTACTTGCTCATCCAAGATGAAATCAGCTATTACATCAGCTTTGCCGCCTTTACATACAGATTGAGCATTGAAAAAACAAATTTTCAGTTTGTTAATGAGAAATGATCATAATCAATACATAACAGGAAAAGTTCATCGTGACGAGGAATCCAGATCACAGAAAAGCTTAGAATTCAGTTATCAACATCGAACATTAATAACAGTCGATTCTGAAAACGTTTAGAACCATAGCGACGCGACAATGCAGGAGTCACGATGGATCGCCATGATTTCGGTTTTTTTCTAACCTCTGTGCTAGGTGTCGCACTGCCCTTCAATTCTTCCTTCAATGCACACAAGCGGTCATCCATCTTCCTTGCTGTTTCTTCCAGCATGTCATGAAGTCTCTTATTGTAATATTGTCTATATGGGCTGCTGACGTATTAAAATCAGAGGAATCCTTACAATCACAGCTACTGTTTATCATAGGTTTGCTTCTGCAAGAAAGGCCCCATTTACGTGTTGTGTTGAAATCTGAGTTGTAATTACTAATGGATTGTTTTCACATGTTTTTTTACTGCATCAGAAATATCTTCAACATAATCTTCATTAATGCTTTGTTCATCTAAGTCAATATCTTTTAGAAATTTGCGAACAATAGTTATTGACTCGCTATCTGTATCACACTGCCATGTCGATGTGTCTCACATTGCCAGAAAGTGTACTTGGTGCAGGCGAAGATACAGTTGAGGGGTGGTGGTCAGAGGACTGAAAGATGTCAGCACAGGCAGCTCCATTGATGTTGTCACTCCTGTCCATGTTGTATGACAGACACGGTGGGGTTGGCAGGGACAGACCGGACGGAGTAAATACACGTTCACTCGCCTTTTGTTTCCTGTGTTCCTCGGCTCTTCTCCTGCCCTGTTAACCTGTGACGGACATTTTCTCCTGAACACGGCACTTTGAGAGCTCGGGCTTGCGTGGCAGAGGAATGGTCGGCAATCGTTTATAACCGAAGAACGACAACAGTCTGATTTTCTCTGCCATCAATCTTAAAAGACGATAACGTCATATTACGTACAGCGGCGTTCAAAATATTTTCTAAATTCAGTGGCAGACCTTCGGCAGACATTTTGGAAGTTTACAAAATTTACTAGAGTTGTGAGAAGTTCGACATGATAAAGCAGGTAGGAAGTCCTCAAGGTAGAGAGAGAGAAGTGAGAGAGAGGAGAGAGAGAGAGAGAGAGAGAGAGAGAGAGAGAACAGAACAGAACAGAAACAGAATTTTATTTAGTAAGGCCAATGGGGCTGAAGGGGTGTGAACATTAATGATCAATATAACCGGACAAATTTAATTGAAAATGAAATGAGGCAGGGAACAGTAAACAAGTAGGGTAACTTTTGCTCCCGTAAGAAAACCTAACACAGAGAAACTTATATTTAAGACTGGCACAGACTTTTAAACTTGAATAAAGTCAGACAAACACAAAGACGAGGGGAGGGGGGGGGGGGGGGGGGGGGGGGGGGGGACAAACAAGCGCAGGCCAACAACTCAACTGTCTTCACAGTAGTGACTTGGCAAAGATTTGGACATGGGGGGGGGGGGGGGGGGGGGAGGGGGGAGGGGAGGAAGTTGAAAATGGAGGAAACTGGGAACATGAAATTAAGAAATCATATTTGGATTGAAACTCTTCGCTAGCTGCATGAGGGAACCATCGTAATCCCTTTCGAAGGCAGATCTATTTGTATTGCCTGCTCCGAGGCCTTTCGTCCGCTGGATCGGACTCATCAGGGAGACACGGTTTGTGTCTGTGCTCCTGGCGTAATGAGACACACCCATAATACTGTGGTGTTCCCACAAAGGGTTAAAAAAGACCCAAACAGCACCCCCTAAGCAGAGAGAAGGTAGTAATGAACACCAAACGAAAGGGGGGGAGGAAAAAAGAGCTGAAAAACTTAGCATTTGCAACAGTATAAAATGGGGAGATCTTTGAGCTACGCTGAGGATCACCATGACGCAGGAGATCAAAAGACAACACAAGATGGACAGAAACTAATACAAATAACTTGATTTTCAAACGAACTTGAAAATTGAAATGAGGCAGGGAACAGTAAACAATGAACAGTAAACAAGTAGGGTAATTTGCTCCGTAAGGAAAACCTAACATGGAGTAACTTTCATTCAAGAGTGGCACAGCCTTTTAATTTGAATAAAGTCAGCAAACACAAAGACGAACGGGGGAGGGGGGGGGGGGGGGGAGGACAAACAGCGCAGGCCAACAACCTCAACTGTCTTCACAGTAGTGAATTGGCAAAGATTTGGACATGGGGGGGGGTGGGGGGGCGGGGGGAGAACGGGGGGGCGGGGGTAAAAGGGAGAGAAGTTGAAAATGGGTAAACTGGGAACAGAAATTTATAGAAACATATTGAATGAAAACTCTTCGCTAGCTGCATGAGGGAAACCATCGTAATCCCTTTCGAAGGCAGAATTATTTGTTTGCCTGAAACTCCGAGGCCTTTCGTCGCGGGATCGGATCTCTCAGGGAGAACGGCTGGTTGTGTCTGTGCCCCTGGCGTCAATAGGGGACACACCACAGTCATATACTGTGGTGTTCCACCACAAAGGGTTAAAAAAAAAGAATCCAAACAGCACCCCTAAGCAGCCAGAGAAGGGTAGTAAATGAACCAAACGAAAGTTGGGGGAAAAAAAAGTTGACGAAAACTAAACATCATGCAAACAGTATAAAAGTTGGGAAGAATCTTTGAGCCTACGCTTGAGGATCACCAAGGATGCAAGGAGATCAAAAGATCAACAAAGATGGACAGAAACAAATACAAAACCTTGGGTTTAATCAAACGATATTGAAAATAAAGAGGCAGGGAACAGTAAACAATGAACAGTAAACAAGTTGGGTAACTTTGCTCCGAGAACAACTAACACAGAGTACTTTTATTAAAGACTGGTACAGCCTTGTAACTTGAATAAAGTCGACAAATACAAAGGACATAATCTAATGGGGGGGGGGGGGGGGGGGGGACAACAGCGCAGGCAACAACTCAACTGTCTTCATAGTAGTGACGGGCAAAGATATGGACTAAAGGGGGGGGGGGGGGGGGGAGGAAGTTGAAAATGGAGAAACTGGGAACATGAAATTAAGAAATCTATATTGTAGATTCGAAAACTTCGCTAGCTGCATGAGTGTACCATCGTAATCCCTTTCGAAGGCAGATCTATTTGTATTGCCTGCTCCGAGACCTTTCGTCTGCTGGATCGGAACTCATCAGGGAGACACGGCTGGTTGTGTCTGTGCTCCTGGCGTCAAATAGAGACACACCACAGTCCATAATACTGTGGTGTTCTCACCACAAAGGGTTAAAAAAAAAAGAATCCAACAGCACCCCCTAAGCAGCCAGAGAAGGGTAGTAAATGAAACCAAACGAAAGTGTGGGGGAAAAAAAAGTTGCTGAAAAACTAAAGACATTATGCAAACAGTATAAAATGTTGGGAAGAATCTTTGAGCCTACGCTTGAGGATCCACCCAAGGATGCAAGGGAGATCAAAAGACAAACACAAAGATGGACAGAAACTAATACAAATAACCTCGATTTAATCAAACGAAACTAAAAATGAAATGAGGCAGGGAACAGTAAACAATGAACAGTAAACAGTAGGGTAACTTTTGCTCCCGTAAGAAAATCTAACACAGAGTAACTTTTATTAAAGGGACTGGCACAGCCTTTTAAACTTGAATAAAGTCAGACAAATACAAAGACGACAATCTAATAGTGGGGGGAGGGGGGGGGGAGGGGGGGAGGAGACAAACAAGCGCGGGCCCAACAACTCAACTGTCTTCATAGTAGTGACTAGGCAAAGATTTGGACATGGGGGCGGGGGGGGGGGGGGGGTTGTTGAAGATGGAGAAACTGGGAACATGAAATTAAGAAATCATATTATAGATCTGAAAAACTCCTTGCTAGCTGCATGAGGGAATCATCGTAATCCCTTTCGAAGGCAGATCTATTTGTATTGCCTGCTCTGAGGCCTTTTGTCCGCTGGATCAGAACTCATCAGGGAGACACGGCTGGTTGTGTCTGTGCTCCTGGCGTCAAATAGAGACACACCACAGTCCACAAACACAAGGACGGACAGAAACACATACATTTTACCTCGATTTAATCAAACGAAGTTGAAAATGAAATGAGGCAGGGAACAGTAAACAATAATAAACAGTAAACAAGTAGGGTAACTTGAAAAGGCTGTGCCAGACCTGTGTTTGGTTTTCTTATGGGAGCAAAAGACAATTTGGATGATAGTGTCAATCCATCATCTGCTTCAAAAACGTAATCAAAAGACCAGATGGAAACGTTTCACCAACATACAGAGGAAACAAAGAGAAAATGAAAAGAACGACATTACACCAAGCAAAGAAAATATGATGTTATTTGTCTTCACGAGACTCACTGTACTCATAATGTGATAGAGGAATGTAGTAAAGAATGGGGAGGGGAGTTTTATTTAGTGCAAAGAACTCCCATAGCTGTGGTCAGATGATTTTGTTACGAAAAGGACTAAACGCTATATATAACATTATCTATTCCTCCGATAGAACATTAGCTATTAGTGTTAATATAGCAGGGAAAAATCTTGCCATATTAAATGTGCATGTCCTAACTGCCACATGAAAAGTTACTATTTTTTGAGGAAAGAACTGATAAGATTAAAAGTATGTTAATGTTGAAGATATATTTGTCTGTGGAGATTTCAACTGTGTTTTGAGTAATGACTGGATGTAGTTGCAGGCAACCCGCACGAAAATAATGTTGTTCACTTTAACTTTCTGGTAAATAACTGTGATTTGCACGATGTCTGGAGGTTGTCTCATCCGGAAGAAAAAAAAATTACATGGAGTGAGAGTCATCCGTTCATTGCTGGAAGGCTAGACTATATTCTAGCATGTCAGAATATATTTGAGAAAATAGTAGAGAATGATATACACTCTGTATCATCATCCGATCATAGAAGTTGTTTTATCTTGATTAAATCTAATGATCACGAGCAGGGTCCAGGATCCTGGAAGATGATGAACAGTTCATTACTAGATGACACAGTTTATGTAGCTGAAATGAATAGATTAATTGAAAAATTTGTTGCTGATCTGACAGATGAGGCAGACTTTCAGTTAGAATGGGACCTACTAAAATTGAAAATCAAAGATATATAACTATAAACTATAAATTACAGCAAACATAAGAATATGTTATGAAAAAAATGAACCAATTAAACTCTATTCACGGCTAGATGTGCTAAAAACTAGGCTAGCCTCCAACAGCTAGGCACTAAGGTCACGAAGAGGCCATGATGCAGACCAACCATGCACAGGTAAGTAGTAAAGGGGAAAGGGAAAAATAGGGTACTTCCTTTTTCCCGAGCCAAATCAGGTGGACAATACCCTATTTTTTCCCTTTACCCTTTACTACTTACCTGTGCATGGTTGGTCTGCAAGAGCTTTTTCGTGGGGGGGGGGGGGGGGGGGTGGGGGGGGGGGAGCGAGCCCTGCAGCTCTTAGCTGCGTCTGGCTAGGGTTTTTTTGGGGGGGGTTCTCCCGTTTTCCCTCTCACCCTTGATGCTTGGGTAGGGCAACCTACCCTAGGTCAGATTTGGGTCGGGTGCTTCAGGCGGCTGACTCCCTTCTCTCCACCCTCCCCTTGTCATTTACAATGCTTTTTTGTGCATATTACATTTTATTTATTGTGTTTTCTCTTGTTCATTTCACTCATATGCAACACACCCACTACATACAATCACACCCTCCCCCTCCTCTCACTCTCCTTCCCTCCCCATCCTCTTCTCTCTCTCACTCTCCACTCTTCCTCTACTTCCATTCTCTCTCTCTCCTCTCCTCCTTCTCCCCCCCCCTCTCTCTCTCCTTTTCTTCCTCCTCTCTTAACTCTACCCTCTTTCCTCGTGCCCTATTCCTCGAACTCAACTCACCCTCTCTCCCACTGTCCCTCTGTCAACTTCATTCACCACTTTGGCTTCACAAGAGGAGTATTACGCATGTTAATGTCTGTACTGTTTTTATTTTTTTTGCCGCTGAGGAAGGCATATTGCCGAAATTTTCTTGTCCTGTTTTGTGTCGTGCATTAAAACTGTGTTACATTACACTTTATTTTGCGTACTCCCCCTAAAGTTGATACAGACTGTATTCTGATTCAAACTGATTCTGAAAACACATCCACATAAGTCTTCATAAACGAGAAACAACACCCCTAAGCTCTTTAATACAGAAGATTATGAAAGGCGGGTACTTTTGGGCCTGGTCCCAGAAAGACTACCCACTGCTACAGAACTTCCAGGGAGTACTTCTGGATCCGCTAAAAACGGCCTAGTTTTACTCCTGAGAGTAAGTCTTGGCTGGGCCCAAAAGTACTCTCTCAGCTTCGGGAGGGGGGGGGGTGGGGGGGGGGGGGGGCAGATGGTACATCTGGAGCCGCGCCAAAGTTACTTATGGGAGTACATTTGGGCTGGGCCCAGACGTACTCCCGGGAGTCATTCTGGTGCCGGGGGGTCAGGGAGGGTGGGGGGTCAGTTTGGGACTGGTACCCAAAAGTACTCCCCTGTCTAAGGGAATCATCGTTATAAGATACTTACATAAAACAAACATTTATTTGCAAAGTTGTCAATGGGGGGGGGGGGGGGGGGGGGGGGGGGGGGGGGGCGGGGGTGTACTTCTGGGACCAAGGGGAGGTACTGTCCCAGAAGCAGTCCCGGGAGTCATTCTGGCGCGCGGGCTCAGAAGTACTCCCAGGAGTACTTCTAGGCGGGGAGTACTTTTGGGGTGTTACACCAGGTCAAGCTAAGACTCCAGGAGGGCTGTTCTGGGCTGGTGCAGATTAACTTCCCAGGTGGGGGGCTGTTTTGGGGCAGGTCCAGTTTAACTCTCCAGGGAGCTGTTCTGGGCTGGTGCCAGATTAACTCCTCAGGTGGCGGGCTGTTTTGGGGTAGGTCCAGTTTAACACTCTAGGGGGCTGTTTTGGGCTAGTACCAGATTAACTCCCAGGAGGGGGGCTGTTCTGGGCCAGGGCCAGATTAACTCTCTAGGGGGCCTGTTCTGGGCTAGTACCAGATTAACTCCCCAGGTGGGGGGCTATTTTTGGCCAGGTCCAGTTTAACTCTCTAGGAGGCTGTTTTGGTGCAGGTCCACTTTAATTCTGTTGGGGGGGGGGGGGGGGGGGGGCTGGTTTTGGGCCGGTGCATGATTATCTCTTCGGGAGGGGGGGTGGGGTGTTCTGAGCCAGATCCAGTTTAAGAGGACTATTCTAGGCTGTTGCAATATTAACTCCTAGGAGGGGGTTTGTTCTGGGCCAGGTCCAGTTTAACTCTCTCGGAGGGCTGTTTTGGGCCGGTGCCAGATTTACTCCCCAGGAGGGGGAGAGGGCTGTTCTGGGCCTTGTCTAGTTTAACTCTCGGGGGGGGGGGGGGGGGGGGGGAGGGGGGGCTGTTCCATGACGGTGCCAGATTAACTCCCCTGGAGGGGGGCTGTTCTGGGACAGGTCCAGTTTAACTCTCCAGAGGGGCTGTTCTGCGCTGGTGCCAGATTAATTCCCCAGGAGAGGGGGGGGGGGGGGGGGGCTGTTTTGTGCCAGGGCCAGTTTAACTCTCCACCTGTAATATTGTTCTGATCGACACATTCAGCTAATCATAGAGCTATATATTTTGCTACTTATATCTGACAGACAATTTTCTCTGTAACTGTTTGGATCATTTATACTGCCTTTCTCAAACAATGGGATAATAATAGATTCTTTCCATAGATCAGGGTATTCACCTGTGTCAAAAAATACATTGAAATGTTTTACTAAGAACTCAATGACATCATTTCCTGTACTTTTAAATATCTCTTCAATAATACCATCTGGTCTGCTGCTTTCTTACTTTTCAATTTTTTAGCCGAGAGTAAGACTTCTTCCTTTGTTGTAGGCCGGTTTAGAAAGTTAGCACTATCTTCATCATTCTGAAGTTCATCAGTTCTAACCCTTGACTGTAGTCGGTTCCGTTATTACTATCAGATGGGTAACCTGAAATATTAGTAGCACCTGTTAAGATATTTCTATTACTATCAGCATCACGTTTTTCTAAAACTCCTATAAAATGTTAAAACAATTCTTGAACAGAGATTTTGTTGGATTGAAACTTATTCTTATTGGAAACTGCTCATTTTAAGTCAAAATTCTTTCTGATCATCGATGGACATGATCCATTGCTCAAATGCGGTTTTGTTGTATTCCTTTTTCTATCCCGGTAACATTTTCTTGTATTCTCTTCTTGTTTTGCAAAAGGCTGCATTGTTCTCTTTCTCAGTTTGAGACAAGTCCGTTTATTTTTGAGACAACTTTCTACAAGTTCTCAAAAGTTTTCTGACATTACGCTTAAACGTTTTGCATTCATCATCATACCACTTCTCCGATCTTTTCTGATGTGTATCAATTTTCTTTTCCTTACAAGCTGCCTGTTATCGCATACATTCATCAAATAAATCTAGCGCCCGATTTATGTCAGTATTCATCAAGCTGCTCTGCTAGCTTGGTTCAGTTTCTCTTTCATTAATTTTGTTGTTGTTTTTGTCCGTAACACATGCAGTCATGGAACTGTTGTGCTAAATCCTCATTCCAAACCATTTTTAAAAAACTAAAGGGTGGTATTTTGCTGCATTCACTGTTACAACTTATAATATCATTCTTTGCATCAAAATAAAATTCCAGTGGTTGATGGTCAGAATAAATCATATCTGAGACGTGTAGAGGGCAACAATTTCTTATTGTATCAAACAGATCGGAAACTATAAAACTGTCATTTACACTACTTTCTGTTTCTGACATGTATGGGTAGTGACCAGAATGGTCACCATGCATACCCCATTCATTATAAACAGCCCTAAAGCAATGCAAAAATTCAAAATCATTCTTCCATACACATTCAGCACTAAATCTTTTGAATGTCTTATGACATAACTTTCATCATTTTCATTACTGATACTGAACCTACTAAACTCATCACCACTGCAGGGGAAGCATGTCTGCTGTTCTGCCATTCCAATCTCCACACAAAAGGATATCAACATTTTTATGTAATGATATTCTGTCCATTAAAACATCTTCGAGAGAGCTGATTCCATCTTCAACATCAACTGCTGCATAGTATGGAGAATTCATGGGAGATACATATGCACATACATAAACAATACCATTTTCAAAACCAAATAATTTCTTGTTGATTAAGAAACAGAATATTCCTTGTTCACATTTCGGTTCAGATATATAAGGCATAAACTCTGCTTTAGTCAGACACACCACTGCACCTGATCTCCTTCCCTGCCTAGGGTTAGCAGATTTACAATAGATAGAATGATAGGGGAACGATGGAAATCAACGCTCTCCATAAAAGTCTCAACAAGACACACAAAGTCAAAAGCATTAACGTAGGATAAAAATTGTTGATCATTGAGTTTAGATGAAAGGCCGTCCACATTCCAGTGAAGAAAGGAAAATGAGCGTACATTTTAAATCTGTCTTTCATTCACATTTTGTTCAGTTTCGAACACACAGTCATTCATGCTTTCATCCAAACTTTCATGCATCAGCATTCTTCTATCGGTTATCTTTTCCCAAAAGTGACGATGCCTGTCACTTCCATGTGCTTCGTCACGGGTGGAATCACATTTCCTTCCATCTTGTGAAGAAATAGCACCTGTTTCACAACTGCCTGTCACACATTGACACCGTCTAAGTTCCTCGCTCGGTGAACATGACATATGGTCATGAGCACGTGCCTTTTTGCATTTTGTGTTCATACCCGGTGTCAAATCAAAATTGACCAGCTTTACATTTTCGATCAGGCAGCTTACATTTTCAGTGTTTTGTGATCTGAACTTTGTTGCCCGAGGCCGGCAACCCCTTATCTGACTTCTTTTATCTGATCATTCTCATCCAGTGCAAATGTTTTGCCCTCGATGAGGAGATGATCAAAGATCATGGTGGCTCTTTTATTACTGTCCCTGGCAGCCTGTAAGTGTGGTCCTAGACACTTCCAGATGTCCCCGCTCTCTCTTCACCTATGAATATTGAGTTGTTCTTTAACTTCTTTTTGGATTTTAATATTTCTTCTTTATCTTTGTAGACAGTGCATCTGTCAATGATAGGCGAGTTACCTCTGTTACTGAGGCCATGTATCCTGTCAAATTCTATTGTCTGATAGTTCTAATTTATTAGTTAACATGTCGTGTACAATTTTCGCACAGTCTTGTCTGGTTTCTCATTCTCTTCTATGCATCTCATAAAATATCAAATTATTCCTTTTCGACCGTCTTTCAAGATCATCCACCTTCTCCTCCAAATGCAAAAGTCTGTTTTTCATCCCGCTGTTTTCTGCTTTAAGATTGTCATTTTGCGTACAGAGATCACTGATCGCATCTTTCATATCATTCAGGTCCTTTCTCAGTCCGTCAACTGAGTCCTTGATACCTTTCAAGTCGTCAGACATGTCAAATTTGGTTTTTAGGGTGGACAACATTGTCAAAATGTCCTTTTTAGTACGGGGTGGTCGGTCGTAATCTCACCCGCAGTACTTGTAGCGTGGTCAGGATCAGAAGCCACCGAACGATCAGTACTTGCTCGGCGTACAGCAACATCTGAGGTCAGATGGGTCTGCTTCGTGGAGCTGCAGAACTTGGGTCCAGGATTTAAATGGACGTCGCCGCATCGAAGCAAGAGGTCGCTGAAGAAGAAAGAAGTGAGGACCAAGCCTACCATGACACCGGTGTAACGATCCATTTTAACTCCCCTCCACTTTTTAACTCCCGGGAGTTAGAATTAGCACGTGCCAATTTTAACTACCGGGAGTTAAAACAAAACACGCCAGAATGACCTCCCCCCCCCCCCCCCCCTGTTTTAAATTAACTTCCCACCCCAAAACATTCAGTTTTATGTAATAGTCATGATATGAGAAATAAACATTTAATATACACCCCCTCCCTCCCCCTCTCTCTGTCTGTTTGCCTGTCTCCCTCCCTCCCTCCCTCCCTCCTCTCTCTCTCTCTCTCTTTCTCTCTCTCTCTCTCTTTCCACCCCACCCCCACCTTTCTTTCAGTCTCTCGCTCACTCTCTCACTCTCCTCGCTTGTCTGCCTGCCTTTTTGCTTGTCTCTCTTAATCTCTCTCCCTCTCTCTTTGCTTGTATCTCTGTCTGCTTGTCTATTTGCTTATCTATCTCAGTGTCTCTGTCTCTAGTGTCTCCCCCCTCCCCCTCTGTCTGTCTGTCTGTCTCTTTTTCTTTCTTTCTTTCTTTCCTTCCCTTCTCTCTCTCTCTGTCCTTCTCTCTCCCTCTCTCTCTCTCTCTCTCTCTCTCTCTCTCTCTCTCTCTCTCTCTCTCTCTCTCTCTCTCTCCTTCTCTCCCTCTCTCTCTGCATGCTTCTAGTCAGCTTTGTTTACTATTATTAGTGTTTATCAAAGACAGATTGGATTAATAGGCTTTTATGCTAGCCTAAGATCTTTATCCTTGTCAAGTAAAGTTTTCAAGTGTCATGCGTCAAGTGTCTCTCTGTAGAGTTAAAATACGCACGTGCCTAAACTAACTCCCGGGGAGTTACTTTCGATCAAGAAATGTTGATCCAGATTGACTCTCGGTGAGTTAAAAAAAAATAGGAGGGGGGGGGGGGGGGGAGTCATTCTGGCCTTATGCCAGGACTGCCCCCCCCCCCACCCACACACACACACTGCAGAGAGACACTTAACACATGACACTTGAAAACTTTACTTGACAAGGATAAAGATCTTAAGCTAACATGAAAGCCTATTAATCCAATCTGTCTTTGATAAACACTAATAACAGTAAACAAAGCTGACTGGAAGCATGCAGGAGAGAGACAGAGAGAGGGAGAGAGAGAGAGAGGGAGGGAGAGAGAGAAAAGGAGAGAGAGAGAGAGAGAGAGAGGGGGAGAGAGAAGGAGGAGAGAGAGAGAGAGGAGAGAGAGAGAGAGAGAGAGAGAGAGAGAGGAGAGAGAGAGAGAGAGAGAGAGAAAGCGAGAGAAGGGAGGGGGAGAAAAGAAAGACAAACAGACAGACAGAGAGAGGGGGAGTGGGGTGAGACACTAGAGACAGAGACACTGAGATAGATAAACAAATAGACAGGCAGACAGAGATACAAGCAAAGAGAGAGGGAGAGAGATTAAGAGAGACAAACAGACGAGCAAAAAGGCAGACAGACAAACAAGGAGAGTGAGAGAGTGAGCGAGAGACTGAAAGAAAGTTGCGGGCGGGGGGGGGGGGGGGGGGGGGGGGGGGGAGACAGAGAGAAAGAGAGAGAGAGAGGACAGAGACAGACAGACAGACAGAGAGAGGGGGAGGGAGGGCGGGAGGGAGGGGGGAGTCTATATTAAATGTTTATTTCTCATATCGTGACTAACACATAAAACTGAATGTTTTGGGGTGGGGGAGTTAATCTAAAACAGGGGGGGGGGGGGGGGGGGGGGGAAATCATTCTGGCATGGTTTCTTTTAACTCCCGGGGAGTTAAGATTGGCACATGCTAATTCTAACTCCCGGGGAGTTAAAAAGTGGAGGGGAGTTAAAATGGATCGTTACACCGGTGCTACAGGTGTACGTTTAAAACACGGACCGCCATGGCAAGCTTCAACAGGGCTCTCTTTGCCATGAAGTGAATGAATACCGGAATAAATCCGCCACAGTGAACCCTGAAATCTTGGGCTGTCGATGGCATAATGTCACTGCCACTGATTTTGAAAGTCTTCACTAATTCACACGGGAGTAATCAACAATGAACGTTAATTAAATACGGAGCTCCACAATACGTGTCTTCCTGTCTTGAATGACGACAGCTCACAACCGAGAGACAGAGACAGAAGAAGAGAGAGAGAGAGAGAGGAGAGAAGAGGAGAGAGGAGAGAGAGAGAGAGAGAGAGAGAGAGAGAGGAGAATGAGAGAGGAGAGAGAGAGAGGAGGAGAGAGAGAGAGAGAGAGAGGAGAGGAGAGAGAGAGAGAGGAGAGAGAGAGAGAGAGGACTCAAGACTCAAATGATTTATTCATAAAGGCCAAAGCCCCTTAGAATGGGAATTTACATTGTGATTCATGTCGCAGATTGATACTAGTCTTCATCATGTTACACAAACTCTTCGTTTCTGGAATTTTTATATTGATAAATAGCGAATTGTTTAATAGTATGTTCACGAGATGATGACATAAACAAGACTAATTTGAAAAGACAAGGGTTCTTAAATATTTCTGTGATATGACCCTAAGAGATTCAAAGTCTTATCTCAGTTGACATGTGTTTCATCTTTGCGTCTGTTATTGGAAAGGCCCAGTATGAGTTTGCCCAATCTCTAGGAGTCTTCGCAACGTTGGCCTTGAAATTATTCCAATGTTTTTTTGGTTGCTGATGTTTCTTGCTCTTCTCTTAAGTCTGGATGTGCGGCCACTTCCTCTCCTGAAGGTCAGATCTTAAAGATGGTCTATGGTGTAGTGGCTTTGCTCTTGTTTGCTCAAGTGATCCCAGCGTACACTGTAGACCTGTGTGCGCTGGTGTGTGTTCATCAGTGGAGTGATGCCAGCATGTTAATTAGAGTGTCCATGGACATCACGAGTGTGCAAGCGTTGGTGTGTGAGTGTGTGTGGGAGAGAGTGAGTGAGTGAGTGTATGTGTGTGTGTGTGTGTGTGTGTGTGTGTGTGTGTGTGTGTGTGTGTGTGTGTGTGTAGTGTAGTAGTATGTAGTAGTAGTACTTTAATTTTACGTCTTTTCGCAAACTATGTGAT
>CM031607.1:53143296-53205796 GCA_018398815.1 Conus ventricosus | reverse complement strand
AGGAAGTATGATTCAATTCTAAGAGCATGTGATCGGATTCAATCCTGTCAGATACGTACATCTCACAGCAATCAGTGATAACGGAGAACAAATCAAAAGACATAAAAAAATAATCGTTAACACTGCTACCGCAGTCAGATATGTATGTGTAGCGACCTTAAAGTTCGCCCTTACACACACCATTTACAATACACAGTTTTAAAGCAGTACACATACTGAGCAGTAATTTTCCATAATCATTCAAAACAAGGTCCTCTGAATTTCGAACATATAGTGGTCCACTTTTATACTGATTACTGTTTTCAGACCCGTTTTCCTCAAAATCACAAGAAAATTTCGATACTCTGCTCTTCAAGTTACCACCTGCAATCACATAATCATCATCTTTAATCAAAAGTAAACAATCACACAAAAAATTCTTCTAGCAAAAAACTCCATTTTCCCTTTTAAAAAAAGTTATATGGCGAGCCTTCCAGAGTAATATATATGCAAACACAAACATAACATCCTTTATTCTGCCAATGACATCAACAATATAATGCAAAGAATGAATCCGATGACCACATCCACAACTTCCAAATTTGGACAGAGCTCATTTTTCACGAGACATACCAGTCCGCCTGAGCGCCTGCCACGTGCAGTGAACTTTAATGCTGGCTTACAGTAAACCGTGTAGCCAGAGGACACAGGCGATTGAAAGACTTCAACAAATGTTTCCACAACATATACAAAATCAAAACCAGAGACATAAGAAATAAAATCGTTACAACGCATTTTGGAGAGCAGTCCATTTATGTTCCAATGAAGAGCCGGAATAGCTCAGTTGGTAGAGCGCCGTACTCGTAATCTTGGTGATCCTGGGGTTGCGGGTTCGAATCTCCGCCGGGGTGTTTCGGTACAGGGGGATTTTTCCCTCGGAGTTAACATTGGTTCTGACTCCATTTCCCATACAGTCCTTCGAATGAGACTATAAACCGAGGTTCCGTGTGTAAACGCACGCATAACATCTTGCACACACGTAAAATCTCATCACCAACTTTCGGAAGAGTAGGCCAGTTTGGCCGTTGGTATGGATGACACGTTACACATAGCATGCACCCTGCGTGAGAAATGGAAAGAATGAGGAAGAAGTAAGGAAAATGAGTGATCGATATTGAACGATACTGACTGGATGACACGGGAAACGACCGAATGAAGCGCCAGTTGGCAGCTCTTCAGTCGGCACTACCCAGGTAGGCAGCCCGTTGTGTAAACGAGTGTTGATTGAAAAGCGCTTAGAGCTTGGCCTCTAGCCGAGAATAGGCGCTATATAAGTATTCAATTATATTATTATTATTTTATTATTATTATTATTAAGAAACGAAAACGTTCTAATTTTATGATAAACAGCAACATAATACGATTCATCGTTTTCAGTGGACATATTCATAGAATGTACAATTGTAGAAGACACAACAACATCTCTATTATTTACACAGTCAACTGACAAAGGTGGTTCTGAGTTCTCCTGAAAATGCACGACCTGACGGTCAGTTTCACGTGCTTCGGATAAACAACACACGGTTAACATAACCGGTGACGGCTTTCCGTCGGTTCCTTTCACTGGCACGGAGATATTACCAAGCACATTTGTGGACCGGCCAAGTTTCTATCTTATTTCCACAAGTCTGTCTTCCGCGCCCAGATGTACCGCTTGCCGTCAATGAGAAGGTAATCAAAGATTAAACTAGCACGTTTACTGTCACTTCTGGCCTTTTTCAGGTAGGAGTTAACTTTTTTCGAAGGTCGCGCACCCTGGTGTAGAAGTCCTCACCGATGAAAATGTTAGTTCCTCGCAGTTTGCATTTCGCTTTTTAGTGGGGGTTCTATGTCGCAGAATTAACCAGAATTGTGCACTTCGTGCAACAAGCACAATACTTTGGTATATTGTTCTTTACAATGTTATAATTGATTTCAGATTTGAAGCCACTTCAAAATCCTTTATTATTTTGAGAAATAAATAAAAAAAGATGAGCCAAAATTGCAGACGATTTTCTAGCGCGAGGTGCCCGCAGTGAATATTATCAAGCAAAATGAATGTGAGCTAAAATTATTTTCTAATGATAACATGTTGGATAATGATATATTGTGTATGAAAATACATATGTTTATCCAAATATTTGCTGGTCTTATTTTGTTTCCGTAATTCTCTATGACTTTGTAGACCCGCAGCGGGAAAATCAAAATGGCCGCTTCCGATCGCGTGTTCGTAATTTGCTAGTGAAAAACTTCGTCTTTCGAGGTGAATTATGGATTTACAGCTCTTCAGATGGTATTGAAATGTCATTCTATCATCTTATTTGTTATCTGAAGCGTACTAATACCATCCTTTACCTTACTTTTTAAATAAGTTGCCTATTGTGTGTGTATTTTACAGTGTTTTCCCTACACTTTGGAGAAGTTCGTTTATATAATATTCTTCTTCCTGAAAGACTGGTACACTCAAAAACGAGTAGGTCACAAGCGCGCATATATATATATATATATATATATATATATATATATTATTATATATATATATTATATGTTAATATATATATATGTTAATAATAAATGTCTTTGACGATTCTCAGGAGATTTTTAAAAAAACACAGGAAGACGGAACAAATGTTGACAACGCGCGCGAGTACGTGTGCGTGCTTGCGCGCACACGTGTGTGTGTGTAATGAGAAAAAGGACAATTCAGTGTCCAATCCCATTTCACATTGAGGAAAAAGAGAGGCAGATAGAGGGAAAAGATGAGCAGAAGCAGAGATAGAGAAAAAGAGAGAGTGGCAGACGAGTCTTATGTTTGAAAGGGGCACTTGAGAGTGAAAGAGTGGTAGATGAGGAGTCTTATTCTTGGAAGGGGGCACTTAAGGGTGTGTATGAGGGGAAATATAGATAGATAGATAGATGCACATAGATTGTTCACATGAGTATGTGTCTATGAGTATGCATACCTGGATGGTGGAGATGGTGTTTGGGGTATATATAGGAGATCCAAGTAAAGGTTGTTCTGCACAATTCTTAGCCACTGACAATGCTTGAGTTATTGAACAGAAGAGTCGACCACTCAGACTGTTCCATATCTTTTGATCTCCCTTGCATCCTTGAATGGATCCTCAGCATAGGCTCAAAGATTGTCCCCTACATTTTATACTGTTTGCATAATGCTTTTAGTTTTTCAGCAACTTTTTTCCTCTCCACACTTTAGTTTTATTCCATTTACTATCCTTCGCTGGCTGCTTTGGGGGTGATGTTGGATTCTTTTTTGAACCCTTGGTGATGAGAACACCACAGACTGTAGTGTGTCTCTATTTGACACCAGGAGCGCAGACACAGTCAGCCGTGTCTCCCTGATGAGTCCAATTCAGCGGACGAAAGGCCTAAGAGCAGGCGATACAAATAGATCTGTCTTCGAGAGGGTTTACAGTGGTTCCCTCATGCAGCTGGTGAAGGGTTTCTCATTATTTATAACATATTTCCCCCCATTTTTTTTTTTAAGTTCAAATTTTTACCAAGTCATTACTATGCTGACTGGAGAATTGTTAGCCTACACTTGTTTTCCCCCACTACTTAATTGTTCAGCATTATATACATTACGCTCTACATGTGATATTGTAGATATGCTATATATGTACATGGGGTGTGCATAAGAATAAGGTGGGATTGGGGAGGGGGGTATAGAGAGAAATGGGTGGAAGAGGTCGTGGGAAAGGAAAAGAGTTGGAATGATTCAAACTAATCCCTCAATATTTTTTCCACCCCCAGCCGGCATTATCACACCAATCCAACCACATTATCTCACTTACGACAATGATCATCATCCTGTAGTACTGTAGATATCACTTATGATAGTGATCATCATCCATCAGTCATAGATCAGTTCCTCTATTCCCCCAACTGGCATTAACATGCTAAGGCCAGCATACTATTCCACTTTTGTAAATGACCATCATCCCACACTACTGTGAATCACACACACCATGACATGGATAATCATCATCCATCAATCATTGTTTGTAAACCTCCTTCATTCCCCCAACCAGCATTATTACACCATGCCACAACATTATCCAACTTACATAACAATGATCATTATCCTACAATACTGTTGATCTCGAATGATACATGATCATCACCGATCAGTCATCGACCCCCCCCCTCCTCCACCTTCTTCCTGAACCGGCAGTATTATACTAATGACACCACATTATTTCCCTTATCACAATGACCATCATCCTACAGTATCTCACTTAACAATGATCATCATCATTAAAAAAAAAAAAAAAAATATATATAATATATATTATATATATATATATATATATATATATATATATATATATATACAGTGTGTGTGAGAGAGAGAGAATGGGTGGGTGTGTATGTGGGTGAAACCTCCCCACAGTTAGTTCATTATGACCATAATTCACCCATAATACCCTCCCCTCTCTACCCCCTCCCCACCCTACCCCACCCCCTTTCTTTTTCCCCAACAACACTATTTGCATGAATTTCTCACCCTCCACACACCCCATGCATACATTTGTGTGGGAGGAGAGATATGAACTCTTTCTTCTCCCCCCACCTCCCCCATTACCCTCTTCTATGCCCCCTCCATATTCTGTTTCCCCCCCCTCCCCAACGATATCTTACCACCCATTGATCATTTCCATTCTCTTCAATCATTACTGTCATTACCCACACCCCCACATACGACTACCCTCACATAACTACTATCATCACCGTGACCTCCCGATAAAATTGTTCATTTATTTATTTATTAATTCATTTATATCTTTTATATTCTTTATTTACTTCTTGTATCTTATTTCATTTATTTACTCATTTATTTATTATTATGATTTTTTATTAATTTAATATTATTTTAAACTTATTTTTGTGTTATGGGTGCAGACGAATGAATGTACAGCATACGACTTCCCTTTTTGCTGGTGGCCATCTTGGAAATTGCTAAAATACACAAATTTTCCTTTTTTTTTTAAATAGACCTGTATCTGGTTATGTTCAGGGCATGAAATTGTGCTTCTCAGTCAGATTTGGTGTTTGTAGCATTAAATAAACAATTTTGAAACATATATTCCAATTTTTAGGTCGGCCATTTTGAAAAATGCCAAAAAACCACGTTTTTTACAAATTTTTCATGGTAGCTCTAAATCAGGTTTTGTTCAAGACATAAAACTGGCCATCTCTGCCAAATTTGGTGCTTGTTGCATGAAGTGCATGATTTTTCGACATAGAACCCCCGCTATTTAGAATGTTAACTTTTTGCCTGTAGAACACGCAGTGCCGCAATCACAGGAGAGTCTGGCCTGTTGTTCAGTCGATGGACCCTATCAAAGTCAACATCTTCAGTCAAGCCTATTTTGTCTGTGATGAGGTCCCTAAGCACATTTTCACAGTCTGCCGAAGTCTCATTTTTTGTCCGAGGCAGTCCATAAAAGATGAGGTTGTTTCTCTTAGACTTCCCTCGAGATCGTCAGACTTCTGTTCTAAATCCTCCATCTTCTTTGTCAGGTCCTGGTTCTGCTTACGTATAGGGCTGACTTCCTCCGTGAACCCCTCAGCTCCTCCTGAATGGCAGCATACTCCTCCCGTAGGGCGTGCATGTCCTGCTTCACGGCGTCAAGCTTCCCGTCAAAATTACTCTCCATGGAGTTTAGCTTGCTCATGGCGTCGTGAAGCGACAGATCTCTCCCTGGTTGGTTGGATGCTCCGTCATGTGGATGGCCAGACCTCTCCAAGCTAGGTCGGCTAGTCAGTCGGGTCTGCCTCGTCTGCAATGAGTTTGGTCCCGGGTTGCGAGCGAGCGAGCGAGCGAGAGAGAGAGAGAGAGAGAGAGAGAGAGAGAGAGAGAGAGAGAGAGAGAGAGAGAGAGAGAGACAGACAGACAGAGAGACAGAGACAGAGACGGAGAGGCAGAGAGAAATAGAGAGAGATAGAGACAGAGACAGACAGACAGAGACAGACAGAGAGCGAGAGAGAGAGAGAGAGAGAGAGAGAGAGAGAGAGAGAGAGAGAGAGGAAGGAGAGAGAGAGAGAGAGAGAGAGAGAGGTACAGCAAAAAACCCCTTTCCCACCACACTCTAACCGATGCCTAAATATAACGCCAAGCGATAAAAACGATCCTGAATTGCCAAAAAACAATTCCTGCAAACCGTAGGAGAGATGGATAAAGTGGCGACAAGACACTGATAAAGACGATTCACTTGTCAAAGAACGCCCTGTTTTCGATTACTGCCGGGAACGGAGTGGAGAAAGGGGGCAAGGTGGGGGAAGGAGGAGGGAGTGGGGAAAGATGAGGTGGAGAGAGCACGACGAGGGGCGAGGGGACTCCTATAGCCTGAAGATGGGGTTTCAATTTCTTAGTCTGGGGTACGGTCGTAACATGGCATTAATATGTTGGTGAGGTGAAAGAGGAGCAAGCAACTGTTGAGTCGTTGATCGTTCTAACAATAAGCATCGGAGAGAAAAAGAGGGGGTAGGGGGGGGTGTAGGGGGGGACGGTCGGAGGGAGGGAGAAAAAGAGGGGAGGGAGAGGGAGAGGGAAGGAGGAAGCGAGGGACGGATATAAGGAAAGAGGGAGGGGGCGATAGAGAAAGGAAGAGGGAGGTGGGGGAGAGGGCGGGCAGAGAGAGGAGAGAGAGAGAGAGAGAGAGAAGAGAGAGAGAGAGAGAGAGAGAGAGAGAGAGAGAGAGAGAGATAGAGGGGGAGAGAGACAAACACACGGACAGATAGGCGGACGGACAGACAGAAAGAGACAGAGACATAAAGAGAGACATAAGTAGAAGCAGAGAGGGGAAGTGAGACAGGTAGGGGGGAAGGGGGGGGGGGGGTGGGGAGGAGAGAGAGAGAGAGAGAGAGAGAGAGAGAGAGAGAGAGAGAAGAGAGAGAGAGAGAGAGAGACAGACAGACGAGAGACGAGAGACAGACAGACATACACACACATACAGGGAGAAGGGAAACGGCAAGAGAAAGACGGAGATGGAGGGAGAGGGAGAGAGATGGGGTGGAGAAGGAAAGACAGCGACCGGAACATTAGAGAGAGAGAGAGAGAGAGAGAGAAGAGAGAGAGAGAGAGAGAGAGAGAGAGAGAGAGCGAAAAAGATAGAGACAGATCGGGAGGGGAAAGTGAGTAAGGGGGAGGGAGGAGATAAAACATCAAGATGTTAATTTAACTGCGTTCAAATCGTCGACATACCACCCTAAAACTGTTTTCCTTGACCTATTACACTCTACAGTGATGGACATTCCCGTCGTCGAGATTAGTTTCAGAGTTAACTCTCAATTTCACCTTAGTATTAAATAGAAAAAAAAACGCAATTTGAAAAGAGAGGGGACTAGTTACCGCCAAGGCACAGACAAACAGGGTACAGGACTAGACACAATGCATGTCGACCTCTTAGGTATTCTTAAGGTTTGGACAGTGACAAAGAACAAGAAACCACTTAGCTGCTATTAGCTGCTTCTCCTGTTCGTCTCGCAATCAAAAGTATAACGCGAGAATCTGGAAGTGCTTGCCATATTTTCATTATCTGGTATTAGTTTAGAACATACAAAGGAACTGGTTTAAACAATACGACAACAAATTTACTCTTACAGGTAGAGGCACATTATGTTCGAAATCTGGAAGTAACAGATTCCGAAATCCGTTCAACTCATCATCTGTACAAAAGAAAATGACTTATGCCATTACAACAAAATGGTATTGACTGAATGTAAATGCTCAAATGTATCATTTGTTCATATGTTTTGAACTAATACCATTTAACGAGAACAAGGCAAGCACTTCCAGATTCTCGCATTTGTGACTCCGATATATACCACTGATTACTTGTGTCACCAAAATAGCCATAAGGTATCACGAATTCCAGAATTTTATCTTCAAAGTGAACAAGTTCTTGCCTCCCAGAAAACGATCTTAGGGAATGAAAGAGAAATGGGCAGACAATGTGGTGATAAGTCAGTGATACAGACGTGCCATTTGTCAAAGTATGCCCTCTTCGGTTTCGGCGGGAACAGGAGAGAGAGAGAGAGAGAGAGAGAGAGAGAGAGAGAGAGAGAGAGAGAGAGAGAGAGAGAGAGAGAGAGAGAGAGATGGGAAGCAGGAGTGGGGAGTGGGATGGCGTGATGATGGCATGATGGTGTGGAAGGAGAGAAACCTTGGGGAGGGAGAAAAGGGTCCAATTTCTCGGACTGGAATACACATGTAACGTGAAATTAATAGGTCGGTGAGGTAGAAGAGGAGCAAGCAACTGTTCAGTCGTTATAATCGTGAGAATGGACAACAGAGAGAGAGAGAGAGAGAGAGAGAGAGAGAGAGAGAGAGAGAGAGAGAGAGAGAGGAGAGAGAGAGAGAGAGAGAGAGAGAGTGTGTGTGTGTGTGTGTGTGTCACACCAATGGGACGTGACGTTCTCTAAGAGAGAGAACGAGGGTGCCCGCAGACAAGAAAATTTATAAACAAAAGAAAATCCAGTGCCTTTTGCCTCTCTAAGATATTCAACAGACTCTGATTCGACAATCAAGAAATGATTTTTTTTGTATATATGGCTCTGTGTGTGTGTATTTGTTTGTTTGTTTGTTTTTTTGTAGTGCGTGATCCCTGGGTATGAATTGAATGTCCTTGCAGCGGCGATGACGAGTCCCAGAATAGGTGCTCCGCGGCATCAATGTAAGCAGGACGTCGGCGTAACAGGGCGTAACAGCAGGTCGAAAGCACAGCATACACACAGGTCGGGAACTACAACGGCAGCGACACTGGAACACAGGGCAACAGCGGAACGGCAGGACAGCAGAACGGGACACCAGGACAACAGGGCACCTGAAAGTTGTATTGCCTTGGGTAATGTCCACCTTGTAGCAACGTAGAAAACACGCCCAGGTACAATTACGTCTGTATGTAAAAAATAAAAATAAAACAAAATCAGTATATGTCGACATACAGACACACAAATGTATGACTTCCCTAGTGTGATGTGCGGTGTTTGTATGCCTAACTGTGGGCACAGTGATTACACATAGGTGCAGATGGAGATGAAACACAGGTGAAGATGACACCTTTAACAAAGATAAACCGATCCGCAACCGCATCGGATCTCCAAACCTGTAACGAAGGAAAATGATCAATTCCTTAACTGTGATGGTAGTCACGTTGATGACGTGAACAGAATAACATCGAAACTGCGGTGATGGCGCAGGTATAACCTAGAAGAAAATGCATGAGTGTGTAGGCATTTGATTCAAAATGTCTGGGTTTGTTTATGTACTGATGTGTGGTGTGCTTGACACTTTCCTTCTGCTGTGATAACTTCATGCTAACAAATGGATACGATTAAAACAACACGAAAGTATTAAAGTATTCATAGAATTAAAAACAAAATAAGTGTGCGCGCGCACTCGCGCGGGCTCATATGTGTGTGTGTGTGTGTGTGTGTGTGTGTGTGTGTGTGTGTGTGTGTGTGTGTGTGTGTGTGTGTGCGTGTGTGTGTCAAGTCAAGTCAAGTCAAAATTTTATTTAGAGATGGAAACATTGAATAAGCAGCATATCTGCTTTTTTACATCAAGCCATCTATGAAAAAAAAAATTAAATCGTGTACAATGCCTTTCATCGAAAGAAAAGTAAACATACCGTCTTACCCCCTCCCCTCTCCTCCCCTTTTCCCCACTCACTTCCATTCACGTAAAAGGTATCAATGCTCATTGCCGCCCTATGGTAACATTCACGAAGTGTATAACTTTACCAATGTATTTCTTTTCTGCACAGGATGGACATTTTTTTCAGTATGATGTGTGTGTGTGTGTGTGTGTGTGGTGTGTGTGTGTGTGTGTGTGTGTGTGTGTGTGTGTGTGTGTGTGTGTGTGTGTGCGAGCGCGCGCCCGCGCTTGCGCTTGCGCTTGCGTGAGTGTGTATGCATGTAGGTGTGGGTGTACCTTTTTGTTCAATGATACTATTTTTTATTTTCAATTATCGTCGGTCAATCATATCATTTATAACAGTATCATTATCCAAATGACACTGGCCATTGTAGTCATTTGACATATTTCAATGTAAGAACGGTGTATACTTCTTTCTCAGTTGCAAGTGTTGTTGAACTTGTAAAGTTTTAGTAACCTGCTTTTCCTTATTTTGTTTAGGTAATTTATTACATCATCTATTGTCCTTATAACAGTTGTAATATTCCTACCTTTAGTGTATCCAACTTCGTCTTCATCAATTAATCCATAAATAACGTTTCTGATAGTTCTGCCATAACTTTAGCCAAAACATTGTTGTCCGAGTTTGTAAAGTAATAGGTCTCCAATTATTAAGTTTGTCTCTGTGTAATTCCTTACCTTTGTAAATGAGAGTTATGATGCCTTGCCCATTAGTGAATGAGAGTTCTCCTTTTTGAAATGATTCATTGAATGAACTGGTAATCATGCAGCTTATTTTGTTTCGAATTTGTTTTTCTCAAGAATTCTGTGGTTAATCCATCACTGCCTGGGGCTGAACCATTTTTCATCTTCCTTAATAAACGTGGTAGTGGTTTCTGCTAAGGTGATCACACCTTCACATAAATCAGCATCGTTTTTGTCTTCTTTTTTTTTTAAATTTTTTTTTTTCAATTTTCGTCTTTCATAAATGAATTGGCAGCATCTTTAACATCCGCACTGTTTGTCCGCTACTTGTTCCTGTAATATGTCTCTTTGATCAGTTATGATTTCTTTTGATTCCTTACACAGTCTAGTAATAATCTTTTCTTACTACGCGCTTTCCCTAAAGTTCAAAAACATTTACTGTTTTTTCCCTTCTTCAATCCGTTTCATTCTAGCTCTGATCTGAGCACCCTATAGTTTTCTCCATTTGTAGAAGTTCTATTTTCTGTTTTACTACCAGATAATTAGAATGTAACTGTTTTGAGGATCAGTCATTAGTTTTTCCTCCAAGTCCTTTAACTGCATTTGCAGCGTTAACGATTCGTTTCGTTTTTGACACGATAACGATTTACCAAATGCGGCGCAAAAGCTTCTAATTTCTACTTTACATTGCTCCCATTTTACATCACATCTTACCTCTTCGTTTTCCTTGAGAAAGTCATCTAAGAATGTGTTCAATGTTTCAACAAATGAGTTGTTTTTCAAATAACTGTTGTTAAACGCCAGTATCCTGGACCACGAAAAAAACTACTATCATCGTTTATTTCTAACATTACGCCCTTATGATCCGGGCCTTGGACAGTTACGTAGTCAGATGACGAGCAAAGAACAAAGATGTAGAATGTTTTCAGAAGAAAAACCGTAATCTAGTCGACGTGCAATGAATGGATTTGATCTACACGAAGTTAACGATTTTTCAGTTGGATGATGCAATCTCCAAACATCAGTTAAACCCAAAGCATTTATTGTTTTGTTTAAGGCTTCAGTTTCTGACTTGTCATGGGGTTTACCGGATATCTAGGTTTGTGTTGAGTGAACAGTTCAAATCACCTAAAAGTATGAGGTCTCCATTCAAAATCATTCAAGATTTTAAACAAATATTTCCTTTTCAAACTATTTTAGATCCCTGGCGTTCAAAGAAATTATATGTAGTTTTCCCATTATTACAAATGATCCAGCGCATAATCAAAGAACAAGGGTTTATCTAAAGAAAATAAGAAACAAAGAAGGGGGGGGGGGGGGGGTTAGGGGGAAGGAAAAGGAGGGGGTGCAAAGGATGCAAGGAAAATCGGGATAGAAGGTAACGGGGCTTAAGAAGCATAGGGGAAGGGGACTTAGGCCTGTCAAGAAATAGAAAACAAAGATCACATCCAAAACAGGGCGGGGGGGGGGGGGGGGGGGGGGGGGGGGGGAGGGGCGGGGGAGTCACACCATTAAATGGAAACAAGACATTTTATATTTTAAAAAAGTCAAATCATTAAAGATAACAATCAACAACGAAGACACTTTGTACATACACTAAATGACATGTTGCACAGTTCATTGACATCCTTAAGACGGGTTGAGAACGACAGCAATCTCGCTTATTTTAATACTTTCAGATTTTGTTGAAAGTGAAATAAAATGTGGGGAAAAAAATAACAACAAATACATAAGAAAAAGGTCGTGTGGGTAAAGAGACACTGCTGCATGGGCAGTTTGTGTCCGTTGTCGACAGTGTGTACAATGCTCACTGCATGGGTCGCCATATCTACATGGAAAAGCTGGTATGTCATAGACTTTGACCTGAAAAAAGGAGTATAACAGAATTTATAGAACGTTAATTAAATCTTCATTATCTTCCTCCTCCTCATCTTCGTCGTCGTCGATGTGATCATCATCATCATCATAGGTGACTGACAACAGTGTACATTTTGGGGAATGGAACCTTCAGATCACCGATGACGGTACTTACCGGTGACAGGCGGGCGCCACACACACTGCACTCCGCATCCGTTCACGTACTACTGACGTCACCCACACGCGTGCGCACATACACGCATACACATAAACGCACAAATGCATACACACACGCACATGCGTCCACGCCCACATACAAAGACACACACATATACACAGATATATGTACACATATATTATGCAGATACTTGTGTGTGCTCACACAAACCACAAACCACACACACACACACACACACACACACACACACACACACACACACACACACACACACGCACGCACACATACATACACACACACACTCGCACACACACACATGCACACGCACTTCTGCACACACACACACACATACCACACACACACACACACACACACATCACACACACCACACACACACACACACCCCACACACACACACTCCTCTGGAATATTATCTTGTTTGACAGCCAGAGAACTTATTATTGTACAGCTAGTCTGCTGAATAGACACATTTTTGTATTGTTACATTTTTGGTTGTTCACTTTCCCTCAATTTTTTCACATTTTTGTTTGGCTTGTTTATATTATGAAATGCTCTTTGTCAGAATAACTATGCTCATAAATAGATATTCATATATTGTCCAAGATATTATCAACTATATCTATAAATCATATCTTTGTGACAGTAAGGGTATGAAAAATGATAGAAACGACTACAATCTGCATAACTACAGTTATGCCTGTAAATTCAGTTTCTTATGGAGCTAGATCCAAACAGCCGCTTCACAGTGTTTCAGTGGAATGCAAGGTCTATTTCCTCAAACCTATTATCTTTTGAAAGTCATGTTCTGGAGAAAGGCTATAGTGTTTTAGCGCTCCAGTCATTGAATGTGGAAAAGAAAAAGCTTTCCAATCTTAAGAATTATTACTATCCACCTCTTTACAGTATCAGTGAGGTAAATAAAAAGGTGCAAACTGCTATCTATATTAGACTTGACCTTGAGTTTACAAATATTAGCCCACTTCCAGTGCCGTAGATAAACAAGGTGTGTTTGCTACAGGAGCTGTCATCAAAGTAAATAAGGAATCGGTTTATAATGTTCTGTCTGTATACTATCCTAATGGACCTAAAGAGGATGACACAGATTGGGTAAAACATGCTGATTTTACAAAGAGGAAGTGGATTATTATGGGTGACTTTAATGCTCATGCGCCCTTTTGGGACACAAGTTGTAATAAAGTGACATCAAATAGAGTTGTTGAAAATATTGTTGATTCAAGTTTAATTTTATTAAACGACGGTTAGAATTACGAGAATTCCTGATGTAGTTACTCACAAATCTAGTGCAATAGATCTATCGCTTGTTTCCCCAAATATAGCAGTAAACTATAAACTGGTCCACAGTAAAAGATTGTTTAGGGAGTGATCACCTTCCCATTACAATCCTTTTTAATGAAAATATATCTGATGAACCGTCTGCCACTGAATGTAAAATTCCAAAATTTAACTATAAATTGGCCGACTGGGAAGCCTTTCAAACTTTTCTTCTGTCACAAAATACATCACAATAGAGGATGATGATCTAGATATATTTTATGGTAATTTCTCAAAAGTAGTGTTATTAGCAGCTGAAAAGACAACATAAATATAAAAAGATTGGAAAATATGTAGGCAACGTATGGCGGACAGAAGAATGTAGACTCACTGTACAGTCAAAGCGAAAAAGCTACAAAACATGGATAAGAAATAAGTCAGAAGAAAACTTTATAATCATGAAACAAGAAAAGAATAAATGTGCTAAAATAATTGCTCAAGCTAAAAGAAAGTACTGGGTTGAGTTTTGCGAAGCGAAGTATCGGAATCAAAAGATTTATTTAAGTTTGGAAAAAAGTTAAAGAAATGAAAAACTGCTATAAAAGTCAGTCATACCCTATAAAGCTACAAACTGATTTTCCTTCTGCTTTGGATAAAGCTGAAGCTTTTTCTGGTTTATTTTCAGCTTGTAGTCAGTCTAAAAATCTTCAGCCAGAAAGCCTTCATCACAGAAACAATGAGGAACAAAAAGATGATTACATGGCTCCTTCACAAGAAAACGAACATTTCCTGAACTCACCTTTACTGTTGTCAGAACTAACAGAAGCATTAGATTCTATCCCTTCACATGATTCAGCTGTTGGCCTTGATGGAGTGTCCTACCAACTCATGAGACATTTACCTTCTTCGTGGAAAGTATTACTGCATTCATTATTCCAAAAATGTTGGATTAATGGCACTATTCCAAGAATCTGGAAAAGTTCGGTAGTAGTCCCAGTACTCAAGGAAGGTAAACCGAGGACATCTTTACATAGTTACAGACCCATAGCTCTAACCTCTCATGCTGGTAAACTTTTAGAAAAAATTATTCAAAAACGACTGTTGTATTACTGTGAAAAAATGGCGTGATTCCTGTTCAGCAAGCGGGCTTTCGAAAAGGTCGTTTGTACCACAGACCATTTAGTAAAACTGACCAGTCACATTAAAAAACAATTCTCCCGCAGAAAAAGTACTTTGGCTACATTTTTTGATGTCAAAAAAGCCTATGACTGCGTATGGCACGCAAGGCTACTTTTCAAATTAAAAAATGTTGGTATTTCTGGGAGAATGTTTGATTACATTAAAAGCTTCCTAACAGAAAGAAGCATATGTACACGAATTGGAAGAACTTATTCATCCTTTAGGAATGTAGATATGGGTATTCCTCAGGGATCAGTTATTGCTCCCATGTTGTTTACAATCCTAATCCATGATCTTCCCAAATCTATGTCAAATGCTACGCATGTAGTTCAATATGCAGATGATATTGCTATTTGGATTAACTGTACATTAAGGAAACATTCAAATAAAAGAACAATAATCTTTGTACAGAAGATGTACCAAAAGGAATTGGATAGATTATCTATGTATATGAAGAACAACGGATTAGAACTATCTGGAGAAAAAACATGTCTTATGTTGTTTAACAATGGTGAGAACCCAAAGGTGCTACCCTTGCTTTTGCTAGATGGTCAGATTCTAGAATATAAACAAAAAGTTAAATTTCTGGGGGTATTTTTAACCCCGAAGCTGAACTGGAAAACACATTGATAAAACAAGAAAAAGTTTGAACGTTCTTAAAATAATATGTTGTCAACCATGGGGTCAGGACTGTCATACACTTTTACATCAATACATCTCGTTAGTCCGATCGAAATTGACATATGGGCAGGAAGTGTATTTCTCTGCACCTAATTCTCTTTTAAAGAGATTGCAAAGCTTGGATTGTAAGGCCATGAAATTAGCTCTGGGAGTTCCAGTTCATACAAACACTTATAAATGTTATAAAGAAACAAATATCTCACACTTAATGAGAAGCGAATATAGGATGTGTCCAAATATATTGTCAGAAGTCTTTCTGTTGAAAATTCAGTTACTGAAGAAATACTGATGGATTCCAGTGAAGATTTTCCTAAGAGTTCGAAAAACATATCATACATCCAACCAATTAGAAACTACACATCTGACTTTATGTCACATTGTGATATTGATATTACTGCTATACCAAAATTTCCTGCGGTACCTTCAATGCCTCCTTGGGAGCACCTAAACGCTTCTTTTGATTGCGAATACACTGTGTTAAAGAAAAGTGATAATGTAAATATCTTAACAACTGAAGTTCGTGAACATTTAGAAAACAGCTATCCAAATCATTTAAAAGTGTTTACAGATGGGTCGGTAATGGAATCCTTGACAGTGGTTCTGGCTTTATAATACCAACTTTAAATGTCAGGGAATCATATCATTTAGGAAAGGGGTTTTCATTTTATACCTCAGAATTATATGCAATACTGAAGGCTTTAATGAAACATATATGATACACCAATTGCTTTATATAAAATCCTATTGTGTGTTGATTCCAAATCTGTTTTGCAATCACTAGAGCGTTGGGACTGCAAAGCTAGAAAAGATTTGCTTTTTGAAATAAAGCATGTATTGCATTGTTTCATAACTTAGGTATAAGAATTGATTTTTGTTGGGTCCCATCTCACTGTGGTATAAAGTGGAATGAAATAGCAGACAGTCTTGCAAAAGAAGGAGCAAATAGAAACGCTGAAAATTTAACCCAAAGTCCCTTAGATTTGTCCTCTTGTGAATAAATCCAAATTATGGAAAAGTACATACATAAGCAGAATTTTAGTAAAAAAGTGACTACTTTACCATCGTGCCCTAGGCACATTGTTAGATTAATTCATAAATTAAGGCTGAATACCTGGAACACTAAATATTCTCATGGTATTACTTGTGTCTGCGGGAGAAACATTTCCGTACGTCATCTTTTGTTTGAATGCTCAGTGTTGACCTCACTCTATCAGGAGGAAGGTATTGAGATGAATAACTTTGATAATGTCAACACTGTCTTATATGGTTCATGTGTTGCTGAAATTGCCATGGTTATTTCGCAGTCACAGGTTGCAAAACTTTTATAAAGATCGCAACTTTGTGTACCTTTAGGGTATTTCCCTTATGTAAATATGCATATGTCAGATGTGGGTTTGAAAGAACTAGATAAGTTGAGTGAGTGTAAAAGGTTGGGGTTTTAAAAAAAATTTTTTTTAACAAGTGTCTAATATCATCTGACGATGAAAAGACATTAAACAAACCTCTGAACGAACTGAACACACACACCACACACACACACACCACACACACACAACACACACACACACACACACACACATTCGCGCACACATACACACACAAACACGCACACATGCATGTACACACACACACACACCACACACACACACACACACACACACACACACACCACACCACACACACACACACACACACTTATGCGCACACGCACACGCATGGGTCCGTGCCCACACATCACACACACACACATGTATACATTCACTACACACACATACCAAAAAACAAAACAAAACAAAACGAAAAGAAAACAATGTTGGTAGGCACTCAAGGTTTGACCAGCGCATTGACTAATGCGTAGGTCAGACATCTGCTAAGTCGTAGCTACGAAACTTTTCTTCAATTCTCTCATCTTATTGTTAATTCATCTATCCATCAGCTTCAAATCATGCGCAGTGTGGTCTCAAAACATAGCGGATGTGGTGTAGCGTATATGGACTAGTCCGAACGCAGTGACGCCTCTTGATGAAACTGAAACTGAAAACTGATGTCACCGTTGTCATCCCCCAGAGCAGCTACAAAAGATGACGCCCCTACCCTCCCCTGGTCCTCCACCGGCCCACCAATGTCACGCGCCAACAACGGGAAACCCCCCCGCCCTGGTTCCTGGAGGGACATAGGATCACGGAGAACGTGTATTCCAGCAGCCATCCCTGCCCTCAGCACAAGTTTGTGGACACTGTGGGCACAGTGACCCTCGACGCAGCCAGGAGGTCTCTGGGCGGAGGACAGAGTGCGGTGCCATCAATGAGTTTATGGAGAAACCCTACATCACCTTTGCCACTCTGGATGTGCAGTATGCCCCCAAGGTGACGAAGAGCATCAGCATGAGCCAGACTATTAGGGAGTACGAATACGTCTGCTGTTCCTGCTCTTTGGGGTGGCTAACCCCCCCCACACAATCTGGGGGTGGTTCTGGAACAATCAGCAACTGGAAGAGGAGACCGGGTGTCGTATATAATACTGTCGCCGTGGAATTGTATCGCAGCGATAGCATTTCACGTGAAATATTGTTGCAGCAACAATATTTTCTGGAAAAAAATTGTTCGCGCGACAACTTTTCACGAAAAATGTCCTATAGATATTGTAGCTGTCCATAAAATACTGTCGCTTGAAATTTTGCGACAGTTTTTGCGACAGGACACTGTGAAATAATGTAGTCAGTGAATGCTGTCGCTTGCGACACATTTTCACGTGAAATCTTACGGCTAGAGTTAACATTCCTGTGAAATATGGTCGCAGCGTTAGTATTTCACAGCGACGATTTTTTCTGCAAAGTGAAGAAAACGTCGCCGCGGTTGAGCGTCAACATATCAGAAAATAATGCAGCCTGCCATGGAATAAAAAAGGTGTCGCAAGTGATTTTTTTTAAAAATCATAGATGTTTTTGACGAAAGTCAAATTTCCATTCGTGTGTGTGTGTGTGTGTGTGTGTGTGCGTGCGTGCGTGCGTGCGGTGTGTGTGGTGGTGTGTGTGTGTGGGTGTGTGTGTGTTTGTGAACGAGTGTGTGTGTGTGTGTGTGTGTGTGTGTGTTGTGTGTGTGTGTGTGTGTGTGTGTGTGTGTTTGTTGTGTGTGCTGTGAAATGTGATGTTTTTTTTTATCAATATCGTAGGCCTAGGACATTCAGCACAACGAAAGTAGGGGAAGATTGGGTAAGTTGGAACTCCTAAGAAATGCAGCCCTACCCCTTGACTAATTTTACTTCACTCAATGTTAATTATTTGTAAAGCTTACCATAAAAGCTTCATATAGTACAGCGATCAAATGGCTATCTTTATTTCAAAAAGTTCTATATAAGAAATCATAAAATTCTTGAAGAAAAGGAAGCCCACTTTATACATAATTTCGTGTTAAGTGGACCAGAAGTGGTAAATATTGGGCCACGGGCCTATATTAACCGACATGCATTATTCATAAACCCAAACCCAATATTGTTTGTCTGTTGGCCATATAAGATGTGTGAGCTTGTTCGATAACCCATTTAATGTCACCTAAGTTCTCAACACATTCATAAATTAAACTTAAAGAGTAAATGATTATCCTTAATTGTCAGAACAGAAACACAAACAAAATAGAGTCTAAAAGCTAATACAAGCCAAATCGCAGAAGAGACGGTTTCAGTTGTCTTGCTTTAATTGCAGTGCTTCTAGGGCACTTAAAATCATGAATTTACAAACGAGTCAAAGTAACCCATTTTAGTCACACGTAACCCAAAAGTTATCAGAGGCAGAGCTTCAGGCATCATTTGGCTTTGTTTTACTGCAGTTCGTTCAAGGCATTCAAAGCTCCAAGGAAGCCGTGATTTAAAAGTATTTAAAAGGATCATCCATTTCTTTTGTAAAGCTTTTATCTAGTTTAATGAAATAAACAACGCAGAAAAAAAAAGCAGAACGTAACGTTCAAAATGGGTTTTCTTTCATTACGCTCGTTTTAAGGTACCTATGGCATAAATATAATCATGTTCAACATGTGAAACATAACACATTTATATAAATCATCTTTTGTTTTGGATGGCTTCTTTTAAAAAAGACAAACGAATTAATGTTCGAAAACAAAAAAAACATTCAAAGCATCGTCAATATTTGGAAATGTTTCTTCTAAACATAAGCAGTAGCCATCGTGGAAAACAAAATGGTACAGACGAAATTATTGTCTTACAGCATTTATAGCATGATTCTGACAGCTTGTCAATCACATTTCTTTTCCCCAAACGTTTTTAAACCTGCCACTCCTCCTCACAGCATCTCCTTTTATTTCATAATAATAATAATAATGGATATTTCTATAGCGCAAATCCTAGATTAGCTCTAAGCGCTTTACAATACAAGGACTAACGAAAACACGCACGCACGCACGCACACACACACACACGCGCGCGCGCGCGCACGCACACAGACACCACACACACACACACATACATACACACAACAACACACACACACACACACACCACACACACACCACACAGACACCACACACACACACACACACACACACACACCACACACACACACACACACCACCACCACACACACACACACACTCACACACACACACACACACACACACACACACACACACACACACACGGCGCGCGCGCCGCACGACACAAACCGCATACTCAGGCACGGGAAGCAGATACGCACAGCACACACGGGAAAGCAGACACGCACAACCACTCACGCGCACCTTCGCACACACGCACTCACACAAACTGACATCTGTGTATGACCGGGACTTTGAATTATCAGCCGAAATATACAGTAAAAAGATGAGTTTTTAGATTCGTTTTAAAAACTGGAAAAGAGTCACAGTGCCTGATGTCGTGTGGAAGAGAATTCCAAGTTTTAGGAGCCAGGGAGGAGAAGGATCGATCCCCCCTTCTTTTGCATTGAATCTGGGAGGAACCAGAAGCAACGAGTCAGAAGACGAGCGAAGGGTTCTAGCTGGGCAGTATGAGTTTAGAAGGTCAGACAGATAGGCTGGAGTTCCAGATTTAACAGCACTGAAACAGAGGCATGCGATTTTATATGTCACCCTGGCTTTGACCGGCAACCAGTGAAGTCTGCGTAATAATAGTTGAGAGTGTTCTTTGAAGGGAGCTTTGAGGATTAGTCTAGCTGCACAGTTTTGAACCTGCTGAAGTTTTTTGGTGAGGTAGTCATGAAGGCCTGCTAGTAGAGAATTACAGTAATCGAGACGCGAAAGCACGAGAGAAGTGGTGAGAGTTTTGGTTGCTTCAGTGGTAAGGAGATGTCGGATAGCACCTATACGTCTAATTTCCAGAAAGCATATTTTACAGAAATGGTTCACCTGTGCCTTCATATCAAGATCGCTGTCGATAAAGACACCAAGGTTTTTAACCTTTTCTGAGAAGGGGATAACAGTACTGCAGATCAGAAGCGAAGAATTTACAGAAAGAGCGGGTATTTTGCTCCTGGTAATCTGAACAGTGAGGCTTCAGTTTTGTCATGGTTTAGCTGAAGTTTGTTTTCAGCCATCCAGTCCCGAACGACGGACACACATTCAGACAATTCGCCCTTCATTTGGTCGAGATCAGAGGCTTTCCCCGAGCGTCTTAGCTGGGTGTCGTCGGCAAACATCTGGTGAGGACAGGAGTGAGTTTCAAGGATCTGAGAGAGAGGATGCGTGTACATTACAAAGAGTACAGGTCCAAGGACGGAGCCCCGTGGAACCCCAGATTCCAGCTTGGCTAAACGAGATCTGACGTTGTTGACAACGACTGACTGGTGTCTATCTAGATCTGACAGGTGTGACTTGAACCATTGAAGGGCTGTTCCTGTAACGCCGAAATAGTGCTGCAGACGTTGCACAAGAATGGAGTGATCAATTGTGTCGAAAGCAGCGGATAGATCGAGTAGAGCAAGGATAGAGACCTTTTGTTCATCGGCAGCGACAAGGAGATCATTTACAACGCGAAGAAGAGCAGTTTCGGTACTGTGACAGCACGGTAGGCAGACTGAAAGGGATTTTGAAGACAGTTAATCTCGAGATGGGATAGGAGCTGTGAGAGAACGACTCTCTCTATGAGTTTGGAAACAAGGGAAGATTTGAGACTGGACGGTAGTTTTTCAGCTGATTTGGGTCCATACCAGCCCTTTTCAGTAGAGGCCTGACAAGAGCGAGCTTGTGTTCCTTTGGAAACTCACCAGACTGAACAGACTCATTGACAAGGAGGGTAAGAACGGGAATGAAGTTTGGTAAATTATTGTATCTAACTAGCCGCAATTCTTAAACATTCAAAGATTTTGGTCAAAAGAAGCGACTATTGCCTCCCATTTCAAACAAGGAAAGATCAGATGTTGCAGAGTGACTGTCTTTGACGCCTTTCAACAGTCACAGAATATACAAACAAGTTCAAAAAGTTCCGAATCGTTTGACACTGACGTCATATTTTTATTTTTATTGTATTCATTTGATGCTCTCTCTCTCTCTCTCTCTCTCTCTCTCTCTCTCTCTCTCTCTCTCTCTCTCTCTCTCTCTCTGTGCGCGCGCGCGTGTATTCCCGTATTTGTAAAAGCCATATAAACATACACCGAGAAACTGACGGACGTTAGAAATTATGCTCTACTTTTCTACTACATGGTGCATGCACACACACACGCACGCAACGCACGCACGCACGCACACACACACACACACACTGCCGACAAGGCTGGATCTTGAACTTCTGAAGTCTTGCGGTAGAAGACAGAACCGAAATTTTCAAAAGATGAAGTTCCTTTTGACCAAGATCAAAGACATGAGTCCGTTTTGTGATGCCGCGAAGTTAAGAAGTAAAAAGGTCACATAGTCCAATTAGGTCGAAGCGGTTAAATAGCTAATAACGCAAATTTCTCAAATATCATTGTCATAATTATTTCTCTTTGTTCGTTGTACACTATTTAGGCCTATTAATAATGAGCAGTCCAAAGCTGCAACTTGTAATAAGTATACTATAATGCCATGGGACTACTACACATCATTTTCGTTTTTCCTTTTTTGTTTCTTCCTTAAAATAAGATCCAAATCAGAAATTCGGAGACATTTAAGGTAGAAGGAAAGGAGTTTTAAGAGTTGGGTTTAGCATGTAATGAATTAGGATATCCATAACATAAGAGTGCGGTTATTATACGGCTTCGTGTCTCTCGTTGTCTTCCCATGACTATCCATATGTCTTCCCATGACTATCCATATTGACATTCACATAGCCCCGTCACCCTATTATGTAATATTATGGGGATAATTGTATGATTTGTTCCCTCGGCTTTGACCTCCTCTCTGCCCCATCCATCTCTGACCTATCATACCTTCTTCAATGGTTTGTGTCCCTTCTGTACTGTAAGTGAGTGCATGAGTGAGGAAATGTATATGTGTGAGTTTGTGTGCGTGTGTGCCCACGCATGCGTGTGTACATGCGTCTCTCTCTCCTCTCTCTCTCTCTCTCTCTCTCTCTCTCTCTCTCTCTCTCTCTCCTCTCTCACCCACACACCCACACGTGGAACACGAAAACGCGCATGCGCGGGCATGCACAAACTCAAACACGCACATACACTTCTACAAAGAGATTATTGTGTAACTTGCAGGGTTTGTGGGAGAAGTCTAAGAGTCTTCTATTCAATTGTCTAGGGAAAGAGTATCACCCCACGAGAAGATGTTCAGATTGGGTGGGGTATGTAAAGTGATAGCTGACACGGGGGTATCCTTGGGGAGAGAGAGAGAGAGAGAGAGAGAGGAGAGGAGAGAGAGAGAGAGAGAGAGAGAGAGAGAGAGAATGAGAGAGAGAGGGAGAGAGAGAGAATGAGAGGGAGGGAGGGAGGGAGGGAGAGGAGAGGAGAGAGAGAGAGAGAGGAGAGAGAGAGAAGAGGGGAGAAGAGGAGAGAGAGAGAGAGAGAGAGAGAGAGGAGAGAGATGCGTGATTGTCATGTGACGTAGCCTCACATCAAGGCATGTGACGCTCCATCACATGTAGTTAGTGATATGAATCATTTCCCATGCCACTACTAAAAAGGAAGAATATTCATGTGGCTTGACTAGTGTAGCGGGCGTCCCCAAATAATTGTGAGAATGACTCATTAAAGAAAAAAACGTGGTCATTGGGTGAAAGTGACCACTGAGAGATAGTTTAATAAGGGCTGGTAAGGTGCTGGTCATGTGTTTTGAGCACTGAGTATGCACTCACTAGGAGGAGGGAGGAAAGAATCAGTTTTAGCCCAGCAGATGGCCTAGAGACTCGAACCTGTCAGGACGCTGGTCCTCACTGCTGACCAGTCATTACCAGGTGAGCCATAGAAAATTGGGGAAAGCTACAGGGGAAAACCTAAAGAAAAGAGAAAGAAAGAATTCATAATTAAATTGGGAAGCAGGTTACTTACACGAACTTATTCGTTGTTTCAGCCCTTCGCCCTTCACCTTTCACCCCGTGAGGTGGTTAAAGATGGCCATGGTGTGGGGAACACACCGGTAGTTCACCCCCAGCAATTAAAAGACTCCAGGGAGAGGATTTGGGAAAACTCATCATCTCTCCAGTGACAGGAAAGTCAAGGGAGAGGAGTCGGAACTCATATCTCCATGCGGGAGAATTCAAGGGGCGATACGATGTCTGAGAGAGACAAGGAATCATGACAGTATGGAGCGAGTCTTATCTTTGATGCAGGCATGGCATCACTGATGGCAGGAATGATTTATTCTCCGGGTCTGGATCTTGGGCTAATGTAATGGGGAAGGCCATGATTTTATAGAATCTTGAATGAATTAGTTTATCTCTCAGTGAAAGAGAGATACATGTATAAAATCCTGTTTATAAATTGTTTGATGTGATTTAGTAAAGTGTTTTCCCCGAAGGAGAGGGGGAGAAGAAAAAACATTCGGTAGTCCCGCCTTTTGGTTGATTGGAAAGATTGCGTGTGCGTATGGAGTAAATGCTGTCATGAATGCGTGTGGGCAAAAGTGACAGTGTGACAGTGGGGGACCCCGACGTAGCGCCGTTGTTTCCCCCGGGAAAAAAAAAAGAAAGATTTCATTTGTGCCCTTGGGCCTAAAAAAAAAAGATTTTGATTTGTACCCTCAAGGGTTTGAGAGAAGGAAAAAAAGAGGACAGATTTGTATTTATACCCTCGGGGCCTGAAAAAAAAAGATTCTATTTGTACCCTCAAGGGTTTGAGGGAAGAAAAAAAAAGAAAAGAAAGTTTAATTGTTTACTGTGTATTTGCAATTTTTTCTGTTTATGTGTGTGAGTGAGTTTATTTTCAGTGCGAGTGAGAACTTCTCTCTTATTTCTGACTCTCTTTTTGCTAGTGTTTTTTGTTTGTTTGTTGATTCCTTATTTTGTCCTTTCCCTGATCGGTGAGCCCCACCGCTTCTCGCTACATTGAGCGGTTAGTTCGAGAGTGGGAGCACCGTGATCGCCCTTATAGGTTTATTTTTTTTTTTTCCTTTCTCTGTCCTATCGTTTCATTCAAATAGTCTCCTTTTCCCAGATTTGAACCGACCTTGTCTCCTTCAACGGACAGAGGTTGAAAGTGCGGGGAAAACCCTAATAAACTTTTCTATTGTTTTTTTTTGTGTTGTGTTTTCCCTTCTTTGCGTTTGGGTGAAATGTGCATTTATTGATTTATTGTTAATCATTTTGTATTATTTACTGTAGTGTTGTGTATATTGTGCGTGATTTGTTTTTTCCCGTCTCCATTTCACGGGAGACAGTGCCCACTAGGTGCTGTCTGAGGGCTTCTTTTGCTTTCTTGATTTCTTCTTACTGTTCCGATCCTGTGTACCCTTTTCATTTCCTTTTCACCAAACTTTTTCAAACCTCTTAAACCTTCTCCTCAATAAGCCCCCTATCTAGTTTTCTTTCTACATTTTCATCTTTTAGGTTTGGATTTCCGCTAGTTTGTTTTCTTCCCCTTTTTTTAATTGTTGTGATTCCATTTTATTTGTAAATTTATATTCATTTATCGTATAATTTTATTTATCGTTTTGTAAATTCATTGAAATTAAGTAAGAAAGACTGACAACAAGAACATTTAAGAACTAAAACTTTATAAAGAATTTTTTTCAGAAACCATATTGTTTTTTTTCCTTTCTTAGGAAAAAACAGATTAGCATTGAACGTCAATTTTTTTTTTAAAATTACAAATTGATACCTGTTTTCGAGAACAAAATTCTTCTGGAAAATACATTCCTTTGGTTTCATATCAAACCTTTGTGTTAGTAAAGCTGTTTTCTTTTTACACGGAAATTGAATTCTTTTTTTGTTTTAAAATTATAATTACGTTTGTGAAACATAATAACATCTCATATATCGCCTTATTTTTATTTCATACTTAAGATTGTTTTGTGTTTATATCTGTTGACGGTTCATAATGGATGATTTTGAAAAAATATGTTCAACAAGCGGAACGCTTGGGTTTTTGATGGAGAAAAACTATGTGCAACAATGTATAGACAGGGCAACGGGCTAAGAGAAAAAGAAGGAAATCAAAGGAAAGTAGAACTAAGTTTGAAGATAAAAGACTACAGAGGGAAGCTGAAGAAAAAAAGACTACAGAGGGAAGCTGAAGATAAAGAACGCCCAATTTAAGTTGAGGCAGTTAAAACTAGAGACTGATGCTGAAATTAAAAAGATTACGGGCATCGAGAAAAACCTCCACCAGCTCCACCAGTCGGTTCCGCAAGTGCGCCTCAATCAAAATCACATATATTCCAAATTTCCCGCCTTTCGAGGAAAAACGGATGACGTCAATAGTTTCTTTTCCGCTTTGAAAGTCACGCAACGCCCTTGGGGTTTGGGCCCAAAGGAAAAGTGGACATTGTATATTGCGTCGTTGTTTAAGGGTAGCGCTTTGGCACTGTACCTCACCCCTTCGGGGCGAAAAAAATTAACTTGGGATCATTTTGAAAGAACTCCTCAAGAAATTTCAATGTTCTGCCGATCGTTTTCGCGAACGTTTCCCGTTCTGTGCGCCCTGACAAAGGAGAATCATTTCGTCGTTTCAAATTTCGTATAGTCATTGTTTTGATCGATGGATCGATTATCAAAAACGAACAAAACTTTTCAATCACTGCGAGATCTCCTTAGAGAACAACTTTTACAGAGCGTGAGCAAAGATCTGCCACTTTCCTTAAAGAAAGCAATTTAAAGCGTTGAGGAAATGTGTCAGAGGGCTGATCAGTATTGAAATCGCTCACCCAGATAAGGCGTGGCTAGGAAAGGAGAATTTTCTATCTTTGAGTCTCTTTGCGTCTGTACTATCCCATGGGGACAGGGAAATTACAGAAAAGGAAATTGTGGGTCATTTCTTAGTCCTCAAGGATATACTTATCCTAGGAACGGACGGGGAAATCTTTCCGCGTTTGAGTGACTTTGGGTCAGTCCCAAAGTACCCCACCGCCGAAAAACCCGTTGCTCCTCAGCAAACGTTCCGAGGTCGGGGCAACGACCACCGCGTAGACCTTTTGGGCCATTTCGTGGACAGAACCGAAGTTTACAAAATCATTCAGTTGCCGATCAGACAATGCGATTTTTTCTTTTGTGATTGCAATTCCATTTGAAAAAGAATTGCCCTTTCAAACCAAATGATTCAAAATCCGCATTAGTCTCCACTGATTGTGAAGAAGGCCTTGTTTTGGCACCACACAATCGGTTGATGGACTGATGTTAAAAAACGGAGCCATCAAGGGATTTGCAGGCTTGGGTTTTTGCGAGACACTGGGGGCACCACCCTGGTGTAAGAAAATCTTTCGTGCTTCAAACCAGTATCTCAACACTGTCCAAAAGTGTAGGTCGTTTGGAGGCAAGATTGAAACGTTTCCGCTGGCGAAAATTTTCCCGGGTCGATACCCGACTACCCCGGATTTTCACCGCCTGTGTTATCGATAACCCAGTCTGCGACTTGGATCTTGGGCAATTGCCAGTGTCCTACAGTACATGGTGGTGCTGGAGGATCGTTCATTCCTTGTCTTGTGAGTACAGATCAGACATCATAGAGCAGTGGAAAACTAAAAAGCCGCTAAAAGTCTCAAAATGGATAAAACCCCAATAACCCCAGATGATCTAAAAGAAATGCAGGAAAAGAACGAGACGCTGACGACAATACTTCTGCTGCAAACAGACGTCACTGACATACCAACGGACAAACCAACGTACATACTGAACTCTGACATTCTCTACAGGTGTGTACCTGGACAGGACAACAAACAAGTTGTCGTTCCAAAGCCACTTAGAGAGACAGTACTACACACGCTCATGATGCATTGTTCGCTGGTCACTGTGGAAAACAAAAGAACATTAAAGAGAGTTCTTGATTCTTTTTATTGGCAGGTGTCACAAAGGAATTACAGAATACTGCCGCTCATGTGACATCTGCCAAAAGACATCTCAGAAAGGTCGCGTCCCATGTGCACCTTTGCACAAATGCCTCTCATTTCCGTTTCCATTTTTGGGAAGGTGGCTATTGATCTTGTTGGGCCTTTACCACTGTCTTCTTCCCGGGTATCGCATATCTTAACTTTGATGGATACAGCGACAAGGTATCCAGAAGCGATTCCACTGAAGAAAATTGATACAGTGTCGTCGCTGAAGCCTTACTTGCGATTTTTTTCCGGGGTGGGTCTTCCAGACGAAATTCTCTCGGATTGTGGAACGCAATTCATTTCTGATCTCATGAGAGAAATTTACAGACTGTTGTCAATCTCTTCCATTTCAAACCCCGCCATATCACCCCAATCGAATGGCATGGTTGAACGTTTCAATGGAACGTTAAAGTCCATGTTGAGAAAGGTTGCAAGACAAGAAACCCCCTGAATGGGATCGTTTCATACCGGGTTTGCTTTTCGCATACAGGGAAAGCCGAAAAGAACGCTGGGTTCCACCATTTGAGCTTCTTTCGGACACTCACCAAGGGTCCTTGGATCTACTGATACACAATGGACGAAAAAGACGGGCATACCTGACAGTAAAAAATGTTTACCAATACGTTTATGAACTGCTAATCGTTTTTAAGGATGCATGTGAGCTTGCTCAACAGTCAGCTGATAGAAAACAGATGTGTACAAGGTCTTTGCAGATAGAAAAGCGAAGGCACGTTCCTTCATGTTGGGGATAAAGTCCTTGTATTACTCACTGATGAACATAACAAGCTTCGTGTTATGTGGGAAGGTCCTTTTCAGGTGGTCGAAAAAAAACTTTCTGCAGTTAATTATAAGATCAAAATGGCAAACACTGAAAGGGATTTTACGTGAACATGTTTAAGAAGTACGTTGGGAAAGTACAAATGTTGCCATCAACCAGTCATGAATGGATATGTCCTATGTCAGAAACTGATTTTCAACTTTACAGACATTATCAGTGATGATTTTGTACCCAATGTAACTACAGGGACAGATCAAAGGTTGTGGGAAAAAAGCAAATGTAGGAGTGTTAACATCTACCAGTGCAGATGATGTTGTACCCCTTCCTATCTGTCTATCCAAAATGAAACCTATGATGAGTGGGTTTTGTCGAATGATTTGTCTGCAAGTCAAACAGAACAGCTCAAAGAATTTTGAAAGACTTTCAGATGGTGTTTTACAGATACCCCAGGTACATGACTGGTATTGAACCCCATAGTATTCATTGACTACGAAATACCAGTGCGAACCAGACCCTACCCCCTCCCATTTGCAAAAAAAAAGGTTGTCGAAAAGAGAATTTAAAGTAATGCTGGATTTAAAGGTCAAAAGAACCTTCTACATCTCCGTAAAAGCTCACCAGTTGTATTGGTGGACAAACCTGATGGCTCGGTGCGGTTCTGCAGGAAAATTAAATAAGATCACTGTGTTCGATGCCGAGCCCATCCCAGACATTGAAGAACTTCTGTGTCAGCTCTCAGAAGGAAATTTTTTTGTGAAAGTATACTTGACTAAAGGAATTCCAGTTTTACTATTGAACCATGCCTGGAACACAAATGTCATGGCAGATTTTTGTCACGTGATGAATATTCATGGACAAATGTAGCTGTCTTCAAGGGAAAGACTATTCCTGTTTTTTGTCTTTCTTTATGATTACGGTGTGTTCACATTTGACAGGGCATTGTATGCAATACGACTATTTTAAATCAAGTGGTATTTAAAGCTTAATTTGCTTGTTGAAGTGACTGTATGTTTTACAAGCAAAAACTACTTGATGTTGATGTATTACATATCTATTCTTTGCTTTATTCTTTCGTAAACATAAAAAAAATCATGTACTATTTATGTCTAGCTTTCTTGTGAAGATGAATATATATGTATAAGTGAGGAGCAAATAATCTTTAGAAATGTATATACACATGTTTTGATTGTGCATTTAGACAAACCTATTGTTTTCCCTTATTCATTTTCAACAATGGAAAGTGTTCACTTTCAATGGCTATACATTACATGGGGAAAAAACTATGTTTAAAACTATGTTTATTTTGTTTTTCCCTGTCTATTGAGAAACATTTACACTTAGAAATAATCTCATTTTCATGAAGGTTTGTAACATTATGTGGAGCAAAGATCAAGGGAAAATATGTGCTTCACTCTAATAAAAACACAATTTGTAAATTTGAATTGTTGATATCCCTGTTGTTTGTACGTGAATTTGTGAAATGTAATTTGTGACATGTGGTGATCAATTATGAATTTTTTTTTTTTTAGAAAGACTGAAAGTTTGAAATATGCTATTTATGGGGGATCATGATGAAAGATTCTATACGTTGATTATTAATTTGGTGAATCAGTTGTGAGGTTACCATTTTGAGATTCATGGCTGAAAAAGTGTTTTAAGTGAAGTTTGTATATCCTTTTAAAAAAAAATTTTCTGGAGAAAATTTTTCCCCCCCAGATGGGGGGTGTCATGTGACGTAGCCTCAACAAGGCATGTACGCTCCATCACATGTAGTTTTGTGATATGAATCATTTCCCCATGCCACACTAAAAAGGAGAATATTCAAGTGGCTTGACTAGTGAGCGGGCGTCCCAAATAATTGTGAAATGACTCATTAAAGAAAGAAACGTGGTCATTGGGTGAAAGTGACCACTGGAGAAATTTGTTTAAAAGGCGTAAGGTGCTGGTCATGTGTTTTGAAACACTGAGTATGCACTCACTAGGAGGAGGGAGGAAAGATCAGTTTTAGCCCAGCAGATGGCCTAGAGACTCGAACCTGTCCCGGACGCTGGTCCTCACTGCTGACCAGTCATTACCAGGGAGCCAAGATAGTTGGGGAAAGCTACAGGGAAAACCTAAAGAAAAGAGAAGAAAGAATTCATAATTTAAAATTTGGGGGGCAGGTACTTACACGAACCTTATTCGTGTTTCAGCCCTTCGCCCTTCAACATCCCTTTCACCCCGTGAGGTGGTTAAAGATGGCCATGGTGTGGGGAACCCACCGGTAGTTCAGCCCCAGCAATTAAAGACTCCAGGGAGAGGGGTTGGAACTCATCATCTCTCCATGACAGGAGAAGTCAAGGAGAGGATCGGGAAATCATATCTCCAGTGAAGGGAGAATTCAAGGGGCGATACATGTCTGAGAGAGACAAGGAATCATGCAGTATGGAGCGAGTCTTATCTTTGATGCAGGCATGGCATCACTGATGGCAGGAATGATTTATTCTCCTTTGGGCTGGATCTGGGCTAATGTAATGTGAAGGGCCCTGATTTTATAGAATCTTGAATGAATTAGTTTATCTCTCAGTGTAAAGAGAGATACATGTATAAAATCGTTTTATAAAATTGTTTGATGTGATTTAGTAAAGTGTTTTCCCCCAAGGAGAGGGGAGAAGAAAAACATTCGGTAGTGCGCCTTTTTGGTGATTGGAAAGATTGCGTGTTGCGTATGGATAAATGCTGTCATGAATGCGTGTGGGCAAAAGTGACAGTGTTTACAGTGATTATGGACAAATGAATCACAAATATATTAGGCATGAATGCAGTTGTTTCAGGTCCACACACACACCCCCACACACACACACACACACACCCACACACACACACCACACAACTCGCACACACACACGCTCGCGTTTCTCTCCACAAACACGCACACATGCTTGCACTCCCAGAGGGGAGAGAGGGAGAGAGAGGAGAGGGGGGGGGAGGGGAAGGCAAGAGCAACTGACGTTGGGTGGACAGAGTGAAACTAAAGAGCAAACAGGATAGAGCGGGGGCGAACAAGAGAGAATGAGCGAGAAAAACAAAAATAGAGACAGAAAGATGGACCGACAGTCAACAGACACAAATAAAATCATAGACAGAAAGACAATGGGGCAACTGATAAACCCAAAAACCCTGAGAGATGGAGGGGGGTAGAGTTGGGGGGAGACCGAACATGTCTTTGACGTCGTTTTTTTAAATATTTTTTTTACGGGAAATGCTGTCTCTGAGCGACAACTTTTTTCTACGGCAGCAGTTGTTTTTTTTTTATACATTTTTCGTGAAATCCTGTCGCGCTAAAACCCAAATTTTTATGAAATTAAGTCGCTCAGCGATAATTTTCATGAACCAGCTGCAGTATTTCCCCGGGAAAAAACTGTCGCTGTGACACGATTTATGAGACGACAGTATTTTATTACGACACCGGCAGTGCCCTGACCATTCCCAGCATCCCCCAAAGCGACAATGGCGACACCATCGCCTGCGCTGCTGCCAACACGGTGAGCCCACCCACAAAGTGATAACCTTGACCGTGCAGTTTGGTCCCGATATCCCCGAATTTGAGTGGGGGTGGAGGGAGCCTTCAGCGCCACAAACTGGGTGCCAGACAGGCGGAAACACACACCTGGGTGAACATGGAAGACGCGGCATCCATTGAAGGGTGAACATGCAATGAATATAATGATAAAGAATTCATTACTATGAACCATGCCTGGAACACAAAATGTCATGGCAGATTTATTGTCACGTGTATGAATATTCATGGACAAATGTAGCTGTCTTCAAGGGAAAGACTATTCCTGTTTTTTGTCTTTCTTTATGATTACGGTGTGTTCACATTTGACAGGGCATTGTATGCTACTGACTATTTAAATCAAGTGGTATTTATGCTTAATTTGCTTGTTGAAGTGACTGTATGTTTTACAAGCAAAAACTACTTGATGTTGATGTATTACATATCTATTCTTTGCTTTATTCTTTCGTAAACAATAAAAAAAATCATGTACTATTTATGTCTAGCTTGCTTGTGAAGATGAATATATATGTATATGTGAGGAGCAAATAACTCTTTAGAAATGTATATACACATGTTTTGATTGTGCAGTGAGACAAACCTATTGTTTTCATTAGTTCATTTTCAACAATGGAAAGTGTTTCACTTTCAATGGACTATAACATTACATGTGGGGAAAAACTATGTTTAAACTATGTTTATTTTGTTTACATGTCTATTGAGAAACATTTACACTTAGAAATATTCTCATTTTCATGAAGGTTTTGTAACATATGATGTGAGACAAAGATCAAGGGAAAATATGTGCTTCACATCTTAATATATAAACACAATTTGTACTTTGAATTGTTGATATCCCTAGTTGTTTTGTACGTGTAATTTGTGAAATGTAATTTGTGACATGTGGTGATCAATTATGAATTTCTTTTTTTTTTAGAAAGACTGAAAGTTTGAAATATGCTATTTATGGTGGATCATGATGATTGATTCTATACGTTGATTATTAATTTGGTGAATCATGTGTGATGGTTACACATTTTGAGATTCATGGCTGAAGATGTGTTTTAAGTGAAGTTGTATATCCTTTAAAAAAAAAATTTTCTGGAGAAAATTTTTTCACCCCAGGATGGGGGGTGTCATGTGACGTAGCCTCACATCAAGGCATGTGACGCTCCATCACATGTAGTTAGTGATATGAATCATTTCCCCATGCCACTACTAAAAAGGAAGAATATTCATGTGGCTTGACTAGTGTAGCGGGCGTCCCCAAATAATTGTGAGAATGACTCATTAAAGAAAGAAACGTGGTCATTGGGTGAAAGTGACCACTGAGAGATAGTTTAATAAGGGCTGGTAAGGTGCTGGTCATGTGTTTTGAGCACTGAGTATGCACTCACTAGGAGGAGGGAGGAAAGAATCAGTTTTAGCCCAGCAGATGGCCTAGAGACTCGAACCTGTCAGGACGCTGGTCCTCACTGCTGACCAGTCATTACCAGGTGAGCCATAGATAGTTGGGGAAAGCTACAGGGGAAAACCTAAAGAAAAGAGAAAGAAAGAATTCATAATTAAATTGGGAAGCAGGTTACTTACACGAACCTTATTCGTGTTTCAGCCCTTCGCCCTTCCCTTCACCTTTCACCCCGTGAGGTGGTTAAAGATGGCCATGGTGTGGGGAACACACCGGTAGTTCAGCCCCAGCAATTAAAGACTCCAGGGAGAGGAGTTGGAACTCATCATCTCTCCAGTGACAGGAGAAGTCAAGGGAGAGGAGTCGGAACTCATATCTCCAGTGAAGGGAGAATTCAAGGGGGCGATACGATGTCTGAGAGAGACAAGGAATCATGACAGTATGGAGCGAGTCTTATCTTTGATGCAGGCATGGCATCACTGATGGCAGGAATGATTTATTCTCCTGGTCTGGATCTTGGGCTAATGTAATGTGAAGGCCATGATTTTATAGAATCTTGAATGAATTAGTTTATCTCTCAGTGTAAAGAGAGATACATGTATAAAATCTGTTTATAAATTGTTTGATGTGATTTAGTAAAGTGTTTTCCCCGAAGGAGAGGGGGAGAAGAAAAAACATTCGGTAGTGCGCCTTTTGGTTGATTGGAAAGATTGCGTGTGCGTATGGAGTAAATGCTGTCATGAATGCGTGTGGGCAAAAGTGACAGTGTGACAGTGATTATGGACAAATGAATCACAAATATATTTGAGCATGAATGCAGTTGTTTCAGGGTCCACACACACACACACACACACACACACACACACACACACACACACACACTCCACACACTCGCACACACACACAGCGTCGCGTTCTCTCCACATACACGCACACATGCTTGCACGTCCAAGAGAGAGAGAGAGAGAGAGAGAGAGAGAGGGGGGGAGGGGAAGGCAGAGAGCAACTGACAGTTTGATGGACAGAGTGAAACTAAAGAGAGTCAAACAGATAGAGCGAGGGCGATACATAGAGAGAATGAGCGAGAAAAACAAATAGAGACAGAAAGATGGACCGACAGTCAAGCAGACACAAATAAAATCATAGACAGAAAGACAATGGGGCAACTGATACGCAAAACCATGAGAGATGGAGGTGGGGGTAGAGTTGGGGCAGAGACCGAACATGTCTTCGACGTCGTTTTTTTAAATATTTTTTTTACGGGAAATGCTGTCTCTGAGCGACAACTTTTCTACGGCAGCAGTTGTTTTTTTTTTATACATTTTTCGTGAAATCCTGTCGCGCTAACCAATTTTTATGAAATTAAGTCGCTCAGCGATAATTTTTCATGAACCAGCTGCAGTATTTCCCGGAAATACTGTCGCTGTGACACGATTTTATGAGCGACAGTATTATATACGACACCGGCAGTGCCCTGACCATTCCCAGCATCCCCTAAAGCGACAATGGCGACACCATCGCCTGCGCTGCTGCCAACACGGTGAGCCGCACCCACAATGTGATAACCTTGACCGTGCAGTTTGGTCCCGATATCACGAATGTTGATGTGGTGGTGGAGGCAGACCTTCAGCGGCCAGCAGAACTGCGGTGCCAGACAGGCGGGAATCCACCACATCACCTGCGGTGAACATGGAAAGACAGCGGCAGTCCCATTTGAAGGGGTGTGAACAATGACAATGAATATAATGATACAGATGCGAATGAAACTGTCATCCCAATATAAGCATGAGCACTAGGTCAAATGCAAGAATGCAACAGTTTACAAACTTGCAAAGGAAAATAATGTAAATTCGAGAAACAGAATCATTACATACGCACATTCATAGACTTAATTCACAAATTCACATTCATACATCAATAAATTTGATTCAAGATATAGCTATTTCCCTTCTCTTAAAGGCTTTGTAAAGATATACGGCAAGATCTTTAACTACTTCTGTCTTTCGTGATGCTAAAAGTAATGTTAACCTGAAATCACTAGGATTATTATGATATTTAGAATGCATCAAACTATGTCTTAAATCATCAAAAGCAGGGGCAACAAAAAACAAAGTGAATTTCATCATCTGTAGGAGATCTACACAATGGGCATTTCATGACACGTTCACTATTTCTTTTATATCTTGAACTGTGCACTGATAAATTAGAAATCCCAAATCTAAATCGTGTTAGTGTGTATCGAATAAATCTGTCCAAATCCAAAAGTAAGTATGTCTCCAGGTCATGAGATGTCTTGAATTTCCTACAGTTTCTAAATCTATCACTGTCATCCATATGGCAATTCCAGTTTTGCCACCTGCAATCAATTAATCTTTGTTTGAACTTCCTTACCTTATAAAAAATTTATGCATCCTACACCTTGGTTTTCCGATACATAACTGAAGCCATAACTATTCAAAACATCACGAACTTTCAAAGCCCAATTGACTTTTCCTCTATTTGACAGATTGAATAACATTTTATATGCTTTAAAAGGCAGTCTATGCTCTTCCATTCGTGTCAGTTTCAACCAGTATCTAATACAAGACACTAGAAATTATAGACAGGGGGAATCGATTCAATTCACCATATACAAGATCATTCGGTGTTTTGATACTTACTCCTAGATACTTCTTTAACACAAATACATGAACACTTTCTATCACTAATGTAGCATCTTCTAAACCCCAAACTCAGCACCATATAGAAGTATATATTGAATCTGTAAATCAAAAGCTTCAAGAATAATTTCACTGAGTTATTATTTAATTGATTCGATTGACAAACAATACGAATAGCAGCTCGTTTCCCTTTGTTCGCTAAATCTTGGCATGCAGGCTTAAAACTGCATGCCAGTGGAAACAAGATTCTTGTGGAAAACAAGATACCTAGGTATCGATATGAATTCACTACACTCATCTTAACATTGCCCTAAAACCATCTCTCTGTGCTTGCTAGGTATCCACCTTTTCTAAAAACCAGAATACTAGATTTTTCTAGCTTAACTGTAAGTTGTAACTGACATGCAGCTCTATGAAGACTGTTTAGTTGCGTCTACAACCCGACCACAGTTTCTGATAATAATGTAATGTCATCAGCAAACAAAAGGATAAACAATTCGATCATATCCATATTGAGACTAACACCATGTCTACCATTATTCATAATTTCAAGTGCAAGTTCGTTGCTAAATAAAGAAAACAGAAGAAGACTACAAACATCGCCTTGTTTCACACCGTTCGTACAATTGATATAACCTGTGTACTGTGTACCACAACGAACTCGAGCTTTAACAATTCGTCTCATCCAACACCAGTGGGGATTCATTTCAACGCTGATTGCCTCAGTCAATCCCATATTTCCGTCACTGCTGTTTGGCAAAGCCACTCCTCAGCCCCAGAAAGAAAATTCATGGAGTCCAGGATCATCTCTCGCCTTGGCACCACAATCCCTGATGGACTCAACTCCCACTCTGACTTTTTTTTTTTATAGTTTGAATCATTCCTACTCTTTGCCCTTGCTTTGACTTCCCCGACCTCTCCTCCATCCCTTTCTCTCTACGCCCCCTCCCCCAATTTCCCCATCCCACCATATAACATTCACACCCATGTACATATACAGCACATTTATGACATCACATGTAGAGCATAATGTGTATACGTATACCCCAAACACCATCTCCACCATCCAGGTATACATACTCATAGACACATTACACATGTGAACAATCCATATGCACCACTCTCTCTCTCTCTCTCACTTGAGTGAACCAGTTGAACTAGCAAGACGCGTTGTGATTGTTCTCTTTGTTTTTGCAAAGTTTGTTACGTCACAGGACGTTCTTGTCTTGAATTTTCAGCAGTGATCTTTGCCTCTGCGTTATGATACTGTGGTGTGATTGTTATGCTTTCAAAGACAAGGTATGGTCCTTAATTAACATTATTTTGTTTACATTGAATAATGAAGGAAATCGGTCTTCAATACTGTTCACCGTGACCGCAGCGGGGCATGAAGTGAACTTTCATTTTGCACGTGAGGCCTTGTCGTTTCGGTTAGCTGTGTGATCCGACACGGTCAGCTGTACTGCAGAATTGGGTCAAGGGTGTCATGCTGCACTGATTGTTCTCCGTGCTGTCCGTGTCCGAGCTGCCGAAACCATGAACAGTCGTTTATCGATCACGTGTTTTATAAACGTGTTTTCTTGATTACATTTTAATGGATACCTCCTCTGTGTACACAAAACAAATTAAAACCCCCTTAGACATACTACAAAAAGGTTTTCATGTCCTGAAAACGAACTTCTTGCCTGGAGAAATTCATTGTTTTATCGTTCGATTGTAATCGAAAAGAACGATTACGACTATCAAGAAAATCTGCTCTCTCTTACCCTGTGGATCAGTGACCCATACCCTCCTGTCTGGCTAAGTCAGTCATTCGTGTGTTTAGTGGCACATCGAAACGTATAACACTGACTTTTTATTTCACTCGGCAAGGAACAGGGACTCTACTGTGCCAGGGTGCAGACTGTGAAAAATGGGACAACGATGAATGTGAAATCTTGAAAGAGACAATTCCTAATTACTGTGAAAGTGATGACGTACAGGCACTAAAAACGGTATTGACCTCTCTTCCATTAACCTTTCTGACAGGAAATGACAACATTCTTTTTACCACCCCGTGTTGATCAGAGAGAAATTTCTTTACCCTGTCATACTTATTCCCAACCAACTCTAAGGACGATGTGATTGACAGCAGTGTTGTGCAAGAACTTGTTGGGGACTTCTCTGAAACATCTCCATTGGCTGTGGTGGATAATTTGACTGAAGATTCCTTTGAAACTGATCGAGATGACCATGGCTTTGAAAAACAAACTCTAGGAAATGAAAATGAAAACAATGTTTCCGAGGTCAGTGTGTCAAAACCCCGCCACAGACAGGCGTTAAATCAACACCCAAATTATCCCGGCCTAAACGTTATCGTAGACGGACATTATGTCCTACGAACACTTGCAAAATGCGTCGTCTGAAAAAAACTAACCAAAAATTGAAACGCTCTAGAGTTCATGTTAAATGAATCAGACTGATCGTCATGTTGACTTAGTATCTAACTAGAAGACTCAAAAATTTCTTTGAAAAAGGTTTTTAAAAATCCCTATTATAAAAAGAAGGAATCTTTACACTGCGTCTTGATGAATTAAAACTATTAAATTTTTAAACTCGATGCCACAGTTGCAAATTTGATTAAAGAAAACCATTCCTTGGAAACCCATTTGGCACACTTCAGTCAGAAGTACGACTGATTAAGAAAAAGTAATGTCTTCAGTAAGTTTCATCTAACCAGACTGTTGATGAAATCAAAACGACGTACTTTGTGGTGGCCCAGTTTCCTGTCCGCCTTCCTCACATGCTGAAGTGAATGGTAGCGTGTCCGCATCCAACAACTCCCAAAAGGGGACCTTTGGTGAACTTCGTCAGGACAGCACGCCCCAGCCTGTGCCGGGAGCTCTACATGGTGTTGACAGCGCGGATGTGCCTGTTCAAATCGGTTTGACATACTGGCTAATCTCAGCCAAGATCAATCAAATGATAACATTCAGAAAAACTCCACTTCCCAAAGCTAACGGTATCTTCATACTGATAATTCACCCCAATTCGATGATTCTCATAAACCATTGGTTCAAAAGAAACCCCCTGAACAAGTTCTTGGTGAAATCAAAATACCAAATGAAACGTCTTCTCTTATAGTTGGTGATTCTGCCCATTAGGTATATTGATTCAAGGAGACTACAGACAAATAATGACCCTCTTTTAAAATTTGTGTTCCAGGTCTAAAAATTAGTAATATCATCCAGTGGCTGCATGGATTGGACAAACAGGAACAAATAAAAACTCTCATTGTGCAGTTGTACAAATGACTGTCCAGCCGGTCCAATTCCAACTGATGTTTGGCAGAAGCTAATTGATTTGTGTCAGACTCGTTTTCCTTCAGCTTATATAGCCCTTAAGTTCTATAGTACCTGCTCGTGGAAGGAACCCATTAAATAATGGGATGCACCGTCAAATAGAATTGTATATACTGCCTGTCCCAGCATGAAAGTAGACATGATCGACCACCACAGCGCTTTCATTACTGCAAGTGGTGCTCCTCGACAGGCATTATATAAAGACAGTACACACCCCAGTATGAGAGGGACTGCTAGTCTGGCAATAAATTTTAAAAAAAGTTCTTCCTCAGGACAGACGAACTGGTGTCCATGGCCCTCCTCATAAGGCACGTGTATTACCAGATTCACAGGGAGAACTTTGCAGGCTAGCACTGAAGCTGATAGTTCCCATCCCCAAACCTCCCAACAAGCTGATGTTCCCCCCTTATCATCCTCATCCCACTTCCCTTTGTTGCCCTCCCGGAATGATAACCAGGGCTGTGGTTGAAACAGTGCAAGGCCAAATCCATCGGCCTTCACCCCCACATCAGCTGGGGAATCATGGTATGTGTGAAGTTTCTTTTCCCCCACAAAACAGCCAGTCAGGCGAAACTAGAGGTCCTCATCCCACACTGAACCCATCATCATTCCCCAGTGCGTCCTATCCTCTTCCCATCTGGGGGTCAAATGATCCCTTATTTCCCATATCCCAGATATCCCGACCTATACCCTTACCATACCCCTGATCACCGTGGAAGACAAATTTTCCAGAGACAGTTTCCGGTGTCAGACCCTGTCAATGTTGTAAATACAATGCCGGGCTCCATCTACAGTATCCCAAGTTGGCCCGCCACTAACAATCCTTTAACCAGTGTGCCCAGCAACTAATGTCTTTGGCATCACAGCTGGCGTACCACCCAGGACATCAGTGATCTTCACCAGCTCTGCGACAGCCACCTCCATAATATATGGTCTTGTCATACATATGCAGGTGATATGTGACTTTAGGTAATGTGTTCGACCCACAAGGACGAAGCTGTTGGTTTTTTGTGCATGAACATTTATCTACTTTATATAAATTTCCTCTTGGTCATGTATCCAAAACTATGCTGATTGACTTTGTTTATGCTTGTTCGCTTTTTCTTGGATGTGATATTACCATATCATTTAAAAATTGCTCGTTTCATGTGTGACAGGCGTTCTCGGAAAGCTCGGACAGGGACAGTTCGCATACTGGTGCGAATATAATATATATATATATGTTGGTGCTGAGATTGTCCGGAGTGAATGTTCAGGCTGCTTTTCTTATTTTCAGTCTTGTGTTCAACTCAGCTGAATAGACTTGGTATTCTCATTTTGTTTCTGGTAGTTTTTCCCGCTTAATCTTGCATATCTTTTATACTGAGTGTCACATTTCCTTTGTATGTGTTTTCCTCTACATTATTATCTGTAATTGTATTGTATTGTAATTTTGTGATGGACAAGAACGGTAGCACATTAAAGTGGCTCCGTAAAGCTGGGTTCAAAATAGGTTATCTTAATGTATGTCACCTAATGAACAAATTATCAGATGTGCCTTCTATCTTAACCAATTCAAATGACTGTTTTCATGTCTTTGGTTTTTCTGAATCACGACTATCTAGTACAATTTCTGACAATATATTATCGATCCCAGGATACAACTTCTTAGACGAGATGCCACCGCAAAACTAGAAACTGGTATGGTGGCTTATATTCACCAATCTGTTAATTATAGACGGCTAAATTTGTTTGATAAATACGAAATTGAATGCTTATGGTTAGAGATTCACTTGAAAGGAGCAAAGCCAATCCTGGTAGGTTTTTTATACAAAACCCAGAAGAAAGAGTCGAGTGGTTCGATCGTTTTGAGTCAATGCTTGAAGACGTATTTAAAGTTATTCAATGGAAATAATCTTGCTTGGAGATTTTAACATCGATTTATTCAAATCACAAAAACAAATGGAAACAAACTTATGAAATGTGCAATTTAACTCAGTTAAAAAATTCACCTACACGGATAACATTACAGACAAAAACGTTAATTGATCACATTTATGTTACTAATTCTAACAACGTAGTAGAAATGCTGTACCTGTCTATGGTCTTAGTGATCATTTTCCAGTCTGTTTAACATGGTCAAAGAAAGGAGTTAAAATACCCAGATGCACTCATAAGTGTATATCGTTTCGCAGCTATAAAAATTTCCACAATGAACAATTTCTGGCTGATTTATGTATGGCAGATTTTTCTTGTGTCTATCAATACAATCATCCTGATGATGCACTTACGGCTTGGTACAAAATATTTGTTCCTTTTTTCAATAAACATGTCTTGCTTCGTACTAAACGTGTTAAATTAACCGAGAAAACCGCCGTGGTTAACAAAAGAAATAGATGCTGAAATTAGAATTCGTGACAATTTATTACAAACAACCGGGAAAGACAAGAATTTTAGACAACAACGGAATAAAGTCACTGAAATGAAAAGATCCGCACGGAAGAGGTATTTTAGTGATTTAATTTCATCAAAACAAGATTCAAAATCTATTTGGAAGGCTATAAATCAGTTGTCCGGGAAACAGCACCGCCGTCTGCTTATACGTCCAATTTATCTGTTGATTATCTGAACAGTCATTTTACTACCGTAGCAGAGAGAACAATAAAGATAAACAACACACGGGCTAATGATTTAAATCGACTGAAATGTTTCTGCGAGTCAAAAAATATTGTGGACAAACTCCATTTTCCGTATATAGGTGTCCATGAAGTGCATCAGGAGTTAAATGTATTAAAACCGTCGAGTTCCCGTGGTTTGGATGGGTTAGATTGTAAAATTTTGAAGATATCAGCGCCCATTATCTCTGAATGTGTTACATATATTATAACTTAAGTATTGAAAAAAGTTATTATCCACAAGCCTTCAAAGACGCTAAAGTTTTGCCTGTTTTTAAGTCTGGTGACCCATCTGACCCTCCAATCATAGACCCATATCTATACTATCTGCTCTGTCTAAGCCTCTCGAAAAACATATAAACAAAATTTCTACAGTCCCATTTTACGAAGTATAACTTATTTCACCCAAATCAGAATGGATTTAGAAGGAATCATTCGTGCCATACCATGCTGACTAACCTCATTGAGAAATGGCATTTAAACATAAACAATAATCTATTTACTGGTGCAATTTTTGTTGATTTTGCGAAAGCTTTCGACACCATTGATCACAGTGTCCTCTCTAACAAACTAAATATGTACGGTTTAAACGATTGTTCTGTAAAACTCATAGCATCTTTTCTTCACAACAGAAGACAAGAAAAAGAAAAAGAAACTTTTTCTTGTCTTCTGTTGTGAAGAAAAGATGCTATGAGTTTTACAGAACAATCGTTTAAACCGTACATATTTAGTTTGCGAATGCTTTCGACACCATTGATCACAGTGTCCTCTCTAACAAACTAAATATGTACGGTTTAAACGATTGTTCTGTAAAACTCATAGCATCTTTTCTTCACAACAGAAGACAAGCAGTCTGTCAAGATTCTACTTTATCTTCTGTTGCTACGAACAAATATGGAGTTCCCCAGGGATCGGTTCTAGGTCCTATATTAATTTTCAATTTATATAAATGACCTTCCATTTCATTTGATATCCTCTTGCGAACTTTTTGCAGATGATACACCATATACAATGAAAATAAAAGCTCTGATGCAGTATGCACCTCCTTACAAAGTGATATACTAAGGCTTGTTTCCTGGACGGAAGAAAATCATATGGCAATTCATCCTCATAAATCTAAATTCATGCTAGTGACAACTAGGCAGAAACGACAGAACATTATGAATAAATTACCGGAGTTAAAAGTTAATAATAAAGTATTAGAAGAAGTAAGTTTCTACAAATTACTAGGACTCACTATAGACAATAACCTATCCTGGTCTCAACAATTTCTATGCTTTGCAAAAGGCTTTCCAAGAAGACATTCCAATTGAATAGAATAAAGCATTTTCTTGATCGACATATCAGGAAGCTATTTTTTCGTGCATATATCCAGCCAGATCTTGATTATGCATCAACATGTTGGGATCTGGCCAGTCAAAATTGCTTAAAACCTCTTGACAGCTTATACAGACGCTCTCTCAAACTAATTCTTCTTAAATTCTCTTCTCTGGTCCCTACTGATTATAAACAATTAGATATTCTCCCCTTCAGGCTTAAATGCCGTTACAACAAAGCTGTTTTCATGTTTAAAATTGTGAACAATTTAACGCCAGCTTATCTCAACAACAATTTCCTATCAATAATGTTCGTAACAAAAGTAATATCCCGCATTCCTCTCCCAAGAACTAATCTTTTATGTCTTCTCTCATTTATTCTGGAAGCAAATTATGGAATTGATATACACGACCATATTAAATGCAAACCAAGCGTGTTCTCATTTAGGAAGGCATACCACGCATATTTAATTAGAACAGTGTTAAGTCTAAACATGTTGAGTAACATAATGTACTGCAACCTCAACTTCATGGGTCCTCTTATGCATGTTCATGTGACTTGAATTGATGATGTACTTGTATTGTAAGTGTTTGGTGGTATACGATGGTGTTTGTGTGTAGGGGGCAAGCATTTGAAGTGATTATGAATGCGGAAAAGCATGCGCGCGCTTGTGCGTGCGCGTACGCATGCCGTGTGTGTGTATGTGTGCGTGAATGCGTGCGGGGTGTGTTGTGTGGGGGGGGGGGGGGGGGGGGGGGGGGCGGGTGGCGCACACGCGCGCGTAGTGTGCATGTGTGTGCGTGCGCTCATGTGCGCGCGCACGTATGTATATATGTATGTGAGTGTGTGTTGTGGTGTGTATGTTTTGTATGTGTGTATTTGCGCGCGTTCGCTGTGCGTGTTTATGTGTGGGAGTCTCACGTGTGTGTGTGTGTGTGTGTGTGTGTGTGTGTGTGTGTGTGTGTGTGTGTGTGTGTGTGTTTGAGCCCTTGCGCGTGTGCACATGCTTCTTTTCGTGTTTTTTTTTTTTTTCCCCTTTCCCCGAATGTACATTATCCTAAATTGTGACCTACTTTGTTGGTCGGTAATATTTATGTTAATCATGTTTTCGTCGTTATAAACTTGTTCATTGTTTAATTTTCGTGCATCATATATATTTTCATTTTGATATTGTCTGTTACTGTTTGTTGTTCTTGAGGGCATGGGGTAAAAAAGCTATAAGCTTATCCATTTTACCCTCAATAAAAATATTCGTATTCGTATTCGTATTCTCTCTCTCTCTCTCTCTCTCTCTCTCTCTCTCTCTCTATATATATATATATATATATATATAATAACATACATATTATAGGAGTTTCTACCCCACCTTCCACCCCCACTCCCGTTTTCTTTTTGTTTTTTTGTTTTTCCTCATACACACCCTCAAGTGTCCCCTTCCAAGAATAAGCTCCCTCCACCACCTCTCTCAGTTTCTTGTACACACTCGCAAGCGCCCCCTTCCAAACATAAGACCCCTCTACCACTCTCTCTTTTTCTCTATCTCGGGTTCTGTTTGCATTTTCCCTCTATCTGCCTCTCTTTTTCCTCGAGTTGAAATGGGATTGGACACTGAATTTTCCTTTTCCCCCATTACACACACACGCGCTCGCGCGCGTGCGCACACACATACACACGCACGCACTCTCTCTCTCTCTCTCTCACACACACACACACACACCACACACACACACACACACACCTTTAAAGACCTACTTGAGTGCTCGGCTATTTTTTGTTTGAGAAGTCTCTATGTTGTATAAAAAAGCGCTCGCGGTGTTGTTTCGGACGAAAAATTACCGTTTGGATTTATTTTTCGTAAATTGTAGAAAGCACACCTGCGGAAGTTGCAAATCCCGACACTCCAACCCTGTGACGTCACCAATGTGTAATCGTCAGTGAAAATGGCAGCCGAATCAACTTCCGCGGATTGCATCGCTGCGAAGAAGAAGCGGGCGGGAAAATTTTGTGCGGTTGCTGAATGTACGGGGACTAATACTGATGGTATAAGTCTGCATAAGTTTCCAACTGACGTGCAATTAAGAAAGAGATGGACTGATTTCGTCCGCACATGTCGAGAGAACTTCGGGCCACAGTATCGACACCAAACAAAAACTCGTTCGTCTGCTCAAGGCACTTCACAGGTGACGATTATCCAATAACATACAGTCTGTGCAGCGAATTCAAAAATCCCGAGAAGAAATAAATATTGAAGCCCGTCTCGATAGATCCCCCTCTCGATGGATCCCTGTCTCGATTGATTCCTTTCTCGAGGGATCCCCGTTACTGTTTTTGGATCTACCGAGACGGGGATCTACCGAGATGGGATCTACAGAGATGGGGATCTAACGAGACGGGGATCTATCGAGACGGAATTCGTCCACATGTAGCGGGGGATCTATCGAGACTGGGATCTACCGAGATGGGATCTACCGAGACGGGGATCTATCGAGATGTACCCAAACGTAAGCCAGTGATCCAGGGTTGTACCAAACTTTTAACAAGAAATTTCAACAAGGTTTCATATTTGCTGCTCGCTCATGACTACGCTATTCCACTTCCAGTGAGCGACACACACTGACACAGTCGCTGCGACAAGAAAAAACAACGATGCTCAAACACTCGACTCTGACGTGACTCACGCCTAGTCTGGAACTTACCATTCAGTCGACTCCAGTCTAGATCTATCGTATTCAGGTTTCTGTGATGTGTCTTCTTCCTCATGGTCATCCACAGGTGCAAAGGGTTCGTATCTGTACGGCTGAATTCGGAATTCCGATTTATGAACCACTGGAAGTGGTAATTCGCCGTCTTTTTCATGGCAAAAGCAGCTCTCTCCCGGAACGGGATCTGCCATGCTTGCTATACACCACCTACGTCACAAGGCGAGAGTAACTCCCCTTGAAATCTTGATTGCAGGTGCAAAAAATGTCTCGAAACCATCACTTTAATCCAGTTATTTCTAGCTTATTTGATTGAATTCAAACTCCGTATTCTGGATTTGTCAGTTTCTGATGTAGATATATAATTACAGAACAAACAGCCGAGCACTCAAGTAGGTCTTTAAGCACGTCATCGTCCGTTTACGTATAGTTTTCATACGTCATTTCCTATACGTATTATCTGCTTTTCTTTTTATGTCACGAGTCCTGAAGACGGTCTATGACCGAAACGTTGATATTTGTTCTGTTTTTCTTTTCTTTTAAAAACTTCTGAGAAACCTCAAAGACATTTGTTATTCATATCTTATACAATGTTTCATGGAGTCTGCTGTAAAATTCTTATGTCTCACATCATGCAAGTCCCAACACTCTAAAAAAAATGTGTTTTCACTGTGACTAGTACATGACATGGAATGCACCACGGAGCTTCTTCACTTTTGATAAGAAACGAATGAGTTAAAAACGAATAGCCAGAATGCACCGGCATAAAAATCTTTCTTCTTTGCGACCAACAGAGGTAGCTGAGAAGAACTCTTTAGGTTTGGATGGATCTGGAAAAGTTTGTTATCCGTCTGTGTATTCTAGTCAGAGATCTCTGATATGATCATTGACCTTCGTTTCAAATCTGAGTAAGGGATAGAAATGTTGGACAGTTTCTTCGTTGTGACATTCCTGGCCAAACGATCAACCATTTCATTTCCTGAATGCCAACATGACCGCAAACCTTCCGCTTTCAAAGAGGTAATTTTTTTTTTTAAAGTTCAGGATGATAGAGGTTGCGGCCAGCTATGGGCCCTTTAGAGCTGACAGCGAATCAGAAAAGTCAGGAAGTCGTTGTTTGCAGATTGAGAAATTATCTTAAGTGCTAGAACCAAAGCTGTAAATTCAGCAGAGTAAATAGCACTATCTGACGGAATATGCTTGATAGTATTCGAGAAGGAACACTTGGGCAATAGGATGCACACGCCACTCTATTTTCGGACTTTGAACCATCTGTAAATATTTTCAGAAAGGGTGGGAATTTTGTACAGAGATCGGCAAACAATGCCTCGTATGCCTGAGAAGTGGTTGATTCTTTGCGAAAAGCAGTTAAGATCAAAGCGGATTTCTGGTGTAAAAACAATTTGGTGTGAGTCAATTTCAGAGAGAATGAAGAACCGAGAGAGAGAGAGAGAGAGAGACAGACAGACCCGACAGACACAGACACAGACAGACGGACTGATAGACGGAAGCAAAGATATGGAGACAGACGAGACAAAGACAGAGACTCAGTATCAGTAACAGAGAGAGAGAGAGAGAGAAAGGAAGAAGTAGAGAGAGAGAGCGAGAAAGAGAGTTGACTCAAGGAGAGAAAAGAGAGAGAGACAGAGACAGAGAACGTAATGTGAAATTTAAACTCAGAAACTATTATCTGGAACAATATCCATCACATTGACAGTTGAACATTAGTCAGTAACTTAAGCATGATATAGATCCATGATGAATCCATTACTACATATCTTGACATAATCATGAAAACCCAAGTTTACTATCCCTTACCTCTAAGCACTATTATCAATCCACCATAACCACTTCCTCACTTATATATTATACCATTAAACAATAATGACAAAACAAAGTACAAACCCCACTGTTTCATTTCCCCCCCCCCCCCCCCCTCCCCGTTCTTCGTTTTCACTGTCCTAAATGTTATTTGTTATTGCCTGAAGAAGACCCATGTGGTCGAAGTGCATTGTGTTTTGTCCTGTACTTTGTCTGTGTCCTTGACGGTAACTGACCTTTTCTCTTTCTAAATTTTGCTTCATTTTCCGCCCTCAGTCACTCCATTTTTAAACCAATATATAAACAATTTGATTTGACTTACATTAATGTAACGAAGTCTAGATAGAATAATGTCGGCGGTTTATCGGCGAAACAATGGAGAGAGAGAGAGAGAGAGAGAGAGAGAGAGAGAGAGAGAGAATGAATGAATGAATTCTTTAATCAGATGATGGGGCCTCAATCAAAACACACTTACAAACGATATTCATACACAGAGTAAACACATATCTACCAGTACAACGCAAAGTATTAGATTGAATATCTAATCAGTAATGACAGCACGTCTTGCAAAGGCTTTATATATGTACAATGACAAGTTTCGCATCGTTACAATGTTAGATCCTGAAAGTAAAAGGCACTACCTGAACATATATGGATTTAGTAGAAAGAAACTCGTGGAGAGCGTGGCAGCAGAGAGTCCTCAGAAGAGAAGCCCCCTTCAAGCAAGTGTTTCGGCCCTTATCTCCTGACACTCTAGGGGGGTTGGGCCACACCCGGTTCATGACTCCGGATGTCCCTCTGCTGCCCCTTTTTTTTCCCCCCATCTTGGGACGAGCCATGGCTGGGATTCGAACCCATGACCCTCTGGACATGCTCATTTTCTACTTAATGACTCGCGCTTTAACCACTGAGCCACAGGGACACCTGATATTTGTAGGGAAATTAAGCCTTATGAAGTTCACTTTTGTTCCTCCTTGACCAGATCCAGCTTGAACACCTCTCTGCCGCTTCTGCCATTGCTTTCAGGGCTCTGGTTTTTTCCCTTTCCCCTGCAACTGAGAGCTGTTTCATGAGGCTGTATGCTGTATGTTATATTTTCATGGAATGAATTATTTTCTTAAATCACTGTAAGCTGGACACATAAGGACGAAATGGATTTAATCTTCCTCAGCAGATGAACATGGTGGACGTAACAAGTGTGCCTGAATATGGATGAAACTCCAAATCTAAATTTACTTAGGGCATATTTCACAAATTTATCTATATTCATAGACACGTACGGATCCCTTAGATACCTGTTTTAAACGTTCTATAAAATCTCTCTCTCTCACTCGCTTGCTATGATTGTCCCATTCCTGCCTCCTCCAATCTGTTATTCTCTGTCTAAATTCTTAAATGAACATTGAAACCGAATCTACACCCTGATTATCCCAAACATAAGAAAATCCATATTTGTCAAAAGTTACATTTGTAACCCACGTAAGCTTTCCCTTTTCGTCAAGAGAACATAACATTCTATATGCCTTATATGGTACGTTCCCCCCTACGGGTCAGTTTTAATCAGTAAATTTAACGAGACCTACCTGTAAGTTGAGGTTAAATTGGAATTATCTAGAGTCTTGTGATGGGAATGAGCAATTACGTGAGATGTAGTGCGTGCGCATCTAGCCAGTATTTAGACACGAATGACCTCTAAAATAAACTCAACAGACAATACGTGGGAGGGTAAGCAAGAATCATCCAGAGCCGAGATGGAAGGGCACGTAATTGCTCATTCCCATCACTAGACTCTAGATAATTCTGATTTAACCTCAACTTACAGGTAAGTCTCGATAAAATTTACTAATTATCAATCATCTAGCGATTGGTCATTCACAATGATGTGAGACTTCAGAGTTAGAGGTCATGAGTACTGAATCAATCATAAAAGCAATCTAAACAAGTCGATAGATTTGTTTGTCTACATCTAATTACACAAGAGCTGTAAAGTTTCTTGTAATCATAGAACAGTTTGTAATTTGGCATGGATTCACGTTCAATCAGTCACATGAAACATCAGTCAGTCACTGGGTCAAAACTGGACCCTGCAGCATTCCTACTTCTTATTTACAAAACTGTCTAGAACTGATTGTCCCAAAGATTTCTGAAGCACAGGTTTGCTTGGTAAAAGTGGTCTGTCTAGACCACTCAGCCGCTCTCGTTATGCAGTCAATAGCGCATCTCTGCTGAATGCTGCTGAGTGCTAGCTGCTCTGGTGCTGTGAGCTGAAAACGGCTGATATCCCCCCTGGCTAACCTCAAAACAGTTTTAATACACCTGGATATAGAGTTTCTTGAGACTTCACTGTGGGGTTTGACAAATGAAATGAAGAGTTGTTTCCCTTTCCTCAGAGTCTTTGTCACTCTTAAAAACTGTCTAAGGTGGGTAACAATACACATTTTTTTTTTTTTTTTACAAAAGACTAGTTCTAACGTTCTAACCCTGGTTTAGTTTGCTTCAGCACAGCACTAAACACCAAGACACACTTGTCATCTTTAAATCTTACATCATCACATCTTTATGTGTGGATTGTTTGACCCTCTGACCAGACAGCAGGGCTAACAACATAACCAGTCTAAGGGTAATCTTTCCAAACGTCCGGCCAACCAGCTAAGTATTGTAGTACACTATCCACATCCCATGTATCATGATATTTCGGAATGAGGTCTTTCTTCAAGCACCCCTTTCACCAGACGACACACTAATGGGTGATTGCCTACTGCCTCGGTGCCTGCTTGTGCAAATAAGCTGAAACTGCACTTTGGCTAAATTTACTGTATTGTGACTAGCCCCAGAAAATTTATTACATGGACATAAGTTGGTGTTTTTATTCCCTTGCTATCTACAAAAGTTTTCCACCTTCTTATGTAAGTCATATGCTTTCCGGGTAGCCTTTTCTCCAAGAGCTCATAACCAAATCAGCGGCCCCACTGCTTAGACCAGAGCTGGTTAAAGAACACCTGAGATCCTGCAAACTAGCAGGTGAGAGGCCTCTTCTGCTGAATCAGGTGATGGACTGCATCTGGGTGGCTGGGGAGATGCAACAGGTTCTTTCTGCTGTCAAGAGTCGTAACAGTATTGGATACCACGGCTGAGTTGGACGATCTGGGACCACCAGCACACCTAAACTCTGATCCCTCTGCAGTTTCTGGAGGAATCGGGTGACAACGCTGAAAGGAGAAAAGCATAGAAATTTATGTCTCTCCAAGTTACACTGAAAGCATCAATAGCGTCTGCATCTGGATCTGGCCTGAAAGAGATGAATCTTTTCATTTGCGCATTCAGTCTAGAAGCAAACAAATCTGTGTCAGGAACTGCATTCAGCTAAGAGCAGCTTGCAGAAGATTATTGTTCAGCTTCCATTCATGTCCAAATTTACCTTCCTGTATTCTGCATCAGCCACCACATTTTCCACTCCTAGTGTGTGGGCTGTACTGACAAAGATATTATGTTTCAATGCACCAAGACCAGATCTGAAATGTTAAATCATTACAGGAGTCAGAGTGAGATGCACCCATGTGGTTTGAGCATGCTATGGCTGTGGTATTGTCCAGCATGAGCCTTACATGTTTCCCTTGAAGCTGCATCTGAAAAGATTTGAAGGCAAAAAAATGCAGCTTTTAATTCCAAGTAATTTATATGAAAATTTCTTTCTGCTGGTGACCACACTCCTCCTGAGGAGACTCTCACACACACACAGCCCCAGCCATGAAGGCTTGCATCAGAATGAACCACAATGTCTGGATCTCTGCAACATACATCATTGAAAGCATCAGAAATATTGTCAATCCACCATGTCAGCTCCTTTTCCAGCTTTAGATATCTCTATCACCTGGTCAAAATGTCCTTTGCTTTTCTTCAGAGCTCTACACTTATCTTTTTCCAACTGCCTGTAATGCATGGGCCCAAATTTGTCAGCGGGAAAACTGGCCACCATTCACCCAATGACTTTTGCCAAATCTCTTATAGATATCCCAGCTGCCTTAAACAGGTTCTTATAGCTTAGAAGCATTTTATCTTTCCTTTCTGAGGTCAAAGTGACCATCATTGAGACTGAGTCAATCATCACTCCTAAATACTGAATCACAGTAGTTGATTGAAAAACTGACTTTGTGGGATGTACAATGAATCCTAGCTTATGTAATGTGTCCAGTGTGTCTATAACATTTACCTGGCACTGTCTCTTTGAAATGCCCATAAGCAAGGAATCATCCAAGAAAGCTGTTGAGATATGTCCTTTCAATCTCAAGGTAGCAAAAACTGGCTTCATTATTTTCGTGAACAAACGTGGTGCCAATGCCAACCCATTTGGGAACGCATTGTATTGGAAAATGTTTCCTTTCCATTCAAATCTCAGCAGCTTTTTGTGTTCCTTGCAAATGGGTACAGAGTAGAAAGCATCTTTCAAGTCCAATGATGCCATGTTGCAGTTTTTGCTAACCAAAGCCAAGGCCGTAGTTTAAATGTCCATCTTAAAATGGTGATATGTTATTTCTTCATTTAGACTTTTTAGGTTTGGGATCATTCTCTGTGATCCATCATTTTCTGCCGAGTGAAGATTGGTGACAAAACTTCTCCATGAGTGTGCTCACACTCTGTTATAACTTTTGTCCTAAGCAATTTGTCAATTTCTTCATAAACAGCTGTGTCTGCAGCATTTATTCTGAATGAATATGAGGTGGACATGACAAAGTAGTTAAATCTTCCAGATTACAGTCGGTCTCAATTTCAGCACCAGTCACTGATTTTAGGATGTCGGGATCTGATGTCAGCTTAACCCAATTTTCTGTAAATTTAGCCAGTCTTCCTGCTTCAAACTCTTCTGCTTCAATGTCAGCAACTGAACAATGCTACCTATCTACCTGTGCATCAAAATCACTTACCTCATTACTGAGAAGAAGCTTTTCCTTAGGTTTCGCCCTTTGGGAAAGCGTTGTAGCGCTGCCCTTGTGTCTGTGGTTTGGGTACTGATAGCCCCCACGTCTGGCTGGGAAATGCTTGTTCGGGACGGCCCCCTAAAAACGACCCTTTCGTGTTGCCCCCCCCATTTCCGCCATACTGGAAGCGACTAAATTTGGGGTTGTTTCCCTTTTTTCCCCCAGCAGACAAGGCCTTGTAGCCTATCTTCTCCATTTCATTATTATATCTTTGAGTGTCGATGCAAAACCAAACAAATGTTCCGTAACGTCAATCGTTTCGACGCCCAAGCGCGGATTGACCAGTGGACACATCGCTCGACGACGGAACTAACAGCTCATGTTGGCGTGCCCTAGCCACGCAATGCATCTGTGCGTTCTGTATTAGTTGTGCATTTTTGTCGCGAAGCCCTCGTTCTGTCTGCACAGCGGGCACCGCGGTTGTTGCCTGATAATGCGGCGCTGAGCGTGGGGCCTATCAGATTCCGATTTGCGTTGATCTGTTGAAGTTTGAACCAACCTCCTTGTTTCCAACGGCAACCACTATTTTGCACAATTTTGGCGGCGATTGTGCGCCTCAAATTTGTTTGCTGGACCTTTTTGCTCAGCTTTCGCTAAAACGCGCAAGTGCCACACCATCATTGACCTTTGAACCTAGCATTTCTTTTCCACTGAGCCTTTTGTCACTTTCATCAAGACTCAAGACTCCAAGACTCAAAAATTTATTACTCAAGGATAGAGATTTTAGGCAGTGCCTTGTTTTTCCAATCTGTCCTTGCAACAACTGAGCGTTGTCTTTCTTAGTGGTGCTAGAGGTAGAAGTACACGCATTTCCCTCAATCAGTGCCTTTTCACACTGATGTAAATCTAGCTCTTCTTGATCCTCTTGTAAAACAAGGACATCGCGTTCGTCATATTCGACGTCAGAATCATTTCCGCTCATGTCTCTGGCATTGAGTTTACGTTTTAACGAAGTTCTCAAAAGAGTTTCAAATTCATCGAACTTCTTTTCCCACTGCATTTCGCATCCAAACTTTGCGCTACATCTTGAAGCCTGTCTTCTAATTTTTCCTCCAGTTTGGAATCTCTCAAGTCCTTACCTTCACCGGCAGGCCTTTCATCTTGATCATGTGAGGCCATTGTGCCAGACTTGGTACCAGGTACCAGGCTGACAGCCGGCAATTACGATACTGTTGGTCTGATCAGCAACACGAAATCGGCTGATAAAAAGTCCTAAAAGAACCCAGCCTTGCTACCTTTAACCAATAAAGTTATAAAAAAAAATAAAAAGGAATAGACTGACCTCATAAAACGATTTTTGTTTTGGCGGAAAAAAAGCATGTGTCTTGTCTCTGGCATGATACAAGATCACTGGCTAGTGCATGCATCACATCTCACGTCTTTGTGAATGACCAATCGCTATACGATTAATGCAACGTACATAAGAGTTCAAGTATATATGGTATTTACCCAGATCTCCATACAAGAAATCATTCGGTGTTCTTATATCTACACCTAAGAACTTTTCAAGACCTTATGTGTGTACCTTTTCTATTTCTAAAGCTGCTTTATCCAAAGCCCATATTTAAGCGCCATACTATACTACAGGCTGCAGTTGGGCATCGAATAGTTGGGCATCGTTCAGGTGAATTATTCTCAAGTTTATACAATGTCCTCAGAATTGCTATTAATGCTCTTTTAGCTTTACTCACCAATTCGTCACATGCTGTATAGAAACTAACTTTGGTTGAAAAGCACAGGCCTAGATACTTATAGCTGTTAACAGCTTTCATTTCTTTTGCACCATATATACATTTCCCCTTGAAGCTTCCTGAAAACTATAATATTAATTTTATTCATATTCACCTTCAGTTCCAGATAACTGGATGCTGTATACAAACTCTTCAACTGAGTTTGTAGTCCAGCCACTGTTTTTGACATCAAGATAATATCATCTGCAAATAACAAAATAAACAACTCGGAGAAATCAGGAGAAAAAGTTATACCATGCTTTCCATTTTCAATTATTTCTAAAGCAAGTTCATTAATAAACAAAGAAAACAAAATTGGGCTGCATACATCTCCTTTTTTACCCCTCTTGAACAAGTAATAAAATCTGTCAAATCTGTCTTATTTCTTACTCTTTCTTTAACATTATTACACATACTTCTTATACATGCATACATTTTGCCCCTTATTCCATTTTTGACAAGTATTGGCCACAAAAGATTTCTTGATATAGAATTGAAAGCTTTTTTAAAATCTATGAATATAACTTTCTATTGTTCACTAACTGCTTTTGAACTGACACCAAAAGGGTAAAAATATGATCAATTGTTGAGTAATCCAGCCTGATACTCACCAGTGATATTATTTTCTTCAATCCATTTTTGTAGTCTTACATTAATTATTGAGCTGTAAATCTTACTGCACACCCTGCTCAGTGATATGCCCCTGTAATTATTCGGATCATTTACTCTCCCTTTTTATGTAATGTACAAATTATGGATTCTGTCCATTGCTCAGGATATACACCTTTCTCAAACAGAGCATTGAACAACTTAACCAAGAACATAACAACATAATCACCAGAAAACTTCAAAAATTCACCTATTATACCATCTGGACCCGCTGGTTTTGAATTCTTTAATTCCCCCCAATGCACCAATAACCTCGTCTTTCGTAATTGGCTGATTAAACCATCTCTTTTCATTGTCTTCAACTGGATAATCATACTCCTCTTCTAGCTCTGTATTATCAACCTGCTTGTCAAGAATATCCTTAAAATGCAAAAACCAGTCTTCTGTACTAATGTTATTGCATATACCACCTCGTTCTACAAACCTTCGAAAGTAACATTCTCACATTTTTTCTTGCAATTTTACATTCTTCATCAAACCATTCGTTACTCTTCTTGTCTGATCTCTTATCAAAATAAATCTTTTTTTTTCTCCATACAACCAACGTGTTGCAAAATACAGTCACTGAATAATCCCAGAGCTTTATCTATGTCTGGGGGCCGGAACAGCTCAGTTGGTAGAGCGCTGGACTCGTAATCCATGGGCTGCGGGTTCGAATCTCCGCCGGGCCGTTTCGGTACAGGGGGATTTTCCCTCAGAGTTAACATTAGTTCTGACTCCATTTCACATACAGTCCTTCGAATGAAACTATAAACCGAGGTTTCGTGTGTGAACACACGCATAACATCTTGCACACACGTAAAATCCCATCACCAACTTTCGGAAGAGAAGGCCAGTTTGGCCGTTGGTATGGATGACACGTTACACATAGCATGCACCTTCCCCGAAGATGGAGTATGGCTGCCTTGGCGGGATAAAAACGGTCATACACACAAAACTCCACTCCCTTTGTTGGGTAAATGGGATTAATATTTGTCTGTCCATACAGGGAGTGTCAGCAGGAGTATCAGCCTGCGTACGCTGAAGAAGAAGAAGAATCTATGTCTACATCAATCATCTAAGCTGCATAACTTAAATCCTAAACTCTCTAAACTCCTGATGACTCATTGCCTCAATGAATTGTTCAGCGTATTCAGCTCAATGACACATGTTTCCTTCAGCCTACAGTTCAATGCAGATGTATCCTTATTCCGTGTTTTAGTACATAATTCTATAGGAGGTGATCAGATTCTATCCTTTCCACTTCATGTACTTCACAACATGACTACAAAATAGAAATAAAAGGTTATCACATGCCAAAAAATAATCATTTACAATACTGCCAGTATCAGAAATGTAAGTAAAATGAGCATCTTTATCTCAATCACAGACACCATTCAGCATACATAGTCCCAGTGAAGTACAAAGATTTAAAAGCTTTCTTCCATAAGAATTCACTCTTTTATCTTGCGAATTTTGAATAATTCCATCGTTGATCTCATCATCCACAGCAGTGTTGCCAAAACACCATCAATCATCGGAAATGTATCTCCTGTTCTACTGTTTAAGTCCCTACACATCAAAATATACATATCGTCACTATGTGTGGTATTATTAAGAATATCTTCAAGTAATTCTATATCACTATCTATAATACTAGAGTTATAATAAGGAGAATATTCTGGTGGGATATAACAGCAAATAAAAAGTATACCTTTATCAGCACCAAACAATGATTTGTTTACAGAAAAACAAAGAAAATTCCCGTGTTTAAATGTTATTTCCGTTACATAATCAGCAACTTCGTTTTCAATGAAACAAAGAATCCTCCAGAACGTCTCCCTGTTTGGACAGCTAAACTGCTGGCTGTTGTAATTCGAAAATGCTAGTGGATCAAAGCTATCAATGAATATCTGTACTAAACATATAAAGTGAAAAGATGAAATATAGGAAGTAAAATCTTTGTCATTTAGTTTTAACAGAATACCAGCTATATTCCAATCAAAAAAGAGAATATTCTTGTTTATATTTACATGCACATTCGCTGGGCCATTATTTTTCAAAAACACTTTCAATACGGCCCCCTAACGAATGTGACCCCCCCCCCCCCCCCCCCACCCCCCTCCCCCATTTTCTTCAAACCCCACTGATTTCTGCGACACGCTAACAGGTTTACCAACACTACGGAAAGCACATGCTTTGCACAATCTGTTTCTGACACATACTCGACCGGTTTAACTTGTTCAGTGATCCCCTGTGAAAACTGTGCAACGTTTAAATTAGAATAACTAAAGACTAAATTTCTTTTTAACACATTCGGCGGCCTAATCCCTATTTCTTCTGAACAAGATTTCCATTAGCGCTGAGGTAAAATTTTGTTTCTTCGATAAGAAGGTGGTCAAAGACCATACTGGCTCTTTTCCCAGCCTCTCTTGCCTCTTTTAAACAAGGACCCAGTTTTTGTACTCCCAGTTCTAATAGAACAGGGAGTACTTTACAATGCGAATGAAGAAATGCTCTGTGTGTTTGTGTGTGTGTGTGTGTGTGTGTGTGTGTGTGTGTGTGTGTTGTGTGTGTTGTCCGTTCGTGGTCAAAAATATGTTCCACTCGCTCCAGACAAAACTACTGGGCCGATCTTTCTGAAAATTTGTAGGTATGTTCATTATAGGTCAGTTATGATGCCCGATGTTTTATCTTACCATGATATCCGTTACTAACGGCTATAACGGCCCATAACGGTTTTCTTCTTCATGGAATATCTCAGAAAGTACTTGGTCGATCCTTCTGAAAAATTTGTAGGGATGTTCATTTTGGGTCACAGATGATGCTCGATGTTTTATTTTACCGTTATATCCGTTACTAACGGCTATAACGGCCTATAATGGTTTTTCTTTTTTATGGAATATCTCAGAAAGCACTTGGCCGATCCTTCTGAAAATTTGTAGGTCATGTTCATTATGGGTCACGGATGATGCCCGATGTTTTATTTTACCGTTATATCCGTTACTAACGGTTATAACGGCCCATTACGGTTTTCTCCTTAATGGAATATCTCAGAAAGTACTTGGCCGATCTTTCTGAAAATTTGTAGTATGTTCATTATGGGTCACGGATGATGCCTGATGTTTCGTTTTAACCGTTATATCCGTTACTAGCGGCTATAATGGTCCAAAAGGGTTTTTCTTTTTTAAGGAATATCTCAAAAAGAACTAGGCCGATCCTTCTGAAAATGTATAGGTATGTTCATTTTGGTCATGGATGAAGCCCCATGTTTCGTTTTAACCGTTGTACCCGTTAATAACGGTTGAAAGGGCCACGGTTTTTTTTTTTTTTTTAGGGAAAATATCTCAGAAAGCCTTGGCCGATCCTTCTGAAAATTTGTAGGTTGTCTTATGCGTCGGGGATGATTGCCCGATATCTATTTTCCGTTATATCTGTTAGGCTTTAAAACGGCCATAACGGTTTTTTTTTTATGAAGAATTCTCAGAAAGGACTTGGGATACTCTGAAAATTTGTAGGTATTTTTCTTATGTTCTTTTTAAAACGGTATAACGCCCCAAAAGGGTTTTTCCCTTTTTTTTTTTGAATAGTCACGCGTTTAAAGTAACTGGGAGTACGTTTATTTTTTTTTTTTCTTGTTTTTAATTTCTCTGATCTTTTACGAAGTCTTCTCCAACGAAAATGTGCCCCTTTCAGCCTACCTTTAGTCTGAATATCCTCTTTGTCTTTGAAAAATGTACCCCCCCTAGCCAAAATGGGAAAAAATTTTTTTTTTTTTTTTTTTTTTTTAGGGAATAAAAGGTGCATCGGTAAAATTAACCTCTCTGTCAGCCCCAGTTTTTTCATAATCAGCAGTTTTCCAAAATCTTCCATGTTTCATTTGTTTTTGCGAAGGATTCCATGGAATATGAGGTTTTTTCTTTTTGATTTTTTTAAAAATTCATCAGTCCTGCATTCAAAATGTTACATTTAGTTTTTTAACTTTTCATTTTCACTTTTTGAGAGCTTTTTTTTTTTTGGCTAAAGTAAAAACCTCCTCTTTCCCAGTTACCATTTGTATTTCGGTTCTAAACCTTTTCAATTCCTTGACGCCCCTTGCTTTTGTCGAATTTTTGTGTTTAGGTCTGGTTCATTTTTAAAAAAGAGCCCTCCCATCGTTGACGTGTGGTCAGCTTTTGTCTGAGTTGGGCCCCCCGTCTAGGGAAAAATCCGTTGCCCTTGCTTTTTGATTTCCCCAGCGAATTTTCGCATGACTGTCGGGTTTGTTTTGCCTTGAACTGGTCCGGGTTTTTTTCAACGTCACCCACGGGGGTTTAAATTTCCCCCCAAAAAAGAAGTGTCAGCAACACTCCCCGACGACACCAGTAGACCTCTGACGAATCTAAACCCAGCAAAAACATGGCTTCTTCGTCTTGCTTAGTACATGAAGCTGTTTGACAACAGTAAAAAACGCCCCATACTGCACTGAGGTGGTGGAGCTATGGCATGGCTTGATGGTATTGTCATTTCGTGTGCGCAGAATGTTTGAACTTTAACGTTGAAAGGGCCACCTAATGCTAATTAATTGCGGACGCTTTTAATGTATGCCCTTTCTCTGTAAAAACCCCCTGTATGCGCCCCCCGAGGAAGGGGAGAGGGGGAGAGAGAGAGAAGAGAAGAAAGAGGAGAGGGAAAGGGGAGAGAGGGAGGGACGAATCAAAAAGTTTTTTTTAAAGGCCCCAAACTCCCCCCCCCCCCCCCCGGGCGGGGGGAAAATGTGAATCACGTTGCAAATTTATATTTTTATTTTTTTATTTTTAATTATATATATAATATATATATATATAAAATATTTATATATATATTTTTTAAAAATAGGTTTGTTATTACGCCAAAGACATTGACAAACAAAGCACATGACAAGACATGATGCATTTCAACCACTTGGGTTTCTTAGGCGAAAAAATAAATCCCTTTAAAAATTTGGACGTACAAAAAAGAACGAAAAAAAAGACTCATCTGTTGTTGTCCATGTGGGGGGGAAAAATTGCCGGGGTTTTGTATATTATATATTTTAATATATTATATATATATTTAAAATATATATATATATTATATAAAAAATTATATTCCCCAAAATAATACCGGCAGTTCCGCAATTAAGGGCTTGGTGTTCAATGCTGAAGGGAAAAAAGAAAAAAATCTTCTTTTTAATCTTTGACATGAGCCCCCCCCCCCCTTTTTTAAATTTTTTAATTTTATAAAATTAAAATAACTATTTTTTTTATTATAAAAAATATTTTAAAATGACACCATGGTAAGGGGGGAAGGGGAATGTTTTGGGGGTATTTGTGCCTTAACATGGTTAAAACGGACAAAAAGAAAAAAAAGGGGGGGGGGAAAAAACAAAAAAAACAAAAAGGAGAGTTTTTTGGGGGACCCTTTTTTTTAAAAAATTTTTTAAACCCCAGTTTTAAAATACTTTTTTAAAAAAATGGGGAACTTTTTAAAGCCGAAATTTTTCAAAAATTTTTTAAAAGCCCAAATTGCGACTTTTTTGTTTTTAAAAAATATTTTTTTTATTTTTTTTTTTTTTTTTTTTTTTTTGGGGGTTTTGGTTGTGGGTTTTTGTAAAAAAATTTTTTGGATTTTCCCAAAAAAGAAAAAAAACAGGGGGGGGGTTTTTTTGGAACCCAAGCCCCAAACCCCCTTTTTTTTCACCCAACTTTGGCGTATCCCTTTTGCCTTCAAATTTTTTTTTTGAATTTTTTTTAATAATAAAATATAATTTAATTTGGGTTGGGACTTTCCCCCCCAAAGGGGACAAACAAAGGGAAGACAAGACAGCGCAAGGGGCTCTAGCAAAAATTCCTAAAAGAATCCAAGACGATTTATTCCCCATTTGCCAGGGGTGGAGAATGCCGATGTTTAATTTATTTTAATATTTTTTTTTAAAAAAAAATAAAAAAAAAAAATACAGATGGAAAAGGTTTTTTTGGGCCCCCCAAGGGCGACAAACACACAAACACATGAAAAAGCAGTCTGCTCCTTGAAAGGCCCGAAGTGTACCCGCTACACCCTTACCAGCTGATCATCACTGATTCTCGACATTGCTATTTAAAAAGCCTTAAGGGCGAAGGATATGACACAAGATGCTCGGTGATGCATCGTAAAATCGATGTGTGCTCGCTAATAAAGACCTTAAGGGCGATGAAAACGCATGCACGGTAATTTAAACGCCTTGTCTGTCAACTTATATAAAAGCTGAATGTTTTCTAACCATCGAACTGTATAATCGAATCTGGAAGGCATATTAACGTTTTTGCGTGTCAAAAAAAGAAAATCATGTTGCATCAGAGCATCGTGATATTAGTGTAAATGACATGTTCTCCCCGTCCGCTGATCGTTCGAGCTATAAAACTGACTAAAGTCAAAGCAAAAAGTAATTTTAACTTTAGTCAGTCTAACAGAACGAAGGACCACCCAGGGAAAAACCACGAGGAAGGGGGGGGACTGTTTCCCAAAAATAATGGAGTAAACAGCACACTCTGATACAAGAAAAAAAAAAAAACGACTATTAGAACACTCATCAAGACCTCAATCACGTTGGAACGCTATCATACAATACAGAAAAAAAAAGAAACAGCCGGGGAGGGGTCAACGAAACAAAAGTCTATACAGGCGTAGGAAAAGTTGTGACACCATCAGAAGCGAGAACTCGTTTAATGTAAAAAAAGGAAAGAGAATTGCGGGTTTGAGCATACGTAAATATAGATTTTCCGTCCGTTTTGAACCTAAAGTTTTTTACACACCACTCTCTCGCGTTTGAAGAACTTTTTGGCAGGTTTCTTTGGTGAAGGTTTGTGTTTTTTTACTCAACCCTTTACAGCGAATTTTGGTTTGTTCTTTCCCAGACCGAAAAATTTTTTTAAAAAAGCCCCACAAAAGAAACTCCCGGTATTTGATTTG
>CM031607.1:53130333-53143196 GCA_018398815.1 Conus ventricosus | reverse complement strand
GGTTTTGCACTTTTGGGAGGGAAAAATTTTAAAAAGAACCCCTTTTGAAAAAAAAACAAACACATGAGGGTTAAAACCCCAAAATAGGCCAAAAAAATAAGGGTTTAAAAAAAAAAATAATTTTACAAAAAATAAATACTATTTTTTTTAATCACTGGGGGGGCAACTTGCGCTCTTCCGAACAAAGGATTTTTGGGGGCGGGTTTTTTAATAGTAGCACCGCTAGCAGAAAGAGTTTCTCTTAAATAATATACGGGAGGGTCTGTTTTCATAGTTCTTTCACTTCATATACATCTACGCTCCATATGGGGTCTGTGGCTCTAATTCTAACATCACCTTCTGCCTCTCCAGGAGCATACAAGTATCTTACTTTTAGGCCAAATGGCAAGAGTTTTTGAGTCCCCTGCACATCTTCAGTAATGCTAATTTTTTTTTAATTTGATTGCGTTTACTGGTTTAAGACCTGTTGCTTTAAATTCTTCATTGTTCATGGCACGTAAGACTGCTGGCAATCTCCTAACCCATTCTGTGTTGCGTTCTCTATCCATAATTTCTCTGTGATATTGATAGGTGAACAGGCGTTCAGCTAGATTCTTATTAAAGTTTTCTACTAGGGCTTGTGATCGATGGTTGCCTGGGATCCCTCTCTTAACTGTAACATGGATGTTTTAAAAACAGCTGGTTCAGAACCTTTAAACTCTTTCCATCATCAACTTGAATCATCCTTGGATACTTTAATGGGCTTCTCATGTATATTTGTTGTAAAGCCACAGCCACAGCAGTTGAGCTTTTATCCGTTAAAGGTTCAGCGTCTTTGTATCTTGAAGCCATGTCAACAACTGTTAAAGCATACTAAACTTTTTTTCTTCTAACTTTGTCATGTGGAAGATACAGTAAGTCCATTTGGTGGGTGTCATTTGGAACTGAATTAATAAATCTAGGTCTTATTATTCTTTTGGGGCAGGCAGATATATTGCCAAATTGCTTGTTTTGAAAGCCAGTCTTTCGCATCTGATTCAGACACTCTAGCAGCTTTACTTAGTTTTCAATAGCAGTCTTTCCTTTCCAATACCCTTTAGGAGAATAATATATTTTATCCATATTTTAAATGCATTTTATTTTACACAAAAAAGTGAGCAACAAGATAGACTGAGGTCATGCCAACTGCAATAAAAACTATCTCTGCAGTCTTCTGTTCCTCAGATGGTTCATAAAAGTCAGACAGTTCTGGCGTGGTGATGTTAGAAACTTCTTTCCTGTCACTAAGTAATACTCATCATTGCGTCATCAACGTCTGTAAATGTATGCTCTGCATGGCCCTGTTCTCTTAACTTTTTTATTAATAAAGTCTAAGTGAGCAATCCTCCTTTTCTCATAAGCGTCTCTTGCCTTAGCCAAATCTTCCATTGCCTTATTATGTCGTTCTCTCTCTTCATCGGACCGCAATTTTCTAAAAATATAATTGCTGCAGGAGAAGGCCAATGCATTAACATTAGCTCCTCCAAACCATTGATCCAATCCAGGAATCTTTTTATAAATTATTTTCTTTTGAATTAATCTTTTCTATGCATTAATATTTTCGGGGATAATCCCATGTGTAGCAAGAAAGTCTTTTGAGCATATCCCTGCAGTAATTGACAATCTATAACCTTAACAACATCCTCATTGTCTAACCTTCATAGGTCAGCCGGATTATTTTTAAAAACATGGTTTTTTGCTTGCACGCTATAGCTATACTTAGGCAGCCAATCACAGAAGAATGGTAATTCGTATGATATCTTTTTTCACTCATCTTTTTATTTAACTAAAAAATTAATTAAATTCATCATTATTCGAAAGATGTCTATGTGATTTTTAATCAGAGAATCTTTTGTTGTTAAGCTAAATTAAGGTTTGCAACTAGTTTTGGCGAAAATTTCTATCTTTCCATGTTGGGCGGTTTTATTAACTAAGTACCATTTTGCAAGGGGTTGAATTACTACTATAACTTATTGATAGGCTCGCATAATTAACCAACGTTAAACGCATGGTTTTAAATGTTTTATATTATTTTATATTGTTTTAAAATGGATTGTGAACGAAACTATTAATGTGTGTGGAGCAAGCAGACTACTCAGCAGACCACTGCATAAAGAAAGATTATACTCTTATTGCTGCGTTGTGTGTCTGAAAAAACTAGACAGTTTTCAGCACTGAACTAGTGTTGAACAGATTCAACACACTGTCTACTTCAGCGTGGAGAAGTATACGATAGGTACGAGCCACTGCTCTAGGGTCATAATGTTAGATCGTGCGGCAGACATTATTAGCCTTAGCTAAGTTAGTAAGTAAGATGCGCCGGTTTGATTCAGTAAGAAGATTTTTAAATATATGACTTATCACAAGATTCGGTTTTAAACATGTCAACATAGAAACTCTTGCATGTGTCATGTTTAAAGATTTGGGACATTTTTATGCCCATTTTTCATGGGAATTATTTACTTTTAATCATATTAATTTTGATTTCATATTAAATTTATCGCAATAAAAAAAATGAGCGAGGAGACGCCGCAGGGACAAGTCCACAGGAGCAGAATGTACCCCAAGTTGAATGTTACCACAAGTGAATGTACACAAGTGAGTAGTGTATAACTAAGTCTAAAAGTCCTGGAGTGTTGAGGCTGGCGTACTAGCTGACTGGAACAGACTGCAAAAAGCAAAACCAATCAGCAAAACAAAAATTGTTAGATAGGTAATACAAATCGCTGCCACCAACAACATAAACACTTTAATACAACAACAAACACAATCAAACGATAAGATATACTCATTATGTATTGGGGGCTGCAGTTGTTGGTGGTTTTTTTAGCATACAAATATTAACACCAGACCTAGCATCAAAGTTACAAAAGCCCACAGTAAAAGATGAAGACCTGCTTCTGCAAAAAAAGTTACAATCTGCTGTTAGACCCATTTTAATGGATATAGTTTTTTAAAGTACAAAGTTAAGAAACTAGTAGTACAGTTAAGTTAGTTATAGAAAGTACTTTTTAAGGTAAATTACAAGTGCAAAAAAATTTAAGTTATAGTTTTAATGAACTAGTTAGGTCCTTATGTAAGTACTAGTTTTGGTGCTTATGTAAGTACTAGTTAGGTTCTTAAAGTTAAGTACAAGCCAAGTCAGTCATGTTACCAGCCGCAGTGGCGAAGTGGTTAGCTCGTCGCGGACTCCGGATGGGAGGTGTGGGTTCGAATCCCATCAGAAGTCATGTGGGTTTTTTTCGGCCCCGACGGGCTCCTACCCTGAGTTGAGTTTGCTGCGGACTCAGTTGGGAAGACTGGGACCACACAGTCGGTTTCATTCCACTTAATGGATGCGTTTCGAGGAGTGTTGACCTCAATTTTCTGACCAAACACTGCAGGTGCCTGTATCTTAGGGCACTGGTTGGAGCCGGGGAGTTTATTATGAAAGGAAGCGTAGAGTCAGCCCTGTCATGTTGTCTCAGACCAATGGAAATCCGTAGCATATCTTAATCATCTCATGCTATTGATCAGCATTTAAAAAAAAAGTCTCAAAATCTGTTGCCCTTTAATGCTGCTATCAGGTGACATCATTTCGATGTCCTCTCCACGTCTGTGGCTTTGGTTTTGGTTCCATCGGGGTCACCGGTATCGGCGAGTCCAGGGGTCTGTCGGTGGACGGGCGTGGTGGCGCCCTCCGGAGGAGAGCTCACTCAACGCCGGCTCCAGAGACCCTAAGCAAATTATTGTCTCAGTAGGGCGGGGCTTAGTAGGTGGTGTCTGCGTATGTTAGATCTGATAAGGCGCACTGAACACACCGGAAGTGACTCGGCTGCAGAGCAGTGTCTCCTCGGTGGGTTGCCTCTTAACGACTTGACATTGACTGAATCCCTGTGGATTGCTGGTGCGGGTCTGCGGCGGGCACCGACCGGGTGTGGCTGTGGACGGGGTAAGGCGGAATGAGCGGCGGTGGGTACACTGCCTTGAGGTGGCGCAGAGGTTGGGACCAGCAAAAAAAAAAAAAAAAAAAAAAATTGTCAGTCAAGTTATCTTTTAAGTTCTCCAATTGCCCCTACCAGCAATGAAAACTCAGGATTGACGTAAGTTCTCTTGTTATTGTTAGAGACTAGAAATTTTCTTATTAAGGGGTTTGGTTTATTTGATGGAGAGTAGAGCGCAGTTAAATTTGTGTGTAAAATTTATTTTTTTTTCAAAGAGAGCTTGTTGTATTTATGTGGTTAATTTTTTTTTACAACTTTTTATTATGCCTTAGCCTTCTTCATTGCAAAAGTCGGTGCAACGCTATCATCTTCGCCCCCAAACCAACTATTTTTGATAACTGCCCATTAAGTTCATCCTTCTCTTTCATCACTTTTTGTTCCAGTTGATGAAAGGGGACTGTTTTGGTAGTCGTGTGTCGTACCCCCCTCAACTCTTTAGTTACTTCTGTTTCAAGTCTTTGTAAAGTTTTCTGGGGGGGCTTGAATAAAAGAGTCAGTGTTGTGAAAAGGGGTTTTGCTTGGGTCGTGGTTTAAAGTAGTCGTACAAAAATTCTAACATCAATAATTTTGAAAAACCAAAAGGGCAAAGCCGATAAAAACCCGGCTTGCCCAACTTAAATCTTTTTCTTCACTAATCCCGCCCAGGCTGCTTAAATCTTCAAAAGTCTTGATATTTAGGTTTAGAGACAGAAATTGTTGTTTTTTTTTTTGTAATATTTTACATTTTTGCTTTTGTGGGGATTCCCATAGTTTTCCCCAAAACAGCTGTTCTCTTTAAACTTAAAAAAGTCTTTTTCTGACCGTGGGTGCTTGGGTTTAAAGATCAGTATTCTTCCTGTGTAGGTCTCATAAAAAACTCTTGATCACAGGTAAATTATTCGTGAACAGCTCTTAGTTTCAGCCCTGCTTTTAAAAAAACTTTTGGGGTCGTAAGGCGACATTTATTTTTTGAAAATTGGGAAAAGTTTTAGGAGGTTTTGTGGGGCTCATCCCTTTAATTTTCTGGGGTAGGGGGAACTGGGAGTCTGAATTCCTTTTTGGGTTTTCTAAGTTATTTAAAGATTTTTCCCATTGGATTTTTCAGGGAAAACTGTGAAACATTCCTAACACAATATTAACATCATGGGCCCCCTTTTATCATTTAAAGTTTTCCCGTGGAAGTGGGCCCCGACTCATGGCCCATCCCCCAGTTTTTTGGGGGTCTAAGTACATTAGATAGTTAGACGGTTTTGTGGGTTTAAGTCGTCTAAATACTGTTGTTTGCTTTGCAGTAAAAGGGGTGGGCCGCTAATACCTCCCCTCAGCCCTCTTCATCACTGAAGTGTGGGGAAAATCAGAAAATTAAGTCAATCTGGTGTTTTTAGACTTTAAGAAAGATCCCAAAAAAGGCCTGGGGCGAAAATTTTAAAGTGATGAGTCTAAGCGGAAAAAGTTTCAGTGTGATCGTAATTTTGAAAAAAGTCTGCTAAAAAAAAATACGTCAGCCTCAAGTATTGATCGTGATAGTCGCCCATTGTTTGGCAGTGTAATTCTGTCCAGGCTTTCTGTGTGTATTCGTATTCTGAGTCAGTGTCTTATGCCTCTAAGACTAGAAAGAAAGCGCCGTTAGGGGGAAGTGGTCTTCATCAACCCCCCCCACCCAAAAAACAAAAACAATGTCCCACGGAATTCATTTTTCATAAGGATAAACTCCTTTGCGCATAAAGATGGGTCAAAGTATTGTTTAGTGATTGGAAAGTCTTGTAGCGATCGCTCAATTTATCCAAACTTGCCATCAGATGTTGGCGAGTCATAAAGGATTAACAGTCAAGAGTAAAAGTCATGTACTTTTATGAAGACTGTGCAATGCAGGTAACCCTATTATATTCAGAAAACACTGCTTGCATGATGGAAATGAGAATAGTAGCCTGTAAGTATGAAAGAAGAATAGGCAGTTTCCATTTTCTGGTGTCAACCTTAAGCTGAAGATTACAACTATTGTGTGCGGTCCTCTGAATTTGCCAGTTATGTGATTGTGGTCTCTCACTGTGTCGCCATAATAATTCTATGTTGCATATCCAAACAGTGCGTAGATGAGTCATAGCGTTCTGGTTCTTTCAGGAGTCATAAACAATGCCTGAAAGATTTAGTTGGTTGGAGTAAGTAATTACGAACTAGTTGCATGTGTTGTAAAAATCTACTAGCTGATTGGGGCTCTTTAAAATCTCGGTTTTGTGTGTGCGCCAATCCGAACTATACAACAATAAACGCATAAGAAAGATCTGATGGTGGGTTAATAAGGTTTTGTTTTTTGTTCTTGTTGAGGGCCGTAGTACTGTGCAAAGATTGATTCAAAGTCAGCATAAACTTCGTATGGCTCATCTGCATTTTGGTGTACTTCTTAAACTAACTTTAGACCCTGGTGTAGGGAGTGAGAGTTTGGTTTACAGTCTACAAAAACTCTGTTCACAATGAGTTCTATGGCTGGCAGCTGCTTCTTTAGTAGGAATTCTATGACCAGACACCTTCTACAAAGCCCTTGTTTAGATTTATCCTTTGACGTATAAGTACAGTCTGCTTATTGTTTGATTAATACCATAGTGGCTCTTTGTACGATCTGCAACACAGGATCTAAGTCTACATGCTTGTTAAGTGAATCGCCGAAAGGTAGGGGCGTTGGGTGAATCCTTAGTGGTTACTAGATTGTCTTCTACAGACCATTTGTGTACGTTTACGGTGATTGTTTGTTTTGCTCTTCGAACTGAAATATACTTCTCTACTACTATGGAAAGGTTAGTTATCAAAGTTCTGCTCTTGCATTATTTGTTCATACTTTGGAAAAACTCTGTTTGCATGATTTTTAAACTGGATGTAATGCGCTTAATACCACACCACATAAAACACATGTTGTCAGAATTAAGTTGTTTAAGATGCTCGTTTTAATCTCTAACTCTCTTGGAAGAGGAAGGTAAGAATTGCCAACTATGGATGGAACTTTGTTTGTTTCAATTTGATTTCAAGGACTGTCCCTTCAGACAGCCAGATCCCTTAACTTGCCTCCTCACTTGCATGGTTAAATTTGTAAGCTTGTAATCTGCCCATCAGAATTAGTTCGGCGATAGCTAATAACTTCTTTCTGATTTAGTTGAAACCAGACTTCTATTGTCTCACTGGCGTCAGGTGTTAAATAATCAATCAGAATGGTTAACAACACTTCTTTCTGGCGGCTCGCGTTGAGAGACTCTGGGATTTTAGAGATGCAAAATTTTTTTTGTTTTTTGGGGTTTTCACGCTTCCCTGACGTTTGTAGGGTTAATAATATTTCATGTCTACTTCACTAAATTGGTATTGCCTTAATTGTTTGTCACTATCAAAATATTTCTTCCATCGTATTTAGTTTTCCATCTCGATTTTACTTGTGCATCATTTTTTAAAGCACAATAATGTATGTAAATTAAAAATAATATTTGTATATAAAAGTAAGTAAAACACGCGTTTATTCTTCAACCAAGCGTAGCAAACACTTCATCGATACGTTAACCTTACTATAACACCCAGCAATATATGTAGCTTTTTCCCGGATCATCTGACTGTCAATGTCTTACACTTTGTTGGCTTCGTTAATAGTTCACTATGGATCTTATATTATATTGTTTACATCATTCTCAAAACCAATTCACTAAAATCATTGTTTAATACTTTACTTTGTTTCGTCATTTTGTTCATTACAATTTCTTTATAATCAGATTCACTGAGTTAGTCAGCCATTTTAAAATCTAATATAATAAAAAAATTTTATTGTAATTGTCAGTATTATTCATTAAGTCTTTTCTATCGTAAAACTGATCTTCAATTAAGCGAATTGCTACTCCTTTCTAGAGTCAGTTGTATACAAGTCAGATTTTTATCATCTTCTGGATGCCATATTATCAACTAAATTGGCCAAACATCTTTATTCGGTTGGGGCCATGAATCTGGTTTTGTTCTGTTGGCCTGTTCTACATTTTCTGCCATATTTATCGCTCAAAAAGATAGTATTTAATTCTGCTTATACTCTTAATCTCTTCTCTTTCTTGCATCCGCCTCCCATTCCAACTCGTTTTGTTTTTTAATAAGCTCTGTTGCTACTTCGGCCATTCTGTTTTTATTACAGTGTTAATTCATATAATTATAAAATTATGTATATCTGTGTCTCTTGTTTTGAGCATAGAATCAGAAGAGGGTTTATGTGTGTGTATGACTTGTGTGGGTTGGTGAGGGGTGGGGGGGTGGGTGGGGTGGGCGCGGATGGGGCTTCGGGGGGAAGGTGTGCGACAGTGTAGATAGTGGATGGGATGGGGAGGGGGGACGCAGGGCGGGGAGGTGGCGCGCGGGGGGGTTGGTCGTGCATGGGGGCGTGGGGCGGTAGTCGAGCGAATGTGGGGGCAGGGTGGTGCGCGGGGGGTTACGGGTGTGGAGGGACGGGGGGAGGTTGGCTGGGTGGGGACGTGGGTGTCGGGGGCCTGGGGTGTGGGGCGAGGGGTCAGTAGGGTGGGGTATACGGTACGGTGGGGGGCAGGGACGGGGTGGAGTGGGCATTGGGGGTGGGGGGGCCGTCGGGGGCCTCGGGGGGGGGGGCGGGGGGGTTGTATGGGGGTGAGGGCGGGGGTGGGTGGGGGGGGGCAGTGGGGGCGGGCGCGTGGGGGGTGGGGAGGTGGGGACGGGGGGGTTGGCCGCGGAGCGGGGGGGGCGGGATGGGCGCGGCCGGGGTGAGGGGGGGTGGGGCTGGGTGGGTGGCAGGGGCACGCGGCGAGGTGGAGGGGGGAAGGGGGGAGGCGGGGCACGGGCGTCGGGGGGGCGATGGTCAGGCTGTGGCTGGGGGGGTGGGGGCGGGCGTGGGCGCCGAAGGGTCTGCGTGGGAGCCGCGTGGGGCGGGGGGGCGGGGGAGGGGGGGCTCCTCCGCGGAGGGGGAGAAGGGAGCTGGGTCGGTGGGGGAGCGGGTCGCGGGGGGGGGTGCGTGTGTGCGGGGGGGCGACGAGGGCGACTGGGGCAGTTGGAGCAGAGGGGCGCCGGGGGGGCGGAGGGGGGATCCGGGGTGGGAAAACCGTGGGGGCGCAGGGGGTGGGGAGGGACCGGGGTGGCGCGGCGGCTTGGAGGGAGGGGGAGGGGGGTGGTGTGGGCGTGTGGGGGGTTGGGAGCGGGCGCGGTGAGGGGATATTCGGCGGATGCGCGGAGCGGTGTGGGGGGGGGCAGAGCGGGGCGCACTGGATGGGGGGGTCGGGGGGTGCGGGTGGGGTTATGGGGGGGGGTGGGGGAGGGGGCCTTGGGGGGCGGGGTTGGTCGGGGGGAGCGGCCGGGCTGGGGTGGCCTGTCACGGGCTGGGAGGGGAGGGGGAGGGGGGGGGCGCGGGGGGAGGGGGGGCGGGAAGGTAGGGGCGGGGGGCTGGGGGGGGGGTGGGCGGGCGGGGTCAGCGGGTGGCCGGTTGGCGGTCCTGCGAGGAGCGGGGGGGGGGGGTTGGTGGGGTGTTTGGGGGGTGAGGCGGTAGCGTGGGGAGGAGGGAGGGAGTGGGGGACGGGGGGGGGGCGGGGGGGGGCGTGGGGGGGTTTCGTGGCGAGGCAGGGGGCGGTGGCGGGGAGGGGGTGCGGGGGGGGGGCCTTGGGGGCGCGCAGGTGGTGGGGGTCGTTGCTGTCGTGGGGTGGGGTGCTGTGGGGTGCGTCGCGGGGGGAGCATGGTTCCGAGTCGCGATGTTGGCTGAGCGGGGTGGGGGGTTGGTGTGGCGCTGGCGGGCGGTCCGTGGCGGGGCGGTTGTGACGGTTTTCTTTTCAGCTATTGTGTTGGTTTCTTTTGGATTCCTCTCTTTTGTGCGTTTTTGTGTGTCTTCTAGTTCTGTGTTTTTTGGAGGGTGGGGTAGTGCTGTGCGTGGGCGGGGTTCAGATATCCTTTGTGGTCATTGGAGGGTGGTGTGTGGGGGGGGGGTTTGGAGGGTGGGTGTCGGGGTTTGTTGCGGTCCGTCTGTGTGGAGGGTGGTGTGGTGTTTTTTTGTGTTCTTGGTTTTTTTTTGTTGTGGATGGTTTTTTGTTGGTGTTTTGTTGTGTGTGGTTGCTTGTTTGTTTTTTTTTGTTACGTTTTGTTTGTTGGGTGATTTGTTTTTTCTGCTAGTGTTGGTTTATTTTTGTTCTGTTTTGGTCGTGGTTGTTTTTTGTTGTGGTTGTCGTGTTTTTGTTTTGCTTGGTTTACTGTTGTGTGGTGTTTTTGTTTTGTGATGTTGTTGTGTCGGTTTGGTGTTTGTTTGTTTGTTTTTGGGTTGTTTATTCTGTTGTTTTTTTTTTGGTGTTGTGGGTGGGAGCGAGGGGGTGCAGGAGTTACCTCCCATTAGTAAAATTTACATATTTTACCAACTCCACCACACACCCTTTTTTTTTTTTATTTTTTCATATTATTTGTTAGCCCTGTTGAGGGCCTTTCTATGTCGAGGCAAATCTTACCGACGGGTGACATAGTTCTGGTGTATTTTTAGCCCTGTTAAGGGCTTTCTATGTGCCGGCTAAATCTACCCGCCTCGCGACACAGTTCTTTGTGTATTTTTAGCTTTAGGCTGTGAGCATGCTTCCTCAGCCAGTATTGATTTTTTCACAGCAACTAGCCAGTAGGACGCATTTAACCACTCTGCCAGAAAGCCGAAAGCCAGCGCTCACATTGAATATATTTTAAAATAAGCTTCTTTTCTCATTACAAGCTGTGAATTGAAATTCAATGCTGTGGAAACTTTGGATAGTAGAAAGAATACAAATGATAATTGCATCATGGTTTTCTACACCAGCGTGGGTTCAATCAGATTTCAGTTTCTAATAATTCTCCGAGCGCTTTTAGGGTTAGATTTTTTAAAACAGTTTGTTGTTCTTTCAAGCACCCATTTTTCCTCGCCGAAATAAGCAAAGTTTGTCAAGAGTTTTACGATTCCCAGCTGGATCTCAAAACCAGACTTTCCGCAAAAACAGGTAAGTCACTTATGTTTTTAAGTCTATAAAGAACCTTCTTAATCGGCTCTTCTCATCTAAGTTGCTTACAAAACCATATTACGTAAAATACATCAAATTCACTTACTGTCATTTCACGTTTTCCTTGCCTTCGTTTCAAGATTTAGACTCTCTTTGGTGGGTTGGTTTTGAGCAAGGCTCGCCACATTTAAAATTTTTCAAGATACAAATCATTCGATAATGCTTTTTTGTATTTCCATATTATTTCTTTTTGTCATCCGAATACAAGCCAATGTCAGTTTGGCTTTCTTGAAAACTAACATTCATTGCAGTCTCTTGTGAAGACGGAACCAGCTTCCAGGCTTGACTCTGCCATTTTTTGTTCAGTGCAGCGATAACACACAACTTGACTCGTAGGCAGCCCACTAAAGAATGAGAGCTGGGCCGGCAGGCTCAACGCCCCGGCAGAAATGATGTCATACCCCCTGTCAATTGGTTGAATGTGCGCACGTGACAGCCCCGCCCACCACGTGATGATTAATAATGCAGTATTAGCTGCAGGCCTCCTGTGCAGCATAGCGCGCAACGCAGTCGCTCGGTTAATATTGATTAGGGCCAGTCTGGGGTGGGGCTGCCAAGCCATATAATGTTAAAATGTTTAGTTGACTTTATGTCCCTGGAGAGAATGTAAATATATGGGTTCACGATCACCAAATCTTATTTTGCACGTAAGCCCCCATTTTAAAGTAACGATTACGTCGATTTTTGCAGTTTTTGCGTGTTAATTTTGTTTGTAAAAAGGTGTTAATTTTGACAAAAATCAACATGAGAAGGACGTGATTTGTTTGTGAAAAGGGGGGTTTTCATGCAAAATAAGATGGGTGGTCGTGAACCCGTATATTTACATTCTCTAGAATACATAGTCCATCCATCTTTCAAAAACAGTATAGTAGTCTATTCATCATTCCCCCAATAAGTATAAAACATTAAAAAACAAGCATAAAAACAAATAATGAATGTGAACAATACCATGTATCATTGTCCATAAGCTTTTGCATAATCCAGTGAAGAAAGGGAGGCGACGCCACTAATTTCAGATGGGCATTACATAGCTGTAAACCTCATCATCATCAGATTCAGATTTTTCACCTAAAGTCTGTTGACGAGGTTCTTTGTCCACATGCTGCCGTGGTGCTGAGTTCGGCGAAGAGGACGTTTCGCCGAAGTTGACCTCAAGGAAAGGGCAACACAGTTTGTGACTTTTGACCTTTCCTCACATTTTTCTGGTCTTTTTAAAAGTCTGCCTCGACTGGATCTCCTCGATGTGGACAAAGCGCCTGGAAAAGTAAACTTGCTAGTGGGTGAAGACTGGTTGTGATGTGGACGGTCGTGAGTCCTGCAAGCTGAGTTAGACTGGATCTCCTCAATGTGGACGAAACGCCGGCAAAAGTAAACTTGCTAGTGGGTAAGACTGGTCGTGAGTCCTTCCAGCTGAGTTAGTTGCGGGGCATTCATTCTTGGGACTTTTACTATGCTGTCACGATCGGAAATCGTTCCGGCTTTCGAGTTCGATCACACACTTTGGTGTAAGGTCCCTGTTGCTTGATAGATAGTTCGTCTAAAAAAGCATGCATCATATATATATATATATATATATATATATATATTGGAAATATATATCTACGTATGGTCTATCTTAAGTCTATATTTTGTCATCAATATATTTGTATCTATTATATTCTCATGGCTGCCTCTGCCTTATGGATATTATCATTATAGACAGATCTTGATGGTACAGTAGTATTTGTACAGACTATGATTTAACGAAACTTGTATCAGTGTTGAAAGCAATACTTCTTATTGATGAATAGTTCTAGTAAATGTCAGTTTTGTTACATGAAAACTGTGACGGACCATTTTGTACGAT
>CM031607.1:53077833-53125333 GCA_018398815.1 Conus ventricosus | reverse complement strand
TGCGTGTGTGTGTGGTGTGTGTGTGTGGTCTGTTTGCGTGTCTGTGTGTGCATGCGTGCGAGTGTGTGTGCGTATGCGTGTGCAAGCGTGCGCGCGTGCGTGTTTGAGTGCGTGTGTTGGTGTGTGTGTGTGTGTGTGTGTTTTCCCTCCCCCTGTTCCTGTGTATGCCATTTCACTGTCTGTCTCCCTCTGTCGGTCTGGCTGCTTCTGTCTTCTGTCTGTCTCTCTCTCTCTCTCTCTCTCTCTCTCTCTCTCTCTCTCTCTCTCTCTCTCTCTCTCTCTCTCCCTCCCTCCCTCTCTCTCTCTCCCTGTGTGTGTGTGGTTGTGTGGTGTGTGTGTATGTGTGTGTGTGTGTGTGTGAGACAGAGAGAGAGAGAGAGAGGCAGCGTTTCTGGGACACTTTTATCGCATTAATAACAGGGAAATGTACCAATGTCCAGGACAACGGAATCACTTCTTTTAGGATTTGATGCAACAATCGTATTGATTGTATCTTCTGCTTCATTATTCTTTTGGCAAAACAACACACACACACACACACACACACACACACACACACACACACACACACACACACACACACACACAGAAATTACATAAATAAACGAACAGTAACAGAGACAACTGAAGCCACAAATCTCATGAATAGAGTGACTTGAGACCAGGGACGATTATTTGACACAGTGCAGGACTCAGATGTCACGTGCAATTATTGTCAATTCAGCAATTATGTCCATTACCCCAACCCCTTTTTCCATTTTCCATGGGCGCCAAAACAAGATTACGCATGCAGTTGTGTGTGTGTGTGTGTGTGTGTGTGTGTGTGTGTGTGTGTGTGTGTGTGTGTGTGTGTGGTGCGCCCCGCAAAAAAAGCAAAAAAAAGCAAGGGAGAAATGTTTGTGTGCACTTTGAATTTCGCTTTTTTTTTCTTTTGGTTTATTTCAATTTTTTTTAGTAGTGATTTATGCCGTTGCAAAAAAAAAACCCTGCTTGGCACTGCTTGTTTTTTCCGGGGTAGAACTTTAAAACTGTATTCTGATTTGTTTTATTGAAAGAGAGGGAATCAGATATACGTGGTGCATGCTTGTCTTCGCATGTGAGTGTGTGTGTAGAGACTGTTGTGTGACAGTGGTGATCCCAACGTGATCAGAAGATTGCGTGTTGATTTCATCACTTGATTTGTGCCTTACCCCGTTTTGTCTATTTGAATTTGATTAATTTTTTTTCATTTCCCTACCCCGGGACAGCTGGCTTCCACCTCCTCTTCCTAAATCGCAGAAAGGGGATGCAAGGGTTGAAAAGAGTTGTCCCTCCCTTTTCTACTGTCTAGTCCTTTATCTATTTTTGATCAGTTAGGTTCTTTTCGTTTCCCAACCCCGGGACGATTGGCTTCCTCCTCCTCTCCCTTTCTATTTAGTTCCTCTAGGTTTCCTTTTTCCACATCTGCCCCCTGTGGTTTTTTTTTGGTAAAGTTTCGTTTGTAAGGTAGGTTCCCCGTCTCCTGCGTACTGGTGGTAGCAGCCACTAGGGTTCTACCAGAGCGCACTCTTTCACGGTTCCTCATGTTTCCTCGGTATCTCGGTGCTTTACCTCCCTTGGTCTTTTTCTTTCCTATTAGACTTCTCCCTACCTTGTTCACCATAAGCGCCTATCTGTTGTATATATTCATTTTCATATTTTACTTAAGGAGTTTTCTGAATAGTGTGTGTTTCCTTCGTGCTGTAGACGTTTGCCTTAGTATATAAGTATGTGATGACATACATGTAAACATGTTTGATTGATTTCGCTTTCCTGCTACATCTTTCGGTTTTGCCGCAAAGGCATCCACTTTTCCATGACGAGACAGGAAAAAGAAAAAGACAGACAGGAGATCGAAAGGGAGCAGCAACATGCTCTTGCATTAAAGATAGAGGAAACTAAACAAATTAAAACAAATAAAAATGGAGGAAAAAGCACAGGAAAGAGAATTTTAACGTCTCCAAGTGCAGGCTGAGAGTGACCTCAAGACAGCCCAGGCTCAGTTTCTGTTGGATTCTGAAGAGTTTAAATCTGACCTCCGTTCCCCAAAGACTCTTCTGTTAAAAATCCTTACATCCCCAAACTCTCCGTTTTTGATGAGTATAAGTATGAGACGCTTTTCTCTATCGTTTTGAATCCCACGTCAATACGTGTGGCTGGCCCACAGAAAAATGGGTATTGTACATTGCGTCCCTTTTCAAAGGAAATGCCCTTTCTCTTTACCATTCTTTTAGCGCTAAAGAACTGCTCTCCTGGGAGGGCTTAAAATCTGAACTTTTGAAAAGGTTTAAAAAAGTACTGCTAAAGGATTCCGAGAAAAATTTATGTCCGTACGTCCGGAGAAAAATGAATTTTTTCCCGCCTTTTTGATCCGCACTTTACTTTTTGTAGAACATGGAGTACTTTAGAATGGGAACGAAGAAATGCTGTCTGTGTGTCCGTCCGTCCGTGGTCAAAATGTGTTCCACTCCCTCCAGACAATACTACTGGGCCGATCTTTCTGAAAATTTGTAGGTATGTTCATTATGGGTCACGAAGTCCCGATGTTTTAGTTTACCGTTATAGCCGTTACTAACGGCTGTAACGGCCTGTAACGGTTTTTCTTCTTTATGGAATATCTCCGAAAGTACTTGGCCGATCTTTGGGAAAGTTAGCAGGTATGTTCATTATGGGTCACGGATGATGCCCAATGTTTTAGTTTACCCCGTTATAGCTCTTACTAACGGCTGTAACGGCCTGTAACGGTTTTCCTTCTTTATGGAATATCCCAGAAAGTACCTAGCCGATCTTTCTGAAAATTTGTGGGTATGTTCATTATGGGTCAGGAATATTGCCCGATGTTTCAGTTTACCGTTATAGCCGTTACTAACGGCTGTAAGGGCCTGTAACGGTTTTTCTTCCTTATGGAATATCTCAGAACGTACTTGGCCGATCTTTCTGAAAATTTATAGGTACGTTCATTATGGGTCACAAATAATGCCCGATGTTTTAGTTTACCGGTATAGCCGTTACTAACGGCTGTAACGGCCTGTAACGGTTTTTCTTCTTTATGGAATATTTCCGAAAGTACTTGGCCGATCTTTGTGAAAATTAGCATGTATGAACATTATGGGTCACGGATGATGCCGCATGTTTTAGTTTACCCCGTTATAGCTCTTACTAACGGCTGTAACGGCCTGTAACGGTTTTTCTTCTTTACGGAATATCTCAGAAAGTACACGGCCGATCTTTGTGAAAATTAGCAAGAATGTTCATTATGGGTCAGGAATAATGCCTGATGTTTTAGTTTACCGTTATAGAAGAAAAAGAAACACCCGAAGGTGCTGGGGAGGACCCAGAGAAGCACCGCCTTCACCTGCCCTGAGAGCAGTCCTGTACCACCCTTGGAGGCCTGCGCTGTGTTGACGATGGGTACAGGCACGCGCAGGACACTCCATTAAGATATCAAGGGACATAACTGCTCCTGAACAGAGGTAAATTAGACTACAGGATGCAGCTCATAACAGCCTTAAAGTAGCATCCCCATGGGTGTACCAGCCCGTATTTCATGACTGCAGAGCCCACCGCCGAAAAACACCACCCTCCAGCTGCCGAGCACACCCCACAGACCCAACCACCCCTGCCCACGCACGGACAGATGAAGACGGTGCCACTCCAGACACAGCCAAGCTTTCGCCATACGGTCTTATGTGCCCTCAAGAGAGAATCCAAAGTTGTAGTCTTTGCCACTGTCAACAGGACTTTCCCTGTGGTCAGTGGGTCTTTCCTCACCGTCACTGGACCTTTCTCCAGGGTCAGCCTAGTTAAGGCAAAGAAGAAAAAGAAACACCCGAAGGTGCTGGGGAGGACCCAGAGAAGCACCGCCTTCACCTGCCCTGAGAGCAGTCCTGTACCACCCTTGGAGGCCTGCGCTGTGTTGACGATGGGTACAGGCACGCGCAGGACACTCCATTAAGATATCAAGGGACATAACTGCTCCTGAACAGAGGTAAATTAGACTACAGGATGCAGCTCATAACAGCCTTAAAGTAGCATCCCCATGGGTGTACCAGCCCGTATTTCATGACTGCAGAGCCCACCGCCGAAAAACACCACCCTCCAGCTGCCGAGCACACCCACAGACCCAACCACCCCTGCCCACGCACGGACAGATGAAGACGGTGCCACTCCAGACACAGCCAAGCTTTCGCCATACGGTCTTATGTGCCCTCAAGAGAGAATCCAAAGCCGATCTTTGTGAAAATTAGCAAGAATGTTCATTATGGGTCAGGAATAATGCCTGATGTTTTAGTTTACCGTTATAACCGTTACTAACGGCCTGTAACGGATTTTCTTCTTCATGGAATATCTCAGAAACTACTCCGCTGATCTTTCTGAAAATTAGCAGGTATGTTCATTATGGGTCACGGATGATGCCCGATGTTTTAGTTTGCCGTTATAGCCGTTACTAACGGCTGTAACGGCCTGCACTGGCTTTTCTTCTTTATGGAATATCTCCGAAAGTACTAGGTAGATCTTTGTGAAAATTAGCAGGTATCATGCCAAACGTTTTAGTTTTTCCGTTATGGCCGTTACTAACGGCTATAACAACCCATAACGGTTTTTCTTCTTTACTGAATATCTCAGAAAGCACTTTGTCGATCGTTCTGAAAATTTGTAGTTATGTTCATTATGCGTCACGGATGATACCCGATGTTTCAGTTCACCGTTATAGCCGTTACTAACGGCTATAACGGCCCATAACGATTTTTCTTCTTTATGGAACATCTCAGAAAGTACTTGGCCGATCTTTCTGAAAATTTGTAGGTATGGTCATTAGAGGCGACGGATGATGCCCGACGTTGTAGTTTACCTTTATACCTGTTACTAACGGCTGTAATGGCCCATAACGGTTTTTTCTTTTTTATGAAATGTCTCAGAAAGTACTTGGCCGATCTTTGTGAAAAAAAAGCAGGTATGTTCATTATGGGTCATGGATCATTCCCGACGTTTTAGTGTACCGTTATAGCCGTTATTAACGGCTATAACAACCCATAACGGTTTTTCATTTTTATGGAATATCTCCGAACGTACTTGGCCGATCTCTCTGAAAATTTGTAGGTATTAAATCGGTCACGGATGATGCCCGATGTTTTATTTTACCGTTAGAGCCGTTACTAACGGCTATACCGGCCCCTAACGGTTTTCCTTCTTAATGGAATATCTCAGAAAGTACGAGGCCGATATTTCTGAAAATTTGTAGGTATGTTCATTATGGGTCACGGATGATGCCCGATGCTCAAGTTTACCGTTATAGCCGTTGCTAATGGCCCATAATCATTTTCTTCTTTATGGAAAATCTCAGAAAATTCTTGGCAGATCTTTCTGAAAATTTGTAAGTATGTTCATTATAGGTCACAGATGATGGCCGATGTTTACCAGAATAGCCATTACTAACAGTTAGACCAGCCCAAGACGGTTTTTCCTCGTTATGGAATATATCACGCGTATTCAGGATATACTGGGAGTAGGTTTATATGCTTTGCATCTTGTTTTTTTTTATCGTTGGGTCGAATTCTCCAATACCGACAAACATTTCCGAATTTTACAGAGCATCTCCAACGACCTTCCTGTCTTTCTCAAGGAACGTTCGGCAGAAAGTGCTGAAAAAAAATGTGTAGTCTTGCCAATCAGTACAAAACCGCACACCCGGAAAAGCAATGTGGCAAAAAAACTTGTGGATTCCGTTTTGAGGGAAGCGTGTCTAGCGCCCATTTTTGTCGTCTTTAACCATTTTTGACGTACCTCACGAATTTTGTCGTACCTCACGAGTTTTGTTCCCAATTTGGTAACCATTTTTGTCGCCCTTAACTGCTTTTGTCGTCCGGTGATAAAAGTGGTTGATGTGGACGACAAAACTCGTGAGGTTGCCCCGAAAATGGACGACATAAGTGGTTGTAGCGACATAAATGGTTGTTAAGTAACGACAAACACGTAAGGTGCGACATAAATGGTTGAAATGGACAGAACTCGTGAGGTGATACAAGTGGTTCGGGACGACAAAAACGGCGCAACAAGCGTGTCAGCCGACTGTACCCAGCAACGTGGTTTTAATCAAAATCGGAACTCTTAAACTTTTCGTGGCCAGTCATCTTACAATCGTGGTTCTTCGTACTCGGGTTAATCACATCAGCAACATACATCGCATTCTTACTTTAGGCAACAAGGGTATCAACAGAGAGGTGCTTCGTCTTCTCAGCGTCCACGCTTACTCTGTCGTGATCGTGGTTTTGGTCGTGATCGTGGCTTTGGTCGCGGCCGTGCCTATGGTTTCTGTTGAAGGTCTGAGAATGTCAGCACGGATTTTCGATGTTGGATTTGAGGCTGTAAATTCCGTCAGCTGTTTCTCAAGCTTCTGAGACCCTTCCGAAAAAAGAGGAAGCTCATCGTCTCTCATGTTCGCACGGATGGTTGTTATGTCAGGGGCTTTCAGGCTACTCTCCTCGGGGATACAAGTTGTACATCTGGAGTACGTCTTTTATTCGTACAGACCAGTTCACTGGTGAGACCCCGAAGTGTCGTTATTTTGGTGGTCAGATCGAAGTCTTTCCCCTTGCCTTGGTGGAGGATGCTACTCCATACTTTTCGGGTCAGGTTAAGGTTTGTGTCAGTAATGATTCTGCCACTGGTAACTTGCCTGCTGTAAGTTCTTGTTCAGGATCTGGTGGCTCTTTTGTTCCTTGTTCTATCAGCACCCACCAACAGACCAAGTTGGACAAACAATCCTCTAAACCCTGACCTGTTCCAGACTTGTCTTTGTTGGACGTTACTCCCAAAGACCTCGCTGCTGTGCAAACACGTGATGATTCACTGACACACTGGTTTGCTGCATTTGTTAGTGACTTTTCTTCCCTCCCCCGCGTTCTGCGTCATTTTTCTGGTCTTCCGTTTCTCGTTCGGTGTCACATTATTGTCTGTATTACGCCATCTGCAAGAAGACAGTCGCTCGGAATCGTGTTCCCTGTGCACCCTAGCACAAAATGCCCCTTGTTTTCATTCCGTTTGAAAAGGTTGCTGTGGATATCGTTGGACCTTTGGAACCTTCGTCTTTGGGCCAGCAATATATGCTTACTATCGTGGATACGGCCACTCGTGTGTTTTTTTAGAGGCAATGCCACTCAAACAGATCGATACCATTACAGTCGCTGAAGCTTTGCTTTCAGTGTTCTCTCGTGTTGGCTAACCGTCCGAAATTCTTTCTGACTGCGGCATTCAGTTCGTCTCCATTTTGATGCGTGAGATATACCAGTTATTGTCGGTTTCATCTGTCACTACCACTCCATATCATGCTCAGTCGAATGGTATGGTCGAACGCTTTAACGGCACGTTGAAGACCCATGTTGCGGATAGTCTGTGTGAACGCCCAGCGGACTGGGATCGTTGTATCCCGCAGTATTGTTCGCCTACCGAGAACTACCCAACGCAACATTAGGATTCTCCCCCATTGAGCGTCTGTGTGGTCACTCTCCCAGGGTTCCACTTTCTCTCTTAGGAGACAATTGGACTGATGGAGTTCAGCTTCCCACCCTTTCTGTGAAAGTACAAAAAGGTGCAAATGAACCTGACTTGCAGAAGCAGCAATTGACAGATCTGTTCTTGGAGTTCACGGATATATTGACTGTGTCATGTTCTATCCCTTTTTTTTTGCCAAATGTCAGGTTATTGAAAGAGAACTTCTAATTGATTTGAGTAAGGGCTATTGGCAAATCCCAATAGCGCCATAGGATAAGCATAGAACAGCGTTTCAGACTCCTTTCGGTTTATACCAATGGACTTGCATGCCCTTTGGTCTCCAAAATGTTCCTGCGACTTTTGCCAGTATGAGGCAAAAGTTGAAACTACATGAGTTGTCTGCCGTCAGCATCTTTGACGACATTTCGTTGGCTGTTGTCTGTTGGGATCTCGTCCTTCATTTCTTGCGCTTGTTGCCTGAGACCCTTTGGCCTCACTGCGCATCCTTCCAAAATCCGTGCAGGATTTCAAGAACTTGAGTTCCTTGGCCACGTTGTGTCAGTAGGAAAGATTCGACCAGTGACCAACAAGGTACAGAAGATTTTTGTCTCTAAACAGCCAGCAGCTTAAAAGCAAGTCCGTTCCTTGCTGGGACTACTATCTTACAACAGGAGATACGTTCCCCATTTTGCTATCTCTGCCCCTCTCACTGATTTAACAAAGGGTGACAAACGCAAACAAATTGTCTGGACAGAAGACTGTCAAAAATGTTTGGAAACAGTTCAGACCATTTTAAACCGTTTCCCTGTTCTGTTGCTTCCCAACTTTTCAGAGGACTTTGTGCTTTGTACTACGTGCAGATGCTAGTGGCAAAGGTGTCGGAACATGTCCCCTACAAGAGAGAGATGATTTGTTATATCCTGTTCAGTACATCAGTAAAAAAATTTCTCTCGCTCAAGAAAAATATTCTACTATTGAGCGTGAGTGTTTAGCTGTTGTGTGGGGTCTTGAAAGTTTGCACGATTTTTGACTGACAGGAAATCCATTTTGCGAACAGATCATTGGCCTTTAAACTTTTTGAAAACATCCAAGACTATGAAACAGTCGCCTGCTCAGATGGGCTTTGTCCACCCAAGGGTTCAAATTCACTGTAGAAATATTTTCAGGCGCAACCAACGTTTTTGCCGATTTGCTGACCCGTGCTTGACTGGGTTTTTGTTTGTTTGTTTGTTTGTTTGTTGTTGTTTTTTGTGTGTGTTTTTTTTTTTTTTTTTTTGGGGGGGGGTGGTTTTTGTTTTGTTTTGGGGTGTTTATTTTCCTTCTCCCATGCTGTTTTCTGTTCTTTGTCAGCTTTAATCCTGCTCTAGTCGGTCGACAAACATGTGAGGATACTTCCATTTTCTGTTATGTCATGATTGATGCTATTGATGTTTGCCTGTGTATTGCTATGGCTATTTGGTTTGATACGGATGACACCCATGCCATTGCGTCCCTTCTTCTATGATGGCTTCTGCAGTGATGTATTGTGATTTTGTGCTTTTGTTAGTTTTATGAGTGTGTTTCTTGTCAATGGCGGGATGTTAGCGCCTTTATCTGGGCAACTGAACTGTGCGTGAAATTTAGAAAGAGAGGAGGTTATTTACCGCTGAGGACATCAAAGCACAGGACAAGACACAATGCATTTCGACCTCTTGGGTCTTCTTCAGGCAAAAACGAATAATATTTAGGACAGTGAAAACGAAGAACGAGAAGCCACTTACCTTCTCATATTCACCGCACGACCAAAATGGCCGCCGGACGGAAACGAGGTCACCTCGGAGGGGATTAACAGCCCGTGCAGAACGGGAACGGAGCTGCACAGAAAGGGAGTCGTGTGCTGTGAAATATAAACATGATGGCAGAGTTAGCATTGATTTGTCCAGGGTGAAAGGGCGGGGGTCAAATGGATCACAGACGAAAGAACTGTTGTCAATAATCCTCATGGCAGTTTTCATAATTTTTTTTCTCTGATTTTTGTACAATATATGATACATTAAACAAATGCACTGATGTCATAAGGGAGGGGAAGAATGTACATATTTACAATGAATTAAACATAAATTTGTTTAATTAAGTTAACAAAAAAAAACAGAAGGTAGTGTGAATTTGTATCAAAAGGAAAGAAGTGATATTAGTGTGGAAAGTGATGTTTGCGAGAATGTACATGAACGAATAGATGACCGCAGAACAAGTAATGTAAATATGAATGAAAATGTTTCATCAATATGTTCTAATTCACACCATCTTGATGGAAATCGTACCAGTTATTTATTTTTACACAGGAATGTAAATGGACTTCTTTCTAAAATCAATCAAAAAGAATTTGTATTTTATCTATTTAATTTCGACGTTATATGTCTTGTTTAAACGTTTGTAGAGAATCTGACCCTTCACATTTTCACAAACTGTACAAGCTTTATAAAGCCAAGCATAAAACTTTCAAATCAAGGGAGACGATATGGGGTATAATGTGTCTTGTTAGAAATGAGATAGTGCCTTTCAATCATGAGATCAAGGTAGATAATCCCAATGTACTGTTGTTTCTAATTGAAAAGAATTTGCTTGATTTATCAGAGAATGTTTTGTATGTGTGTTCGTATGTGCCCCCTGAAGGCTCACCTTTTTTATACTCACTTAGATATTGATAACGGCATTAATTCACTTGAAGAGTGTATTGTTGACTGTATAGTTGAATATGGCAATGTGCATGTGATCCTCTCTGGTGATTTACCAGAACTGCAATTTTTTTTCTCCTGATATTTTACATTATGATAAATTTGGTACTAGTATTGAAAGTTGCTCTGTATATTCTGATAGAAAATCAGCTGACCAGGTACTGAATAACTACGGGAAAAAAATGATGAATATATGCGCTACTCTTGGTTTTCACATTCCTAATGGTGTATGTAACTGGAGACCTTGATGGAAATTATACGTTTGTGTCTCAGTCTGGAAACAGTGTTCATGATTTTTTCTTGCTTTCTAAAGAATTGTTCTTCGTTGTCTTCTCGTTTGTAGATTAGTAGTTTCAGAGAGAGCAGAATCTGATCACTTACCACTTGAATTTATTATAATTAAATGTGGTTGAGAATGCTACCATGTCTTCTGGAGTTGAAAATGTGAATAAGTATATTGAAAAGTTTGTGTGGAAAGTGATGTAACGCAATCTTATTTGGATACCATGCATTCTTCTGAAGTGATAAGCTTACTTAATTATGCGTTTAACATGATTGAACATGACTACAATGAAGCTCTGAATTTTTTTTGTTGAGACTCAAACTTTATGGAGCTTATTTGAAGAAACGAATTTGTATTGACAATTTAAGTAAAGTAGTGATTGGTATTATAAATAATGTAAATCAAGTAAGGGAAAAGCGAAACGTTTACTGCGAGTTTTTCGGCAAACGAAAGATCCAACCGACAGTGACGCTTACTGTATAGAAAGAAGAGAATATAAGAATCTTCTGAGGCGAAAAGAAAAACAGCTTAATGATTTACTACTAGGTAAGTTAACTGGTTCAATAAATATTCAAAAAGAATTCTGGGAAAACATGCATAGAATTTCTGGTAAAAGAAAGCAAGCTAATAATTTAACAACAGATGACTGGTTTGAACACTTTGAAAATCTGCTTGGAACGGTAACAATCTGCTTGAAACGGTAAAGAAGAAAATTATGCGGGTATCGATAGACTCGACGACGAACAAGAGGAAAATGCTTACATGAATCGCCCTATATCTAGGGAAGAAGTAGTGTTCGCCATAAGAAAATTATAGAATGGCAAAGCTGCCGGACTCGACGAATTATCGGGGAAATGTTAAAAAATGTGGGAGAGCCAGTAGTTGATTTTTTCGTCAAGCTATGTAATACATTATTTGACAAGGGTGTGTTTCCAGATAAGTGGACAAAATCCATTGTAGTCCCTTTATTTAAAAAAGGAAATCCAAACAATCCAAGCAACTATAGAGGCATACCCCATAGAAGCACCCATGATGCCATTCTTACAGTCCTTCACAATGCTTTCTTTCATTTGAATAACTCCAAATCTTTTGTTCGTGTTCTCTTCATTGACTTCTCCTCCGCTTTTAAACACAATACAACCTCATCTCTTGGCCTTGAAACTCTTAACTTTACAGGTAGACCCGAAACTCATTCTCTGGATCATGAGCTTCTTACTTAATAGAACACAGTCAGTTCGTTTCCAATCTGCAATCTCATCTGAACAAACTACTTGTACTGGTGCTCCTTAGGGTACAGTGCTGTCCCCTGTACTTTTTACTTTATACACCAACGATTGCAGAGGTACAGAGAAAACTCCGGTCATCAAGTACTCTGACGATTCTGCTCTTGAAGATTTGTCAAATCGCTACATTAGAGCCACACCAGATTACCTCCAAATTTTGGGTTTTGGGTTTTTTGGTGCATTGTGTGTCTTTTCATGGTCTTATCAAGAGCTCCAAACCTGGTGATGTGATGTTGCATAATAGCAGAGATAAAGCGAAAAAACACTTGTGGCACAGAGCAAGATTACCTATGTGTTTGGAGCAACAGCGGAACACCCGGCTTTAACCAACTGTGCTGAGAAAGAGGATATGTTAAGGAAAGGAAGGGAGGGTAGGCTACCTCCGTACACTTGGCTGATACTCTTCCCTGCTGTGAAAGATAAGGGCAGCAGGAGGAAAAACGTCTGCCTTCCTCATTACACTGATTTATGGCCTGCTCTGCCATGTGGGAGGGGAGAGGCTAGGAGGTCAGATAAAGAGTGCGCTACACCAGGCTTACCACTGGAAGTCTGGTTTGCTTCAAATTATGAAGAGCCCTGCGATGCAGTTTTCAAGCAAGGAATGACTATTTTTTGTAAATGTGTGTTTTTATGTTTTCTGTTGAATACTATTTGATGCTGCTAACAGCACTTATACATTACAACTTGAACTTGAACCATTGTGAGTTATGTGACTATAGAAGTACTCGTGTGACTTCTGCCATTGTTTAAAAACTTCAAGTGGGCATTTCTCAAATCTGCCATTTTGGAGATGAACCGGTGTGCCTCTGAAGTAGCGAAATTGTGATACGGATTATTTTAGAGAGGTAGAAAAGTTCTGTTCTTGGTGCAAGGATAATTATCTGGACCTCAATGTTGCAAAAACAAAAGAACTGCTTATCGATTTCCGTAAAGATCCACCACCAGTTCCAAAACTTACTATTGATGGAGAAACTGTTGAAAGAGTTGATGAATACCGATATTTAGGTACAGTTATAGATAAAAAGCTTACTTTTGACAAAAATGTTGAATCTGTACACAAGAAATGTCAATCTAGAATATTCTGCTTGCAAAAACTGAGAAATATTGGTGTTGCTCCTGAGATTCTACAAACCTATTATCGATGCTGTGTTGAATCTGTTCTTACCATTTCTTTTATGTGCTGGTATGGGAGTTTGAGTTTGCGATGTAAGAATGTGCTGAATGATGTTGTGAGTGTGTGTAGTAAAGTTGTGGGTGCAAGACAAACCAGTTTGAAAGCGTTGTACGACAGGAGAGTGCTGAACAAAGCCAGGCAGATAGCCAGTGATGATAGCCATGTCCTGGCTAAGCATTATGAACTGTTACCATCAGGACGCCGGTACAGAACCTTGAGAGTGAAAACAAGAGCTCAAAAAACTTTTATTCCCCAGTCAATCCATCTTTTAAATCAGTAACCTTTATCAAGCAAAACTTGTTTTTAACCTAATGAATTTGTATTAGGCGAGAGTGCACATGTGCATGTTTGTGTGCGCATGCGTGTGCACATGTGAGTGTATGTTTGTGTATGCATGTGTGCGCACGCGAGGGCGTGCACGTGTGTGTGGTGAGCAGGGATGGATGGATACCTGTCTGTGAGTGTGGGGATGTTTGTGCAAACTTGTATATGTGCATGGGTGTATTTGTGGGGCTGTAAATGTGTCATATAATATCATTTATACACAAATTTGTTTGATTTAATCGTTAAATTTATATTTATAAGCATTTTTTTTTTCTCTTGATAATATACAATGTAAATGATGTGATTATGTAAGAATGTGCAATATAAATGATATTATGTATAATATAATGTGCAATGATTTTATGAAATGATTGTGTTCTGTGATGTTGATAATTTTATTGTTTTTGTGTTTTGTCGGTTTCTAGTGCTGTGGTTTTTGTATGAAATGCACCTGGACCAAATTTCTCATGATGAGATAATAAAGTGTTTCTTATCTTATCTTATCTTATCTTATCTATATCTTTATGTGATACAAGCAGCAAGATTTATAGCACTATGATAAACAACCGTGTACAGGAATGGATTGAAGAGCAAAACCTTACAGGTGAACATCAAGCAGGATTTAAAAAAAAAAAAAAAAGGTTATTCCACTGGCGATCATATGTTCACGCTCTGGTAGCCTTAATGCAAAAACAATTTTGTATGAATCGTAAACTTTATGTAGCTTTCATTGACTATGAGAAAGCTTTTGACTCTGTAGAAAGAAATTTACTGTGGCCTATTCTTTTAAAAAAAGGGAATTAAAGGTAAGCTTTTTCGGTGTATAAACGTCAAAAGTAGAATTCGATCCGGAGATAAGTTAACAGATTACATCAACTGTACACAGGGAGTGAAACAAGGTGATGTCCGGTATAATTTTCACTATTCATCAATGAACTGGCATTGGAAGTAATCAGGTATGGGAGACATGGCGCAAGGTTCACGTATGATTTTTCTGAATTATTCATTTTGTTATTGGCAGATGATGTAGTTTTATTGTCTGAAACCGTTGTTGGATTACAGACGCACTTAAGTAGTCTACATCGCGCAGCATCAGAACTTCATTTGAAAGTAAACATGTCCAAAAGCAATATAGTGGTGTTTAGAAAAGGTGGATATTTGGCCGACTGAGAAAGGTGGGCTTAATAATGGGGTCCTAATACCTGTGGTAAATACATACAAGTACTTAGGAATCTATTTCTCTAGCAGGCTGAGTTTTACTGCAGTATGCCGGAATCTTGTAAGCAGAGCCAAGAGGGCTTTATTATGTGTATTGCAAAATTTGTACAAATTGAAGAACAAGTCTCTTGATCTTTATCTGAAGTTATTTGATGTTCAAATTCAACCGATTGTTCAATACGGTGCTGAGATATGGGGTCTTGAAAATGCAGCTCTTTATCCTGAAAAATTACACATGTTCGCATTTTAAAAGTTTTTAGGAGTTGAAATAAGAACACCAAATGATATCATCTAATGGAGAGATGAACAGCTGTCCTATAAATTCAGTTGTACAGTGTATGAGATACTGGTTAAAATTAACACGACTACCAGCCGCCGTGGCGAAGTGGTTAGCGTCGCGGACTTCCGGCTGGGAGGTCGTGGGTTCCAATCCCATCAGAGTCATATGGGTTTTTCTGCCCCGACCGGCTCCTACCCAGAGTTGAGTTTCCTGCGGACTCAGTTGGGAAGACTGGGACCACACAGTCGAGTTTCATCCACTTAATTAATGGATGCGTTGCTGAGAGTGTTGCTCAAATTTCCTAACCGACACTGCAGGTGCCTGTATCTCTCAGGCCTGGTTGACGCGGGATATATTATGAAAGGAAGCGTAAAGAACAGCCCTGTCAAAGGAAGCGTAAAGAACAGCCCTGTCATGTAGTATCAGACCGAAATGGAAATCCGTAGCATCATCTTAATCATCCTCATTCTCATTGATCAGCATAAAAAAAAATGTCTCAAATTCTGTGGCCCTTCATGCCCTGCTCTCATGGTGACCTCAATTTCGATGTCCTCTCCACGTCTGTGGTCTTGGTTTGGTTCCGTCGGGGTCACCGGTATCGGCGAGTCCATGGGGTCTGTCGTTGAGGTAGAGCTCACTCACGCCGGCTCCGCGACTAAGCAATTATTGTCGTCAGCAGGGGGCGTAGTAGGTGGTGTCCTGCGTATGTTAGATCAGAACAGGCGCCACTGAACACCACCGACGTGACTCGGCAGCAGTGCAGTGTCTCCTCCGGTGGGTTTCCTCTTGACATTGACTGCTCCCTTTGGATTGCCGGTGTTGGGGCTGCGGCGGGGCCGATCGGGCTGTGGCTGTGGACGGGTGTCGGAATGAGCGGCGTGGGTGCACTGCCTCTCAGGTGGCGCAGAGATTGGGACAGCAAATAAAGAAAAAAGAAAAAAAACACGACTAGAAGAGAGTAGATTGCCGCGGAAAGCCTATTGAATGCTATTTGATTTAGATGCACGGAATAAAAGAAACTGGGTCTCAAATATTAGATGCAAATAAGATGCGTATGGTTTTGGTTATGTATAGATGATCCAAGGTGTTGAAGAAATACGTCAATTTTTGTATCATTTTAAAGACAGATTGATATTGTGTAGGTGTCCAGAATGGGACTTTCATGTGAATAACAGTGAACGGTTTCAAATGTATTGAACATTATATTCTGTAAACGATGATAAAATCTATTTGAAGTTAGATTTAGACGGACATTTAAAATTTGTATTGACAAGGTTTAGACCTGGTGTGTCTGGAATTGCATGTCACTACTATCGTTATAGATCGCATGCAGAAAAAAGATTTGATTTGGCCATTGTGTAGAATTGCCAAGGAAGATGAAGTTCGCTTTCTTTTATGCTGTCCTACATTAACTAATTTACGAAGACAGTGCATACCATTGAAATTATATATAAGTGTCCAAGCCAGTTTCTATTGAGTTTACTGTTGGCATCTAAGAATGAAAGCATTGTCAGAAAATTATCAGTATTCTTATATAGAGCGTTTAAAATACGATCTGCTGCTAAATTTTAAGATCTTGAAATACATATGCATTTATGACTGTGGGGTACTAAGGAAATACTAAGGAAATGTTGCAATGTTCGAGAATTGAAAAGTGTACCCTTTCAATGAATGGCTTGAATAAATTGTCCGAATTATCCGAATCTCTCTCTCTCTCTCTCTCTCTCTCTCTCTCTCTCTCTCTCTCTCTCTCTCTCGGGGTGTGAACTGCGGCTAACTGCGAGTAAGACGCGCTTCAAATCGTCTGCCATTTAGTCCCCCCCGGTGGAGAATATAGCAAGTGTCAAGTCACAATTCTTTGCCAGATTACGCAGGAAGAGCTATGCCATCGACACCGACTCTTTTCAGAGCGACATGTGGCGCATTCCACCCAGTCTACATGTCGTTCATGTCACGTAGAGCGAGGAAGAAATCGGCAAGCCGAGTCGCCATGCTTACGCTGCGCAGCCGAGCTGCCGGTGTTACCGTTGGACTGCTCCTCACCCTGTTGTTTTGGGGAGGTTTGCTGTTACGCTGCGGCGATGTTGAGCAGAACCCTGGACCCAAGACGCAGAACCCTGGACCCAAGACGCAGAACCCTGGACCCAAGACGGACGCACTCAGGCAGAGCAGACTCAGCAGCACGGGCACTCGGACGACCAGCATGGACAGGACACCCCTCAACGGCAGCCAGGCCACTCCTCCACGTCAGCCGACACTGGACGCGAAGATGGACAACATGACGGAGATGTTACAGTCCATGCACGCTACAATGACCAGTAAGTTCGGGGATGTGGAGCAGAGTGTGCAGAGACTTAGTGAACAGTACGCTGCCCTTCAACAGAGTGTAATGGACTTGCGGGAAGAGGTGGTGGCTTTGAAAAATGAAAACGAAGATCTTATCAAAAGCAATTCAGAGCTAACGGCTAAAGTACAGCAATTAGAAAAGAAAACTGATGATCTAGAAGGTAGGTCCAAAAGAAATAATTTGATTTTCTATGGACTTCCAAGAAATAGGGATGAAACCAATGAACAGTGCGAAGGAAAGGTCAAAGATCTGATCACTGATAAACTGGACATTGCTGGTGATATTGAATTTGACAGAGTACACAGGTTAAACGGAAAGCAAGATTCTCCTATCATTGCAAGATGCTGTTTCTATAAGGACAAGATACAAATTCTGAAAGCAAAACGAAAACTGCAGGGATCGACTATTTTTGTTGGGGAGGATGTTTCGTTCCGGGTGAGGGAAGTGAGAAGAAAACTTTCAGCCCATTTAAAAGACGCTAGGAACAGCGGGAAGAGAGCTAGGATGGTCTTTGACCATCTTGTCATCGAGAACAAAAAGTACTTCCTTGATGACAATGATCAGCTGAAGGAGAGCAGATAGGGGGGAGGCCGGCCAGGTAGTAAGTTTGATTTGTCTTACAGTGTGAACAGTCATGGGAACAAAGTTGACCCTACACCGGCAATCCCCGCGCCTCGCACTGCTGACAGTGTCACTAGTGAGCTGTTTTCCGCTGACAGTGACAGTGTGTCGGAGCAAGCAACACACAGCACGTGCGAGAACGTGCAAAACGAGTCGTTTGTAAATGTGAACGAACCCTTTTCCTTTCTTTCGTACAATGTGAATGGATTGTTTTCAAAACTACTTGATCCTGATTTCATTTCTTTCTTATGTGAATTTGATTTTGTTTATCTGAAGCTTTCATGGAGGAATGTAAACCAGATTCTTTTCCAGGTTTTAAAGGCTGTGCCAGTCTTGAATAAGAGTTACTCTGTGTTAGGTTTCCTTATGGGAGCAAGACGTACCCTACTTGTTTACTGTTTCTTGTTTACTGTTCCCTGCCTCACTTCATTCTCAATATCGTTTTGATTAAATCGAGGTTATTTGTATTTGTTTCTGTCCGTCTTTGTGTTTGTCTTTTTATCTCCCTTTCATCTTTGGGTGGATCCTCAGGCGTAGGCTCAAAGATTGTCCCCTACATTTTATACTGTTTGCATAATGTCTTCAGTTTTTCAACAACTTTTTTTCCTCCCCACACTTTCGTTTGGTTTCAATTGCTGCCCTTCGCTGGCTGCTTTGGGGGTGCTGTTGGATTCCTTTTTGAGCCCTTGGTGGTGAGAACACCACGGTATTATGGACTGTGGTGTGTCTCTATTTGACGCCAGGAGCTCAGACACAACCATCCGTGTCTCCCTGATGAGTTCCGAGCCAGCGGACGAAAGGCCTCGGAGCAGGCAATACAAATAGATCTGTCTTCAAGGAGGATTTCAATGGTTCCCTCATGCACCTAGTGAAGAGTTTTCATATCAATAATATTTTCTTAATTTCATGCTCCCAGTTTCTCCATTTTCAACCTTCCCTTTCCTCCACCCCCACCCTTAAGTCAAAATCTTTACCAAGTCATTACTATGAGAACAGTTGAGTTGCTGGCCTGCGCTTGTTTTTCCCCCACTCTTAGATTGTTCGTCTTTGTATTTGTCTGACTTTATTCAAGTTCTAAAGGCTGTGCCAGTCTTGAATAAGAGTTGCTCTGTGTTAGGTTTCCTTATGGGAGCAAGACGTACCCTACTTGTTTACTGTTTCTTGTTTACTGTTCCATGCCTCGCTTCATTCTCAATATTGTTTCATCTTTAGTTCTGTCGATAGGTGCGGATCAGGCAAAATAAGCTTGGCTGCTCTCCAATACAAGGAGTAATCTTTTCAGATATACACCCCAGCTCAGTCATCCCATACAGTGGAAGTATAATCAATATGAGATCTTATGTGGGCATTGTAGAATATTTTACGGGAACTAGTATCGGTAAAGTGGTTTAGTTTCTCTAAAATGAGTACATTTTTCTAGATGATTTTGCATATGTAATTGATATGACCATCCACCGTAGTTGGTCGTCTACATATATACATACATGCATATATATATAATATATAATAGAGAGAGAGAGAGAAGAGAGAGAGAGAGAGAGAGACGTGCAAGTACGCACACACAGACGTCCATTCACACACGCCAACAGAAACAGACATATGCAGACCGAGAGAGAGAGAATGACAGACAGACAGTCACACAAACAACAAAACACACACCACACACACACACACACACACACACACACACACACACACACTTACTCACACACGCACGCAAGCATGCACGCACACACACACACACACACACACACACACCACACACACACACACACAGATCCTCGTTTGCACGTGTGTGTTTCCGTGCGTGCGTGTGTGTGCGCGCGCGCGTGTGTGTGTGAAATTTGAAACGAACCTTTTTGTTTTATTGTCACTAAACACCATTAAAGGATTTATGGACACAACATGGCGATGATTAAACAACTCATCGTCCAAAGAAATAATGATTTGTTCTTTTTACATAAAAATAGTCATTATGTAAAGCAGTCATATACATATTTCGCAATTTCAACCTGAAGGTCATTATTAGACATCAAAGTACTTATTTTCAATGAGGTAGCGTCGTATATATCCATTTTGTTTATGATACGTTTTTTAAACGTGTTCCAGATTTTATCGTAACGTTTACAAGAGTCTAAAAAATGTGCCTAGTCTTCTATTATATTGCAAGTTGTACATTTCCTGTCTTCACGCTTAATATGAGAATATTCACCTCTTTCTATTGCGAGGTCATGTGCGCTAATTCTTAATTTACCAAGTTCTTTCCTGTAATGTTTATGTGTGCATTTGATGAGGTACGGTTCAAGCCTATATTTATTACTGATGTCATTATAAAATTTTAACCTTGGTGTTCTTCTTTTTCTTTTTCCCAAAAGTGTATATATTCCCTTTGTAACTTCTCTCTATTGCATAACGCAATTTTTGAGGGTTAAGTGTACTTTGGTTATTCCATACATGTGTCATTCCAATATTACTTAAGATCTTCTTTTCAGAAGATTTCCATGAAGATGATGGGTCAAGATCTTCGTACGCTTCTCTTAGATATGAGTCTTCCTTTGATTCCATTATATGGATCCAAAGCATGACTACTTGACTCATTATTTCTTGACACAAGGGAAATCTTCCAAGTTCAGCTAGTACTGGCAATTTCATTGCTTTTCTGTGTACGCCTAATATATGTCTGCAAAATTTTACATGTACGTTCTCGATCGGATTATTGGATAATAAGCAGCTGCGCCATAAAGCGTAACTGGTGAAATCAAAGCATCAAATAGTTTTGCTATTGATGATACATTGACATGTTCTCCCTTACTTTACGTAGTAAGGAGTGTACAGCTTTGTTACCTTGTTTTGCTAGATGATCTGTGCTTTATGTAACTCTCCACTTTCATGAAGAATTATTCCTAAATACTTGTATTCATTTACTGTCTCAAGAGGATCATCTCCACATGTAAATGCGGTTGAAAATTTTCAGTCAGTTTTAGTGAATATGACAACTTTTGTTTTATCTTTATTTAGTTTCATGCCCCATTCTGTACAATAATTATGAAGTCGATTAAGTTGTGTTTGTAATCATGATTTTGTGTTTGACAACATAACTATGTCGTCAGCATATAATAAATGCGATATCCGTGTTTCTTTCAGCTTGTTTATAACAGGAGAATCATTGTTATCAATATAGTTTGAAATATCATTTATAAAAATGTTAAACAGCGTTGGGCTAAGCGAACTGCCTTGAAGAAGTCCTTGTTTGACCGGGACTGGTCTTGTAAATCCATTATTTGATTTTCCGCAAACCATCGCATTTGTGTACATATCTTTTATAACCCGATAACAATAGACATTGATACCTATATTGTATAGTTTCAGAAGTAAAGCGTCATGCCATATGCTGTCAAATGCTTTTCTGAAGTCTACAAAACAACAGTATAGTCTGCCATTCTTTTTTCTTATTTCACTATCAATGATCTTTTTTAAAATGAATATCTGGTCTGTTGTTCTGTAGGATTTTCGAAATCCTGCCTGTTCTTTTATAAAGAAATCTCTGCTTTCTATGTAATTTGTTATCCTATTGTTTAATATTTGACAGAAAGCATTACTCAGGCAGCAGTTTAAAGCAATTCCACGATAATTGTTAGGATTTGTAGGATCGCCGCTTTTATGAATGGGCACACAAATGCCATGTTTCCACAGAGTTGGATACTGGCCATATCTTAGTACCCAGTTAAATATATTCTTAAGAGGTATAATTATAGTAGGCAAACTGGCTTTGATATTTCATTTGAGATTCCGTCCTTTCCCGTGGCTTTTTTTGTTTTTTAAATTTCGAAATGTCTCATGGATTTCTGATATACTAATTGGTTTATCAACGTTTGGATTATATATAACATTTCTTGCTTCAGACAATTTTTGCTCAATCAGTTTTTTTCTCTGTTCTGTCATTTTCAATATTCCTGCTAACTAATTTTTCTAAGTCAGATATCCATTTGTCTTCATGTATTTCCTTCCTTTTATTTTGATTCGTGTTTTGCATGTTTGTTAATTCGTTTAGTGTTCTCAATACTTGATTTGGATCCTTTTCAAAGGCTTCATTTAGTTCTCTAACCAGTTTGTCTCTGTATATATTTTTTGTCTTTCTTAAAATACTTTTGTATGCCTTCACTGTTGAAAAGTACTTTGCCTATAGGTATCGATTGAAAGGGTGTCTGTTCAGTGCAGTTAAAAGTAATCTTACTTCTTTCCTTAGAAGAAAACAGTTTTCATCAAACCATTTTTTGTGTTCCGGATTTTTCTCTTTCTTTTGCGCATTTTCTTTGTTTGAGTGATAAGGATGCTGCGTCTTTTATTGTTTGGACAGATCATTAACCATGTTGTTAATGAAGACCGAGGTCTCCGTATCATGATCTTGTGTCTTCTCCATACGTTTCTCTATTTTATCTATGCGACTCTTCATGATAGGGTTATTTAAAGCGATGTTCAGCTTTACTGCAGATTCGTCATCCCCAAAAAAATGACATAATTGTTACGTTAACTTTTGTGTCATTTCTGTTTGACGTGTTATTACGTAAGGGAGCACTGTCAGCATGCGCATTTGTTTTCATATGAGGTCTATCATTGCCAACAGTAGGAAGTAAAATTGACAGTTCTATAGGACAATGATAAGAATATACAGTGAGTTTATGAACTTTGCATGCAATAACATCTTTCATTAGGTCTTGTGATATAATGAAATAATCTACAACGCTATTTCCTTTTTGTGTTGAAACAAGTAAAATTTCCTTGAAGATCGCCAAGTGAGCGACCATTAAGAATATATATATTATTTTCCAAACAAATATCTACTAATTTTCGTCCATTTTTTTGTATAACGCTGTCTTGAGAGCATCGTTTGTGAATAACGTTATAAAGATGTCATTAGGATATGCATACAAGTTGTTTTCACCGTCCGTGTCAGTATAATCTATTAATTGTCCAGTTCTTGCGTTAAAATCCCCACACAATATAACATTCTCTTTGGTAGAGAAATGTTCTGTTTGTCTTTCCAACTCTTCCCAAATGTGCACCGTATTATCACGTCCATAAGACGACGATTCAGGTGGTATATATATATATATATACAACCGATGAAAGTATCAAGCTCGTCATTTGTGGAAGAAAGAATTAACCAAACAATGTCAGAATTTCTCGTTGGGTGAAACTTGATTAGCGTTCGTAGTTCCTTCTTGATAAAAACTAATATTCCCCCTGATGCACTGGGAGACTTGTTCCGTTTTTTCCTGCAGTAATGAGAAATTACCCATCTGTTTGTCTGTATGTGTGTGTGTGTGTGTGTGTGTGTGTGTGTGTGTGTGTGTGTGTGTGTGTGTGTATGAAGACAAGGCGTCAAATTACTATTTCTACATTGTACACTGAATACGTAGAATAATCAGGTCTTTGATATAGCTAATCTTAACGAGGGGAAGAAATATATCAAGGCAAAAGAAGAATAGGTAAGAATTTGATACATTACCCATCTGTTTGTCTGTATGTTTATCTATCTGCCTGTCTATCGACCCGTTTGTCTGTCTATCTATCCATCTGTTTGTCTGTCTGTCTATCTATTTATCTATCTATCTATCTGTCTGTCTGTCTAACGGTCTGTCTATTGGCCATGATAGATAGTAAGATATATAGATCTATGTTTGTGTTTGTCCATCTATCTCTCTGTATGTAAGAATGTCAGTATGTTTGTATGGAACTATGCATGTTCGCATGTTAGTGTGTATGTATGTATGTGTGTGTCTGTTTGTATGTATGCATGAAGACATGTTTATATGAATGTATGTACACACACACAAACCACACAACACACACCACACACACCACACACACACACCACAACACACACACACACGCACACACACATCACACACTCTCTCTCTTTCACTCTCACTCTCTCTCTCTCTCTGTCTCTCTCTCTCTAACACACACACACACACACACACACACACACACACACACACACACACCACATCACAACACACACACACACACACACACACACACAACACACACACACACCACCACACACACGCGCGCACGCACGCACGCACACACCACCACCACCACCACCACCACCACCATTGCAAACAATGCAGACACACAAGAACCCGAAAACATGTGATAGATAATTATCCCTGAGTTTGTAACTCGGGATTGTTATAAAAAAATGTATATGATCGGTGATCGTATATGGTCAATGATCATAAGTTACAAGCAAGATATATTTTATGACCGTATTAGAGACATGACAAGACTGATGGCAATGCTACAGACAAGATATTATAGCTGATCATTTTCCAGACAGAACAAGATTGATGGCCATAGAACAGAAAGGCTATAATGAATTCTCATCTTACAGAATAAGAGAGAGAGAGAGAGAGAGAGAGAGAGAGAGAGAGAGAGAGAGAGAGAGAGAGAGAGAGAGAGAGAGAGAGAAAGTCGTGGAGGGTAATGAGAACGATGTTCAGCTCTTCAGATCCCACTGTCTGGAAAGACTAGACGATTTGTCCTTAAAAGCTGAAAAGAATAGCAGCCAGTTCCTGCCTTTTTGATTAAAATAAGCGTGCGGGTAATGACATTTGACATCAACATCAGACATCATGAGATATTTCGACTGGCATCATTTGTCACCTGATCCGCCTGGAGAGACCAGCCAGTGCCGTTTAGAAATCAGTCCAGACAGACTGGCCAATTTGGTTCAGACTTCGTTTGCATGATGACATGTCTGTCTGTCTGTCTGTCTGTTCTCTCTCTCTCTCTCTCTCTCTCTCTCTCTCTCTCTCTCTCTCTCTCTCTCTCTCTCTCTTCTCTCTCTCTCTCTCTCTCTCTCTGAGTTCGCAGCAAGATGGCGGAGAATAGCCAGTGAGTGTTTTGAGTTCTGTTATTTTCGACTGTTAGTGTGGTTCTACAAAAGGCTAAGGATATCTGAATGTTTTAGAAAGTGTTACGAAGCATTTGAAGAAGTGAATCTACCCAGTCATGGTGGATCTGTGCATCAGGCGTGCCAGAATCGGTTCTTTCTGTGCTTCACTAGCGAGCAGAAGGAAGGGGAAGAGAAAGAAAGATGGCGGAAGGGGTGAAGTGGCCGGAGTGAAAGATGTCTTGATATGGTTTGTGCTTCTGTGGGGATATGCTCTGACACTAGCGTGTGCACGTGATACCACAAGAGTGGCGTTTGGTACCGAAGTCAGTGGCGGGTTCGATGGCAGGTTCGATGCAGGTTCAAGTCAAGTCAAGTCAAGTCAAGTAAACTTTATTATCTCAGTTCGAGAAATTAGTTTGTGGTCACACACATTCACAGCAAATAAACAATGATTTTGTCACATCACCCATTTTGTCACATACGGCATACATTCATATAAAAGAATTTGGATTTCAAGGTGACTAAATAATATAAGAATAATACTATATAAAATTGCATTCCTACAACGCATTTGACAATAAATTCTAAGATGAGATTTTAAACTAAAATAACACAACTATTTGTTATCTAAATGCAACAGTACGCTCACTCTGAGTTTACATTATATGTACCTAAACTCGGTTCGGTACTTTGCCGCAACACAAGCAGTGCCATCGGTTCAGCCAGTGACTGTAAGGAGAAACGAAAGTGGGCTAGTGTTCATACCTCTGTGGTCAAGAGAAACGTCAACAGCAAGATGGACAGAGATAGGGAAGAGCACGACAGTCAGAGGACTCTGTTGGACAGACATGAAAGGTACGGTCTACGCAGCATCACAGATTCAGTTTGGGAATAGTCTGTCTCCAATAGTGGTTATACTTCTTATTCTCCACTTAGCCTTTGTGCGCAGACGACTATCCTTGTCCAATGATGTGGTGACCAACCCGGGCCCAGGATCAAATATGAACATTAACGAGAAAATTGAACATGAAAACAAGAAGCTAGAAGACAAGCTGGAAGCGAAATTCAACAACTTAGACATGAAGATAGACACCAAGATGACACAACTCTTTACGGCAATAACAACGCTCACTGACTCCTTTAAGTTACAAACCACCACTATCAACAAGATGGAACAAAAACAATCAGATATGGCTGACACATTGAATGAATTATGCAGGGATGTTCAAGACACTAAGCAGGATATACAAGAAAACAAAACAGCAGTAAGGCATTTAGGGGCAACGCAAGACTATATGGCACGCAGACTGACTAAAATGGAGGAAGAAATGGACCGAATTGAAAGTTATTCCAGACGGAATAATTTAAAGTTCTTTGGGATCAAAGAGAGTACGGACGATAGCAGGAGAGAGAGATGTGATGAGGTGATCAGAGAGACACTAGACAAATATATGGAAGACGAGACATGGGCCGACGATGCAATAGAACGTGCACATTGGCTAGGCAAACCGGACCCTTCCGCAGAGAGACCCAGACCTGTGATCGTGCGTTTCCTCAGGTGGGGAGACACCATGAAGATCCTACAGAACCGAGAGGCACGCGAGAAGATGAAGAAGGCAGGCATACGGGTGTCTCAAGACAGGACGAAGCGCCAAGCTGACCAACTACGTGATCTGAGGGCACAAGGCAAGTCGGGGTACTATGTGGGGGGGAAACTGTATGTAAGAGAAGAATACAGACCACGAGTAGAACGGAAGGACAGCCATCATGAACAATATAGACAGCACCAGCAGCAAGAGGACTACAGATATGAAAATATTGCCAGAAGACATTCTGGCACAAATGGACAATGGATGCAGAGAGGAATGAATGAAAGTGATTATAGTGCAAGTGGCGTTAGAAACTTTGTTGACTGGAGGATGAGAGGGATGAGGGATGAGAGAAAAGGAGAAGATTGGAGAAAAGAAAGAGAGGAAGATAGAAATAGAGTGAAAGAACAGGTGGAAGAGATGATAGGTATGAAAAAAAGTGCGAAAGGAGTGAATGGGGGAGAAAATGGAGCTGAGAGAGATGAAAGTGCAGAAGGAAATGAATGGGGCAGCGATCTTGAGTTTTTGTTGTTCAGGGAGGATCTTATGGACGAAGAGAGAGAGAGTGGAACAGAAAATCAAGAAAACAGGTCTGAGAAAGAGAGAGTAAGTGAAAAGAAGAAGGAAGAGAGTGAAAGGAAAGAAAGAGTGAATGGTGATGGGAAAGCAGGAAACAAGACAGTAATCGAAAGTGCGAAAAGGGGTGTGGCAGAAAAAAGTGGGATAGGGAAAACATACAAGGCAACAACACTGATGCCAGAGTAGATCAAAATACAGGTATTTCCCCACCCTTAGAATCAGGTCAAGGCAACCCTAATCAGATGCCCTCACAGTTCCTAGTACACACACTGGCTCACGCACAGGATGAAAATAGTGATCAATTGGACAGTATCTGGAGCATTCAAGGAGATAGCTTAGGGACAAACACAGCATGCATGACTGAGTCAGAGATTGTGACACAACCTCCTAGTACGCCTCATTCGCGGTGCGATTTATCTACACACATAGAGAAGGGAAAGACAGTACGACAACCATTGAATACACGACAACCTACAATTGAAGAAACTATACTTACACAAGGCATGGTATATTCTGATAGTGAAGAAGGAGGTGAATTAAACAAAGGGGGGAAACCCAAACCAAACACCACCCATCAGGAAAACAAGCATTAAGATCTGATACAAACACTTCAAGAACAACAAACAACCGACCACTCACCTGGATACACACGTTCTCAATCAGCAAAGAAAGATGGGAAGGAAAGAAAAGAAAAGGAGAAAATATGAAAATTAGGCCAAGGTCACACACAAAATTCAAGGAAAAATGTCACCACAAGTCAACACACAGAGAACAAGGTAAATGAAAATGCTAGAGAAGATGGAATTGTGAGACAACACACGGTGAATGAGATAAAAATGAACGAGACAAGAGTGAATGGAAACGAGAACGAGGATGAAAGTGGAAATTTGACTAAGGATGAAATTAAAGAAGGTAAGAAAAAGCTGTATTTTGGTTGCTGGAATGTAGAAAGTGTGCTTGAGAAATTAACTGCTGGAGCAATATTTACTACACAAATAGAGCAACGAAATGATTTTTTCTATATTATTGGAGGAGACTTCAATGCACGTATAGGGGAATGGGGGTCTGTGTGTAAACGATGATGATGACACATTAAACAATGAACAGGATGTGTGTGCACGAAGGTCAATGGACTCTGTTACAAATGGTTTCGGAAAAAAATTAATTGAATTTTGTACAACATTTAAATTAACACCTCTAAATGGACTAAGTGCAGAGAACTTTGACGGTGCATACACATTCTATTCTGATAGAGGGAACAGTACAATCGATTATTATGTATGTTCATTTGAGTTTATTGGTAATGTAAAAAAATGTGTTATCCAGGAAAGAATTGAATCTCACCATATGCCAATCAATATGGTAATACAGAGCACATTGCCAGACCCCCAGGAAGACAAAGCTAAGAGAAAGTTTGTAAAGAAAATTAGATGGAACCCTGCAAAACAACAAGAATATATACAGCATATAGAAACAGAGAGATTTAAAATACTACTGGAACAGATTACCGAGGGGATTGACACTGACATAGATTTAAGTTTAGAAAATTTCAATAAACTATTAAAAGAGGCTGGTAAAATGTATGTAAATTTAGGCATAGGAGGGGATAACAAAACAACAAATGGATGGTATGATAAGGAATGTGAAGCCAAGAAAAAAGATGCCAGACACGCATTATGTACAATGACGCATACTAACAGATTCAAAAACCCAAATTTGTATGAAGTAAGAAAGGAGTTATATGCAAACAAAAGAACAATATATAAAGAAACAACCAGAGAGAAGAAAAAACAATATAGTAAACAAACATACGAGGCACTCATACAAAACCAAAAAGACAGTAAGATGTTTTGGAACATTATAAAAAGCACAAAAAAGAAAAAGATTACACTACCAGCAATAAGTATTACACAATGGCAAGAACACTTTGAAAGTGTTTTAAACCCGCAACTACCTGAAGTGCAAAACAACAATGAAAAGGTGCAACAAAACTTGAAGTCGAAGAAGAGGAAATCCATATACAAGAATTAGATGAAGAGATAACTAATATTGAAATAAGTCTAGCAATAAGAAATTGAAAAAAGGTAAAGCATCTGGACTTGACGGAACACCACCGGAATTTTTTAAGACCACAGAACAACACATAACCCCGTTTCTAATAAAATTATTTAATAGGATAGTTATTTTCCTATAGAATGGACAAAAGCTGTAATTGTGCCTCTTTTCAAAAAGGGCGATAAACAAATCCCAGGAAATTATAGAGGTATTTCCCTATTATGCACTTAAGTAAAATTTTCACAGCTGTAATAAATAGAAGACTATACAACTGGGCAGAGGAAGAGAACAAAATAAGCAAAGAGCAAGCAGGATTTAGAAAAAACTTATCTACCATAGACCATATTTACACTCTGGTAACAATGATAAGTAACTGCTTGTATGGCAGAAGAAGAAGCAAATTATATGTAGCATTCATTGACTATCATAAAGCGTTCGATACAGTCAACAGGGATAAGCTATGGGAAATCCTAAAGAAACATAAAATATCTACTAAAATGTTAAACATGTTAAAAGGAATGTACAGAACAGTTCAGGCAGCGCATGTGTGAGACATGGGAATGAACTGACAGAATTCTTCGACTGTCCTCAAGGAGTGAAACAAGGGTGCTTACTATCTCCTTTAATTTTTTCCCTTTTGATAACAGAAGTGGCAGAAAAGGTAACATTGAGAGGAAGACATGGCTACCAATTTCTACCAGGAACTGAGGAACTATTCCTACTACTCTTTGCTGACGATATAGCACTAATATCGATAACCCCATCAGGATTACAAAATCAACTTAGAAATCTCCAAGAGACCTCTGACCAAATAGGCCTAACAGTGAATCTACAAAAAACAAAAGTCATGGTATTCAGGAAAGGAGGATACTTAGGAAGAGCAAAGAAATGGTATTATAAAGGTGATGAATTAGAAGTTGTAAATAGTTATAAATACTTGGGTTATACATTGACAACCAAATCTCAGCAGATATCTCCCTCTCAGAATATGCAGGTAGAGCTAAAGGTAAGGTGATTGAAATAATGAAAACCATGTACAGTTTAGGACATACAGACATGAATATCAATTTTAAATTATTTGATACCCAAATCAAACCACTATTACTATATGCAGCTGAGGTATGGGGATTAACTATGTATTCAGCAGTAGAAAATGTACATCTACTTGCATGTAAAAAATATTTAGGGGTAGGAAAGAAAACACCAAATAATCTAGTGTATGGAGAGTTAGGCAGATACCCGTTATATATAGATAGTATAATAAAAGCAATTAGATATTGCCACCTAATAGGATTCCAAAACAAGCATTTGAAAGGGAAAAAATAGAAGTAACTAAAACACAAAACTGGGCACTAGGAATAAAAGGATGTCTAGATAGGTATGGTTTCTCAGAGGTTATGGGCAAATGAAGGGGTATGGACTGTAGAGAATGTAAATATGTTGGTTCCAAGACCACCCATCTTATTTTGCACGAAAACCCCCCTTTTCACATACAAATCACGTCCTTCTCATGTCAGTTTTAGCCAAAATTAACACCTGTTTTCTAAAAAATTAACACGCCAAAACCTCTAAAAATCGACGCAATTAGTACATTAAAACGGGGGCTTGCGTGCAAGATAAGATTTGGTGATCGTGAACGAAGATATTTACATTCTCTCCATGGATAAAAAAAATTTAAAAAAGGGTTTACAGCACTATTAACGTCCGCGGGACTGAGACCTTACTACTTTTCTAATATGCTCTTCTACTTCCAGCACTATTATAAATCAGAACAATCAACTGGCTTTCCGTCTTTATTAGCTATTTTTACATCCGATGAATTTAAAGAACCCTCAATTAATTCTTTAAATTCACTGTCTCCGCCAAACCTGTATAACTGATAATCACAAAACTCTGCCTTAGTTGCCAGCAGTGCTTGTAGAACTGTAGATGGATAGCCATTAAACAAATTAGTATTTGTTTTTAACTGTTGTAAATGAACATACAAAATGGGTTTACGAGAAAATCAGAAGGTTTATTACCCTCAAATTGATAAACCTCTTCTCTTGTACTAAATCTATCAGATTTATCGCTACTGTGAAAGCCTAAAATTCGAGCCAGACCTCTAGAAAAGTATACTCCCTTCTTTCTTCTAGTGGAAAATGTATAGTAATTTTGAGGTTTGCTTCGTTAATTCTCAGCAGTATACCAAATTCACTAAGTACCTCTTTTAAAGAACAAAAGTTGTAATAACCCTCTGGTATTGTTATATGAGTTATCTGATTGTCCACCTCGTCATTAACATTAATCCAGTTATTTGAACCCCTTCAGATATGTTAACCCACATAACTTTAAAGCCAATTTTTTTAAGGGCAATACTACAACTCCCGCGTCTATTGTCAATTGGGTGCGTAAGAACACACGCTCGTTTTGCTTGGTTATATAGATGTACATCTTTTTTTATAACTATTTAAAAAAACTAATATAAAAATGGAACCTTTTAAATATAACGAAAGTGCTACTTACAATGTCGGAGCGTTTTATAACCCCAAATCTTTAGACTTCAGCAATTTAACCATTGCAGTAGATGAATCATACGGCTGCCAAGTCAGACTTGTAAACCCACTAAACTAAATATTTAAATCCGCCAATAAAGAGTGATAGAGTGCCATCAGCATGGTCATCTCGCCCTATGACGTTTTAACCAGAATCAGTTAAATTTTGCCATTTACTGTGCAACTACTAGCTGTGGCGTTTCATATGCAAACCATTTAAACCATCCTAATCTTTTAGTAAGGTCAGTATATAACTTTCATGTTTATTACCAGTACAGACGAATACTAACTGAACTACAAGTGCCCCTTCCAAGCGACAACGCGTTTAATCCATTTAAAAGCCCAATGGACAATAATGCATATGAAAGAATCTGCAACGAATTTAACATTAATCCTTCAACTGACTTTAGACAAAAGTTAGACCGCAATCATGGGTTAGGCACATTATATTTGTGGGGTGTAAAAAGAGAATATACTTAATGACTACTGGCTTGGCCACACCTCTTTTCACCAGACAAACAAGTTCGATTGGGGTCCAAAGAACAAAAACACCCTAATGCTTGGGCAACATTTATCTTAGATGAAAGTGAAGGTCTAACAATACCAGGAGTGCAAAGGCTCAATGACTCCATACGGACATACGTTTGGTGTCTATTAGGAGCACAAGCACAGACTAAGTCTAGCATAGTAGATCAATCTACGGGCTTTGATGCCAGAAAACAATTTCTAGCCAATTTAGAAGATGCTATTAACTCTGCTGTTGATTTGCCTGCCAGCATACAAAGGTATCAAGACGTTCTTGCACATGCTAGGTCAAAGGTTGACTTTGTTGTAGGCCATGGATTATACATGCTGCCTTCTGACCTTAGACTGCAGATTGGCATGATACAGAATTATAACAATGAAATCCTCATAGCTGGAGACGATCAAAACTTAGGGCACAATCAAGGCTTAAACACAAGGCCTGCTCCATCCATTTTAAAAAAAGTACCTAGCCTTGAAGAAAGCGATCCAGTCATAAGCGCCCACAGCCAGAAAGCAGCCCAGAAAGCACGCCACCTGTTAATGTACCTCACACTGACAGTCACACTAGCGAAAAGACAGCCTCGTTGTATTTTTAACTTTTACGGATTAGCCATACTTTATTTCACTAAAAATTAATCCAGCAGCTAGCACTCCTACGTCCACAGATGGTCGGCCATATAACCAGCAACTTTGCCTATAGTAAGACAAAACCCAACTAACAACACTACCTATTATGCCAGGCAGAGCATCAAGCGCTTTGGCAGCTAACTTCTTTAATAGGTTTGCTAGACGATGCAATTGTTTTCTAATCCAACTTTACCAGGTTGAGGTGTTGGAGGCGCTAACTGGCCCTGTTGGCGCACTACCTGTTAAAGCATAAACGAGTGTAGAGACAGCAAACCCAACAGCTGTTAATATACTAACTATTGTAATCCCCTGTTCCCTGAACAGAGTCCTTATTCTTTCTGCTAGCGTAGTGTTTTCATAAAGTATTTTATTTATAGTTTCTCTGATTCTGCTTGTTTGTGATGCTAGCTGCGCTCTGTTAGTAGACAGCACTTCTAACCTGGCCGCCCTTTGTAGCCTTAAATCCTGTATTTTCTGCTGTATTCTAGCCTTTTCTTCTCGTCCTAATTGTTATCATCTGCATCAGCGAGTTTATTTTTTTCTTCTTCTATCTCTCTATCTAGCTCACCAAGTTTTGCCAAATTGTTTGTTAGTTCACCCCTTATTGTCCGTAAAGCCTCATTAAGCCCCAGGATTTCACGCATAGGTAATGGAGAATCTTCAATTGTTTTTAACTGTGTTGTGTCTCCTCATTAAAACTCGTTTCAATTTCTGCTATTAGTTCTTCTGCTCTTCTAATTGATTCATCTGTTTTTTTAATTGCATCATCTGCTTGTTGACTTAAATCTTGAAGAGGTATGTTTTTGTATTTCAGATTGTGTTGGCAGCCCCCGCTCCAAGTTCTGTAAATGACTAACGGCTTCGGCTCTAAGCTCTAAAAGGTTTAATTGTTCTGCCTTAGCAATAGGAGTTTTCGCCTTATTGTGCTTAGTTTTAAAAACTTGTTTGGTTTTGCGTTGAAGTAACTTTTACGCGGTCTCCTGCACCAGTTCTTATATACAAATGCCCACCATCTTCCTCAAAATCGTTAGGATCAAGCACGCCTGGTAGCTCTCGTCCTAAGCTTCTATAGAATGATTGAATTCTTTCTCGCAATAGTTCTTGACGGTGTCTAGGGAGTAAAGAACCCGCTCCTTCAAGCTCTTCTTGCAATGAAGGACCCAGTTCTGTTCATCTTCTCTTCTTCTGCAATAGGATCAATCGGGTCAAAATCTTCATCCATATTTTTTATTTATATTCTTTTTTGTTTTATAAAAAATGAACTCATATGGTTGTGACCTCGATCCATACAGAAAAGAGAAGGAACCCCATGGCGTAAAAGTATAAGGCAGACTGTAATTAGTGTAAATACTCCATCAACAGTTGAGCCTGGCCAAACCGTTAACAGTCAAGTTCCCTGATCTTGGCCCTGGCGATGTTATAATGCCAGGAACTGCTAAACTATCATTCAAAATAGATATTAAATCGACAGATCCTAATGCTACTGTTGTTGCTAATTTGGGCAGGGCCATCGTTAAACATATAGCAATCAAACTGGAGGGCAGAGAAGTCTTTGTACTAAACGAGGCAGACATTTTTGCCCTCTATTCTGATCTATGGCTGCCTAAAAAAGAAAGAAAAGAGAAAGTTTATCAGGGAATACAAAGCCCAAATGGCCTCAAGCACAGCTTAAAGCGGAGGATGCAAAGAATGATGTTAAAGATGAGCAGTAGCAGAAGCATTTGGCAACAGATTCTGCATCCTCTAGATTTTGAACTGTTAAAGACGCATATGTCATATTACCAAGGTGCACTAAAAGAAAAACTTACTTATGAACTGACATTTAATCCTAGCGATTCTGTTGTTCTGTCTAAAGACCCTTTAGCTAAATACACAGTTAGCGACATTTCTCTTGAGTTTGATGTTGTTACTAACCCCGAACTGGCCAGAACAATTTTAACCCAGTATAAAAATAAAACAGTTATTTATTATGAAAACGTTATACACTCCATTACAGAAAATAGAAACAGCGAGACACTCTCTGGAACATACATCTAAATCAGTCTCTGAAGTCTTTAAAAGGAATTTTGTTCTTGTTTACTGAAGGAACAACTCCTTTTCATAGAGAATCAGAAGCGTTTATAATCCAAATATTGAGAAGGTTGACTGTGCAATAAATGGCAAGTCTGATCAGTTGTATTCGGGTCGCGGACTTTTACCTCACCAACACTTTGATGAAATAAGAAAGTTGTTTGCTGGAGGTAGGCAAAGGGATCCTGCAGTTGATCGTGTATGTAAAAAACTTCGCCTTTATGATGTAAGACTTGAAGACTACTTAATAACCAAATATGGGCTGTGGTTAGATTTTAGATCCACATTTGACAACAGATTGCTTGGAAGTGGAGAAAGGCAAGATGGTATAAAAATAAATATTCACAAGAAAGCAGACGGAGACGCCCCAATAAAATGCATGTTTTTATGGTTTGTGATGCTCAGTTAAACATTGAAGAAAACAGGCTAAAAGACGTGGCTTATTAAAATGCAGAAGAAATAACCTATTAAAAACATATGGATAGTTTGAAGTATCTGCCCAAAATCCGCACTGTTCTCTTATCTGCGGGATTACTGGGTGTGGGAAAACTGTCTTCGTACTTGATTTGTTACAAACAATATACAGGTTTCATTACGAGCACATTGTTATATTCTGCACAACCATTAAGCACAAACAAGTCTTTCAAAGAAAGGAAGTTTATTTGGACAGACGATAATATATTTCAGTTGATCCTAGCGACAAACTGAGCGACTGTTTAGAACATTACTATAGACTATTTGAGGGAACTGAAACACTGTTTATTATTGATGACTGTTCAGCTGAACGAGACATTGTTAAAAAAAAAGCTCTGTCAAAGCTAGCCTTTAGCGGTCGCCACGCCTTATTTTCTGTGTGCTCTTAACTCAAAAATACAATGCTGTCTTAAAAGACTTTCGATCGCAGTTAAAATCGGTTGTATTATTTTACACTAAGGACAAAGATATTTTTGAAGCATGTTTAAGTGAAAATTATATAATAAGGACAAAGATGAGCTAAAAAAATAAAAGAGCAGTTATAAAAATCTAAGCACGCTAAGCTATGCTTACGGACTAACCCCCCAGTTCAATACGTTTGTTTATTGTAGATTGTTTATTATTGATTCCTTATAAAAATTTATTTATTATAATTTTTATATTATAAAAAGAATGTCTCGGGGGCCAGAATCAAAAGCGCAGCTAGCTCCTAAATGCACTGCAGTAGAGCTAAAAGACCTAGCAGACACAACTGAGTTTGATCTAATAGGAGTGCCAGGAAATGTTTATGGATTTGAGTACACAAATGATGGGGTTTACAAACGAACAGAAATTGAAGACAAAAAACGACAGCATATCCTACCCTAGAAGAGATAAGAAATTTAAGGGCAAACGATTTTGGCAAACTGAATACACACTTCATAAAAGAGAGAATGCTTGGGCGTTGCTTCCTGAAATTGCTTGGAATTTAAAGTTTGAACTACGAAGCCCTAATGTATACTTTGATAAGGAAAACATTTTAGAAAAGCCTTAAATGAAGGGCCCATTCTTGTTAGCCTTGTCCCAGGAACACACCAGAAAAACAGATTGAAATAACTAGGCAGGGTTCTGAATATATGCTACAGAGAAAGAAGTCCTTAGCTGAAGTGGGAGGCGACAACCGTCGGCTTAGAATTTACCCAACGCTACAGTCACTACTAGGCAAATGACAAAGATTTTTCGCTTATTTTTACTCCGAGGGAGGGTGATCCTAGTTTGCCAGAACATACGTTAATTAGAGGTATACAAATAAAGGCTGAAAACTTGGATGCTCCTCTTAAGCTCGTTATTGCAATTACTAAAACGGAGATGAAATAAACACCCATGTATCATCTGACAAGGTTACTGTGATGGTTGACAAAACCAAATAACAGTACTCGACTTTATTTTCATTACGTGTGTTGATTTTATTGCGTTTTACTTGTTTGATGAAGTGCTGCCAGAAGGATTAATAAGAAGATATGTATAAGATTAATTTAAAAAATAATCTTGATTAACTGAACTTCAAAAGGAATAGAAAGCGACTTGGTTAAGTATAGGGTTACCAGAAGAAATATGCTAAAGCTTTAAATACTCTTTCTTATGTAATTACTGGCTCATCAGCTGTAGCTAGCGTAAGTGCTGGGTCTAGTGTTGCTGTTTTAGCTATGGGGTTGGAGCGCCAGCCTCTTTAGCATTAGGGGGCCTTGGTTTAGGGTTAGGGCGCCATGTCTATGATTGTAAGTGCTGTTTTAAAAAAATTAACTCCTTAAATTACAAAAGCACACTGCCATTGTTGCCCTAGCATCAGCAAAACTTTGTTCATTAAGATTAAGAATAAGCAAATCATTACAGGATGAAAACATTACGGATGAAGAATTTCAGAAGCTTATGGGCTGATGGTGAGGATTTACAGACGACAAAAAATTGAACTTCAAAAGGAGTGGAGAAAGGACTTTTACTTCACGACAGGTAGACACTGATGCAATTAAACAGAACATTGAAAAACAAAACACATGATCAGTTAAAACCAAAATAGGCCCAAAAAAATAAGTTTTAGCAAAAAAATAAGTTTAGCAAAAAATAAATACTATTTTTTTTTAACTCACTGTGTTTGGCGGGGACAACTTGGCAACTCTTTCGCGAATAAGGAATCTTTTAGGGCAGGCTTTTTGAAGAAAGAGTCTCTCTTAAATAATCACTGGAGGGTCTGTTTTCATAATTCTTTCAACTTCATATACATCTACGCTCCATATGAGGTCTGTGGCTCTAATTCTAACATCGCCCTCTGCCTCTCCAGGAGCATACCAAATATCTTACTTTTAGTCCAAAACGGCAAGAGTTTTTGAGTCCCCTGCACATTCTTCAGTAATGCTAATTTTTTTTAATTTGATCGCTTTTCACTGGTTTAAAGCCTGTTGCTTTAAATTCTTCGTTGTTCATGGCACGTAAGACTGCTGGCAATCTTCTAACCCATTCTGTGTTGCGTTCTTTTCCATAATTTCTCTGTGATATTGATAGGTAAACAGGCGTTCAGCTAGATTCTTATTAAAGGTTTCTGCTAGGGCTTTGTGATCGATGGTTGCCTGGGATCCCTCTCTTAACTGTAACATGATGTTTTAAAAACAGCTGGTTTACAGAACCTTTAAACTCTTTCCATCATCAACTTGAATCATCCTTGGATACTTTAATGGGCCTCGCATGTATATTTGTTGTAAAGCCACAGCCACAGCAGTTGAGCTTTTATCTGTTAAAGGTTCAGCGTCTTTGTATCTTGAAGCCATGTCAACAACTGTCAGAGCATACTTAAACTTTTTCTTCTAACTTTATCATGTGGAAGATACAGCAAGTCCATCTGGTGGGTGTCATTTGGAACTGAATTAACAATCTGCATTATTATTCTTTTTGGGGCAGGCAGATATATTTGCCAAAACTGCCTGTTTTGAAAGCCAGTCTTTCTCATCTGATTAGACACTTAGCAGCTTTACTTAGTTTTTCAATAGCAACCTTCCTTTCCAATACCCTTTAGGAGAATAATATATTTTGTACTTCGTATTGTCATATTTTAAATGTGTTTTATTTTACACAAGAAAGTGGAGCAACAAGATAGACTGAGGTCATGCCAACTGCAATAAAAACTATCTCTGCAGTCTTCTGTTCCTCAGATGGTTCATAAAAGTCAGACAGTTCTGGCGGTGGCGATGTTGGAAACTTCTTTCCTGTCACTAAGTAATACTCGTTCATTGCGCCATCAACGTCTGTAAATTGTGTGCTCTGCATGGCCCCTGTTCTCTTAACTTTTTATTAATAAAGTCTAAGTGAGCAATCCTCCTTTTATCATAAGCGTCTCTTGGCTTAGCTAAATCTTCTATTGCCTTGTTATGATGTTCTCTCTCTCGTCGGACCGCAATTTACTAAACATATAATTGCTTCCAGAGAAGGCCAAAGCGTTAACAATAGCTCCTCCAACCATCAGAAACCAATCCAGACATTTTTTATAAATCAATATTTTTTAGATTAATCTTTCAATGTATTAATATTTTCTGGGTAATCCCCTGTGTAACAAGAAAGTCTTTTGACGCAATCCCTGCAGTAATTACAACTATAACCTTAACAACATCCACAATGTCTAATCTTCCTAGATCCGCCGGCTTCATTTTAAACATGTTTTTTGCTAACACACTATAGCCTATACTAAGACCGCTAATTACAGCAGAATGGTAAATCGTATTGATAATCTTTTTTTCACTCATCTTTTTATTAACTAAAAAAATAATTTTAAAATAATCATAATACGAAAGACTGTTTATGTGCTTTTTAATCAGATAATCTTTTGTTGTTAAAGCTAAAAATAAGGTTGCAACTAGTTTTGGCAAATCTTCTATTTTTCCCCATGTTGGACGGTTTTATTCCTAACAACATTTTTGCAAGGGTTGAATAGACTTAACACCAACGATAGGCACTGCATAATTAACCAACGTTAAACTCATGGTTTTAAAAGTATTATATTATTTTTTATTGTTTTTAAAATGGATTGTGACGAACTATTAAAGTGTGAGGAGCAAGCAGACTACTCCATAGACCACTGCCATAAAGAAGATTATACTCTCTGGCTGCGTGTGGAAAAACTAAACAGTATTTAGGCACTGAAACTAAGTATTGAACAGATTCAGCAACTGTCTACTTCAGATGTTGAGAAGTACTACGCTAGGTACGAAGCACAGTTAGGGTCAGAAATGGTTAGATCAGTGGGCGGGACAATGATTAGTTTATATGCTAAGTTAGTAAGTAAGATGGCGCCAGTTGATTCAGAAGAAGATTTAAATACGACTTATCACAAGATCCGGGTTTTAAACAAGTCCCTAGAAACTCTTGCATGTGACATGTATTACAGATTTGGGACGATGTTATGCCCATTCATCATGGGATTAATTACTTTAATCATATTAATTTTGATTATATTAAATTTAATTGCAATTTTAAAAAAAGAGCGATCAGGAGAAAAAGATTGCGACGCGCAGGACAGTCCGTAGGACAGTCCGCAGGACAGTCCGCAGGAGCAGAATGTACCACAAGTGAATGTACCACAGGTGAGTAATGTTACTAAGACTAAAAATCCTGGGCGTGTTGAGGCTGGGCGTAAACTAGCTGAATGGAACAGACTGCAAAAAGCAAACCAATCAGCAAAACAAAAATTGTTAGATAGTAATACAACATCGCCGCCGCCAACAACAACCCAATTAACAACAACACAATCACAATCAAAATATAAGATGGGTGGTCTTGAACCAACATATTTACATTCTCTACTGTGGTGTGTCTCTATTTGACCCCGGGGGAGCGCAGACACAACCAGCCGTGTCTCCCTGATGAGTCCCGATCCAGCGGGCGAAAGGCCTCGGAGCAGGCAATACAAATATATCTGCCTTCAAAAGGGATTGTGATGGTTCCCTTATGCAGCTAGTGAGAGTTTTTCATATCTGTAACTTTTTTCTTTTTTTTTTAAATTAAATTTCATTTTCCCAGTTTCTCCATCTTCAAACTCCCCTCCCCTCAAGTCCAAATCTTTGCCAGACAGTTCAGTTGTTGGCCTGCGCTTGTTTTTTCCCCCACTTTAGATTGTTCGTCTATGTATTTTGTCTGACTTTATTCAAGTTTAAAAGGCTGTGCCAGTCTTGAATAAAAGTTACTCTGTGTTAGGTTTCCTTATGGGAGCAAAACTATACCCCACTTGTTTACTGTTTATATAACTAAATTTAGGAAAGCATTAAAAAAATGAGACTAGGAATAAACGAATTACATATCAATAGGAATACACTGATAGTTTGGTGATTGCAGCCTGCCCCTTTTGTCCTGTAGATGAAACAGAAATGCACGTTTTAACAGCATGTCCAAATTATAACCAATTAAGAGTGAAATACATAACCAAACATTTTAACAATCTGAACACGATTAGATTAGATAATATACTACAAAACAAAAATACAGAGATCATACGGGATGTAGCTATGTACATCTTTTATGCTCTCAAATCCAGAGAAATCCATTATAAGGATTAAAGCTCAAGGGCTGGCAATGTGGCCTACAGGTTAAAACCGACTTGTTATACAATATACGGAAATTAGAAAGGAGGAGGGAAAGATAGAAAGGTTTTTGTTTTGTTTTTTGTATGAAATGGATAGAAAATTTAATAAACAACACGTATAAGAAGTGGGGAGGGGATGGAAAGGAACAAAAATGGAACAAAACAGGATTAGATTGCTGTTGAATGTGCTGCAAATTATTTACAAGTTTGATAAGCATTAGACGTGAATATGAATGAGTGCTGATCAGTTTCGTGTTAGAGCGACATTATTTAGCACAACCCCTGTGTGTTATACATATTGTAGCTAAATACATATACTTATTGTGATGCGTGTGTGCAAAGAATGGATCTTTTTGAGAATCTGGGTCAATGGCTAACTTTTGAGAGATTAACAAAAGGTCACGGTCGTTTCCGCGGCCTGCGGCCTTTTCCTTCGTGAGACGAGACAGACGACGCGCACAGTGCGCCTCGCCTCAAATCACGTCTCTGCTCAAACACACAGATCTAGTTTTGACCTAGTTAGAACTACAAGTACAGTTCCACGCTCGCTCGAAAAGGACTTTGTCCAAGTAAGAAATTTACCACGTAAAGAACGACTTCGATTAATGTTCGAGGTTTGAAACAGCTTTCATGAAAGATTCAGTTGTTGTCGATCGATACTTGAGGTAAAATCCTGTCTGTCCCAACGTAACCTACTACATAATGAAGAAGATGAGCAAGTTTCAAGTGGAACGTAATAACAAATATTAACCAACATTACATGATCAAACGGAAAATAGAAAATGCACCAACCTGTTTCAAGATGACAGAGAGTCCAATTCAAATCATTTACATAATTTAATCCAGAGAACCACGAACATGCACGAACTCCAAAGTTGTATAAATAGCGAACGAATACTTCAGCAAGGAAACACGCCATCTTACAATGGAAATGCAAACAACGCTTGCTTAACTAGGCCTATGATATGGGGGTCACACAGGTCAACAGGGGTGACACTAAAATAACAGGTGCATGCGCAGAGAAAAGGAATGTACAGAGTAGGTCAGACGGGATGTTATTAAAATTACATGTTGTGCGTAACACGCTGATGTAATCATGCTATGAAGAAGATACTATATTATTAATAATAGATTTGTGTAGACTGGTTATGTAGTGTGGAGAAATGTTTGCTTGACTAGAATTCATATGCGGGTACGTTCGTATTTTAAATGTGTGCTTGACTGAATATGTGTATGTTTTGAATTCAGGATTTGTGTATGAACTGAAAGGTAATTTTGATAATTAGGGCTACGCAGTACAATATAAAGAACAGGGATCAAAGCTGAGGACAGTAGAAGCATGGTTGAGATATAACTGAGACGATTTCGATGGAAATGTTTCAGTAACAATAAGACATCCAAGCATTATGTTTGAATATGTATGAATGATACTTATGTTTTAACGCTAGGGGTAAATAAAGGTGTAACACGATATAAGATGAAAAGAACACAATATGTATATGTGTGTGTGTGTGCATGTGTATGTGTATATATGTGTATGCACATATGTATGTATACATATATGTATGTATATGTGTGTCGACATATTAGTTTTAATTAAAATGAACAGATTCTTTGGTTAGACTGATAGTTGGTTGACACTGAAGTTAATAGAATATTATTGTTATGCTTCAAATGTTTTGCGTATGTAGAGTGGTATATTTTTGTTCTATAAAATTGAAACTGACGCTGCGAACTCTTTGTGAATGGGACCTTTGGCCCCACAATAAATGGCGCGGCGTTTACGCGCGTCAAGTGTTCTCTCTCTCTCTCTCTCTCTCTCTCTCTCTTTTCTCTCCTCTCTTCTCTTTTCTGTGCACTTTTTCACAAATGTGTTTCTGGTAGTGTGAAGCGCCTAGTTTTGTGTGGCTTGTCACCTCCTGCTTTCAGCCTTCACCGCTGGCTAGCACCGCTGTGAACAGCACTGCGATAAGAGAGCCGAGTGCTCTTCACAGCGGTGCTAGCCAGCGGTGAAGGCTGAAGGGACAGATGGACAGACGTGATGTTCTAATTACATGCTGCACGAGGGGAGCTGATTGGTGGTCAGTTCACCGCTTGCCCTGAAGCACAAATCGGCCAGAGATAAGGCTGAACATTTCTCGCCTGTGTAACAACAGAGACATTCTGCGAGAAGAATCTAGGATAGGAATGTCTGTTCGAACATCAACCTCACTGGAGATGACACTAGCAAGAAATGGAAAGCCTTTAAAGAATCCCTGTACAACGCTGCAGGTTACCCTGGCTTTGTTGAAAAACATAGAGGACTGGTTTGATGAAAAACGACCCAGAGATCAACAAGCTCATAGACATGTTCCACAAGACCCATAGAGATCACCTCAGCGACAAGACCTGCGAGAAGAAACAACAAAGATACCAGCAAGCCAGGTAGCTCACCCAACAGAAGCTTCGGCAGATGAAGAACGATTGGTGGGAAAAGAAAGCAGAAAGTCTGCAAGCTGCGGCTGACATCAACGACATGAAGACATTTCACGAGGGCCTTCGCACCATCTATGGACCAAAGCTACTGGGTCAACACCCATTCATGCTTCTGACTAGACCACAGATAAGACTGACATTGTTGCTCGATGAGCTGAGCACTTCAATGCTCTCTTGAACAGAGTCTCGTCAATCGCAGCGCTCCCCCAACTACTAGTAAAGGAATCTCTGGCAGACCCACCCTCCAGTGCAGAGACTGCAAAGACTCTGAAGCAGACCACGTTCGGGAGCAGATGGGATTCCAGCAGACATCTATAAGAATGAAGGCGAGGTACTCCTGGAAAAACTGACCAACCTCTTCCATTCCATATGGGAAAAGGGAGAAGTGCCCCAAGACTTCAAAGGCGCCTCTATTGTACACATCTACAAGAGGAAGGGTGATAAAGCGTCTTGTGACAACGATCGTGGGATTTCCCCCTTGTGTATTGCAGGAAAGATGATTGCCAGGGTCATCTTGATACAGACTCATCACCCACATAGCAGACTCCATCGTCTCTGAATCACAGTGAGGGTTTCACGCAGGTAGGGGCACAACCGACATAGTATTTTGCTGTTCGCCAGCTACATGACTTCTCGTGAGCAGAATCAGGAACTCCACATGATGTTTGTTGATCTCACCAAGGCCTACACACCGTTAATTGGACTGGCTTGTGGAAGGAAGATCCTTCACAAGTTTGGTTGTCCAATAAAGCTCATCTCACTGATATTTTCATTCCATGAGGCATGCAGACGAGGGTGCATGAAAACTGAGATACTTCAGACCCATTCCCAGTGAAAAATGGAGTGAAGCAGGGATGCGTTTAAGCTCTCATCCTCTTTTCTATTCTGTTTGCTGCAATGCTGATTGATGCATTCCGGGACTGTGACAATTGATGCATTCCGGGAGTGTGACAAGGGGTATACATCCAGTTACGTTCAGATGGCAAACTCTTTAACCATCGACGACTTCAGGCCAAGACTAAAGTATTTGATGCCCTTCTGAGACATTGCCTTTTTGCAGATGACTGTGTACTGTCCGCGCACGCCCATGAAGACATCCAATGCAACACAGGTCGCTTTGCAAGGGCCTGACAATGCTTTAGACTTACAATCAGTCTTGGGAAGACCGCAGTGCTCCACCACAACCTGTCGTCATCAGCAATACGGTGATCGAGACTATGGACAAGTTCTCCAAGCAGCAATGGTTGCAGAAGTGATGTTGCGCATCTCAAAGGCCAGCTCTGTCTTTGGCAGACTCTCAAAGAGTCTGTGGCAAGACCATGGCATCGGACTGCGCATAAAGGTTGCCGTATACAGAGCTGTGGTTCTGAGTGCTCTCCTCTACTGTTGTGAGACTTGGACCACGTACCACCGACACATCCAACAACTCGAACAGTTCCATAAACGATGCTTGCGCAAGATCTGCAGCATCATATGGCAAGACAACGTCTCCATTCCATGCAGCGTCTGTGGAAGACTGTGCCTCAAGAATGCCTGAAGACCAACGTCAGCAGATGACCTGCCTGCCTACTCATCCGGCGTATACTTTGGGAGAATCCATCATCATCATTTTTCACAAGTAGTAAGTTCTGTCTTAATTAACCACTGATCATGCACGGTGTGAGACATAAACACTTTACAGCAGACTCAATGAAACCCTTGTTCAGAGATGTTCAGCCTGACGTGATCTTTGAATTTCTGAAAGAGATTAACATTTTTCATCTGATCTAAGATTCAGCAGAAGAAAGATTTTTAGCGAAGTTTCTGGTGCGTTTAAGAAGGTGTATTTTAAAGAGATGTGTGAATGGTGTTTTTCTATGACTTATGAGTTGACTTCAACGTGGTGACAGCCCTGATATGGCCCTTTGCGGTCATCTGGGCTATAAGCAACATTACCATTACCAAGCTGACCAAGTTGCCCTGTAGAGAGAGAACATTCACAGATGGATTATAAACGAGGGCTCTAAACGAGTGTAAAAATATCAAATATAGCAATTTAAGCATTCAGAGGGTTATTGTTATAACCACCAAAATCCTTTCTCCGCGGCATTGGAGGTGGCAACCGAAAAGTGTGTAACTTAGTGACGTTAATGTACATGTAGTAGGATGCTATTATCTGATATTTCAGTACACTATGAGTAGACCTTTCAGGAACCTAAAACCAAACACATTGCCTACGTTTAGTTTTGTGTTTTTCTTCAATGAAACGCTCACTTCGGGCTTTCTTCTCCAAAGAGGGGAACGGAAGGGCAGGCGGGGGGGGGGGGGGGGGGGGGGGGAAGAGAGTGGAGCCTTGGGGGTGTTGTATGAAGATGGACACTTTGACCTCTGCATGTCGAGAGATATTTCCAGACCACTGACCTATTCAAGAACTAGGCCATTCTATTGACGTACAAAACACACGCACGCACGCACGCACGCACGCACACACACACAGGCACGCACGCACGCACACACACACAGGCACGCACGCACGCACGCACGCACTCACGCACGCACGCACGCACGCACGCACGCACGCACGCACGCACACACACACACACACACACACACACACACACACACATTACCATTAAAGTTGAGATCTGTTGCATGAGGATAAGGGAGAAACTGCATAACGACCCACGCACAGACGCAGGCACGCAGGCACGCACGCACACACACACACACAACACACACACACACACACACACACACAACCACACACACACCAAACGCGCGCGCGCGCGCGCGCGCGTGCACGCGCGCGCACACACCACACACACACACACACTCTCTCTCTCTCTCCTTCTCTCTCTCTCTGTGTTGTGTGTGTGCGTGTCTGTCCGCGCGCGCGTGCACGCACGTATACACGTACGCAAACACACACAACAGACCCACGCACGCACATGCACACCGGCATACTCTCACATACACACATTCACACACACACACACGCTCGCCCACGCATTCGCACACACACATGCACACACGCACGCATACACGCACGCATGCGCGCACCTACGCACACGCATGCACGCACGCACGCACGCACAACACAATACACACACACACTCTCTCTCTCTCTGTGCACACACACATATACACACTCACACACGCAACAGGCACATGCACGCACGCACACACGCACGCACACATTCAGACACACACGGCACGCGCGCACACGCACACACACACACGCCCGCGCGCGCGCGGCAGCATACACACACGTGCGCACACACACACACACACACACACACACACACACACACACACACACACACACACGCGCGCGCAGCGCGCGCGCACACGCACGCACGCACGCACGCACACGCACACACAGTCGCCCTGATGTCAAGCCATGAAGACGCCTGAGCAGCGAGGCACCTCTTATTGCGCAATTTAGACACAGGGTACATGTACTGGTACTAGGAACACGACGTGAATAGATATTAAATTGAAGACTACACACACACACACACACACACACTCATGCACGCACGTACGCACGCACGCATGGACACACATACGCGCACGCGTGAAACAACTCAACAAAACACACGCGCGTGCGTGCGCGCGCGCACACACACACACACACACACACACACACACACACACACACACACACACACACAACACACACACACACCATACACACACACACACACACACACACACACACACACACACACACACACACACACACACACGCGCGCGCGCACACAAACACACACACACACACCACTCTGACTGGTGTGTTCCATGTCATGTTCCACTCACAGTGAAACATATTCTTTTAGATTGTTGGGACTTGCACGATGTGAGACATAAACACTTTACAGCCGAGTCCATGAAAATCCTGTTCAGAGATGTCCCACCTGACGTGATCTTTGAGTTTCTGAAAGAGATTAACATTTTTCATCTGATTTAAGATTTTACGGAAGAAAGATTTTTAACGAAGTTTCTGGTGCGTTTTTAGAAAATGTATTTTAAAGAGAGAACTATAAAATATTCATTCTAACTCACTTGCTCCTCCACCAAGTTTTTGGGCGAAAGTGGCCTAAAAGCCGCCTTTTCCTGTTCTCTGACAAGTAAGACTTCATAAAATCCGCACACTTATTCTGACTAATTTCTACCTACAAAACTTTGTACACAACAGCAGACACGAGGCGGGGGTTACAGAGACCCGCCAAGGCTGAAACCTGATCGCTTAATTTACGGCTGGCGCAGACAAGCGACCTTCGTTCACAGCGCACAGCCCGCTAAAAAACTGCGACCAAAAATCAATAAAGCAC
>CM031607.1:53036339-53076558 GCA_018398815.1 Conus ventricosus | reverse complement strand
TTCCTGCATTCACACAGGCATAGGCTACCAAAGCAGAGACAAGACCAGCGCGTGAGGAGAGAGATCGGTGGCGCTCTCATGAAAAAAATCCTCTCCCTGGTCCCCCCCTCTCTCCCACACCCACCCTTCTCCCTCCATTCCCCTCCCCCTTCTCACTTTCTATGGAACGTTGCTAGCGTCAAAAATAAGACAATAAGCGTTTGTTAGCTAGTTTTCGTTAGAGGACATTGATTTTCTTCAAGGAAACATTGATTCTCTTTGCCTAATGAGGCAATTGCTTGTCACTGATATTTGTGTATACTGTAGTTTTCATTTCAGTGATGATGTTGCAGTCAAACAGGGCTAGCACTGATGAAAAGAGCTATGGTAACGCATGAAAACAGTGTGTATAACTCACTCGTGAAAAAGAAAACTGTGGCTCGTGGAGCTCATGTGACTGTGATTTAGCATCATTGACTATAACTGTATGGACTAGGCCTTTATGACTGATTTGCAAAGGACTGGAATATACCAGAAACTTAAAGTAAAATGGATTCTGTGCAACTTTCATTGCTCACGGCCTACTATTGTTTTCTTCTGACTTATACCTGGCATTTTCTATATAATGTTTTCTGTAAACAGTTGTGCAAACATGCAAGCTAAGCAAGGGAAGGGGGGGGGGGGGGAGGAGGGGGGAGGATCAGAACAATGCTGGCATTAGCCTACGACGTATTCATAAAGTCAAATTATACATTTCAAAACGAGACGTCTCAAAGTCAGTTTACCAGAGGAACACACCCGATACAGACATGTTACAAACAGTGCGACTGCACTTACTATTATCAACGGTTCATTCAGATCTATTTGTCTTGAGTTTCACTTTGTATGTTCTCATGCAATAAAAGGTTTGTTCACAAAATGACGTACGCACCAATTGTGTCACTGTTCCGGAGTTCTTTGTAAAGGACCAGAATAAGGCAGAAAGTGACAGACGTTTCATGAAAATTGTTTCTTCAATGTTCCGAGGAATATAATTGGCTATACACGAGATTGTTCTCGATCCTTCCAGAAATTTCCATTCATTTAGACTGGTTCTGCTATCATAATAAACACCCAAAACATCCATGATTTGGGTAAGTTACACCTTCTTGAATTTTGATTTCGTTAACTATAGCTGATTGAGAGAATGACACAACGTTGATGAGATGACGTGATATGGAGGCTGTAAGTGACATTATTTGAGGACACACTTTCTTGATTTGGGTTCCAGTATTGCGATGGTCACTGAATATTGATTTTTAATCTTCTACTGTAGTTAAAAAACTTTGAACTTGTTACCAGAGTCGACGTTTTCTTGTCCGAATCAGTTCAACGAGAGATAAGAACCAACTCTTGTCCACCTATCTTCACTCAGCGTCCATTTCACTGAAGTGTGAAAGAACAGAAGTTTGACTTTTCTCAGTCGTAATTTAAACAAAATGCTGAAATTCATTTTTAGTGACACGCCAAGCGAATCTACCCTGAAAATGTGTATATGGCATGCAAAAATTGTAGGTATCTGTATTGATAAGTATTATCCTGTCCAGATAAGATTTGGAGAGCTTATTACTAAATCTAACAGCGTCATTACTTAGTATTTTAACAGTTTCAAAACCAGTAAAAACAATGGTTTACACATCATGATTGTCGCTTTCTTCCCGAAACAAAAGAAACAACAACTACTAACACAAAAACAACAACGAACAAAAAACACACACACACACACACAAACCAAAAAACAAGAAAAAAACCAACCCACACACAAACAAACAGACACTCAAACAAACAAACAAATAAAAACAACAAACAACAATTATGATTGTAATCATGATTTTCTGGTCTTCTTTTGTCTTTACTCGTGAACGTACTATTACTGTGACTTTTTGATGCTAATAAGGCACCATACCGTTTTTCTAAAGCGTCCTTATTCCACCAGCAGTCAGCCCAACTCCTCTGCAGTTGTTGTTCTGTCCACTGACGCTGCAAGTACGTTGGCTGGAATCAGTGATGTGGTAAGGAGCGTATGAGAATGGATGTGACAGATGCATGGGCTGCGCTGGGCGCTAGCCTGCCTGGGCAAATAGCAAGGTTAGCGAAATTCGATTCTGCTTGTTTAGACAGCGAAATGCAAGAGTAGTGCGGGTCTATATTCATTTGTCTTTCTGAGGAGGGCAAGTATTGGAGGAATGCTGGTTTCATTTATCTATCTTTTCAAGAATGTGTGCTTAAATGTCTGCATGTGTGTGTGGCCTGCACGCGCGCGCGCACGCGCGCGTGTGTGTGTGTGTGTATGTGCGTGTGTATGTGTGTGCATGCGTGTTTGCGTGTGTGTGTGTGTGTGTGTGTGTGTGTGTGTGTGTGTGTGTGTGTGTGTGTGCTGCGTGTGGGTGCGTGCGTGCGTGCGTGCGTGTGTGTGTGTGTGTGTGTGTGTGTGTGTGTGTGTGTGTGGTGTGTGTGTGTGTGTGTGTCTGTCTGTCTGTCTGTCTGTCTCTGTGTGTGTCTGTGTCTGTGTATGCGTGTGTGCGTGCATGTTGTGTTGTGTGTGTTGTGTGTGTGTGTGTGTGTGTGTGTGTGTGTGTGTGTGTGTGGTGTGAGAGTGTTCATGTGAGCCGTCACTAATGCATGTGCATTTTCCAGACATTCTGCCTTTTTTGTATGTGTACCTACCAGCCTACTAGTCTTATTACTTGAAATGTTTTGACATGTTTACGCTTGTACAGTTATTTTGTTTAAATTAGATTTTGGTTATTTCATGTCATTCCCCCCCCCCCCCCCCCCCCCCCGCCCCTTCTCCAACCCACCAATCACTCTACACCCACTGCCACGCATCCCTCCACCCCCACCCCCCGCCCTCTCGCCGATCTGCCGAAATGGAAAACATGACTAAAGTAAAATGACAGAATGAATGCTGTCATAAAATACGTCCTACTCATCTGAAACTGAATTGCAAAACGTTTGGTTTTATTTGCGTTTTGTTCCTCACAATTTTGCTTTTATTTTTGCTTTCTTTGTATCTTTCTTTGTATTATGGCATCTTTCTTTCTTTCTTTGTTAAATGCCTCTGTTGGCGATTCTTGTGATCCTTTTTGTGTGTGTGTTTATTTTTCACTCTTCGCATATTTTTCCGTGTGTGCGCGCGCTCATGTACACACACACACACACACACACACACACACACACACACACACACACACACACACACACACCTTGTGGTGTGTGTGTGTGTGCGTGTGTGTGTGTGTGTGTGTGTGTGTATGCGCGCGCGCGCGCGCGGTGTGTGTGTGTGTGGTGTCGTCGCACTGTGTGCGTGCGTACGCGCCGGTTGCGTGCGTGCGTGCGTGCGTGCGTGCGTGCGTGCGTGCGTGGTGCGTGCTGCGTGCGCGCGCGCGCACGCGCGAGCGAGCGTGCGTGCATGTGTGTGTGTGTGTGTGTGTGTGTGTGTGTGTGTGTGTGTGTGTGTTGTGTGAGAGAGAGAGAGGAGGTTCTCTGTGTCTGCGTGTGTGTGTCTGAGAGAAAGAGAGAGAGAGAGAAAGAGAGAGAGGGAGAAAGACTCGTATATAGGAGAGACGTAGACGTAGCGTAGACGTTTTTTATTCGTAAAGGCCATAGCCCCTTCGAAGGGGGTAAATACATATCATACCGCGCAGGTCAACTCATTTAACTAGCTTAGCACATAATTTATGGTCTTAACATATCATTTCGCATTCTAAATGCCTTATTCAAATACAAAGCGAGTGTTTAATTGCGTTTTCATTCAATGATGCCATTAACATAATCAGTGTGAAGAAACATGGTTTTCTTAAGTACTTAGGTGGGATTAATTGCTGTCGAACAGCTTGTAGTTTAGAACAATGAGAACAAAATGAATTTCATTTTCATCATCTTCGTAGCAGAGTGGACATGTAAAATTACGATCATTCAAAGGCCTGTAACGGTTAGAATGTACACAGATATCCGAAACACCAAACCTGAATTTTGTGACAATATATTTATATGTCTGTTAATCTGCATTGATAAGTACCTTGGAATACAATGTGAAGGATTTAGCAATCTGTAAATATCAAACCGGTGACTGTCTTCAACATGGGAATTCAATCTTTGCCAGTTACAATCGATTAACCTTTGCCGAAACAAGCGAATATAAAACTATGTATGTCATCTACACCCTGATTCTCCCACACAACACCAAAACCAAATTCGTACGTTTCAACCTAACTTTAGTTGCCCAATTACTCTTACCCCTAGCGTCTAGCTGCACTAACATTTTGTACGCTTTGTGAGGTAATCTTTCTGGGGGCATTCGAGTTATCTTTAGCCAATAACGAATGCATCAAACCCACTGAAAGTAAATGAATTGGATATTTGTTAGTCTCCCATAGACCAGGTCATTTGGTGTCTGTAGTGAAACACCGAGAAACTTTTTTAATGCGTACAAATGAATCTTTTCAATTTGTATAGAGGCAACTTCGAGACCCCATAACTCAGCTCCGTACTGTACCATAGGTTGAATCTGAGAATCGAATAACAATAAAACAATGTCAGAGACTCATTATCGAGCATACGCAGTTTCTTTAGGATACAAAGTAAACATTGTTTAGCTCTGCTTACAAGATCATTGCAAGCAAATCGGAAACTTAAACGGGTTGAGAAATGTATACCCAAGTACTTATAAGTATTCACCACTGGCATAGCAATTCCATTATACATCCATTTTTCCCGTGCAGCAAGATATCCACCTTTCCTAAACACTATAATATTACTTTTTGCCATGTTTACCTTCAACTGGAGAGATTCAGTAGCTCTTTCTAAACTATTTAACTGATTTTGCAGACCAACTATTGTTTCTGATATCAATACAACGTCATCAGCTAACAGGAGAATAAATATCTCCAAGGCATCATTTAAAAAGTGAGCTCGTGCCTACCGTTATGTATTACTTCTAACGTTATTTCGTTAATAAATAGAGAAAAAAGAACGGGACTACAGACATCCCCTAGTTTGACTCCCAATGTGCAGTTTATGTAATCTGTTAGGGATTATCCGCATCTCACTCTCGCCTTCACAGAGTTATACATGCTCAAAATACATCTATATAATTTACCCCGGAGTCCATGCTTCACCAGTATTGGCCACAATATACTTCTGTTGACAGAGTCAAACGCTTTTTCAAAATCAATAAAAGCTACATATAATTTTCGGTTTAGACAGAACTGTTTTTGAACAAAGGCCATCAGAGTAACATGTGATCTATAGTTGAATAATTCCGTTTAAATCCAGCTTGATATTCGCCTGTAATATTGTTCTCTTCGACCCATTCCTGAAGTCTTCTGTTAATGATAGCACTATATAATTTACTGCTAATGTTACACAGCGAAATTCCTCTATAGTTGTTTGGGTTGTTAGCGTCACCTTTTTTTATATAATGGGAGAACAATCGATTCAGCCCAACTTTCAGGAAACACACCTTTATCAAATAGAGTATTCATAAATTTTGCTAAAAAGTTAATCACCAAATCAGATTTACAAGCAGTTTTAATTATTTCACTAATGATCCCATCTGGGCCTGCAGCTTTTCGATTCCTCAATTTACGTAAGGCCAAAATGATTTCTTCTTTCGAAATAGGGCGATTTATATTATTATAATTATCATCATCTTCATCACTTCCGTCTACCTGCCCTACACCACTATCAGTACTATCATTTCTTTCAAGCAGTTCCTTAAATGATGAAACCAATTGTCCAAACTAATATCATTTTGAGGCTGGGTTCTTTTTTTCTGGGTTCTTATAGGAGAGAGCGAGATAGAGAGGGGGGGGGGGGGGGGGGGCGTGAGACTTTGTGTTATGAGAAGAGAAAAAAAATTGAAAATGGTTTATTCATACATATAGGTCATAGCCCCAAAATGAAGGGGAGTGTGATATATTCAAACAATTCAAAACAAGAAAATGCACTAAATGCTCCGTAAGCAACCAATCAAAACTGAAACCGTGCTAAGAACATAATACTCTCTAGTCTTGAAGGCGTGATAAAGAAAGAGTAACATTTTTTTTTTACAATTTTTTCATTGGTTGAAGCCATCAGCATACACAAGCGAAAAATACAGGGCTGTTTATATTTTTCAGGAATAAATTTTTCTCTACTATTCTGAATAGCTGGACATACTAAAACAAAATGCACTTCGTCTTCCTTTGATTTAACGCACAGTGGACATAGTAAATCATGATCTGTGTAAGCCCTGTATCTCAAGTAATTAACTCATTTCTGACACTCCAAAACGGAACTTAGATGTGATCTGTTTCACAGACCGACATAGTTTAAGGGTTATGTATGACTTAACAGAATGAGATATCCCATTCAGCAACGAGTACATTTTAAATCTTTCACTGGTTTGGGTATGGTTTTGTCAATTCTCCCAGCCACAATCAACTAGTCTTTGTCTGAAGCTATAAATAAATATTTGAACATTTCCTACTCCCTGATTAACCCAAACATGACCATAACCACATTTGAATGAGCATAACCTTTAGCATCAGATGCAACAGTGTCACATGTGCTTTGTATGGCAGTCTATTTTCTTCCATGCTGATTAGCCTCAACCAATACTTTATACATCGAAGAACAGAATTGATGTAATCAGATACCTGTTGGTTTCACCATAAATCAAATCATTTGGTGCACGTCTGTCTACACCAAGAAAGCGTTTCAAAGCACATAAATGAACTTTTTCTCAATATTCAGCAGCTTTTTTCAAACCCCAAGGTTCATACCCCATACTGAACAATAGGCTGTATTTTGGCATCAAGAAATGTAGGAGTATTTCAAGGAATTATTTTAAAGCATATACAGTTTCTGCATGACACATAACAAAGCGGTTTTTTTTCCACGACTTGCTAAATCTCTACCTGTGAAACTCAAATTTGTTGGAAAAAAGTACATCAAGATACTTATAGACATTTACAGCAGGCATAATAACTCCACTATAAGTCCATCGCTCTCTAGCTGCTAAATATCCTCCCTTTCTGAAGACAATAATATTACTTTTATCTAAAATAACATGTAGATCCAGAATGAAAGCTGCATTTTGCAAACTGTTTAGCTGGGTCTGATGTCCGACGATAGTTTCAGACAATGACATCATCAGCCAACAGTAAGATAAACAGTTCAAAAGCGTCAGGTAGAAAACATGCTCCATGCCTTCCTTTTCTTACAACTTACAGAGCTAATTCATGTATAAATAAAGAAAACAATACAGGGCTGCATACATCACCTTGCTTGACACCAACAGTGCAGTTTATAACATAAATCTTTTTTCAATTTTGATTCTAGCTCTCGCATCTTTGTACAAGCTCTGTATACATTTACATTACAATTTTCCTCTAATCCCATTCTTCAATAAATAGGCGAAAGTAAGTTATGATTACTGAATCAAATGCTTTTTGAAAGTCAAGAAAACCAATATAGAGTTTTTGATTAGCAGCAAATTGCATCTGTATTAAAGCCATGAGCGTGAACATGTCAGTTGTGGAATAACACTTTTTAAATCCTGCTTTTATGTCTCCAATAATGTCGTTTTCTATTACCCACGCTTGAATTCTATTATTGATGACAGTATCAAAAAGTTTACTGCTGATATCACTTAAAGCAATGCCTCTATAATTACTAGGGTTGTTTACATATGTATCTCCTTTTTTGTACAATGGTAGGACAAGAGACTCACACCAGTTACGTGGAAAAACAACTTTGTCAAATATAGCATTAAAAAAAGCTAACAAAAATTTCAATGATGTGATCACATGCATATTTAAAGAGCTCACCAATTATATCATCTGGTCCAGCTGGTTTGACAAGTTTCTGTTTCTTAAATTCTAGAAGGATCTCCTCCTTAGAGATGTGACGATTAAAAACATAGGAGATACATAATTATCTACATCTGCGGTATCACTTAATGCATCATTTGAATCGAAACCTTCGACTTCCTTTTCAATTAATGATTTAAAATGTTGAAACCAAGCTTCCATTGAAATATTATTCCTTATGTATCTACGTTTAGGAGAAATTCTGTTAACAATTCGCCAAAATTCCTGCTGATTTTGTACGGACTCCACTTAAGATTGACAATACTGTTATTAAAAATCTTTTCCTTCCTTTTCAGTAGGTTTTTGTACTCACGTCTACTTACACAATATTCAACACGATCACTTGCATCCAGTGTGCGCCGCCACTTCCTATGCAACATCATAACTGTTCTTTTCTTTAAACTATATACCAATCCTGTTATTTAAATTTATCATTGACCACAATACTTTTTTCATACACGTTGCTGCATTTTTTATGCATTCATTAAACATGTAAAGCGCTTCGTTAACATCGACATCAATTAAATCAATAGCGGCATTCAGACATAAATTTGAATCCTCATATTTCATGGAATGCAAATATTTCTCTACATTTTCTGCATTCCAAACAAATTTCTGAAAACCATAACTCTCTTCCTTTTTTTGGAAAGGAGTATTTCCATTTGGTAAACGTAAGGACATCCTTATAGGCATATGATCCGAGTGAATTCTTTCTAAAACAGACATAATACAAACATCACATAGAATCGAGAACAAATCGCATGACATCACAAAATAATAAACAACACTACTGCCAGTATCAGAAATGTACGTGCAGCAACCATGAAGATCGCCATCGCACATACCGTTCAATATGCAAAGATATAAAGCAGTACATAAATCTAGTAGACATTTACCGTAAGGATTTAGAACCTTATCTTGTGCCTGTCTTCCAAAAGTTACAGAACTGCTGTTGTAAAGTGATGTACTCTTGCTGCAAATGAAGTTCGGTGAAATATTCGCCGCCTGCAGATCCTCTGACAGCACGATGTACACATCCCCTAACGTGACTATGCAGTCGCTGAGACAATCTTCCAAATTAACAACCCCATTGTCCATATACAAAATGTGTAAAATGGAGAACCATCTGGTTGCACACAAGCTCAAACAAATGTTATGTCTTTAGGTAGGTCAAACAGTGATTTATCTACTCTAAATAAAAGAATACTTGAATAACTTGCATCTATTTTTCTCACATATTGTTCTAACCCTTTCCTAATTAAGCAAAGAATACCATCAGAACGCCTTCCTTGTTTCGACAGCTTAACAGCAGGTTCACTAAATATCGTATACCCCGAGACCTTATCAGGTGTGACATATTCATGAAATGTTTCCACAAGACAAACAAAATCGTAAGAACACACAAGAGAAAAAGAAAATCTACGTTATAAAGTTTTGACGTTAATCCCTGGATGTTCCAATGTAAGAATGAGAACGTTTTAAATGCAACATCTGTATCAGCATCATCAACACTAACGGCAACATCAAGACCCGTATTTACATCATTAACAGTGATGGCATCATAAACATTGTCATTGACATTTTTATTGACAGAAATATAATGACCGAAAGCACAGTTCGCGTCAACGTCGGCACTGTCACTGCTACTACGACGACCCGAGCACATTCTGTCAGCATGTTCGTGCCCCTCACCTCTGTCACTGCACGTGAAAGAAAGGTGGCAGAGTGGTTAAGACGTTCGCCTGCCAATCCAACGTGTGAGAAGTGCGTGGGTTCGAGCCCTGCCTTTCTCGCCCTTTCTTTCCCAGTTTGAATGACAAATCGAACTGAACGTCAAGTCCATCAGATGGGGACTATAAGCGAGTCGGACCCGTGTGCTTTCCTGGCCCCCTGCACACGTTAAAGAACCCAAGGCAGTTGAAATCGAAAAGAGCAGGGGGTTCCCCGCTACCCTGGCAAAATTGATGTAGATTGAAGATATCCGCCTGGTATTTCTTACCAAGCCACAAAAATTGTCACTTACTGTTATCGTGTGCCATCGTGTACCGGTGGAAATGGAGGACACGAATAAGCAACGCATGCATCCTATGTGAGAAACTGGAGGAATGGATGAGATAAATGAAAATGAGTGACTGATATTTGAATGGTACGGGAAACGACTGAATGAGCGCCAGTAGGCAGCTCTTCGGCCGGCTCTACCTGGGTAGGCAGCCCGTTGAATGAGTGAGGTAGTGTGTTTATTGTAAAGCGCTTAGAGCTTGGTCTGTGACCGAGGATAGGCGCTATATAAATACCCAATATAATAAAACTTGGGTCGCCGACGACAGTGATCCCAGTACAGCGGCACGCTCACTTACACTGCAACGGCCCAGATATGCACTGCCATTCTGTTCAGAGACCCCCCATCCCTATCACAGCACGTGCAACATGAGTCCTTGTTTACGGTGATGTGCGCTCGCTCGTTTGCATGCGAGGGTCAGAGAATAGGCTTAAAAACGGTGTAATGCTAATCTGAGCCTCCGAACTTGATTGATGTACACGATTAAGTTCATACATAATTAAACTGATACGATTGTTATATATTTCAGAAGGCTGGCCTGACCGCTATTTTAGTTCTACAAGATTGTCTTGAAGGTCAAGGCCGAACTTGCGCCCATCAACAATAAGATGATCAAACACCATTGATGTCCAACATCCTTGCTTTCTTTGTTCTTCAAATGAGAAGACTTTTCGTCGCATTTCACGCACTCGTGAGGAGAAGTCTTCACCTACAAAGATTCTTGTGCCTTTTAATTTCATCTTGGCGCTCAGGATTTGTCTTTTAAAGAAGGCATCTGGCGATCACTGGGGCGTTGGCTTTGGAGCTCAGTCTGTGGACTCTATCGCATTCAATGTCCCAACGGAGCCCGTAGCAAACTCACCAGTCGGGGCAGAAAAATCCCACATGACTCTGATGGGAATCGAACCAATGACTTCCCAGCCGGGAGTCAACGACGCTAACCACGCCACAGCGGCTGGTTGATTGCTCGTTCTTCATTTTCGTATTGTTTACTTATCTGAAGAAGACAAAAGAAGTCAAAGCGCGTCGTGTTTTGTCTTCTGATTCGTTTGTCCACGTTGTTTGGCGGAGTTATGAACACTTTTTAAGCAAGGATTACGAAACAATTTTGTAATAATGAAAAAATCATACACATCATCTCCACGCAGGGGAAGGAGGAGGCGAGGGGGACACTAGGAGGCAGTGGGCTGTATGACTCGGCTGATCTCTTGGAAACAGTAAGTTTGAAGTAGCAGTATCTCGGCACTTACGACCGGCTCCAATGGTAATAGTACTAACAGTAGGCGCAGTTAATGGTGTTCTCACTTTTCATCACCCCCGGTCCATTATTATGCTTGCGGACTGACCCCCCAGTTCAATGCGTTTGTTTATTTTAATTTTAATATTAAAAAGAATGTCTCGAGGGCCCGAACAAAAGCGCAACTAGCTCCTAAATGCGTTGCAGTAGAGCTAAAAGACCTAGCAGACACAGCTGAGTTTGATCTGTGGGGTGATAGGAAATGTTTATGGATTTGAATACACAGATGATGGGGTTTACAAACGAACAGAAATTGAAGACAAAAAACGACAGCAAATCCTAAACTAGAACAATAAGAAATCTAGAAACAACTGATTACGGCAAATATGAATACAGGCTTTATAAACAAGACAATAGCTGGGTCTTGCGTCCTGAAATTAAGGGGGGATTTTAAATTTGACTTGCGAAGCCCCATGTATACTTTGATAAAAACAAAATTTTTTAGAAAAGCTTTGAATGCAGGTCCCTTTCTTCTAGTCTTGTCCCAGGAAACAACAGAAAAGCAAAATTGTATAGATAAATATAAGCGTGAATATGTGCTGAGCAGAAAGAAGACCTTAGTTGAGTGGGGAGACACAGTAACCCTAGAATTTACCCCAAAACCCCCAATGCCTAACACTGCTACTTTGATTTTGTTTTATTAATTACCCCTGGGGAGTCTAATTCTAGTTTGCCAGAACATGTGTTAGCAAGAGAGTACAATTTTTGTCTGGAAACTTGGATGGCCCTCTTAGCTCGTTATTGTTATTACTAAAAACGGGGATGAAATAAACGCTTTCTCATCATCTACAAGGTTACTGTGAATGTTGACAAAGACAAAAAAAAACCGTACTCGACTTTATTTTCATTAAGTATGTTGATTTTATGCGTTTTACTTGTTGATGAAGTGCTGCCCAGAAGGATTAATCAGAAGATATGTATAAGATTAATTAATAAAAATAATTTTAATTAAAAAATGGAGGTTCAACAGTTTGGGTTTAAGAGCAAATAACTAAACTTCAAAAGGAAATAGAAAGCGACTTGGAAAAGTAATAGGGCAAACCAAAGAAATATGCTAAAGCTTTAAATACTCTTTCTTATGTAATTACTGGCTCATCAGCTGTAGCTAGCGTAAGTGCTGGGTCTAGTGTTGCTGTTTTAGCTACTGGGGTTGGAGCGCCAGCTCTTTAGCATTAGGGGGCCTTGGTTTAGGTTTAGGCGCCATGTCTATGATTGTAGTGCTGTTTTAAAAAAAATAACCCTAAATTACAAAAGCACACTGCCATTGTAGCCCTAGCATCAGCAAAACTTTGTTCATTAGATCAAGATAAGCAAATCTTTACAGGATAAAACATTACGGACAAAGAATTTCAGAAGCTTATGGCTGATGGTGAGGATTACAGACGACAAAAAATTGAATTTTCAAAAGGAGTGGAGAAAGACTTTTCTTCACAACAGGTAGACACTGATGAAATTTAAAACAAAACCCTTTGAAAAACAAACACATGATGGGTTAAACCCAAAATAGGCCCCCCCCAAAAAAGTTTAACAAAAAATAAGTTTAGCAAAAATAAATACTTTTTTTTTAACTCACTGTGTTGGCGGGACACTTGCAGTCTTCGCGAACAAAGGATCTTTTAGGGGCAGGCTTTTAGACGAGTAGCACCGCAGCAGAAAGACCCTCTCAAAAATAATCCACGGGAGGGGTTGTTTTCATAATTCTTTCAACTTCATATACATCTACGCTCCATATAGGATCTGTAGCTCTAATTCTAACATCGCCTTCTGCCTCTCCAGGAGCATACAAGTATCTTACTTTTAGTCCAAACGGCAAGAGTTTTGAGTCCCCTGCACATCTCAGTAATGCAAATTTTTGTAATGTGATGCGTTTACTGGTTTAAGGCCTGTTTCTTTAAATTCTTCATTTTTTAAATGGCACGTAAAACTGCTGGCAATCTCCTAACCCATTCTCTATCCAAAATTTCCTGTGATATTGATAGGTAAACAGGCGTTTAGCTAGATTCTTATTAAAGTTTTCACTAGGGCTTGTGATCGATGGTTGCCTGGGATCCCTCTCTTAACTGTAACATGATGTTTTAAAAACAGTTGGTTTACAGAACCTTTTAAAAAACTCTTTTCCATCATCAACTGAATCATTCTAGGATACTTTAAGGGCCTCGCATGTATATTTTTGTAAAGGCCACAGCCACAGCGTTGAGCTTTTTCTTGTTAAAGGTTCAGCGTCTTTGTATCTTGAAGGGCCATGTAAACAACTGTCAGAGCATACTTAACTTTTTTCTTCTAATTTATCATGTGGAAGATCCCGCAATCCATTGGGGTGTCATTTGGAACTGAGTTAACAAATTTAGGCCTTATTATTTTTTTTGGGGCAGGCAAATATATTTGCCAAATTCCCTGTTTGAAAGCCGTCTTTCGCATCTATTCAGACACTCTAGCAGCTTTACTCAGTTTTTCAATAGCAGTCTTTCCTTTCCAATACCCTTTAGGAGAATAATATATTTTATCCATATTTTAAATACATTTTATTTTACCCCAATAAAGTGACAACAAGTAGACTGAGGTCATGCCAACTGCAAAAAAAACTATTTCTGCAGTCTTCTGTTCCTCAGATGGTTAATAAAAGTCAGACAGTTCTGGTGGGGGTGAGTATAGAAACTTCTTTCCTGTCACTAAGTAATACTCATTCATTGCGTCATCAACGTGTGTAAATGTAGCTCTGCATGGCCCTGTTCTCTTAACTTTTTATTAATAAAGTCTAAGTGGCAATTCGCCTTTTCTCATGAGCGCTCTTGCCTTAGCTAAATCTTCTATTGCCTTGTTATGACGTTTCTCTCTCTTCTCGGACGCAATTTACTAAACAATAATTGCTTCCAGAGAAGGCTAAAGCATTAACAATGCTCCTCCCCCACTTAGAACCCAATCCAACATCTTTTTATAATCAATATTTTCTTGATTAATCTTTTATGCATTAATATTTTTCTGGGATAACCCCCTGTGTAACAAGAAAGTCTTTGAGGCAATACCTGCAGTAATTACAACTATAACCTTAACAACGTCCTCAATGTCTAACCTTCCTAGATCACGGGTCTCATTTTTAACAAGTTTTTTTGCTAACACGCTATAGCCTATACTAAGACCGCTAATCACAGCAGAATGTAATGTAATTGATAATCTTTTTTTCACTCATCTTTTTATTAACTAAAAAAAAATTTAAAAAATCATCAAAAATACGAAAGACTGTTCTATGTGTTTTTAATCAGATAATCTTTTGTTGTTAAAGCTAAAAATAAGGTTGCAACTAGTTTTGGCGAATCTTCTAGCTTTCCATGTTTGGCGGTTTTTCCAAACAAACATTTTGCAAGGGTTGAATAGACAAATAACACCAACAAAGGCCCCGCATAATTAACCAGGCTTTAAAACTCATGGTTTAAAAGTATTATATTATTTTTTATTGTTTTAAAAATGGTTGTGACGAACTATTTAAAGTGTGAGGAGAAAGCAGACTCACTCAGCAGATCCTGCCATAAAGAAAGATTATCCTCTCGGCTGCGTGTGGAAAAACTAACAGTATTTAGGCACTGAACTAAAGTATTGAACAAATCCAACAATGTCAAACTTCAGACGTTGAGAAGTACTACGCTAGGTACGAAGCAGCTAGGGTCACAAAATGGTTAGATCGGTGGGGCAGACAATGATTATCTATATGCTAAGTTGTAAGTAAGATGGCCCCGGTTGGATTCAGAAGAAGATTAAAATATGACTTATCACAAGATCCGGTTTTAAACAGTCCCTAGAAACTCTTGCATGTGACATGTATTACAGATTTGGAACATTTTTATGCCCATTCATCATGGGATTAATACTTTTAAATCATATTCCTTTGATCATATTAAATATAATCGCAATAAAAAAAAATGAGCGAGAAGACGCCGCAGGACAGTCCGCAGGAGCAGAAATGTACCGCAAGTAAATGTCCGAAAGGGAAATGTACCACAAGTGAATGTACCCCATGAGTGTGTTACAAGTCAAAAACCCTGGACGTGTGGGCGGGGCGTAAACTAGCTGAATGGAACAGACTGCAAAAGCAAACCAATCAGCAAAACAAAAATTGTTAGATAGTAATACAACATCGCTGCCACCAACAACCAACACAATTAACAACAACAACACAATCAAACGTAAGATGTATCATTATGTATTGGGTGCTGCTGTTGTTGGTGGGTTTTTAGCATACAAACCTAACGCCATACCTAGCAACTAAGTCACAAGCCCCCACAGTAAAAGAAGAAGAACCAGCTTCTGCAAAAAAGTACAACCCCCTGCTGTAGACCCATTTTCAAAGGAAATAGTTTTTAAGAACTAAAAAGTACAAGTTAAAAACTAGATAAGTACAAGTAAGTTGTTAAGAAAGTACTTTTTAAGTTAAGTGCAAAGTAATTGCAAGTTAAGGCAAAAAATTAAGTTTTAGGTTTAAGTACTAGTTAGGTTCTTAAGAAAGTACTAGTTAGGTTCTTAAGTTAAGTACTAGTTAGGTTCTTAAGTTAAGTACAAGCCAAGTCAGTCAAGTTAATCTTTTAAAGTTCTCCAATGCCCTACAGCATATGCAACTCAGGATTGACGTAATTCTCTTGTTATTGTTAGAGACTAGTGATTTTTGTTAACAGCAGTTGTGTTATTGATGAAGAGTAGAGCCCCGATTAACTTTTGTGTGATAAAATACTTTGTTTTCAAAAGAGCTTGCTTGTATTGTCGTGAGTTTTTTTTTTTTTTTTACAACTTCTTTACTTATGCCTAGCCTTCTTCCTTACAGAAGTCTGGCTAGCAACGCTATACATCTTCGACCGCAAACCAACATATTCTTTATAAATGTCCCCTTAAGTTCATCCTTCATCTTTCCAATCCCTTTCTTTTTTGCAGTTGAATGTAAGGACTGTCTTTGGGATAGTCCCCATGTGTCGTACCATCCATCAGCTCCTTTAGCTACCTCGGTTTCTAAATCCTTATAAAAAGTCTTCAGTTGGGACGTTAGAATAAAGAGTCAGTGTCTGTGTAAAGGGACTCTTGCTTCTGGGTACAGGGTTTAAAGAAAAAAGTACAGAATTCTAGCATTAATAAATTTGACAACTCTAATACGGTAAGCCGATAAACACCGGTTTGTCTAAAAGTAACATCCTTTTCTTCATCATAATACCAACCAGGCTGTCATTAAATCTTCTAAAGTCTTGATAGTTAGGTTTAGAACCCGCTTAATTGCTTGTTTTTCTTTTGTAACTAAATTCACATCTTTACGTTTGTGGGGTTCTCCTAGTTTTGCCAAACAGCTGTTGTTTAATCAGTTTAAAGAAGTCTTTTTCTGAAGCGTCAGTGGCTTGGGTTCTAGATCATATTCTTTGATGTATGGCCTCATAAAAGGCTCTTGATCACAAGTAAATAATTTTGTGAACAGCTCTTAGTTTCAGCCCGTGCTTTAGGTAAAACTTTAGGGGTCTGTAGACACATATTTAGTCTTGTGTCGAAAATTAGGCCAAGTTTAGGAGTTCGATGGGACTCATCTTTAATCTTTCTGCTGCTAGGGGGTAATCGTTGTGGAGATCGTGTAATTCTTTAGGATATTCTAAGTCTACTTCCAAGATTAGTCCCAGTGGATTATCAGGAGGGAAACTCTAGACAGCATTCCTACCACAATATTAACATCATGAGGCCCTTTAAACATTGTAAAGTTTCTCATTGGAACGGCTGACTCATGGCCCATCCATACAGATTGTTGGGTCTAAGTACATTTGATAGTTGGACGGTTTAGTGGGATCATAATCGTCCAAATACTTGTTGTTGGCTTTGCATAAGGATGTGAGGCCATGCTAATACCGCCCCTTAGGCCCTCATCATCATCTGAAGTGTGGGTAAATCAAAAATTAAATCAATCTCGATGTTTGTAGACTTCAAGAAGCATCCAAGAAAGGGCCCGGGGCAGAGATGTAATGATGAAATCAAGCTGTAATGTTTCATGCATGTAAAATCTGTAGTTCTAAAGACGTCTGCCAATAAACCCCACGTCAGCCATCAAGTATTGATCGTGATAATCGCCCATTGTTTGGCAGTGTAATCTGTCCAGGCCCTTTTTAGCGTTTCATAATTTAGGTCAGTTATGTCTTTGCCCTAAGACTAGAAAAGAAGCACCTTTTGGAGGAAGTGAGTCTTCATCAAACCCCTTTTCCCCCGAGTTCATGTATTCATAGGGGTAAACACCTTTACGCATTAAAGATGGGTCAAAGTATTGTTTAGTGATTGGAAAGTCTTGAAGAGATCCCAAAACGTATCCAAACTTCCCATCAATGTTGGGCAGAGTCATAAAAGGATAAAAAGTCAAGAGTAAAAGTCATGTACTTTTTCTGAAGACTGTGCAATGCAGGTAAACCCCCTTATATTCAGAAGTTTCCCGCTTGCATGATAAATGAGAATCGAGCCTCGTAGTTATGAAAGAAGATAGGCCGTTTCCTTTTTGGGGTCAACCTTTAGCTGAAGATTCAACTTTGTGTGCAGCTCCTCTGAATTTGCCAGTAATGTGATTGCGGTCTCTCACTGTGTCGCCTAAAAATTCTCTGTTACATATCCAACGTGAGTGGCTAGTCATAACGTTCTTTGGCTTCAGGAGTCATAAAAAATGTCTGAAAGATTTAGTTGGTTGGAGTAGTAATTGCGAAGTTGTTTCATCTGCTCTAAAATTACTAGCTGCATTGGGGCCTCTAAATCTCTGGGTGTGGTGTTGGGCCCCCTCTGACCCCAACACAAAACCAACGCATAAGAACAGATCTGATGGTGGGTTCATAAGGTTGTTTTTGTTCTTGCTGTGGGGCGTAAATACTGTGGCAAGATTGATTCAAAGTCAGCATAAACTACGTATGGGCTCATTTGCATTTGCGTCATTCTTAAAACTAACTTTAGACCCCGGTATAGGGGTGAGGAGTTTGGTTTCACAGTCTACAAAAAATTTTACAATGTTTCTTATGACTGGCAGCTGCTCTATAGTAGGATTCTAACTAAACACCTTCTTTCAAAGCTCCTGTTTGATTTATGCTTTGATGTATATTCTACAGTCTGCTTTTTGTTCTAATAAATATAGTGGGTCTTTGTACTATCTGCAAACAGTAATCAAGTTCTACATGATTTTTAAGTGAAACGCCCAAAGTGGGAGCGTTGGGAGAAACCCTTAAGCCTAATTGGCTTCTACAGACCCCCTGTGTATACGTGTACAGTGATTGGTTTGTTTTGCTCTTTTAAACTGAGATTTGCTTTCTTTACTTACTGGGAAAGGTATGTTTCAAAGTTCAGCTCTTTTTTGTATGCTTCATAATTGGAGACTCGTTTGCATGATTTTTAACCGATGTAAAATGCGCAAAAAACCACCACATAAAACACATGTTGTCAGAATTATGTATGTTTAGACTGCTCGTTTTAACTCTAACTCTTTTGGGAGAGGAAGGTAAAAAATTGCCAACTATAGGATAGAACTTTGTTTGTTTTAATTTGATTTCAAGGACTGTTCCTTCAGACCAGCCAAACCCCTATAACTTAGCCTCCTCACTAGCATTGGGTTAAATTGTGTAAGCATGTAATCAGCCCAGTCAGAGTTAAAAGTCGTGGTAACTGATTACTTTCTGTTTAGTTGAAACCCAGACTTCTATGTTACGCCATCGGGTTTTAACATAATCAATCAAATGGTTAACAACACTTTACTGGGGGCTGCGTTGAAAAGACTCTGGGATTTTTACTGATAGCATGTGTCACGCTTTCCTGAACGTTTGAGGGGTTAAAAATATCCATGTTACTTGACTAAACATATTGCTTAATTGTTTGTCACTATCAAATATTTCTTCCCTCGTATACAGTTTTCCAACCTTGGATTCTCCGCGTTGGTCGTCATTTTTAAAGCCAAAAATATTTATGTAAATTAAAAAAAAATAAATGTAAATAAAAGTAAGTAAAACACGTTTTTATTCTTCGCCCCAAACGTTGTAACACTTCAAGACACGTTTAACCTTACAATAACACCTGCTGATATTTTAGCTTTTTCTGAATCACTACAGTCAATGTTCACACTTTGATTGCTTCGTTAAATAGTTCACTATGATCTTTTATTATATTGTTACATCATTCCAAAACCAAATTCCTAAAATCAATGTTTATACTTTCATTGTTTCGTCAAATAGTTCATTACAATTCTTTAAATCAATTTACTGAGTTCGGCAGCCATTTTTAAAACTAAAATTTAAATAAATAAAAAAAAATTTTTGAAAATTCGCTATTTTTCATAGTCTTTTCTAATGTAAAACCTGTCTTCATTAAAGTGAATAGCTAACTCCTTCGGGCTGGGAGAAATAGTCAGATTACATCTTCAGAAGCTATATTTTCAACTAAAAAGGCAAACAACTTTATAACCGGTTTGGGGCCAAAAATCTGGTATTTTTCTGATAGCCTGCTTTAAAAGCTTTCCCCGCATATTTATACGCTCAAAAAGATCAGTAATTAATTCTTCAAACCTGCTCTTAACTCTTCTCTATCAACCTCCCCTCCCAATTCAACTCGTAAAGTAAAATTAATAAGCTCTGTAGCTTCTTCGGCTTCATTTTTTAAACCTGATTAAAATCATAAATTAAAAAAATTAATAATCAGTTCCTCCCTTTTTTGTGCAAGAATCAGAAGAAGTTATATGTGTGTGCGTGCGTGCGTGTGTGGGCGGGGCGGGGGGGTGTGTGCGGGGTTGGGTGGAGGGGGGGGTGGGGCATGCGTGCGTGGGGGGAGAGGGTAGTGTATGGGTGGGGGTGTCGGCATGGGGGGTGGGGGGTAGTTTCGTGCGAGGGTGGGGGGCGGGGGGTGTGTGGGGGTGGGGGTGGAGGGGGGGGCCGGGATGTGGGGGTGGGGGTGGTGGGTGTGCAGGAGTTACCTCCCTTGAGGGTCTTTTTATGTTTTCAGCAAAATCCACCGCCGTGCGACACAGTTCTGGCATATTTTAGCCTTTCTATGTTGTGGCAAAATCTAAACCCCCCGCGACCCCCAGTTTTTGGCGTATTTTTTAGCCCTGTTAAGGGCCTTTTTATGTTGCGGCAAAATCTACCCACCGCGCGACACAGTTCTGGTGTATTTTTAGCCTTTAGCTGGAGCATGCTTCTCAGCCAGTATTATTTTTCACAGCAACTAGCCAGAAGGCCGCGTTTAACCACTCTTGCCAACGTTACTTGTATAATTTTTAAAATGAGCTTTCGTTTCTCATACAAGCTGTGAATTGAAATTCCAAGCTTGTGAAACTTTTGGGAGTAGAAAAAAAAATGATAATTCCATCAGTTTTCTACACAGTGTGGGTTCAATCAATTTCAGTTTTCAAATAAATTTTCCCGGACGCTTTTGGATTAGATTTTTTTTAAACAGTTTTTGTTCTTTCAAGCTAATGACCTAAAAACAAAGATTGTAGAAAAGTTTTACGATTCCCAGCTTTGATCTCAAAAATGGCTTTCAGTAAAACAGGGGTAATTTCGGTTATGTTTTTCAGCCCCATAAAAAAATCTTCTTCAATCGGCTTATCATCAAGTTCTCTACAAAAAAATTACGTAAAAAAACATCCAGTTTCCCCTTCTGTCATTTCACGTTTTCCTTGCTTCGTTTCCAAACGATTTAGGCTCTCTTTTGGCCGGGTTGGTTTTGAGCAAGGCTTGCCACGTTCTAATTTTTCAAGAAACAAAATCATTCCCGATAAAAACCTTTTTGTATTATTTCTTTTGGCTCATCTGAATACAGCAAATGTTCCGTTTTTGCTTTCTTAAGAACTAACATTCATTGCAGTCTCTTGTGAAAACAATCCAGCTTCCAGGTTTGACTCTACCATTTTTTGTTCAGTGCAGCGATAACACACAACTAACTCGTAGACAGCCCGCTGAAGAATGAGAGTTAGGCCGCAAGCTCAGCGTCCCTGGCAGAAATGATGTCATACCCCCTGTCAATTGGTTGAACGTGCGCACGTGACAGCTCAGCCCACCACGTGATGATTAATAATGCAGTATTAGCTGCAGGCCTCCTGTGCAGCAGAGGGCAACGCAGTTGCGGCAACCAATATTGATTGGAGCCAGTCTGGGGTGGGACTGCCAAGCCATATAAATGTTAAAATGTTTAGTTGATTTTATGCCCCCGGAGAGAATGTACGTTCACGATCACCCTATCTTATCTTGCACGTAAGCCCCCATTTTAATGTACCGATTACGTCGATGTTTGGAGTTTTGCGTGTTAATTTTGTTTATAAAACAGGTGTTAATTTTGACCAAAATTAGCATGATAAGAACGAAATTTGTTTGTGAAAAGGGGGGTTTTCGTGCAAATAAGATGGGTGGTCGTGAACCCGCATATTTACATTCTCTAATGGTAATAGTACTAACAGTAGGCGCAGTTAATGGTGTTCTCACTTTTCATCACCCCCGGTCCATTATTACCTTCCAACAATGTCGATGGTGAAATTAAGGTCCTAGCAGCAGTTGGGTCTTAATTAGAAGTTGGTCTGACCAAAATCTTAGTTGGATGGAATATGGTCGTCTCTCCTTGGATATGGCTAACGGATCCAGTTACCCATTATCTTGGGCGACAAGACAATGGATGTTGAATGATGAATGTGTCTGGGAAGTCGTGCTGACCTTAATTATTGAGAGAGAGAGAGAGAGAGAGAGAGAGAGAGAGAGAGAGAGAGAGGAGAGAGAGAGAGAGAGAGAGAGGTAATGAGATAAGCAATATAAATGCTTTTTTTTCACCCAGCCCTCGTCGGGCAAAAGGAAAGAAGTAATTCACAGCAAATCAAGACAAATACGTATAAGAAGAAGAACAAAGAAAGAAAGAAATAACATGATGATACAAAATTCAATACAAATAAACTACTGTCAATACCACTGTCAAACGAACGCAGTGGGAACAAACGTGGACATAGGTAAACGGGGAAAGGCAGCGGGAGGAATCGGGTGGAGGGGTTGGGGGGGGGGGGGGGTAAGGATAAAGGGAAGCAACCATACACAATATATGTTACATAAAGGACATGAAATTAAAACAGAAAAAATGGAAGGGGGGGGGGGGGGGGGGAAGTAGTAGTCGCATGTGTACACATATACATGCATATATCTACAGACAAACATAGAAAATGCAAGATAATAAAAGTAATGTTGCTTGATAAAGATAAAATATTTATATAGTTGCCGTTGACGTATTTTGTTTTATTGCTTGAAATAACGAATTTGTATATGCTACCTTAAAAGATTCTACTTTTTTGTTTAATATTTATTGGTAGAAATTTTCACAGCGTTCCGCCTGAATAAACAAGGCTAGTTTTGAATAGATCAATTCTTGGTTTTCATATATTGTTGGTGTATCTTGACTGATTTAATGGAAATTTTGCAATTAATGTCGAAGGTGCAAAACCGTTCATAATTCTATACATTATTGCTTGATTGTACTGGAGTTTGTGTTTAAGGGTAGAATATTTAGTTTAATATAGTCTTGTGGTGTTAATGACCACGATTTCATAAGTATAGCTCTCAGAGCACGCTTGTGGACTCATAAAGGTTTTTGTCATGCTTCCCGGAGTTGCGCCACACACACATGCACCACCGCCAAAGCAAACTCCGCTAACGCGTGCAATCACTCCTTTCACCCAAGGCGCATTACATAAATACACAACACCGAAAGTTGGTTTTTTTCCTTCCGCTCCTCCAATGGGAGAACAAATATAATAAGTACATACAATTCTCAGATTCTCAAATTAACTTATCCACACCTCCTCTCCAATGGGGAGGCAACACAAAATAAACACAAACACACCTCCTCTTCACCCAGGAAGTAACACCTGGTACTGTTTCCCCTTCAATTGAAACATTCAAAAAACATGGGAGTTATGTCACTATCCATCATCACCGTTTTTATAATATAATATTACTTGTACCTCAGCACAAAAGATCAATCAATCCACGATTCAAAACATTAGGTTTATAAATCACAACATCAGGGGGGGAGCGTCAGCTTTTTTCAGCCACATGGGGAAAATTGTCAAGAGTCATTCTTCATCAACACAGAAGCGCCATAATCCCACCAAAAACGTAAAGGGGCTCTCCCGGCTGGAATCCTCCCCCCGTGGGGAAAGGTAGCGGGTGGGGTCCGCCACCCTCCCACGGGGGTCGGGGTTCCACCCCACCACCTCCAAACCTCCCCCCGTGGCCCGGGCGTAAAAACAGGCAACCTGTCAACACACTCGGAACCCGTGCAGTTCTACAAAACAAAGGAAGACCCCTTTCAGCATGAAGATGTAAACGTAACCTTTCTTATAAGTTTTTACTTTAAAATTCTTTCCTTTTTTTTTCACCATTCTTTTATAAAGAAATATACGGTGTAACCACACGGGTTCTTTTTTTTTTTCCGAATACAAATTTTTTTTTAAAATTCCCCCCCCCAAAAATTCACTTCTCTCTATTAAACATTAATGACAAAAATCCCCAAACGATGCATCACCTTGCATCGGTCTTAAATAAAACCCGAAACCAACAGACCTGCACCCCCCCGGCGGGCGAGAGCAAGTGTTTTAAAAAAATTTTCTAGCGGGTTAAAAACGCGTGCAGCGCTCCCAAGCAGACTCCCGGGCCACTATCCAACAAAACGCGCCGACATCAAGACCTTTTTTTCTCTAAATCCCCCAATACCTCAATTTTAAGGCTGTTGATACCCCAAAACAACTGTGCACACACCCCACACCCCTGTGCACATGACTTTTAAATGTATTAACCAACAAGAATCATAAACAGTTGAGGCGCATCAAAGACGTTTTGATATATTTTGGGGGTACAAGTGTTTACGGGCTTTTTCTATCAAAAATTTTTTTTTTTGAAAGTAAAAAGTTTTTTTGAAACACTTTGTTTAAACCCCAAACAGGGGTGCCAAGAAGATTATTGCCCAAAGGTTTATCCCAGAACTTTGATGTTGATTCATCGAGCGCTTTCCCCGATGAAGGATCCCAAAGTTACATTTTGTTTTTTTTGAGTAAATTTATCCAAACTTGTTTTTGTTCATTAAGGGCAGTGATTGGTTCACACCAGAAAACCAACTGATCAATTTTACTTGCTTTAATGGATATCTTATTTAGGCAAAGGTTGGAGTGGATAGTTATCACGCAAAGAGCTCACAAAAACCTTGTTAGTGGGGAAGGAAAAAAAGATAAAAAAGAAAAAAAAGGAACAAACCCTTTTGGGTAACCAAAGTTTTGTGGTGCAAAACAGACGCTTGTTGCCTATAAAAAAAACAGATTGCGACGATTAGTAAGAAACTTTTACAAAAGAAAGGAGTGTTGGAAAATTTATAGACATAATTTTTGTCAGAAGTATTTTTGTCAGTAACATCAAAATGTTTTTGAAGTCAAAAAAAAGAACCCCATGAATTTCAATATCTGAATTTGCTAACCTTTGACCCGAATTTGTTGGGTGTGTGGCAAGAGTAGTTGGCTCTAAATGCAGACTGGGGGATGGAGCAGGTCGGTTTTAAAATATGGGACCGGGGTATTTTTAAATTTGCTTTCGGGGTTTGGAGATAAAAGAAAAAATGAAATGGTCATTTTTAAAAGGGGATTAGATTATCTCTGTTTTAAAAAGTGTATTACTTTGGTTTGGGTTAGAATTCGGGAAAATAATTTTATCAGTAAAAATATTTAAAATGGGTCAAGTGTCGCATGAGAGGACTCTAAGTTTAAAAATTTTTCCCCACCCAATCGTAAAAGGCCACAGTACCTGTCGTTTTATGTACAAGAAAAAAAAAACATATAAAACGTTTTTAGAGAAAATACATTTTGGGGCATGAAACGTTTTGGATTCACAAAAATATTCCCGCATTTTTAAATCATTTAATCAAACTATCTCCTTAACTATTTTATTGCAATGCTCGAAAAATGATGAATTAAGCTATCACTCGAAAAAATCAGGGGGAATTGTATCGTCTTTTAGAATGTTTATGTGTAGAAAGTTTAGGGCCCTTTCCCAAAATGTTTTAATTAATTTTGAGCTTTACAACTTTAAATTTCTAAAATATTTCTTCTTTAACACGAACATTGAGGGAACTTTAGTTCTTGCCCTTTAATCTTTAAGCGATTTTTTTTTTGCAGTCTGTCTCTTAACTGCTTTTTCCCCTTTAAAAACATCCGTAAACCCGGAGGTTTTGGTGAATGTTTTTCACCCCCTTTTTTTTTAAAGGGGGATGAATGTTGTGACCTGTGAAAATTTTTTCCCAAAATTCAAAACTTTTGGGCAGGGTCAGTGTATTTATAAAAAGAAACATATGAGCTAAATCATAGGGAAGGGTTTTTGTCAAAATTGCAAAGATCTGTACTTGATGACTTTGTGTCAGGTCTAGGATTTTAATGCCTTGTTTAAGCAAATTATACATACAGGTGAGGATCACTATAGCCCAGGCGGAGAAGATGTTTCCTTTAAAGTTTTTTTTTGTGCCGACAGACGTCAATCACGTTTTGGTGTTTGGGGGAAATCGTGTTTGGGTAACAGTTAAATGAAACAGACCTAAGTTATCGATCTGCATTCCATCGATTATTTATTTTCAAGAGGTCTGTGTTAAATCACCGAACAAAATTATTTTACCGGCTGAAGCAAATTCCCTCATTTCGTGAATTTATCATACCAGTCAATGCGTTTCGGGTTCTATATAAAAACCAAGAAGAGGGTTTTTCTTTTTTTAATATTTTCTTCAACCCAAAAGATTCAATGCCATGGCTTTTTAAAAGCGTTGATCCTTTGCTCGTGAAGGCTGGCTTGAATAAGTATTTTATGTTTTTTCTTTTACGAAATAGGGGGCAAGGCGGATATGGTTGTAACATGGTATTGAGACATCTGAGTCAGGGGTACACTTGTTTAATTAGATTCGGCGCAACAAAAAAGTGGAAGTTTCCAAATCATAGATAATAGAGGGTAGCTCTTTTATTTGTTAAGTGATAATTTTTATTTAAAAAAACCTTTCTTAACGCCTGGAAGCCCAAATGCCAAAGGGAATTTTGGCAGACAGAGGATCGATTTAGTAAGGTGATCACGGGGGTAAAACATATGCCCATACCCTAGTTTCAAAAATTTGATTACCAAATGCAACAGCACACAAATCAATTGTCCCAATACAAAAAATCAAGAATCAATATACAAGTCAAAACAAACCCCCACAAGTGGGGGGTTTTAAAACAAAATCGCAAGTTTCAATCAAAACAAATGGGTAAATTATATTATTTAAATAAATTAATTTTCAAATTTTCTGGTAATTTTCACACAGCCAAGGAGAAAACCCAAAAGTTTTTCTCAAAACAAAAAAGGAAAAAACTCAGAACCTAAACAAAAAAAGTTTTGTACGAACGTAAACAAAACACTTAAAAAAACCAACAGGAAACGCAATGACAAATTTCGCGCCGAACGCCCGTAGCTGCGTCACTAAAGGTAAATGTGGGCCTGGGGAAAAAATTAATCAATGAACAAATCCAATTTTTAAAAAAGGCAGACCCTAATTAAACACTTGGGGAAAATGTGTCGTCAAACTGTCAAAGCATGCAATGATCACCACAGAAATTCTGGAAATGGGGCAATGCATATTTCGATAACACAGTCAGTCTGAACCCTCTAATGAGTTAGGCAACTGCATCACACACCATGCTCTCTCTCTCTCCTCTCTCTCTCTCTCTCTCTCTCTCTCTCTCCTCTTCTCTCTCTCTCTCTTCAGCGCCCTCTTCCTCCCTCCCTCTCTCGCTCTCACTCCCTCTGTCTCCCCCCCCCCCGCCCCCCCCCCCCCCCCCCCCCCCCCCACACACACACACACGTACGCGCGTTTCGTCCAAACCACGCAGACATTGACGCAGAAAGATTGTTCAAGCCAGTAAAAGACATTCTGTGAATGCAATAATAGGCGCTTGACACTGCTTAATGTAATGCATATACACATTCACAATTGATGATTATGTTGAATGTTCAACATGTGGGATGTCATCATGTTCAGCCAGTGCAAATAACGGGTCATGTCATTAGTCGGAAACATGGGCTGGGTATTGGACATTGAGTTCAGTTCCCACGGGGCAGGGAAGACATCCGGGTTCCGATCATAGTACGGTGACCCCGACCCTGTGCCAGGATGTACATGAGGGTTAGGCATTCCGTGTGGGGGTGGGTTAGGATGAAGCATTGGTTCTGGCTGAAAGCATGATTCTGATCATTAGTTTTGCCTCATCAAAGAAGGGAAATGCTGCATGGACTGTAAAGGGGGTATGGCATGGTTTCTAACCTGCCATTGTTGCAGCCAGGACCCTGTTGGCGCGGAAAGTAGGAACGATTGACAGGGGCATAGCTAGAGGCCTGGTTTGGGCCTTCTGTGTTAAAACACAATGTGAATAGGAACTACGCTGGTTAACATTACTTAAGGAGTAGAAGGGTTTTTGACAAAGGGCATCAGGAGCATTTTCATGGCTAGCTTGTGAGAAATAGTTGGATGTGTAATCATACCAGGTATCACGGAAGCTGGGGACAGGTTGGGAGGTATGAGGAATACAGTGAGAAGCGAAATTCAACTGCTGGTCGGGAGACATGTCAGAAACGACGGCATCGTTAAATCTGACATTGCCAGCATCGGATTTGGAATGAAAATCCCATGAATATTTGTTCCCTCCCTGCCGACCGTTTGGCAAATCCCGTTCTGTCTGGTGGCCTCTGCGCTGTGCCAATGTATCTACCAGCCAGTCCAAGACAGTGTGCTTGAATTTAGAGGCCATTTGAGCTGAACTCTTACAACTGGGGTGGGTGAGGTCTTGTACATGGTTAGCTTAGGAGCACCAGAAGCGGCAATAAAAAAACAAAAACAAAAAACATCAGTGTTGTCTATAATATAGAAAAAAAAACAAGCACAGGCCAACAACTGAACTGTCTTCCTAGTAATATCTGTAATATATTTTCTTAATTTCATGTTCCCAGTTTCTCCCTCTTCAAACTCCCCCCCCCCCCCCCCCCCCCCCACACACACACACACTCCTCCTTAAGTCCAAATCTTTGCCAAGTCATTACTATGAAGACAGTTCAGTTGTTGGCCTGCGCTTGTTTTTTCCCCCACTATTAGATTGTTCGTCTATGTATTTGTCTGACTTTATTCAAGTTTAAAAGGCTGTGCCAGTCTTGAATAAAAGTTACTCTGTGTTAGGTTTTCTTATGGGAGCAAACGTTACCCCACTTGTTTACTGTTTATTGTTTACTGTTCCCTGCCTCATTTCATTTCCTATTTTGTTTTGATTAAATTGAGGTACTTGTATTTGTTTCTGTCCGTCTGTGTGTTTGTCTTTTGATCTCTCTTGCATCTTTGGGTGGATCCTCAAGCGTAGGCTCAAAGATTGTCCCCTACATTTTATACTATTTGCATAACGTCTTTAGTTTTTCAGCAACTTTTTTCCTCCCCACACTTTCGTTTGGTTTCCTTTACTACCCTTCACTGGCTGCTTTGGGGATCCGGGATGCTATTGGATTCTTTTTTGCACCCTTGGTGGTGAGAACACCACAGTATTATGGACTGTGGTGTGTCTCTATTTGACGCCAGGAGCGCAGACACAACCAGCCGTGTCTCCCTGATGAGTTCCGACCCAGCGGATGAAAGGCCTCGGAGCAGGCAATACAAATATATCTGCCTTCAAAAGGGATTGCGATGGTTCCTTTATGCAGCTAGTGAAGAGTTTTGATATCTGTAATATATTTTCTTAATTTCATGTTCCCAGTTTCTCCATCTTCAAACTCCCACTCCTCCATAAGTCCAAATTTTGCCAAGTCATTACTATGAAGACAGTTCAGTTGTTGTGCCTGCGCTTGTTTTTTCCCCCACTATTAGATTGTTCGTCTATGTATTTGTCTGACTTTATTCAAGTTTAAAAGGCTGTGCCAGTCTTAAATAAAAGTTACTCTGTGTTAGGTTTTCTTATGGGAGCAAACGTTATCCCACTTGTTTACTGTTTAGATACAGAGTCAAAACTAACAGTGCACGTGAGAAGAGAGAGAGAGAGAGAGAGAGAGAGAGAGAGAGAGAGAGAGAGAGAGAGAGAGAGAGAGAGAGAGAGATTCGGATGGTTTTATTCATACAGGCTTTGGCCACTTATGAAGGGGTGATTGAACATATATGAACTGAGATAAACACTCATGACTGAAAACCATACCAATCACAAATATCTCAGAACATCAAGAGGTATCTGTTTCTCTAAACTTAAACGCCTAATACAAAAACAAAGGCAAATTTCGAACAACTTGTGATGAGGTTGACGACATCAGTATAGTTAATTTGAATAGCGAAGGCTGTCAATACAATTTTGACTGAATTAATGTTCTAATGTTCCCTTAGGGCTGGACAGCAAACAACAAAATGAATTTCGTTTTCTGGAGACTCATTACAAAGTGGACACACCAAATCTTTGTCATCAATAATGGTTTTGTACCTAAACTTGTGAACTGCTAATTCTGATATTCTAAACCTGAAGTTGGTCATGAGATATACTTTAGGTGTCTGTCTATTTCTAAAGTTAAATAAGGTTCCAAATCATGAAAATTGCAAATATTTCTATAGAAACCAAACCTCTCACTATGTTGCACGTGGTCTGACCATTTTTGCCAAGTGCAGTCAACTAATCGTCGACAAAACAACGCACAAACTGCGTAACGCTTCCAACAGCTTGATGTAACCATACAAAACGAGAACCATATTCCAAAAGACAAATACGTACTTTACTAACCTAATTGTTTTTCTTTTCCTCGAGCATCGAGACCACATTACATGTTATAAGCTTTGCGTGGTAATCTGCACTCCTCCATTTTCAGCCATCAGCGGATGCATTTAACTGCTGAAACTATCTATGTCACGAGTTTGTCACGAGGCCTACGACGTTTGACCCAACTGGGGTGGCGGAATTATTCATTTGTTTATTATCGTTGTTGTTGTCACGTGTCCGTCCCTTAGTGTGGCTTGTGGTGCGGTTGCACCTTGGTGTAGTTCAGCTCACGTTCGGTTTGCTTTCTCTCTCTCTCTCTCTAATTCCACTGCCCGTGCTATTCATCCTGCAGGTTCACGGGTGGCTGGTACCTTTCTCTCGAACTTGCTGTCTATCGGCCTCTCGCCTGTCTTTTTACCTGTCGCACGTGCTTCATTTCTTTTAGTTTGAAGTATGCTCACTCTGTGACGTAGCGTGGCATGTTGGCCGCCATCGCTGAGGGAGGTTAGCTCTTCACTCGAGCGGAAGATGTCTCTGGGAGCGCCTGCTCCGGTCTTGGTTCTTCACCTTATCGTCGAAGGTACAGTCGGTATCTTCAATTCCTACAGTCGGCCTGTAGGAGAGGGACATCACTTCTTCTTTTTCCGCATCTGCGCCTCTGTCCTCTCGACTGGACAGAGGGCAGAGAGAGTCGTTTGACCCGCCTCTTCGGGGTCACCCACGGGTAGCTGGTAAGCATCAGTTTCGTGGTTTGTTTGTTTTGGTTTGTTGTTGTTAGCCGGCTTATTCTTCTCTTTTGCGCAATTTTCTTTTGTTTTCAAAATTGTAAAAGAAATATTGTTTGAGACCTTTTTTCTGGTTAATTCAGTCTTTAACCTTGCCATTCTAAATTATATCCAAAATTCTTTCTCCTATTTATGCATCTGGTGATGCGGTAGTCGGTGGGGATGGGAGAGAACCTGGTGATTCAGGGTTGGTACTTGCTTGGTCTCGCTCGTCCGCCCCTGTCACATTCGCCGGACTCTTATCCTTCGGCCACCGTCTGTTTGTGTGTGCAAGGAGAACGAGTTTTATGTTCGCGAGCGTGCGTACGCATGATTTGTCGTTCGGATGCGTGGTTGGAGATTTGTGTTATTTTGAAATGTGGCTATAAAATGTGATAATTATGCCATTGAATTATTATTTGCAAATGTGGTGGCAGTTATAAAGCGATGGTTGCTGTGTTGGTTTATTTCCTAAGAAAGGAAAATGTTAAGCATGAGTGAGAGAAGTATGAAGATAATTCATATTTGTTTTATAGCCTGTTAATTTAATGCAGTCTTTTACCTGCTTCGTGTGAGAAGACTTTAACGAACAGTCCTGATTTGATTGGTTTACTGTGTTATGCTCAGGTCTGTGTTGAGCTGGTGTTGTTAGTGTATTTAGTAGACCTCCCCTCGCCCATCATGCGAGTGGCTGTTAGGATTTAACAGCATGGGTCAGATTGTACTGACGGGCGGGGTTCCAGTGCCCTTCCTTCCCTCCCTTCTTCTCTCCTCCCAGCTACTTCCCCCCCCCCCCCCCCCCCCCCCCCCCCCCCGGGGCTTCACCCGGAGCCTGGACTGGTTGGTGCCACGCGCTGGTTGGGGCCACGCTCTGGTTGGGGCCACGCTCTGGTTGGGACCGCAGACTGGTTGGTGCCACGCGCTGGCTGGGGCCACGCTCTGGTCGGGACCGCGGACTGGTTGGTGCCACGCGCTGGTTGGGGCCACGCTCTGGTTGGTACCGCGCGCTGGTTGGGATCACGCACTGGTCGGGACCACGTTCTGGTAGAAAAGCCCGTGGTTTTGACTGGCCGGTCCTGATCCCCGTCCAGGACCTCCAGCAACAACGCCACGTTCCCCCCCCCCCCCCCCCCCGGGACGCGCTCTTCACTGCCTGCTTGTGTGTGTCGAGGGTGTCGGCCTTGAACAACTCTCTTCAAGAACCGACCCGGTTCGGAGCACCTAGTGCGACAGGGTGCTCCCAGTAGACTTGGGAGAGGCAGGGGTGTGGAGGCACTCCATGGTGTGGAAAGGGATGGATGCTGGAAATGTTTATTTATAATTGTGTATATGTCATATGTGTTGAAATGTTGTGATTGTGATTGTGTACGTCGTATGGTGAAATGTTTATTTATAATTGTGCATGCTGTGTGTGTTGGAATGCTTAATTGTGTGTATGTCGTGTGTTGAAATGCTTGATTGTGATTGTGCATGTTGTGTGTGTTGGAATGCTTATTTATGACTGTGTATGTTTGTGTGAATAAATGGGGTGTTGTATCGTAATCTTTATTGTGTGGTCTCTTGCGGGGCGTGTGAGGTCAGTCACTCCCTTCACTCCCACCTAGACCGATCCTGTCAGGGCAGACTTCCAGGGGTCGGTCGTGACAATCTACATGGGGAATCTATTCGTCTCACCATAAATAAGATCATTGGTGTACGCCTATCCACGTCCCCAAAAAATGTTTTCATGCCAAAAGGTGCACAGATTCACAGTATATGGCAGCACTACCTAACCTTCATAATTCAGACCCATACTGTACAATTGTCTGAATCTGACTATCAAACAACTTGAGAAATACATTACAAGATTTATGATTGAATATACATAAGTTTTTCATAATACAGAGCAACACAGTTTTGCCCTGCTAGCAAGATCATTGCACGCACCAACAAAATTCAGACGTGTAGAGAAAAATACACCCAAATACTTGTATGGCACTGAGACATCATCACAGAACCACCTTTCTCATGTACTTAAATACTTGGCTGTGTCTGGAGTGGCACTGTCTTCATCTGTCCGTGGGCAGGGGTGGTTGGGTCTGTGGGGTGTGCTCGGCAGCTGGAGGGTGGTGTTTTTCGCCGGTGGGCTCTGCAGTCATGAAATACGGGCTGGTACACCCATGGGGATGCTACTTTAAGGCTGTTATGAGCTGCATCCCGTAGTCTAATTTACCTCTGTTCAGGAGCAGTTATGTCCCTTGATATCTTAATGGAGTGTCCTGCGCGTGCCTGTACCCATCGTCAACACAGCGCAGGCCTCCAAGGGTGGTACAGGACTGCTCTAAAGGCAGGTGAAGACAGTGCTTCTCTGGGTCCTCCCCAGCACCTTCGGGTGTTTCTTTTTCTCCCCACCCTTACGAAATACAATATAATTACTTTTGGACAAAGTAACCAGCAGTTGGACAGAAGCAGCTGCGCCATGTAAACTGTTCAGTTGAGGCTGTAAACCAGTTACAGTCTCCGATACCAAAACCACATCATCAGCTAATAAAAGAACAAACAATTCAAAAGCATCCAGTGTCAGCGTTGCCCCATGTCTTCAATTGTTGATCATTTCAATTGCTAGCCCATTGATGAACAGGGAAAACAGAACAGCACTGCAAGTATCATCTTGCCTAATTCCAGCCATACAGTTGATACAATCTGTCAGTATAGAACCACAACGAACTCAAGCTCTAACCACCTCATTCATATCTGTAACATTTTTTTTAAATTTCATGTTCACAGTTTCTCCATCTTCAAACTCCCCCCTCCCCTCCCCTCCTTAAGTCCAAATCTTTGCCAGGTCATTACTATGAAGACAGTTCAGTTGTTGGCCTGCGCTTGTTTTCCCCCCACTATTAGATTGTTCGTCTATGTATTTGTCTGACTTTATTCAAGTTTAAGAGGCTGTGCCAGTCTTGAATAAAAGTTACTCTGTGTTAGGTTTCCTTATGGGAGCAAAACATACCCCACTTGTTTACTGTTCACCTCATTCATGTTTCTAATACATCTGTAGAGTTTACCACTAATGCCTTTTTAATCATGACTAGCCAACGAAGATTTCTGTTGATGGAATCAAACGCTTTTTCAAAAGCTATAAAAGCGACATACAATTTTCTAATAAAGGAAAAACTGTCTGTTCCTGAACAAGAGCCATCAAAGTAAACGCGTAGTCTACAGTCGAATAATCTTTTTTGAAACCAGCTTGATGATCACCAGAAAAGGTCTTTTCCTCAATTCACTCTTGCAGCCTATTATATACTATCATTCCATATAGTTTACTACATACGTTACTTAGGGAAATACTCCTTTAATTGTTAGGATTCGTAGTGTCACCTATTTTTTTTTAAAGAAGGGTAAAAGTATTGATTTTGTCCAGTTATCTGGAAATATGCCGTTATCAGTTGATTAAACATTTTGACACAAAACTTCACAACTTGGGCAGATGAGTTCACCAATAATGCCATTGGGGCCCGCTGCTTTACGGTCTTTCAATCTTTTTATTGCTAATAACACTTTTTCCTCACTAATAGGACGATTCATATAACTATTAGAATTATCTTCAAACCCCTCTAACCCTACTTGGATGTACAAGCTCAAATCAGTGCACATGTTTAATAACAATATCCCATAATTGATCCCATAATTGTTTGGATTTTTATCTTACGATCGTCGATTAATACAGAGAGAATGACTATTGTGCTGTGTATAAAAAGATTAAACCCGGAGAGATCCTGAGAGTTATCAGTTCTACCATATAAATCATCTTTCAAAATGACATAAAAATCATTTGTTATTAAGTTAGTTAAATATTCACCCAGTCTCCTTGAGAAGTAAATGTCATATTCTTTAAAATATGCCTTTAAAAAGTGGAAGAAAGAAAGAGATGCTATCTAGTCACAGATAAATGAGATAGAAGAGGTGTGTGTGTGTGTGTGTGTGTGTGCAGGTGATGGGTGAACGAGAGGGTGAGACAATATGGAGATGAGGGGTGGGTGGGTGGACAGGGGAGGGTGATGAGGGGTAGGGGTTTCATAGAGAAAAAGGTCCTGAGTTGGGTTGGTCACTGTTGTTTTTGACTAACGGTTTGTTCGTTTGTCTGTTTACCTCACTTTATTATTTTGCTTTCTTACATCAACTGCGCTGTATTCATACTAATAGTGCTGTTTATGTACAACAAACAGTGAATGCTATGTTGTTTGTCGCTCTTTTATTTCCTTTCTCTTTTTTTTTTTTTTTTTTTTTTTGCTGTCCCAACCCCTGCGCCACCTCAGAGGCAGTGTACCCACGCCGCTCATTCCGACACCCCGTCCATAGCCACAGCCCGGTCGGTCCCGCCGCAGCCCCGGCACCAGTAATCCACAGGGAGCAGTCAATGTCAAGTCGTTAAGAGGCAACCCACCGGAGGAGACACTGCACTGCTGCCGAGTCACTTCGGTGGTGTTCAGTGGCGCCTGTTCTGATCTAACATACGCAGGACACCACCTACTAAGCCCCCTACTGACGACAATAATTGCTTAGTCGCGGAGCCGGCGTGAGTGAGCTCTCCCTCCGGAGGGCGCCACCACGTCCGTCCACCGACAGACCCCATGGACTCGCCGATACCGGTGACCCCGACGGAACCAAACCAAAGCCACAGACGTGGAGAGGGCATCGAAATTGAGGTCACCATGAGAGCAGGGCATGAAGGGCCACAGAATTTGAGACATTTTTTTTTAATGCTGATCAATGAGAATGAGGATGATTAAGATGATGCTACGGATTTCCATTTCGGTCTGAGACTACATGACAGGGCTGTACTCTACGCTTCCTTTCATAATATATCGCGGCGTCAACCAGGCCCGAGAGATACAGGCACCTGCAGTGTTGGTCAGGAAATTTGAGCAACACTCTCAGAAACGCATCCATTAAGTGGATGAAACTCGACTGTGTGGTCCCAGTCTTCCCAATTGAGTCCGCAGCAAACTCAACTCTGGGTAGGAGCCGGTCGGTGCAGAAAAACCCACATGACTTCTAATGGGATTCGAACCCACGACCTCCCAGCCGGGAGTCCGCGACGCTAACCACTTCGCCACGGCGGCTGGTATATTGATTGTGACTTGCATTGCGTATGGAGTAATGATTCTGTACATGTCATGCTGATTGTAAAACGTTTTATTTCAAAGAAAAGAACCTTCTCAGTAAGGTGGGGGGGGGGGGGGGGGGGGGGGGGGGGGGGATTCATCCAGAGTACTAATACCATTATCTACATCAGAATAGACATGAACAGGACAATATTCGGGGAGAATGTACGAGCAGACATACAAAATACCACTGTCTGTTCCAAACAAGGCTTTGACAGTCAAGAAGACAATTAAATTCGATATGTGCGCACAAAGGTGTGTGTGTGTGTGTATGTGTGTGTGTGTGTGTGTGTGTGTGTGTGTGTGTGTGTGTGTGTGTGTGTGTGTGTGTGTAATGGGAAAAAAGAAAATTCAGTGTTCAATCCCATTTCACCTCGAGGAAAAAGAGAGGCAGATAGAGGGGAAAGACAAACAGAACCAGAGATGGAGAAAAAGAGAGTGATAGAGGAGTCTTATGTTTGGAAGGGGGCGCTTGAGAGTGTGTAAAAGGAAGTGAGAGAGTGGTAGATGAGGAGTCTTATTCTTGTAAGGGGGCACTTGAAGGTGTGTATGCGTTTAACAGCCCTAAAACATTCCAACCTCAATGTCGAAGAGCTTGACTTGACTTGACTTGATCCCTTAGACGTCGGTCCGTGGGGGCACCTCTGAAGCAGTGACAACCATCCTTCTCCATTCCTCTCTGTTCTCTGCCCTCCGCAATGTATTTCTCAGCCGCAGGCCTGTCCACTCCGTGATGTTATCCTCCCATCTTTTCCTTTGTCGACCTCTTCGCCTTTGTCCTGGTACTGTGCCCTGCATGATTGTCTTGGCAAGGCCTGTTGATCGTGTGATGTGTCCATACCATTTCAATTTGCGTCTTTTTACTGAGGTTAGGAGATCGACATATGGACCAATTTCATTCTCGATGCGCTTTTTAACTTCCACATTGCTGATGTGATCTCTGTATGAGATGCCAAGGAGTCGTCTGAAGCACCTCATTTCCATTGTTTGGATCTTTTTCTCAAGGTCTGATTTCAGCGTCCATGACTCACAAGCATATAAGAATATCGCCATGACTAAGGATCGCATCAGTCTAATCTTTGAGCTGATGGAGATGTTTTTTGTTTCTCCAAAGAGGCGTTAGCTTAGATAGCGTGGCTGTGGTCTGAGCGACTCTTGAGATGATTTCAGGTCTTGATCCTTCGTCTGAGATTGTTGCCCCAAGTACTTAAATGTGTTGACTGGCTCAAGCTTTTTGCTGTTGATGGTTATGTCTTGGGTAAAGCCGATTGGGTTGTTAGTCATGACCTTTGTCTTTTCCGCACTTATTTCCATGCCATAATCAGCAGAGGTGTTGTTTGAGTCTGTTGATCAGGTGCACTAGCTCTTGTTCGTTTCCAGCTAGTCCATCTATGTCGTCGGCAAAACGGAGGTTGGTGATGGTTCTCCCTCCAATATTTACAGTTCCTTCATGGTCTTCTAGCGCATCGGTCGTAATTCTCTCAAGGAAGACATTGAAAAGTGTGGGGGAGAGTAGACAGCCCTGTCGCACTCCAACGGTAGTTCGGAACCACTCGCCTATGTTGTTACCGAAGAAAACGGCACTGGTGGCTTTATTGTAGAGGCTTTCAATAATTCTGATGAGGTTGGCATTGATGTTGAAGAGTTTCATTGTTGCCCATAATGCTTCGTGCCACACTCGGTCGAAGGCCTTCTTGAAGTCTATGAATACGTGGTACAGATGTTGTTGGTGTTGGTTGTAATAATAATAATAATAATAATGGGGATTTATATAGCGCCTTCCACGGCACAAGGCGCTTTACAAAGGCAGAAAAAATGCAATTGCTAAATGTAAAGAAAATGCATTGAAAAAAACGGCTCAGAAATGAAAAACAAAGGCTCTCTCTCATTCTCTCCCACGCGCACACACACTCTCACGCACAGACACACAATACACAACAACCGCAACAAGCACAAACTACTAAGCAATCCACAAAATAACAAAAGTCAATCAACTATCTGGTAATGACTGTCTTCTTAGTATTGTTTGAAAAGGTAGGTTTTCAGGAGGTTTTGAAGGAAGAAAAGGTTTGAGAATGTCTTAAGTCATAGGGGAGTTTATTCCAGAGTTTGGGAGCTGCGTATGAGAAAGCTCGTTCGCCATGCTGTTTACGATGGGGGCGGTAACTGGAAAGCGGAAGGTCCTAGTGTCGGTGGAGGAGCGGAGCGTACGTGATGGGACATATACTTGAAGGAGATCGGATAGATAGGCAGGGGCATCGCCAGTGAAAATCTTGAAGCAGAGACAACAACATTTGTATTTAATTCTTTTTTCAACGGGGAGCCAGTGCAACTTTTCAGGAGAGGGCTGCAGGGTTGGGTCCTAGGAGATTTGCAAATGAGACGGGCTGCAGAGTTCTGTACACATTGGAGGGGTTGGATGACAGTTGAGGGACAGCCAAGGAGAACACAGTTGCAGTAATCTAGCCTTGAAAGGATGTATGATGAAACGAGAGTTTTTGTGGCGTCTTCAGTGAGATAGGGTCGAATAGCAGCAATTCGTTTAAGTTCCATGTAGGCTAACTGACAAGTTTTTGTGACATGCTGTTTCATCGAGAGGTCACTATCACACACAGTCACTTCTCACACAGTATTCTTAGATTGAATATCTGCTCTATAGTACTTCGTCCTGGCCTGAACCCCGCCTGTTCTTCAGCGATGATCTTTTCTGCTTGTGGGTTCAGTCTATTCAGGATTACTTTCAGCATAACTTTGCTTGGGTGGCTGATGAGGCTAATCGTGCGATAATTTTGGCATGCTGTAGGTTGCCTTTCTTTGGTAGCGTGATAATAAGTGACTGCGTCCAGGGAGTGGGGCCATTCCCCGGTTTCCCAGATTCTGTTGCATATTGCAAGTAACATGTCCACCATTGGATCTCCTCCTGCCTTGATCAATTCTGCCGGTATGTTGTCAACACCGGGCGATTTTCCTGCTTTCATTGATGATAAGGCTCTAATGATTTCATCACGTGTTATATTATCCTTGCTGTTATTTGTTGGTTCCGGCGCGACAAGGATTGATGGATTCCCTCAGCGTTGTGCGAGTAAAGCTCAGAACAGTATTCTGTCCATCGTTGTAGTATCTTTTCATCATCGTTGAGACATTTACCGTTTTTGTCATGGATCGTTGTTGTCTTGGCTTGTTTTTCTTTCCCGTTAGGTCCTTGACAATTTGTAGGCTGCTTTGCTGTTGTTGTTTTTCAGATTATTATCAATCTCTTGGCATTGGTTGTCAATCCAAGTTTCCATTGCTGCCTTCATCTCAGTTTTAACCTTCTTGTTAGCATCACTGTACTCTCTTTTTCCTTCTGGGTTGTTCTTTTTGTTTTTCAATTCCCGACGTTTGTCACAAAGTTCCAGAATTTCGTCGGTGACCCATGGATTCTTCTTCGGCCGATGTTTACCAAGCACTTCTGCTGCTGTTTCTGTGACAGCTTTGTTGAAGGAGTCAGTGAAGGATTCTATGTTGATGTCTTCGTTTGCCAGGACAAGTAGAGGTGCAATTTTCCTCCAATATTTGCTTGAAATGCTTCCTTTATGTTAGGGTCTTTTAGCTTCTCCAGATTGAACTTTAGCCTGATGTTTCCTTTCTTTTTGTTGTTTTTGAGGCGGAGTGCGAATGTCATGAGGACCATTTCGTGGTCGCTTCCAATGTCTGCTCCAGGGAAGCTTCTGGTTCTGGCAATGTTGACACTCGATTGGAAGCGTTGTTTTACCATAATGTAATCGATTTGATTGTGATACAATCCTCCAGGACTATGCCATGTTATTCTCCTGGACATCTTGTATGGACCGAAGGTGTTCGTTATCTTCAGGTTGTTTGACTTTGCAAATTCCAGGAGTCTCAGTCCTCTCTCATTTGTTAGAGTGTTACAATAGGGTCCACATGTGTCTTTCCAGTCTTTGCACGAGTCTTTTCCGATCTTAGCATTCCAGTCACCTTGTACCACTATGATATCTTTTTTGGGTATTTCGTCGAGCGCTTCCTGTACCTGGCCATAGAATTCTTCGACTTCTTCGTCGCTTTTAGCCGAATGTGGGGCATAACCCTGTAGGATGGTGATGTTGAATGGTTTTGCCCTCAGACGTAAGGTCATGATTCGACTTGAGACCGGTCTGCAAGCCATTACACTATTGATTGTGTTCTTGTTGACTAGAAACCCTACCCCGTGTTCATGATAATCTTCCCTGCCACTGTAGTAGAATTTGTGGCCTTCTGGGGTGTTTTATCTCTCAAAAATTTTTCCAGCGTACTTCGCACAACCCTA
>CM031607.1:53001339-53028839 GCA_018398815.1 Conus ventricosus | reverse complement strand
ATGCTCTTCTTGTGTTGCACCGAAGCAAAGGATAACGTCACTGATGTTAACTACACCATCCAGATCTGACAGAGCCTGTCGGACTGTTTGATGAAAGATTTCACTTACAGAGTTGACACCGAAGAACAAACGTTTATATCTGTAAAGACCTTTGTTGCGAAAGTTGTGATGTAACGTGATTCTCCTGCAAGTTCCAGCTGATGGTACCCTTGATTGAGATCACGTTCACTAAAGACCTTTGCACCAGACAGCATGGTCTTGAGTTCATCAAGTGTCGGCGTTGCATGTCTTTCACTCTTTATAGCTTTGTTTGCAGCACGCATATCGACACATACTCGGACTTTTCCAGGACATTTGGGTTTGGATACAACTACAGGTGACACCCTAGGTGTTGGACCGGAGGCTCTTTCAATCACTCCACGTTCTTCGTCTTGTTTCAGCTGTTTTTCAATATCTTTTCGTACATGAAATGGTATGCGCCTGTAACGCTGAGCTATGGGCTGAACTTCTTTGTCAATGTGTAGTTTCACTTGTCCATCTTTTAAACAGCCAAGTCATGTGAATAGATCAGGATACTGCTCCTCTAGTTTCTTTCCTGATGGATTGATATTATGGACAGTGGTTAACAGTCCTAGGGCTTGAGACGTTTTCCTGCTCAAAATCGGTCGTTCTCTACCAGGAATAACGCAGACAGTGGCAGTGGTCTCTGTACCTTTGAATTCAATGACAGCTTTGAATTGTCCAAGGACTGGAATCGGTTGCTGACAACTATATGCATATATTTTAATTCGAGACGGCTGCAGCGTTGGCTGAGGTGAAAAGCAATCAAAGTCATGTTTTGACAGAACGTTTACTGTTGCACCAGAGTCAGCAAGAACACTCAGGCTGTGCCCTTTTAATGAAAACATTGAAATGAAGAAGTTTCTCTGAATGTGCAGCCATGTAAACGAATTCATCTTCATCAGTGTGTTCTGAATCGTTTGAATCGACAGTGTTGATGCCATCTTCACGCTGATCAATGCGACGGACTCGTAACGAAAAGAAGAATGCTGGTCTGATGGATTTGAATTTCTTGATGGATGGGTCTGATGATTCGTACCAGAACGGCATACTGAAGAAAAAATCATTGAATTTCTTGCAGGTTCTGCACTGCTTATTGAGGGCTGAACAGCTGCGTTGTCCTCCTTCATGAGGCCAAGAATTGCCACAGTTCCTGCAATTCTGTGTTGAGCATTGATTGCGTGACTGTAAGGATTTTTCTGAATGCTAGACATGCTTCTTTAGTTTAGTCAAGTGCAGACGATGTACTGGACTCTCTTCCATTTATTTAGCATGTGCAGCTGAACGTTGTACTGTTCGTTCGTATGTTAACAAATCAGACAAGGTCATTGCAGTGAGCTTAGCCCTTTTTCCCTTACTTTTGGAGACTTGCATCCATCAATCAACTGAGATTTGATTTCTGAGTCATTGCTAACAAAACCACAAGTTGGGGCAAGCTGTTTTAGTTCATTGTAAAAATCATCAATATTGTCTGTTTTCTGAAAAGTGTTCTGAAAATTTATTTCTGAAACTGTACTTCCTTCTGGATTGAAATGAGTGTTGATTGCAAAGCAGAGTTTGCAGAAATGAGTTTCACCTTCGTCGGGTGTGACGTCGGTTTCAGCGAACGTATCCACAATATCGTTCAGTTCATCGCCACCGTATGACAACAGTAGAGTTTTCTTCTGTCCATCATTGGTGATACCGTAACCCACGAAGACGTTATTTTCTAATCGTGATAGCCATTTGCGCCAACGAAACGCTCGACCTTCTCGGCAATCGAAAGGTGGATATGTCGGGAGACCCATCGAGTCGAAAATTCGAATGAATGAAGAAATAATGAAAATACTTGCGTAGGACGATCAAAATCACAACAAGGAGTAAACTCCACTTGTCTGATTTGATGGTCTGATTTAAATAGGCTTCATATCAAATCTTGCATTACACATTAAAAGCAATATGTTTAATTAATGATGGTGTTATGATGACAAACATTGAATGGCAGAAATCAGCTACCTGTTTTATAAGTCAAAATTAGCATGCTCCAGAAGAAGTCACCGTTGAAAGTCATTTAAAAAAATGAGCAGGGTTTGACAAGGCAGAGGCATGTTAGAAATTGATTCGCACTAAATTTTCATAGTTCAAGACTTTTCCAGTTGTGTCTGATGCTCATGCAGCGCTGAGTCTTCCCAGAACAGTAACTCGTGAAAGGGTTATGCCACCCAAAAGCACCCTTGTCAGTCACTTTTCACAGCTATTGTCGTACTGTCTGAATCTGCACATGCATGCACTCGTAATCTCCATTTGCTCACTCCAATCAACAGGTCTAAATAATTATTGCATATAGGCCTACTTCAATCAGCTTTTGTACTCCCAGTTCTTATAGAACAGGGAGTACTTTAGAATGGGAACGAAGAAATGCTTCCTGTGCGTCTGTCCATGGTCAAAATGTGTTCCACTCGCTCTAGACGTTTTGTCTAGACGTTTGTCTGGGCCGATCTTTCTGAAAATTTGTAGGTATGTTCATCATGAGTCACGGATGATGCCCGATGTTTTATTTTACCAGAATAGCCGTTGCTGACGGCTATAACGGCCCCAAACGGTTTTTCTTCTTTATGGAATATCTCAGAAAGTACTTGGCCGATTTATAAGCGGTATAGATGATCTTGTGACGAATCGGAGCCTCTTTCCATATGTAAGTGATGCAATGGCGTACATCGGTTATGTAACCGTTAAAACCGTTATTTTTCATATATAGGTGGATTTTAATGAAATATGGTATATAGAAAGGTTATCACACACAAATGGCACTTCCGTGTAGTGTTTCAATCAAAATCTGACCGTTAAAAACCGTTATTCTTGACATATTGTCCGATCTCGATGAAATTTGGTAGGTACATAGGCATTAGCCCAGTGAGGGCTGAAATACCAGTTTCAAAAGTGTACCTCGGTTAAATAACTGTTAAAACTGTTATTTTGCCGTTATTTGTTATATATTGGTGTGTTTTAATACAATTTGGTATATAGAAAGGTTATCACATTCAAATGTCACCATAGAGTGTTTCAAAATTTGACCATTAAACACCACGTATTTAAGATAAACTGGGAGTACGTTTATATGCTTTGCATTTTGTACTCTCTAGTATGATTTCCCTTCACCGGAAAAAATGGTCTTCATTCATTTACCTTAAAATGGTCTCCTTCATTCATTTACCTTAAAACCAGACACTCTCATGCTATGTTCAATGAAAACAGATGCAGATCAGTGATGACTCAGGCTCTTGGATAAACAGAAAATAGAAAACACCCAATCTTGACGGGCTCATGTGGAAGAGAGTTGAACCTTACGAACTTCCGCCCCAAAGGTCCTCAGAGACATTTTACGTTGTGCGTTGTAATTGCGTGAAATTAATTCTTTCCTCAATGCTGCGTGTTACACGCTAGTTTCAACATCATGGAAGAAAGCGGCTACATATTGTATTTTCCGAGCTTGTCCCAGCTGTTCCTATTGTCTTGGTCCAGACACATCATAAGAGTTCAGGATGTATGCTGTCTTTTTGTACTCCCAGCCAGTTCTTATAGAACTGGGAATACTTTACAGTGGGAACTATCCTTGACCATGAACAACTTTTAAGTGTCTACTGTGAAAATTATGAGAGGATTATGATGATCCAGTGTTTTGTGTGAGGGGTGAAGACTGTGGCAAAAATCTCAAATGGGCTACAGAATCTAAGACCTGGGTGGTTCATGCTCGACTGAATACTACTGTCAATGACGAGGACGCTGAAGCTGCAGATATTCATTACCACCTATTATGCTACACAAAGCTCCAGAATGATGCCTGAGCAGCTAGCTCTAAGTCATCAAGTGTAACAACAGTTTATTCTAGTCAACAGTCCTATGATCCGTTAGCAATGGCTCAGCTTGTAACATTTGTACAGTACAGCCGTTCTCCTCCTCTCTGTATTGAGAAGACTTTATTATCAACATCTCCACATTCTTGGATCTGAGAGAACTGGTGTAAATGTTCACACCACAAAATTCAAGGAACACTTCCTAAGAAAGCTTGGACATTTGGGGGATGTGCTTTCCAGGAGGGCAGAAGAGTTTATTTCTCCCATAGAAAACAGTTGGAGCATCTTTGGCAGGGACCGCTCGCTTTCAGGTGACAGAAAATGAGTACAACAAGATTGTCGATGTAGGCCTAATGCTGCGCATATACATTCTTCTGCAGCAGAGGCCATTCATCGGGTCTTGTAATTCACACTGTTTAATTTAAGTGAACCAGTCGCCAAGCCTCTTCTTGTGCTTATTAATGTCCTGCTTGAAGGGTCAAGCTTCCTAACTGAAGAAGAGAGAGAGGATCCAGCCAGCGCTAGTGATATAAATCGAGTGGCTTGCAGTATCTCTCTTTTGATATGCAGCAGTGCTTCAAAACAATCCAGCAAGGCGCTCTCTCGCTATCAACGAAAGGAAACAGAGACCCCATTTCCTACCTGTGTGAGACTGAATCTTTATGCCATTGTTCGACAGTAAGGAACGATCGGCACACTCCACGCTCTGGGCATGCCAGGATCATGTGTTCGTGTGATGGACGTGAGAAGGGGATTTGCCCGAGCTGTCTCGAAGTGGTGCGCCCACCTAATATCAAGCGAGACGTATTTGTGACAAGTGCAGTAGACATCCTTGATGAGTCTAGAATCTTTGAGTTCCTTGGCACTGCAATAGCATTGACAAGTCATGTTATCCATGACAACATGGAGGAGGATACTGTACTTCTCAGCCTGGATATTCCCAAACAGACCACTGTTCAGCTCCAGTAGGATCATGCTGTTGTGTCCTACATTGATGAATATGCTGGTGACATCATCCTTTCTTCGACAAATGTTAGACTGCTGAGACCAGTGTCTGCTGAAAATCCCCGCACAGACACCTTTAAGGAAGCATGGCTCAAGCATCTATACACAGTTGTGTTTGAAGAGAAAGAAGAGCTGCAAGAAATGCCAGTGACGTATTCTGAATTTTTGTAACATGACCAGTCGGCATAGGGCTACAATTAGAATTTTCATTGTCCTTCACGATAAAGCATCATCACTGTCATAGCATCAAATTCTGAAGGGGTAGTGGAGGTATATGACTCTATAGTCAACCACAGGAAAAAGAAGTGACTTTTCTAAACCCGAGGTACTGAAGGTTATTCATGAATTTGAACATGCGAGTCTCTCTGCTTCAGACAAAGAACTCAGCATGGAGCATCCGGAGTCTTCCATCACTGAGCAGAAAAAAAATTCATGAAAAGCTTAAAAGCTCTGCTCTATCTTGTTAAAAAGGGAACAGTTATCAACCCATTTAAGGGGACAGGTCCAGCTAGAGCTTGTCATACTGGACATTGGTGAAGTCATAGACCCAGTTATTGTCAACTGCTCGAGGGAAGCTCCCACCATCGGCAAGGCTTTGCTTACAGAGTTTGTGAGAGACAGATTTGGAACTTTCGACAACCAGCCACCGGTAGAACCTGATGAAGGTTATTGACAATTGGGATCAGCAAGGACAAACACAGCACTCATCAAATTGTTTCTGTCCTTGCTAGGTCGATCTGATGGCGATAAAGATGACTTTTTCAGACATGAAAATAAAATTGAGCCTCTTTTCTTTGTGTGATCAGGGAAACCTGATGTCAGGCACAAAATCAGCTCTTCATCGCTGTCTGGCTGGTATGCCTGATCCTGGGCACTTTCATACATCCAAAGAAGCCTCCATGATTTTGCTGGACAGGTAGGCCATCAACACCACAAGACTAGATGCTTTTCGAGACACATATTGAGCAAAATAGTGGGACAGACGTTTCAAAACGCAGGCTCTTGCCAAGCAGAGTGGAACTGAACGGAGGTGACAAGTGTGTTGACAAACATATTCATTGCAAAAGGAGCTGAACGACCTGTCTGTCCTATAGGCTGAGTTTTAGTTCTCACTGTTTCATCATTAAGTGAGGAAAAGTTCTGAGTGCGTTGATTGTCCAGTTGGATTATGGTACTCGCTTAATTAAGTCTGAGAGAATAGTTGATCTCTCCGGTGGCTGGTGACTGATCCTGCTGTGTAGACCTGTTGCTGTAGTGCTGGGCTGAGGTGTGTCTTCACAACAAGTCTTTCTCAGTGGTGACTTGTAGCGTTGCCCCGAGTTCTGGCGTAGCCACAGTGTCTGGTTTAGCCACAGTTGGTAGCGCAACAACGGTCCCAGTCTGCAATAAAGAGAACCTGGTCTGTAGGTAAGTAGCTGAGTGGCTGGCTTGTCGAGGTCACACATTTACCCTTTTATCTGTCAGAAGAGGCATGAGAACTCAGCCAGCAAATGTTTGCTCTATTGTAAGTTTCTACTATAACTATCAATCTCCCCTTTTGTCTAAAAGCTGAGTTAAGCTTACAAAAGGGTACGAGACAGTACTATAATGCTAACAGTTTCAGTCAAATATCTCTTTAATGTTTCTTATGAATTAAATAACAGTAACTTGGAATACACTTAGCCCAAGTACACATGTGGGGTAGACTTTAAGTCATACACTACAAATCCTCCCAACAATCACCAGTATCTATAAATCAACTTAACAGTTTTCACCTAGTACAGGCATACTGTTTTTCTTATCTAAATTTATCATTCAGTTATCTTAACAGATAGAATTGCATACCGGCAAAAGTTAGGTTGAACACAAAGAATAGTGGTCAGATTGTTAACAAAGAATCATAACCATAACATGGTGGCAAGTAAACTACTACAAGATCATCATTTTGATAAATGTCACCAAGTATGGTCACAAAGTTTCACTGCTAAATCACATGGCAATATAAAATCAATGCATAGATTCGAAATGTAAAACATAGTTTCAACTCACATTTCCTGGGATGAATCAGCGAAACGTTAGACTGGATTTTCAGATCAAGGGAGATTACCATGCCCTCTCTCTTGATTAACCCTGGCGTCTGTCTTGTTCCTTAGTACTGATCTACAGCTGGTCTTCAGGAAAAGTGCAGAGGAAGTGCCCAGTATCCCTATTTTAAACACTAAACTGTCAAATCAGATTTCTGATCTGGCTGACAGGGTGTCTATCAAAATGAGACAAAGGGGGAAGATTTGCCCACCATTCCTCACCCCTTCTGTGGACTGGTCGAAGTGCAGACTTTCTTTGACCCGACTTGCAACATCAGGGTGAGAAGGGGAGAGTGCTGGGGAGTTGGCATAGATTTGAAATCTATTCTGCATTTTGTGTGACAGATGGGACAGAGAAAGGAGGGAGAATGGTGTTTGGGGTTGTGCAGGAAAATACAAGTGGGACCGATCAGATGGATTTGTCAAGTGTTTCATCACAGAATTGAAAAACAGAACTAAAGCATGACTGGACCACTCTGCCAGATGCCAGCAAAGGATGCTGTCTGCTGCTTAGCTGTGGCTGGTTGGTTGCTTACAAGGGGAACTGTAAGTGTCAACGAGCTGGACTTCACTGTGGTCCATCGCATAAGTGTGAAGGAGGCTACACAAATAGTGCTAGTGATTAAGCGTCAGAAATTATGATGGTCTCTGCATCATGGATGGCCATTTTGAATTATATGCTGTTTTTCTTGGAGTTAGAGTCATGAGATATCATCTTTAAGTGTTCATCAGTTTGAAAGTCACCATTTTCAACTGAAAAGAGCTTGCCTTGATAACAGTTTTAAAACTCCAAAGTGACATCCAATGTGGATTGCTTGCATCATAAAATATGGGATTAGTGGTGTTTTACATGGCTGTATCAGTGACAAGACCTGCAATTTGGCATTAAGTACTTCTGAAGGCAGCCATATTGGATTTTACGCATACAAGCCAACAGAGGACTAGCTGAGCTTTTTTGCACTGGTTTATGAATACCATATATCTATACCTATTGCCATGCCAAGTTGCATAACCTTGACACCAAGTGCATGACTGCATCCAATATTACAATATTCCCCTTCTGTTATACCATGTGTCGCATCATTGGCAGGTACAGCTGGGCAAAGTCAACTTTTTGCAAGTTTAAACACAAATGATTGCCTCAAACAGGATAGTTTCTGTGGCAATTGGATTCAGGGTACGTGGATACTGAGCTCTACATGTAGCCTTGAAATCTGGCCATTGACGCAGTCTTGGAAGATCCTTGGTACAATGATACAATGTCAGCATCCACATTCACTGCCAGCTGAAGGGGTGTGCAAAGTTACGGCGCTTGGAGGCAACAACAATTTACATTGGTCGTCATCCATCCCTTAGGCCTCAACTTCAACAGGGATGGATGACGACCAGTGTAAATTGTCCATCCAAATGACTATAACTGTTTTGCATGCGCCAGGTAGCATTAGCTCTACTTCCATCCCATGCCCCGTACACATTCAACATGAACGTCAAAAAGATATGAAAGGAGTTGACAGTAGGTAGTACTTTTCACACACACACACACACACACACCACACACACACACACACACACACACACACACACACACCACACACACGCACCACCAGCACACACACACACACACACACACACACACACACACACACACACACACACACACACACACACAATCACACAGACACCACAACACACACACACACACAGAGAGATATCTTGTGACGTCAATGGAACGGTTCTGTTTTGTTTTTCTGAGCTGTCAAAGCTTAATTGAACAGATTCAACCAGTTGCAATGGGATACTGATAAAATCTTTCGTGCAAGCATTGGAAACTTCTCTTCGTTTTATGGCGATTTTGTCGAAGAAAGCAAAAAACAGGCAAATGCGTTGTCATGGTTTCAAATAAAAACGTAGTGGCTGCAATTTCATCGGCACTCTGCTGCTTGTTTGATGAATGGCGGGATGGAGCCAGACCCATCACCCAGTGACAAGCAACAAAGTATGTGACAAACCCAAAACTGACCTAATCATGCCAACCTTCGACACGCCCCACAAGGAAAGCTGCGCACGACGAAACAGATCAACCGGCAATGAAACAAGTACGATTTCTGATGTTATGAAAATGCTCGGAGATATGGCAGAAAAACTCGATTTAAGGACAATAAAACCGATGCTTTAGACAGTAACGTCAATGACCAAATCGAATCAATTGTAAGAGCGAACAAGGAAATGAAAGAAAAAAATTGCAAATATGGAAGAAATAAATTGATGATCTGGAGGGAAGGAGCTGAACTTGTTATTTCGTGGCATTGCGCCTCCGGTCAGACGCACTGAAACTTGAAATGACTGTGAGAGGGTTGTAATGCAAATCATAAAAGACCAAATAGGGATCGATGTGGAAATGGAAATTGAATGGGCACATCGTTTTAGAGGTAGAAAATCTCCACACCCGATCATTGTCCTTTTCAGTTGTCTCAAACAAAAAGAAGTGTTAACTGCATGCAGCAAACTCAAAGACTGTCTTTCTGGTATACGTTTCTGAAGAATTTACACTCAGGGTGAGGGAGCAGTGCCATCAGCTTCTACCTTTCCTTGAAAAGGCCAAGCAAGAAGGAAAAAGAGCACAAATCAGATTTGACGCCCTGGTTGTGGAGAGAAAGACTGTACTTACGGGTTTGACACTGACACTCAGCAACTGAAAGAAAGCAGAAGTGATGGGCTGGCTGGCAGCATGTACCATGGTTAAGGAGATAAACTTCACTTGACCTCGAAATGTGTTTTTCCAATATTAACACATTTTAAAGAAATCATAAACAGTACTGATGATGAACATAATCAAACTAACCAAAATATCATTACTACTAACAATATAAGCTGCACTTCTGTGACTCCTTAGACCAAACAGAGACAAGGTGAACCTTCAAACGAACTCCTTAAAAATCCTGGCGTAAACTCTGATGAAAATGTATCTGTTTGTGGTTGCAATATTAGGAGCAATTCCATGTATTCATATAAAATGAAACAGATTCAAGGTCTGTTTTTGAAAATGATAGAACTGCAACTGTCAGTAATGGAAATCATTCTGCCGACCAGTTGCATGCTAACAACAGTGTACAAACAAACAGTAATATAAGAGATAACAACCAAACTACACTTGTCGGAGATGTGAAAGAAACCACAAGTTAAATTCATGGCTTGAAACGTTCAAGGACTAAAAAGCAAACTTAGAAATGAATCATTTATATCTTTCTGTCAGCAATTCAAAGTTTTCTAATTATCTGAAATCTGGTCATGCAAAAAAAGACCAAATTGAAAACGCAAAAATGCCTTCCCTAGTCATAAAGTCTATTGTTCATCTCGCTATAAGCGTTTTAAGGGCGGTGTTGTAGTTTGTGTCGATAAACAAATTGATTTTGGTGTTGAACGTTTACTTGAACAAGTTGAAGACAAAATCTTTCTGAAATTTAGCAGATCCGTACTCAACTCTTCTTGTGACTTCATTGCAGGTTTTGTGTTTTGTGCGCCTGAATATTCTGTGATATTATAGCGAAGATAACATAAATAGGATCGAATTGTTAGAAAAAAACTTAAACGATATTGAATGTATATTTCCTAACTTGCCTTTGATCACATGTGGAGATTTCAATGCTCGCACTGGTGGTCTATATGACATTGAGGATTCTTACAATAGACATGTACCACAACAAGAGATAGATGAATTTTTGAATGAAGTAGCAATACCGAAAGAAAGGAGATACAGAGATCCTAATTCGAATACATTTGCACACAAGCTTGTAGATATGTTAAAAGAGCATGACCTCTACGTTGTAAATGGACGGAAAGAAGGCTATAAGAAATCACCTGTGTGGCAAACAGGGGTATGAGCACTTTAGACTATTTTCTTGGTTCAGCTTCTTTATTGCATCACATTAATGATATGTTTAACGTAAACAGAAGTGAGTCAGATCATTTTATTTTGGTTTCTGTTTTTGACCTTTTGAAAATAACTATGTGATCATCCCGTCGAAAGAAAACATGCGTTCCTGTAGGAGCCAATCAGAACGTGATTACGTTCTCTGACCTTTGGCAGACTTTTTGATGCAGTCTGCAATGTCTGCTGACGGAGGAAAACTGGCACTTCGAAACTTTTCTCTTCGTTGCTGTTGTTCATAATCCCACATATTTGTTTAGTAACAGCAGCTTCAGCACCACCACCACCCTCTCCTCTCTCTCTCTCTCTCTCTCTCTCTCTCTCTCTCTCTCTCTCTCGACGAAATTCCTTCTTCCCTACCCACGCATTGATATATACAAAACAAGCCTAGCTTACTCTAGACCATTATGTCTGGAACTCACTTCCACCGAATCTACAAAACATGAATACTCTAAAGCTTTTCAAGGAACATTTGCATAAACATTTTATGTCTCAGTGGTTAAATTATTCTATTACAATGATTAGCGCCCATTCGCTAAAGTCTTCTGTGAACCATACTTTGAATAAATCGTCTAAACATAAAACCTACTACGTTAAAATCGCTCATCCCCACTCCCACTCTGTCTACCATCCCTTTTCTCCTCCCCCTACCTACCATTCTCTCTTCCCCACCTTCCTCTGACCTCTCTCTCTGTAGTTTTTGTTTGTTTGTTTGTAAGTTTCCTTCTATTTTACCATCCCCCATCTCATTAGTGCTTTTATGAGTAGTTTGCTTATCATTGTAGAATTAGATTACCATGTTGCTATGCTGAATTGTCAGTATGAATGATATGTGCTGAAATAATGTATGCATGACAAGGACAGATTGTAAGACTAGGCTTTGGCCTAAAATCTACATCCTTGTGTCTTAAAGATCAATCAATCAATCAATCAATCAACCAATCTCTCTTTTGATTCTTTATGTCTACCGTTTGAACAGTCTGGCAATTCCTGTCTGTGATGACTGAAACTGCGGATCTTTCTCTAGCCAGCTCGCTCACTACAACCCTACATACATGACTCTGTAGTCATACCTGTGGCTGTCTTGTATTAATTGGGATTTTCGAAGCCTGCCCTTTGGGCAGAGACAGACAGAGGCAGAAAGACAAAATGACAGAGAGTACAGATCCGCGTAAGCCCTCATACAAGATATGTGGATAGCTGGTCCAATGCACTGAGACTAAAAGAGGTATGCAAGAGCCGCGATTTCGAAATTATTAAGATGTTGTTCATATATTGACAGACAGACAGATAATATAAGGTCATTTGTTGGTTCAAATTACAGGACTCAGATCCAAAATTATATACAACTGAACTTCACCATACAAACAACTCGTGAATGCGCGCGCGCGCGCGCACATACACACACACAAACACACACACACACACACACACACACACACACACACACACACACACACACACACACACACACACACACACACACGTATGCACGCACGCTCACTCGTATGCACGCACGCACGCACATGCACACACAAACACACACACACACACACACACACACACACACACACACACACACACACACACACACACACACACACACACAAAGTATTCCTGCTGAAACGTGAAGTAATTTGTATATTTGACTAACATGCAGTGGATACATTTCAGAAAAAGGTGGGTTGAACTAATCAGGAGGGAGAGAGTCATGTTGATACAATTCCAACGTAATTATAGCGATTCCTGCAAATGCACCCGATAACAACACTGAATACGGTAATAAGCACAAAGGACAGTGCAAGCTGTTACTTCTCAGAATATGTTGGGGTCACTGGTTATTTATCCAGATCCTTTCCACCATCTACGCCACCCCCATCTCACTCTTCCCGTTCTTCTGTTCTGTCAGTCCATTTCTATTTTTCACTCGCCAATCCATTTCCCTGCATCTTCTTCCTCCACCTCTTTCGCCAATCTTCTTGCTATTAACAACATCAGTCCGATAATTCCTTGACCAGCTCTATTCCCTCTGACTATGGCACAGCGAACGTCTACACCCTTTTTCTTTCGAATGAAGGGTACATGTCAGTGATCGAGTTTTTTAATGCCTCAGTTGCATGCAGGTCATGGGGCACCTTTTTTCTTTCTCTTTTTTCACTTTTTTTTAAACAAGTTCTTCACATGCCTCCCTTCACAGGTATTTTTTCAAGGTTTTTTTTTTCTCACTCATATACTCTTTTCCGCCATCTTTCAGTTCAGTTGCAGATGAAACCTGTTTAAATAGTACGTTTGACAATTCAGCTAGTGTCTTGGTTTTATATTTGCTCTAGTGTTTATGAGTTGAGTATTTACGAGTACAGGTGTCTGGATTTCTGTATGTTCTGTTAGTAGTGAGAGGATGCATTTGTCTGCGTTTTTGTATGACCTAGTGACTATGGATTTATTGATTGTGTTTGGATACACTTCTCTGTGCTTATATTTGTATGAAAGTAGGTTCAAGATATTTTGTAATCATTTTCATCTTGAATATGCAGTAAGCTGTTACAAAACATGATTGTTGAATCATGGACATATTTAAGATTAATGAATGTCAGGGGTACCCGTATAAGTTTAAGAATGTGTGTATTTGAGTGGGCATATTTGTGTGTGTATATGTGCGTGCGTGCGTGCGTGTGTGTGTGTGTGTGTGTGTGTGTGTGTGTGTGTGTGTGTGTGTGTGTGTGTGTGTGTGTGTGTCAGAGAAAGAGAGGGGGGGGGGGGGGGGGGACGAAGATTGTCTACTACATCCAAAGCATACATTTGATAGAGGCGATGTGACTATATCACTTTACAGTCGGCACATTCTGAATGTTACAAAATTAATTAATGTGTTATAAAAAGTTTAAACTGAGAAACAGTTAGCAGACTAACAGCTGTACAAAGTCACAGAGAGAGAGAGAGAGAGAGAGAGAGGTTGGCGTTCGTTCATTCATTTTGCTACCTATCATTTATTCCTCTGTACATAACAAATCTGAAAAATTATAACGAAAACTCCGCGTTAAAATGGGGGGAAAAGCACCATTCTTCTTCTTTTTTTTTAGTAACAAACGAGACTAACATCTGTACAAAGTCAGAGAGAGAGAGAGAGAGAGAGAGAGAGAGAGAGAGAGAGAGAGAGAGAGAGAGAGAGAGAGAGAGACAGACAGACAGACAGACAGACAGAATGAATGAATGACTGAATGAATGAATGAATGAATGAATGAATGACTGAATGAATGAATGAATGTGTCAGTGGAAGACTTCTAAGATCATGTGCTACACAGCTTAGTGGGATTTTCAGTAAACGTTTTTCATGGTCCCTGAGAGAATGTGTTGTCCCAACTATTTGGAAAAACTCAACCATCTGCCCAGTCCCCAAGTGATAAAAACCGTCCCAGCTGAATGATTACAGGCCTGTTGCTCTTACTAGCATTGTTATGAAATGTTTTGAGCGCATCGTTCTTTCGAAACTGCTTTCACAAACACAGCATCAACACGATCCTTTCCAGTTCGCATACAAGCAAAGTAGATCCACAGACGATGCAACCATCACTGTGACGTGAACATAAATTATGACGTCAACTTGAAATGACATTGGAACATGACGAAAAGAATAATATTTGACGGAGGAGGAGAGCAAGAACTAACGGCCGAGGCTTAGGTGTCCAGCCTACTTTATTTTGTTTTAATCGTCGTTTTCTCCGTAGGGCCTAGTGTTACTATGTGGAGAGACTGCCTTTCAAGTCAGTAGGCCTAGTGCATCGATGTTCACTGTGTAATGTGGGATACTTTTGATGACGGTACCAGCGGAATATGTACCAGGAAATTTATTTGTTATAAAAATGTTGTGAATGCTGTGTCGCCGAGAGTGACTTAAAACTCCTGTAAGAATATTTTTGTGCTCTAATTGTACCACCGCATGTGTGTCGATGGACTGAATTTATTGATGTGAACACTGTAATATCAATAGGCCTACACGGAGAAGTTAATATTTGTTTTAGATCAACGGTACGTCGAATCGAAGTTTATTGTATCCTAGATTATGGGACTTTGCTGAAATTGTGTTCTCCGGGGATTTAATATTGATTGCTGTGCCTTGTAAATCTGCAGTTCTTCAATGGTTTACTGTGCCTTGTGAATCTGCGGTTCTTCTTCTGTGGAGTACTGTGCTTTATGAATCTGCGATTCTTCTTTACGGATTGCCGTGCTTTGTGAATCTGCGGTCCTTCTGCTAGGCCTATGGATTACTGTGCCTTGTGAATGTAAATCTGCGGTTCTTCTTCTGAAAGTTCCACGTGATTTATTGTGCTTGTTATGTGGAGATTCTGTTTCTTCTTCTTCATCGCTTGTGTTTGTGAACGGCTGTGCTTATCATGTGGGGACCTTGGTTATCATTCTTTGTCTTCTTTTAGTGTTTAGACTGTGGCTTGGGTTCTTGTGGAACCGAGTGTGTTGATTGTATCTGTGAGACACTGTGGACGGCGCCGGCGAGATCTGTGAGTGATATCAAAAAATTTAAAATGATACGCTAATATCTGATGATTGAATTTCCTTTTTGCTTTGATATCTTATTTTTAAATGCTATGTAGTGACTGAATTTTGTACCAATTCACATGAATTATTTTTTGATGGTTCAGGCACAAAATTTATAAAAAAAAAAATCTAACCGGTGTTGCCTGGCTACCATGTGCGTATGGTGGGTGGTGTGGGAATAATTAACACGCATCCAACTTTTAAGCGAGGAGAAAACAGCATTTTAAAACCAATCAAACCCACTCCCCCCTCAACTATTTCGGGGGGATGCCCCAAATTTGGTAAAATGCTGTTCTCTGACAAGTAAATTTTTAAAACGCCCCTAAAATACAAATTTTACTAAACTTTTTAGAGAGTAAGGTGGGGGGAAAAGCACGTGGCGAACATCCCCCATAGGTAACGTAGGGAAAAGCAGCAGCCGCTGAACCACCCAAATACAAACGGTGGGGCGGGTAACCTTTTAAATTCCCTATTTTCCGCCTACCAAGGACTCGCACAAACCGATTACTTACTACGTGGCCGGACATGACAAAATTTCGGACAGCATGGGCATGCCCACGGCCGGCCAATCACAAGACAGATAGAATCAGCGTTTAAGTATGACGACATTTCCGCCCAAAACTTGGTTGTTCATTTCTCCTAGGCTGTGGGGGGTGTGAAACGGGATTTTTCTGGGGGAAAGAATGTTGCATATGGCAAAAAAATATAGCGCATTTTCAGAAGACATGTGGTTCTGAGTTAAAAAAGTTCTTGAATCACAAATACCTTTTTAACAACTTTAAGTTTAAAATTTATTTGGGGTTTGGGGAAGACAGGGAATCAGCTACAACTTTCCAAAAAGCTCAAAATCCCATCCCCGCCACACCAAGGGGAATTGGGGACTGAAGAAAAAAAATGCTTTACATAAAATATAAGAACTTAAAAAAAAATTGAAGTAGCTTGTAAAGCAGGCGATTGGAATACGGGTTCTAAAAAAAAAAACACTATAAAACCACCTGGAAAGCGGGTGAGGTAAGATCTATTTTTAAAAAACCCGGGATCCGAACGCTTTTGTCTTTTTCTGAACTACTGTGAGGGGTTTCTAAAAAAAGAAACGTTCCTGAACCGCCGGGCTACAGTGAAGCTAGCTTTGGGGCCACGGGACGACCGGGGTTAGCAAAACCCTATTTTTAGACCCACGTCATACTTTTGGGGCTTTCACTAAAGCTTTTTAAAGGGTTGCCCCGTCATTTCCCTTTTCTCATATTACCCATCCCCGGGTTAACGCGGCAGGCCTGCGGGTGGGTTTGGGACTACGACGATAGATACGGCTTCTAAAAAAAAAGGGTTTACCTGAAACCGCTGGCAAACATTTTCCTAAAAAACCTCTTCAACGTCCTGCACACCCCTTTTCAGGCTGCCTTCGGTGAATTTTCGACGTTTTAAGTGGAACAACAAAAAGCCCCCTTTACTTTCCTACAACACTGCCTTTCTATTGTGTTTGTTTGTTTTTTGTTTTGTTTGTTGTTTGTTTGTGTGTGTGTGGTGTGTTGTTTTTCCTCCCTACGACGCACTTTCCCCCCCCCCCCACCCCCACCCCACCATGCACACACCAAGTCACTTTTAATTCTTAACTTAATCACCCAGTCCTTCAATCACCCCAATTTTTTAATTAGTCTTAATTAAGTTTTTTAATTAAGTTCTTAATTAATTTACTTTAAAATTCTTATTCAAGTTGTCCTCAAGTCATCTTCAATCACCCCAATCACTTCTAATTCTTACCAAGTACCTCTAAGTACAACCAAGTTCTATCAATTATCATAAATTTTCAAAAAAAATACAATCTATGTTTTTATCTTAAATAGTAGATGTCAAAAATTTGTACACACACGCCTCAAAAAAACCCTCATCCTGAGGAAGTTTTGCTCAGCTTTTGGGGAGAATTTGGGCAGCAAAATCTTAAAGAAGTTTCTTTCATCCTAAGCAACCACATTTATTCAATTCGGCATGGGAAAAGTCTTTTATAGACTCCTGTCTTTTTTTATTTACCCATCATTTTTTAAAAAACGCCATGACTGTTTTTATCAAAAAAAATTAAAATTAAGTTCTTTAAAAAATTATTACATTTCAAATGGATCAAAACGATCTTTTTTTTGTTGGGATGTTTTTTTCTTCTTTTTTTTAGGGGGGGGGGTTTTTTTAACTTTTTTGGGTTTTTGTTGCCATTTTTTATAATTTTTTAAAAAGTAATAACCCCCCCCCAGCACAGTACAAAAAATGCGCCACGCGAGGATGTCTTTTCTCAGCTCCTCTGGCAAGATTTGGGGAGCATAGATCTTAATGAACTTTCATCCTAAGCAACTGCATTGATTACAATTCTTGGGCTATGGAAATTCTTTTATAGACTCCATGCTTTTTTTATTGACTCCACATTTTATAATACCCCTGATCTATTTTTTCAAAAAAAAAAAAAAAATTAATTCTTTAAAAAATTTTTTACATTTCAAAAGGATCAAAAAGACTTTGTTGTTGCGGTTTTGGGCCTACTTTTATGTCAACTTCTGTATTTAGTGTGGAGATTGCTCAGACTGCTTTGTTCTTGTTGCCATTGTTTATATATTTTATAACAGTAATAACCACCCCAGCAGCAGCAAGGGCGCCAAAAATGGCAACAGTTTTAAGTTCAATATTCCATGAAGACTTTGGTGCTGTAGGCCTGAATCACATGGAGTTTTTATAGCTGGCATTGAATCAGCTTGTTCTGGCGTTGGCGTGTGTTATGTTTTCATTATGAGTTATATTCTGTAACATTAATTTTTTGTCTGTTCCACTCTGCTAATTTTCTTCCTGCTTTAAACACGCCCAGGATCTTTTCACTGTCTCCACCTGATTCAGTGTTTTCTGATCTGCTGATTTTCTGGCTTGGTTACTTTCTCCACCTGATTCAGTGTTTTCTGGTTCTGCTGATTTTCTGGCTCGGTCATTTGAAGGGAAATCAAATCTATATGATTAAAAGTAATTAATCCCATGATTAATGGCGATAACAATGTTTCCAAATCTGTAATATAGATCACAGCTTAGAGACTCTAATGACTTTGTTAAAACTGGATCCTGCGTTAAATCATACATAAAGTCTTGTTCAGAATCAATGGGAGCAAATTTACTGACTAGTTTAGTGTATAAACTAAGAACCGTTTGCCCGACACTTTTTACCATTCTAGACCCCAACTGCGCTTCATACCTGTTATGATACTTTATAATGTCTTGCGCGACATCTGTTGAATCTGTTTCAATGCTGAATTCAGTTCCGAGGAACTGTTTTGTTTTTCCACATGCTGCTAAAGAATACAACCCTCCTTTTGGGGCATAACAGCTTGGTCATCAACTTGGTCATTCATAAGTTCAGGAAAGGGTTTTAGGCCGCCCTGTAGCTGCAGTAGATCATCGCTGTTCATGTTTTTTATTAATTATAATTATTTATTTTTTAAAAATGAGCACTGAAAAAACGTTCGCCAACCTTGTATACCATTCTGCTGTTATTGGGGGCCTAAGTGTATGATACCAATGCTTGGTAAAAGCCTGTTAAAAATTAAACCGGCAGATCTTGGCAAACTAGACTTTGAAGACTCAGCAAAGCTAATCGCTATTATTACAGCTTCGTTCGCTACGAAAGATTTTCTAGTTAAGCAAGATATAATTCCAGAGAATATAAATATGTAAAATAAAAAATACATTTATAAAATGGCTTCACTCGTAATGATGATAGTGGCGCTGTGGTGAATGCGCTTGCTTTTAGCGGAAGTAATTACGCATTTAGTAAACTACGGGACGACGGCGAGAGAAAAAGACATAACAAAGCTGTGGAGCAACTAGCCGCAGCACAAGATCACTATGAAAAGCAGAGAATTGAGCAGTTAGATTTTATTAATAACACACTGAAAAAACAGGACATGCAGCTTACACATTTAAAGACGTTAATCAAGCAATAAAAGAGTATTATCTAGTAACGGGCAAACCAATCGAGACATTGCCCCCACCAAAATTCAGCGACTTTTATCACCATCAGAAAAACAAAAGATGCAAGAAATCGCGTTTATTGCCGTTGGTATGACCGTTTGGTATTTGTTGCGCATAATATTGGCTGAATAAAAAATGAACAAAATCTATTATTCACCAAAAGATATTGGAAGGGAATAACAGCAATTAAAAAGCTAAGCCAAGCAGCTGGAGTCAGTGAACAAACAGCAAAAGAATGGTTATCTAAACAAGCGATTTGGCAAATTTATTTACCTGCACCTAAACGAATACAGAGGCCACATTTTGTCAACACAGTACCGAACGACACCCATCAAATGGATCTTCTCTATTTACCCCATGATACGATTAGGCGAAAAAGATTTAAGTACGCACTCACAGTCATGACATAGCTTCAAGATACAAAGATGCGGAACCATTAACACAAAAGAGTGCTTCTGCTGTTGCTGTTGCCATACAACTGATATACCAACGAGGTCCCTTAACTTATCCTCGCATGATTCAAGTCGATGATGGAAAAGAATTTAAAGGTCGAGTGAATCAATTATTGTTTAAAACATAGAGTTACCCATTAAAAGAGGCATTCCAGGAGTTCACAGATCACAGGCTTTAGTCGAAAACTTTAACAAACAGTTAGCTGAAAGACTTTTTTTCTTACCAGTATCACAGAGAGCTTATTGACAATTCTCGCAACACAGAATGGGTTAGAAGACTGCCCTCAGTTTTGCGCGCAATGAATAATGAAGAATTTAAAGGGTTAAAACCAGTACAAGCAATCAAAAAACAAACAATAGATGTTGTTGAAGGAGAGTCTTCATCCGGCAAACTATTACCGTTTGGTTTAAAAGTAAGGTACCTTTATTTACCGGGGAAGCAGAAGGGGACACTCGCATCAGGGCAACCGATCCAGTTTGGAGCGTTGATCCGTATGAAATAAAAAGAATTGTAAAAATGAATCCGCCCGTGTATTATTTACGAGAACTGACACAACAAAACAACCAGCTCCTCAAATATCTTTTGTGAAGGAAGAACTGCAGATAATCCCACCAGACACAGTTCCGCTTTAATTAATTTACGGTTCTCCGATGTCCGGTTGCATATGAAAACTCTGGATTAACAAACACACGTTTTGTGTTTGTTCTATCTAATGACTTCTTTGTTACAACAGTTGTGTTGATCTCATGTAGATTAGATCGCAGTTTTACGTTGTCATGATGAAAAGTCTTATTGTCAAACAACGCTTCTTTGTAGTTGTCATGCGATATGTTTGACTGCACAACACTGCGAGATATTCCCTTTGCTTTCTTAATGGTTTTCTCCTGCACGAAATACTGTACATTTTTACCTAACCCAACAAACTCCTTAATCACCTTTCCAGATAATTCATCTTCATCTTTCCTAAAACCTTCTTGTTAGTAATTGAATGCAAAGGCGAATCTTTAGGTAATCAGATGTGTCGTACCATCCTGCATGCCCTTTAGCTACTTCTAATTCCATGTCTTTATAGATGTCTTCAGTAGGGATATCTATAACAAAACTGTCTGTATCTGTGTAAAGTACTTTGGACTCTGGATACAAGGGTTTAAAGTAGTCATAAAGAAACTCTAACATTAAAAGCTTTGATAATTCTAAAACGGTAAAACCCAATAAATACAGGTTTGTCCAATTGACTTTCTTTTTTTTCATCATTATACCAAAAAGCTGATCATGAAATCTTCTAAAGTCCTGATAATTTGGTTTTGAAGTCAGCTTAATTGCTTCGTTCTCTCTGGTGACCAATCTGACATCTTTGCGCTTGTGCGGATTCTCCATAGTCTTTCCAAAACAGCTGTTGTTCATCAGCTTAAAAAGTCTTTTTCTGAAGCATCTGTGGATTTAGTTCTGAGATCATGTTCTTCATGATGTATGGTTTCATGAACTGTTCTTGATCAAAAGCAATTATACGATGAACACTGTCAACTTTAAACCATGCTTAAATAAAATTGTAGAAGTCTGTAATGACAGACATAATTTTTTTTGTCTTGAAGATTAGGCACAAGTTTAGGCGGTTCTGTTTTTGCCATCTTTAGGCTTTCTGCAGCTAATGGATAGTCATTATGCAGGTCATGGAGTTCATGAGGATATTCTAAGTCAACTTCTAGAATGAACACGCTGTTGACCCGGCGTTAAACTGTTTAAACCACTTTAATGCCTTTTGAATGTTTTTCGGATCGACGCTTGTGTGCATTTTAAAGTTGCGTAATGGAAGTGATTGCGCCATTGCCCATCCATACAGATTGTTTGCATCTAAATACATAAGATAGTTAGACCTTTTACTTGGATCATAGTCGCCAAGTATTTGTTGTTTGCTTTACAGTAATGGTGCGACACCATACTAATTCCTCCGCGCAATCCGTTTTCAATCATCTGAATCATTGGTAAATCTGACAATAAATCATTCTGTACTCCAGTTAACTTTAAGAAAGCGTCCCAGCTCATCCCGGGCGCAGAAATATAATGCGCAGGAATCCAGGCTGTAATTTTGAATGCAGGTCTTTCTATAATTTTCAAAGACCGTTCAGCCAAACCAAACATACATCGGCCATCAACATCAAGTATGAATCATGATAGTCTCCCATCGTTTTACACTCTAACTTCTTGCCACGCATCTTGAGCATGCTGGTAATCAGAATCGCTGGATGGTCTTTCTCTGAGATAGAAGAAAAGACGCGCCTCCTTCGCCTTCCTCCTTTAGGGTGGAAGTGTTCGTTCTTCATTCAATCCTTTCCAATGTTCATGTACTCATAAGGGTAAACACCCTTTCTAAACAAGAGTGGGTCAAAATATTTCTTCGTTATTGGGCAGGACTTTTATGGACATAGCCAGTGACTCTAATGATCCATCATGTGTTGCATAGAAGTGTCATAAAATGACATGTTATTAAAGTGTGAAAACACATGTACTTTTTTATGATTGACTGTGCAATGCATGACACCCTGAAGGCTAGTTTGGTTACTGCTTGCATTATAAGATGAGAGTCGTATACATCGCAAGTTATGAAAGAATACAGGCAGATTCCATGTCTTTGGTTAAACTTTAGTTGAAGATGGCATTTACTGTGCGCAGCTCCTCTGACTTTCGCTAATGTGAATCATGGTCTTTACTGTCGGGGATATCGCTGGGCTGATGAGAGGACTCCTAAACCGCAAATCAAACATTATGTGTGGATGAATTTTCTGTTGTTGTCTTCAGGCGTCATCATGATTTCAGATATTAAATTCAGAAATAAAAGGATATTTGATAATCACACGCACGTGCTGCATGGCGCTGTAAAAAATAAATCTTCTAGCCGCATTTGGTCCTCTGTATATTCTGGCTTTGAATGAGCGCCCATCCGACCTAACAATAATGAAGCAATTGATCAAAACTTGATGATTACCATTAAGACTGTTTTTCGATGTTTATGTGGCCGCTGGCCCTTCATAAGGAACATATAAGCGACTCGAAGTCTGCGTAAACAACATATGGAGAATTTGGCAGCCGTTTCCTGTTCTTAAAAACTAACTTTACTGCCTTCTGGGGCGTAATTAGTTCTCGTATTACAGTCATCTGGGCCGATACAATGTTCTTATGTTCGCTCGCGGCTTGAACAGATGGATTCTTATTAAACATTTTCTGCCAGAATTCTTGTTTGTTTGCCCATCTTTTGAAAGTATGCTCGCATTTTGAGTTTAATTCATTGTTCTTCAATGTGTAATGTGGTAGCCCCGCTGGTGAAAACATCGTAGTAAGTCAACATGATTTTTGTTGGTTCGCCTATTGTTGGGCTGTTCTTTGGGGACACTCTCATAGGCAGTAGATATGTTTCCTCATTCCATGTGTAGACTTATCAGTTATGGTTTTGTTTTGTTCTTCAACTGATCAAATGGAATCCGCGCGTACAGGAAGGATTATTCCACTAAGTTATGTTCATTGATGTATGGGCGTGTGTTAGACACTCTCTCTGCGTTTTGCGGTACGTTTTATTGCAGCCATTGCGAAGAAACACACCACATAAAACATTTGTTGTCTGTAGTCTTTATGTTGAAAACTGCTCTTTTTGCGATCTTATGCTGCGAGGTAGTGGAATGTAAGCCTTGCTACAATCTGCGCATACTTAGGCCTTGTTTTAATCTTTTGATCTCTAATGACTTCGCCCTGCTGACCAACCAGAGCACTCTCATTTTGGTCTTCTTCAGCTGCCAACATCAAACTGTGTAAGCAGTCGTCTGCCCAAACCAGGTGTTAAGTCATTAAGAGAAAGAATAGTCTGTTGTTTAGTGCAACCCAAACTTCTAGATTTTTCTTTTTTTCATTATGTTCATAGTCGATTTTAAAACAGTACATTACTTTAACTGGCGGTTCTTTTGTTAGTTTTTACCTGGAACTTGAGAAATAGCATGAGGCAACACTTGCTGTAACGTTTGCAGGATTAATGACTTCTAAATCAATATCATTCAGTGCCTCTTGATAAATCTTCTTGCTTTGCTTCAAACAAATTCGTCTGGACCTTCATAATTTTTTCCATGCTGAGTTTCTTTTTTTCTAATCAAAATATTTATTTAAATAAATAAATATACTTATACAGAATAATATCGATGGTCTTTTTGTGTTTAGACTCATTACTAAAGTATAAACCACCCTGTGGCGTTGTTAATGTGAGGCTGTTTAGAGCAGAGCTTTAATGTTTCGTTTACTTTTTTTAACATTCCTTTTTTATCTGTTCGGTTGTCTGGCTTTGAGAAAAAAACTTGTCCTCGCCTTCTTTTGAAGATCAAACTTTGGTCTTTTATAGTCATTAAAATCAGCCTGGTAAACGGACCTAAATTCTTCATCCGTATGTTGGAGTCAGCTAGTGCTTGATTTATATCAGATTGAAGGAAACTATGTTAGCTGTTATTAGTTGATCCATGGCTCGTGTGCTTTTGGTGTTTGTTTTTATTTTTTTGCCAAGGCACTTAAGCTAATGAACACAGGGCCAGAGTTAAAGAAAACCGCCTAGAAGGTTTAAGCTAGAGGTGCACTGCGCCTGTTTGCTAAGAGGCCTACACTTGTTCCTGCTGATAGAGCACTAATAGTCGATGCTCCAGTATTAACATATGTAACAGCATTAAAGGCAGCAGAATACCTTCGTTTGGTTTTGCTGTATTTTAAAGGCCCTGCTCTAGTTTTTGTTGCATTTGTGTAATGTTGGTTAATCTGAAGGTTTTTACTTCAGCAGCAGAGACGGCCTGGGGTCAATGTTGCCTGCTATCTCTTCTTTAGGTACTTTTGGATAATTCAGAACAGACATGCTTTTTTAAAATAAAAAATAATTTAGCCTTCTATATAATTGAATCTGTTATCTTTAATATTCAGTTGCAAATCATATAGTAAAAACAAATGTACATTAAGCGGTTTATCGTCATCTTTTTCTTTGTCAATTTGAATGTTTATTACTTCTTTAACCTTTCTCCCACTTCCATGCAACTTATTATCCTCTGTCGATCTTAGGTCAATCCATAAACCGTATTTTGTTGTTAAATAATCATCAAGTCTTACACTGTGAAGATGAAGATCTTTAGACACAAGGTATACCTTTGGATTTCTATGCCTCCCACCTCCGAACAATTTTCTAATTTCGTCAAAATGCTGATAAGGTCTAAGCCCGCTAGCGTAGATTTGGTTAGGACTACCATCAATTGTACATTGCACTTTCGTTATTTTAGGATTAAGAAACTTTTCAGTTTGTCTTTTAAATGGTTCTTCATCTTCGCACAGCAATAAAAAAAACCTTTAATTGATTTTGCTGGGACACTAAAACTAAATTCCATATAGTGTCTGCCCTGCTTTTAGGATGTGTAGAATGGTGATCCACTCTTTCGTAATATATTTGTAATGACTATATCGTTGCTCAATCAACCCTGCTAAATTAGAGTTCCTAACAACGTCAAACTCTAACGCGATGTCAGAAATGCTGTACTTTGCTTCGGTGTCTGTTGTTGATCTGATAACACGTTTGTATTCATTAAAAGTTAGTTCATATGACAATCTGTCTTTTAATGCTCCTTGATAGTATGGCGCATGCGCACTTAACAACTCAAAATCCAAGGGGATAGAAAAGCGATTTCCATGCGCATAACTTACAGCTGCATGCTTTTTGCCGCTTTCAGCATCTGAGGCGCCTATTCTGTGTTTTAGTGCTTCATTATTATCTATTCCTTGAAACGCAAGATCAGCCCTTTCATTCTTGGTTAGCCATAGATCAAAATAGGTTAAAAATATGTCAGCATTATGTAAAGAAAATATTTCTTTCCCCTCAAGTTTTATAGAAATTTTCTTAACAATTGCCCGCCCCAAATTCTGCACAACTGTCCTGGTTGTGTCTGTTTATTCAAGTTCTATTTTGAAAGTAAGTCGCGTGGAGCCTGGCACAATCACGTCATCTGCTCCTAGGTTTGGGAATCTGACAGTAAGAATTTGATCTGCATCAATAGTAGATGGATATTTGGAACAATAATATTCGTTTATTTCCCTTCACGCCATAGGGCTTTTGCAGTCTTCTATCCGGGTCAAGAAATGAACCATATACTTGTGACATTTTTATGAAGCAAAATAAAAAGTTAATTATTTAAAAATATGGCAGGCATTGAAGATGAAGAAAATTATAATTTTGATCCTGAAGACAACATGATTGGAGATGGGATTCTTGAGTTGTGCGACCATCCATTGCCAAACTGGCACACTACACCCCCAAGGCATCAATTCCAACATAAACCAAACACACATACTCACCTCTTCCACACCAGTTGGCAAAATCCCCTACCAACACACACACATACACACACACATACACACACACTTACATACACCACCACCACATCCCCTTCACTCACTTCATACAGCAGTTACAGCAACCCTCCATCTATTTAATCTTAGTTTTGTATTATCCTTCCCCTTAAATCCCCCCCCCCCCCCCCCCCCCCCCCACCCTTTTTTTTTTTTTACCATTATTATCAATCCACCATTACCACAACCATCACAAAGATATCACACCATCCCAATAAATTGGACACACAACCCTATCATATCACACCACACACCTCCCCTGACGCAACCCCCCCCCCCCCCCCCCCCCCCCCCCCGTCAATGGCGGTAATTCTAAACAAACTCATCCAATCAAAAGAATAAAAAGAACTTAAAATACAAAGATCAGCAATACTAAAAGAGTTGTCCTACTTACCAAGAACAATTACGATCTCAAGCGGCCCAGAATGAGAGAAACTATCCAAAAAATTTTAATGAAGACACAACACTACAAACGAATACGAACGCTGTTTAGAGAGCAAGGAGTCACAGTAGCAAGCGTTATATAACGGCCTTAGGATTTGCAATAAGTACACTGGTGATGGCTATTACAGGCGGTGGTGGAGGGCAAAGTTCAGTGCCTCCATCGCCATCACCTCCACCTGATAAATCATGGGTAAAAAAAAACAGCTTGATCCTCTTGCGAGTTTTATTAAAAAAATTAGCTGGTAAAGCTATAGACTCTTTGCCAGGTATATTAGGGAGTATCGTTAGCTGGCTTTTGTCTACTGCAGGCAAAGTAGTTGGCTTTATGGCTGAGCACTTATGGGCATTAGTTCTCTTAATAGTTGGGTTAATCTTTAGTAAGATAAAGACCAAGTAATCCTAGGCCAGTTAATCCAAGAACAAGCGCTGTCTTTTCATATTCATGGTCATTATTTTTTTTAATATCAACGGTCTTTGGGCTTTGAACCTCGGGGATTGGATGACTTAATCTTGGGGGGTCACTTGGTTGTTTACTGATTGGAATATTACAGGCTCAGAATTTATTTCGTTTTTCCCGACTTTCTGTTCATTGCCTGCCTCAAGGATTTCATTATTGTAGTTTATTATTGTACCTATCTGGAGTCTAAGGTCAGAAGGCAGCATGTATAAACAGTGCCAACAGCAAAGTCTACTTTTGATCTTGCGAATTGTAAAACATTTTGGTACCTTGTTATACTCGAAGATAAATCAACTGTA
>CM031607.1:52994286-53001239 GCA_018398815.1 Conus ventricosus | reverse complement strand
ACCTACACTTTTCCTGCTCATAGGCACTAATAGTCGATGCTCCAGTATTAACATATGTAACAGCATTAAAGACAGCAGAATACCTTCGTTTGGTTTTGCTGTATTTGAAAGGTCTTGCCTAGTACTTGTTGCATTTGTGTAATGTTTGTTAATCTGAAGTTTTTATGTCGGGGGTTTCTACTATCCCTTCTTTGGTAACTCTGGCGCTGTAGGCACATTTGGATAAACCTGAACAGACATGCTTTTTTTTTTTAAATAAAAAATAATTTAGTATTGTATATCTTTAATCTGTTATCTTGAATATTCAGCTGCGCATCATATATTAAAAACAAATGTACATTAACTGGTTTATCGCCATCTTTTTCTTTATCAATTTGAATGGTTATTCCATCTTTAACAGTTCTCCCACTTCCATGCAACTGATTATCCTCTGTTGACCTTAGGTCAATCCATAAACCGTATTTTGTTGTTAAATAATCATCAAGCCTAACACTGTGAAGTGTAGATCTTTAGACACAAGGTCTACTGTTGGACTTCTACACCTCCCACCCCCAAACAATTTTCTTATTTCGTCAAAATGATGATAAGGTCTAAGCCCGCTAGCGTAGATTTGGTTAGGACTACCCTCAATCGAACATTGTACTTTCGTTATTTTAGGATTAATAAACTTTTCACTTCCTCTTTTAAATGGTTCTTTTTCATCTTCACACAGCAATAAAATACCTTTAAGTGATCTTGCTGCGGCACTAAAACTAAAATTCCATATAGTGTCATTCTTGCTTCTGGGATATGTTGTAAGATGAATCACTCTTTCATAATATATTGCTAATTTTGACTGATATTGTTGCTCAATCAGCCTTGCTAAATTAGGGTTGCTAACAACGTCAAACTCTAACGAGATGTCAGAAATGCTGTACTTTGCTTCAGTGTCTGATGATCTGATAACACGTTTGTATTCATTAAAAGTTAGTTCGTATGACAATCTGTCTTTTAATGCTCCTTGAAAGTATGGCGCATGTGCTTTTAACAACTCAAAATCTAAGGGAATGGAAAAGCGATTTCCATACGCAAAATTTACAGCTACATACTTTTTGCCGTCTTTAGCATCTTCAGGCCTATTCTATGTTTTAGTGCTTCTTCATTTTCGATTCCTTGAAACGCAAAGTCAGCCCTTTCATTCGCGGTTAGCCATAGATCAGAATAGGTTAAAAATATGTCTGTAAAGAAAATATTTCTTGCCCCTCAAGTTTTATAGAAATTTTCTTAACGATTGCCCGTCCCAGATTCTGGACAACTGTCCTGTTTGGGTCTGTTGCTGATTCGAGTTCTATTTTGAAAGTAAGTTGCGCAGAGCCTGGCACAATCACTTCATCTGCTCCTAGGTCTGGAAATTTGACAGTAAGAATTTGATCTGCATCAATAGTAGATGGATTATTTGGAACAGTAGTATTCCGTTTATTTCCCTTCACGCCAAAGGGCTCCTTCAGTCTTCTATGTGGGTCAAGAATTGAGCCATATGCTTGTGACATTTTTTATAAAACAAAATAAAAAGTTAATTATTTAAAAACATGGCAGGAATTGAAGGTGAAGAAGATTATGATGTTTTTTGATCCTGGAGACGACATGAGCGAAATGATCCCTTTGACACAGCATCGCTCGGCGCCCTCATTGCGGCGTGAATTAACAGAAATTAAGATTAGATCATTGTACCAAAGTTTAGGCCAAGAACCTCCCGAATTTATACCCCCTGATGATTTTGAAGTGTCAGATGATGGCCATTTGTATGTGAAAAACGATCAAGGTCAACCTGTTCAGCTTACAACTAAAAAAGACCCTTAAAGTTTTTAGCCATGAGTTCAATTAGACAAATACACCGTGTGAGCGAACAAAATCGCCCTTGGCATTTCTAAACCAAAATTAAATAGGGATGCAGTTGCTAAACTTCAAACACACTAACCGGAACTCCCAACCCGCTAACCAATACAAAACATGGAACTTAAAGAATTAAATCAATCAGCGGTGAATTAATAAAAGTAATAGAAGCAGAAACCATTTTTCAGAAGAAACAAACATTAAAAACAATTAATGAACCCCATTGCCTATGCGAGAAATAGCGGCCCCTGATCATGCTTTGAAGCATCAGAGGCGAATTAACAAACAAATTTTGCAAAACTGGGTGAACTAGATGAGCATGTAAAAAGAGAAAAAGAAAAACTCGTTGAGGCTGATACGCCAACTTAGGGGATGATATTAAAGAAAAAATAACCCAAAGACTAAAAGATCTTGAACAACTGAGATCAGCAAGACAAAGAAGCGTTTGTCTACTAACCGAGAAGAATTTACGAACTCAAGTGAGCAGAATAAGAAAACTATCCAAAGAATTTTATTAAAAACACAACGCTAGCAAGAACGAATACGAACACTGTTTAGAGAGCAAGGGAGTCACATTAGTAAGCGTTATAACGCCTTAGGATTTGCAATAAGTACCTGGTGATGGCTATTACAGCGGGCGGTGGACAAAGCCCAGTGCCTCCACCACCATAAACCTCCATCGCCACCTATAAATCATGGGTAAAAAAACAGCTTGATCATCTTGCGGGTTTATTAAAAAAATTAGCCATAAGCCATGGACGTTTTACCGGGTATTTTAGGGGGTGTTGTTTAGCTGGCTTTTGCCCTACTGCAAGCAAAGTAGTTGGCTTTATGGCCGAGCACTTATGGTCATTAGTTCTCTTAATAGTCGGTTAATTTTAGTAAGATAAAGACCAAGTAATCCCAGGCCAGTTAATCCAAAAACAAGTGCTACCTTTCATATTCATGGTCATTATTTTTTTTATCTTCGTGTTCTTCAACGGCCTGGGGGCTTTGGCCACGGGGATTGGATGACTATTCTTTGGGGGTCGACTTGTTTGTTTACTGCTTCCCAATATTACTGACTCAGAATTTATTTCGTTTTTCCGACTTTCTGTTCATTCCCTTTGCCACAAGGATTTCATTATTGTATTTATTATTTTTCCCTATCTGGAGCCTGAGGTCAAAAGGGCAGCATGTATAAACCAGTACCAACAGCAAAGTCTACTTTCCGATCTTGCAAATTGTAAAACATTTTGGTACCTTTTAATACTTAAAGGGTAAATCAACTGAAAGAATTAATGGCGTCCTCTAAATTTGCTAAGTATTGTTTTTGTGCATCAAAACCAGTAGAAGGATCAGTTTATGCTCGATCTCGTTGTGCTTGCGAACCTAGCAAACACCAAACATAAGAAACGAATAGAGTCGTTTATTCGTTCTATTCCTGCTTTAGTTAGACCCTTAGAAGTGCCCTAAGATAAATGTTGTCCATGCTGTTTTATGCTCTTGCTCTAGGGACCCTAGGTGAACAGCTGTGCCTGAAAGAAAGATGTGTAAGGAGGATTCCAGTCATAGTTATCTTTCTGTGCACGCCCCAAAAATAAGGGGTGCCTAGACCATGATTAGATCCAACTTTGTCTAAAGTCTGTCTTGGCCTTAAAAATTGAATTCGTTACAGATCCTTTCAAAAGCCTTCATGTCTATTCTGTGCTAAATGGATTAAACAGTTTGCTTTTTGGTAATGGGGCTTGCAGTTCAGTCAAAATACGTCTGAAGGTGTAATAAAAATGAAATCTGTACACTGACCTCACCAAAGGATCAGGATAAATTTAAGTGATCACATACGACACTCCACACCCAGATAAATGCACAAAACACAGCAAAGTTTAACTGGTTCTGATAAAACTGCATCGGATGACTAAACCACACTTTGGGGAGTAGTCGTTTTTAATAGGAGGTTAAGATAGCTCTTCAAGGGAGTACTAACCTTTACTTGAAAGGCGTCAAACTGAGTCACAGAAATGTCAAGAGTATCATTTTGTTATATTTTTAAGATTGTAGTGCGGCCCAACAGAATATTGTGCATCAGTAATTTAAATGCACTCATTTTTATTTCGTTTTAAAAATGTTTGTAACAATAACAACTCAAGACCGTCCTTCTTTTTTTAGAACATGCTATTGAAAAACAATTTGCGAACCAGAATGGTTGCACTCCATGAAATATTTCCCAAAGTCTATGGTTTAATATAAGTGAATCCAAAAAAGAATAATAAGATTAAAAAAGTTGATAACAGGGGAAACAATTAGTTAGCCATTAACCATACCTGATGGTTATTACGGGTTTTGCTCACTAAAAGAAGCGATGAGTAACTTTGACATTACTCTCAAACTTAACAATGCGAATCTGAAAACAATGTTGACCTTAAAACCTGAAGAAGAAGAAGTAGGTTACTATTTTAAATGGAAGCTAGCAAAAATGTTAGGCTTTAAAACTGCCAATCGACCCATTCATGGGTTTAGAGTTACATCAAACAAAACTACTTATGAGGGGGAAAATCCGCTCGATCTTGCATTACATTCATTACTCTAATGTTCATTTGGATGAGCTGAGCACGATGAAAACTTATATGATGGAAGGCCCCCAACGTTTTAAAAAGCTCTTCCATCTGGGAAAGCTGCATATTGCATTATGAAATTATCCAATTCCCTAATTTACAGTTTAAAAGATTAGTTTGTGGGGGGGTTGGATCATTTAATATAAAAATCGCAGACAAAGCAGGGAAAAGTCGTGAAATGTGATAACCGCACATTGTTTTTTGAAATAAAATAATTAGTTGTTCTAAAAAATAATGTCGCATGGGCCAGAAGAATCGGGGGTTTCATTAGCGCCTGAGAGGGGTATAACTTTAGAATTAAAAGACTTGCAGACGTTGAGGACTTGAACAGAACGGTGAAATAGGCGCTTTGTATGGGTTTTTAGTGCAGCAAAGATGGTTTAAAACGTAAAAGGTTGGCGACAGCAAAAAAGTTTCCTAAACTAAACAACTGCGTAATGTAGAAGCAAATAAAGCTGGCCAGTATGAATATAAAATAAATTCGAAAAAACCCGACAGCAAATGGCACTTAGAACCAATTTAGAATGGACATAAAATTTGAATCATAAGCCCATTTACATTTTTGACCGTCAAAAAAGTTTCAGAAAAAACATTCAACTCAGGTCCTTTACATATAAGCCTTACAACCAAAGGGCAATAGTCGGAAAGAATTGAAAAAAACCGTTTGGGAGCAAACAGTACATCCTCCACAGAAAAGAATCAGTTTTGACAGATGCTTCTACAAAATTACAGTTCATTCCACAAATGAAATTAGGGGACACGTTCACAATGATAAATTTTTTAAATTTCTGTCTTAAAAGATGAGGGGAGGGAGGGGTTGTGGGCGTTAGTGACTCCTTTTTAAAGGAATTCTAATTAGCTGGGAAAACTTAGACGTTGAAAAACTTAAAGTTACTGTCGTCGTTCTTTAAAAATGGTGGGAGATTAAGGTCATTACAACCAGTGACAAAATCAATATTAGTCTAAATAGAAGCAATCTCAATCTTTTTCGATATAATAAAATCCTTAAGATCTAAATGTTGTAAGATTAACCCAAAACAGATTAAATCTTACACAATTAGATCTTATAGATTTAAATTTTACTGAACAAGTTTTGGGCAGAGAAGTATAATAAAAACAATAACTGGATTAGATTAAATCTGTTTAAAAACTATGAGCAGTTAAACTTTATGATAAAAAACCTCATTGTTTATTGATTTTTTGGACAAACTGGTTGTGAAAAACAATATTTATCCTAGGGCCCATTACAAAAAGTTTAAACGCTATAATTTGATCATATTGTATTTCTGTCCAACACTTAAATGAACAAGCATATCATGGAAAAAAAGCATATAGAAGGTTTATATGGACGATGAGACATATATTTAGTTGATCCTAGCAATAAACTGAGTGAGTTTTTAGAACACTTTTATAGACTGGTTTGAAGGAACGCAGACACTATTTATTATAGAGACTGTTCGCAGAAAGAGACAGTTTAAAAAAAGAAAACACTTTGCAAAACTGGCTTTCAGTGGAAACATGCTGGGATAAGTGGTGGATTTAGTCAAAAATATAACTCAGTTTAAAAGACTTTAGAGAACAGTTAAAGACTGGAGTTTTATTTCACATGAGACAAGAGCATTTGATGAATGATCGTGAAAATGATGTTATTGAAAATATCGAAAAACACAGATAAGCAAAAACTAAAATCTGAAAAGTTTAGTAAATTAGTATTGAAAACGGATAATCCTACACAGTATGCATGTTTGTAGGGTTTACTAGTTAGAGAACTAATAAATACCTATCCTAGGGCAAACGCCCGAAACTGGTTGAGGGCGTTTGAGCTAGGATAGGTATTTATTAGTTCTCTGAGAGACATATTCGGGCACCCGGTCAATATTTTTTCTCATATATCCATCATTGTTTCCATGGAAACAACACCAATTACAGATAATAATAAATAATAATAATAAATCGAGCTTATATAGCGCTCTTCGATGAGAGAAGACGCATCCTCAGAGCGCTTTACAATACAGGAAAAATAAAAGTTTCCATTAACATTGCACAATATTGGGAAAAAGGCATCAAAACAATAGGTCACAAAGCAAGCACTAAAACAGATGCACAAGCCACATCCCCCCTCCCACTCTATCCTCCCCCCCCCCCCCCCCCCCCCCCCCCCCACCCCACACACACACACACCGCCACCCCACACACACGACATTATATGAACAACGCTCGACAAGAATTTGGGAATAGAAGAAAAGAACCAACCCCCATTCCCACCCCCACCCGCCTCCAATTTCGTGAACACTGCACGGGATACAATATAAAACATGCAGAAGGGAGCACCCACACCCACACACACACACACACACACAAAGGGCAAACTCAACACGAAGCAACAAAAACCCACGCGCGTAAACGCACACACACGAACACACACACGCAAAAGCACACAAGCATTCAGGCACGGAAGCGCGCGTGCACATACAAGAGGCGAAAGGA
>CM031607.1:52981786-52989286 GCA_018398815.1 Conus ventricosus | reverse complement strand
ACACATACATACACCACCACCACATCCCCTTCACTCACTTCATACAGTAGTTACAGCAACCCTCCATCTATTTAATCTTAATTTTGTTTTATCCTTCCCCTTAAATCCCCCCCCCCCACACTTTTTTTTTTCCTCAGTTCCCCCCCCCCCCCCCCCCCCCCTTCTTTCCCCTTACCATTATTATCAATCCACCATTACCACAATCATCACAAAGATATCACACCATCCCAATAAACTAGACACACAACCCTATCATATCACACACACACACCTCCCCCCGACGCAACCCCCCCCCCCCCCCCCCCCTCCGTTTCCTCTCCCATAATCCCCCTGGCCCCATGTCATTTCCGCCTACCGACCACATGGACAACAACGGATGAGTCATTTTTCATTCTTTTTTCGTTCTTTGTTTGTACTGTCCCACATGTTAAATGTGATTTATTTTTTCGCCTGAAGAAGACCCAAGTGGTTGAAATGCATCGTGTCTTGTCATGTGCTTTGTTTGTCAATGTCATTGGCGGTAAGTTCTAAACAAACTCTATTCCTAATTTTACTTCGTTCGCCGCCATCAGTCACTCCATTTTGAAATTTCTCATCATTGTTATGATTAGAAAACGTTTTGTAGATTTCATGGAAAAAAATCAGACAGACCAAGAAAACATTGTAATTTTAAAGATTCACGGTGACTTACTTTGCATGGACAAAGATGCAATCTATATTTGACCTTATGTTCCCCACATGACTCAACATTCTGGAAGACCCAGCAGGGCACTTACTTTACTGAACTGTCATTTAACAGACTTGCTTGACATTTTTGACGAGTTCCACATGTTGCTGAATGGGTATCTGAATGCAAGAACCGCGGACAAAAATTACTCCTTTTTGATGACAGGAACGATTTCGAACCAACATTTTCAGCTCACAATCACTTTCCAAGAAAATCTCAAAGACAGTCATGTAAATAATTTTGGTGACCAGTTTGAATTTATGTGGCATGTTTGATAGTATTATTCTGAATGGACCGCGTGAATCAAATTTTGATGATAACTGTACATACATTGAAGCTTCTGCGGAATGTACAGTTGACTATTTTCTTGCATCCATTGATTCATTTTCATCTATTCATTTTGTATCTTTTGCTATTGAGAATATGATAGATTCTGATGATCTGCCAGTTAGTCTAAAAATATTGGATGTGAAAAGAAACAAGAATGACTAATGAGATTAGCATTGATGAGTGGTTTAATCATTTTAAGAAGGTTTTTCGAAACAACAATGAAGGACTACCGTATTTAAGCCGATGTGTGAGACAAATCAGAACAATGCTTTCATTACTGCTTCCTCAGGAAAAGAAGTTAGAAAGGCAATAGATAAACTTAAAACTGGTAAAGTAAGGGGAATTGGTTAAATTTCTGCCGAGATGCTGAAGCTCAGTGGTAAATGTGTTCAATTATTTCTGACAAAATACGTCTGTCCAGGGTGGAGGAAATATTGATGGTATTGCTTAAGTGCACAAAGTTGATGTATCATAGTTAGGCTTAACACACCAAGGTTATCTCTGCACTCATACACGCATATGCACACTTATGCACCCACCAAACATTCACCTCTCTCTGGGAATGGGATGTCACGCATTCATTTCTCTCCTAACACGACTAAGAACAAGAAATACAATTTCTATGCTACTTATAATTACACATGAAAAAAATCCAACTACACAAAATGGAATACTCAAAACATAAAAAATCAATACTTCCTAATCCTGGGTTATAATCAAATGGCTTCTTACCTGGCCAGGTTTCCACACACACAACCACACTTTCACACCCCACCACAGTTCTTGAACAAGTCACAAGTTTTTCTTTAGCATTGGGTAATGGTGACACCCTTGCTTGACTGGCTTCAGGTTTCAGGACTGGGTCTTCGTGGTCGTATCTTGGAACTCGACGTGGAAATCTTCTTCGTCTCTTTCACCTACCTCTGGGCTTCAAACTCAGTCTTTTCCTTTTCAGCTTGTCTTTTACCCTAAGACCTTGCTGTCACTTCTGTCTCCCAGACCACGTTTCTCTCAACCTTACTCTGTCCTGCTCACTCTTCTCTCCTCTCTTTCCTCTGTTCTCACTTGTGTGGTGTTCTCCTCCTCCTCCTGTCACGTTGTTCTCCCTCAGTTTATATAGGGATGGACACAATGGATTTCCCTTTGGGCCATGCCTTTGTCCATGCTGCCTCTCCACCACCTTGTTCACAAGTACACTGAATTCCCCTTCCGCTACATTCTTCCACACATCAGCATTTACACACCTCCCTACCTATTTGCTCAGGAAACAGCCACTTGGCAGCAAATGGACATTGAAAATTCCCGCCGACTCCGGGAGCCACTTTAACACAGTAATTATCCTAGAGAAAGCTATGACAACAACGTCCATGCACACTCAACCAGCCTGACAAAGCCTCAACACAGTGCCCTACAGCAATACCATCTGAACAAGCCCAAAACTCCTGCTCTTCAAGGTCTGTTTACAAAGCAACCTCAGCTGACTGAGTATTTAGCGCCTACTCGATGCTCCAATGTCCTAGTGCTTACATTTTTCTCCCTTTCGCTATCAGGAAAGTTTTAACTCGGGAGGGTCCTCCCGACATTAGGTGCCATCTGTCACTTGGCTACTTCAACCTCCTTGACACAGATTGACCGTGTGCGCTAGGTGAAGGTGTACTGCAAATCGGCCCATTACCTATTTCTCTACCACACATGGCTTTCCTTTCCTCTAAAGTGCTTACGGCCATTTGTTAGAGGTTTCGCTTCCTTGACAACAGCGATTTTGTAGATTTCAAAAAGGCCTTTGAAGCTGTTCGACATTGTAAACTTTTGCAATGTATCAAACACAGGGCATGAAAGGTAAATTTTCTGGCCTCACTTACTGCTTTCAAGCAAATCAAGAACTCTCCAAAATGTTTGAAACTCGTGTTGGAGTTAGACAAGGATGTGTTCTAAGTTCTACGTTATTTTTAATTTCATAAATCAGTTACCAAACCATATGCATGAGAAGCGTAAACATGGAGTTTGGTTACTTCCAGATATCATTGAATTATTCATATTAATGTTTGCTGATGATGTCTTATTGCTGTCTACAACGCCAAGCGGCCTACAAAATCAGCTGAATGTATTAAGACCTGTTGTGATAACATGAAATTATCTATAAATAGCAACAAACCCAAATTTATGGTATTTCGAAAAGGAGTATACTAAGGGAAGCATGAGAAATGGTTTTACGATGGTGACAGACTTGAAATTGTGACCGATTGGGTTTCATTTTACTACTATGATCAGCGCAAAACAGGGCACCCTGCCTTTAGCAACTAAAGGTAAAAAGGCAGTAAACCAGCTCAGCAGAATATTTTTAATTTAAAATATATGGAAATGAGTACTTTTTTCAAGGTTCTTGACATCAAGATTTAACCGATCTTGCCGCTGGAATAAAGGATTACGCCGATTAGAACATTAAGTTTTAGAAAAAGTACACACGTTGGTATGCAAACAAATCTCGGTGTTCCAGGAAAAACTCCGAACAAAATGGTATATGGAGCTTTGGGTCGATATCCATTTTATATTAATTCCTACGTTGCTTGTTTACTATTCTGGTTTAGACTTTTGCAGATGAAAGCTGAAAGGCTACCTCATAAATTAGTAAATTTAACGAGACTTACTGTAAGTTGAGGTTATACTGGAAATATTTAGAGTTTAGTGATGGGAATGAGCAATTATGTGAGATGTGATGCGCGCGCATCTAACCAGTATTTAAACACGACTGACCTCTAAAATAAATTCAACATGCAATGCCTGGGCGAGTAAGCGAGAATCATCCAGAACCAAGATGGAGGGCACGTAATTGCTCATTCCCATCACTAGTCTCTAAATAATTCCAATTTAACCTCAACTTACAGGTATGTCTCGTTTAATTTATTACTTATTAATCGTCTAGCGATTGGGCATTCACAATGACGTGAGACTTCAGAGTTAGAGGTCATGAGTACTGAATCAGTCATATAAGCAATATAAACAAGTTGATGGATTTTGTTTGTCTGCATTTAATTACACAAGAACTGTAAAGTTTCTGGTAATCCAAAAACAATTTGTAATTTGGCATGCAATCACTTTCAGTCAGTCACTGGTCAAGCTACCATGAAACATCAGTCAGTCACTTGGTCAAAACTGGACGCTGCAGCATTCCAACTTCTTATTTACAAACTGTCTAGAACTGATTGTCCCAAAGATTTCTGAAGCACTGGTTTGCAGTAGAACTCAGTAAAAGTGGTCTGTCTAGACCACCCAGTCGGTCTCATTATGCCACATCTCTGCTGAATGCTGCTGAAGCCAGCAAGTTGCTCTGGTGCTGTGAGCCAAAAAAATGGCTGATATCCACCCCGGCTAACCTCAAAGCAGTTTTAATCCACCTGGATATGGCGTCTCTTGAGACTTCACTGTGGGGTTTTACAAATAAAATGAAGAGTTGTTTCCCTTTCCTCAGAGTCTTTATCACTCTCTAATACTGTCTAAGGTGGGTATCAATACACAAGTTTTCATTCACAAAAAAACTATAGTTCTAGCGGTTGCACATGTGAGTGACCCTGGTTTAATTTGCTTCAACACAGCATAAACACTAACACATGCTTGTCATCGTTAAATCTTACATCATCACATTTTAATGTGTGGATTTACCCCTCTGATCAGACAGCAGGGCTAACAACATAACCAGTCTAAGGGTTAAGAGTCATCTTTCCTACGTCCGGCCAACCAGCTAAGTATTGTAGTACACTATCCACATCCCATGTATCTTGATATTTGGGAATGGAGGGTCTTTCTTCAAACCCCCTTTCACCAGACGACACACTAATGGGTGACCGCCAACTGCCTTGGTGACTGGCCTGTGCAAATAAGCTGAAACCACACTTAGGGCAAAATTTACTGTACTGTGACTAGCTCCAGAAGCATCCATATCTGCCAGAAAATTTATGACATGGACGTAAGTTGGTGTTTTTATTCCCCTCCTATCTACAAACATTTTCCACCTTCTAATGTAATAGTCATACGCTTGCTGGGTAGAGTTTCTCCGAGAGCTAATAACCAAATCAGTGGCCCCGCTGCTTAGACCAGAGCTGGTTAAAGAGCACCTCAAATCCTGCAAACTAACAGGTGAAGCCTCTTCTGCTGAATCAGGTAATGGACTGCATCTGGGTGGCAACAGGTTCTTTCTGCAGGTCAGACGCACTGGCTTTGCTGTCAACAGTCGTAACAGCACTGGATACCACGGCTGAGTTAGCCAGTCTCGGACCACTAGCACACCCGAACTCTGATCCCTCTGCACCTTCTGGAGGAGTCGGGTGGCTGAAAGAAGGAAAAGCATAGAAATTTGTCTCTCCAAGTTACACTGAAAGCATGACTAGCTTCTGCATCTGGAACTGGCCTGAAAGAGATGAATTTTTTTCATTTGCGCGTTGAGCCTTGAAGCAAACAGATCTATGTCAGGTGCTTCCATTTAGTTTCCAGGTTTACCTTCCTGGACATTTTCTACTCCTGGTATGTGGGCTACACTGACAAAGATATTACGTTCAATGCACCAAGACCAGATATGAAACGTTAATCGTTACAGGAGTCAGAGTGAGATGTACCCATGTGGTTTAAGCATGCATTGGCGGTGCATGCGCCTAACATGTTTTCCTTGAAGATGCATCTGAAAAGATTTCAAGGCAAAAAAAATGCAGCTTTTAATTCCAAGTAATTTCTGTGAAATTTCCTTTCTGATGGTGACCACACACCTGAGGAGACTCCTGCACACACACAGCCCAAGTCATGAAGGCTTGCATAAGAATGGATCACAATGTCTGGATCTCTGCAACAGACATCACTGAAAGCATCAGAAATATTGTCAATCCACCATGTCAGCTCCTTTTTTCCAGCTTTAGATATCTCCATCACCTGGTCAAAATATCCTTTGCTTTTCTTCAGACCTCTACACTTATCTTTTTTTAACTGCCTGTAATGCAGGGGCCCAAATTTAACGGTGGGAAAGCTGGCCACCATTAACCCAATGACTTTTGCCAAATCTCTCATAGATATCTCAGCTGCCTTCAACAGGTTCTTGCAACTTAGAAGCATTTTCTTTTTCCTTTCTGAGGTCAAAGTGACGCATTGAGACCGCGTCAATGATTACTCCTAAATACTGAATCACAGCAGTTGGTTGAAAAACTGACTTTGTAGGATGAATCCTAGCTTATGCAATGTGTCCATAACATTTGTTTGGCCTTGTCTCTTTGAAATGCCCATGAGCAAGGAATCATCCACGAAATCTGTTGAGATACGTCCTTATCTCAAGGTAGCAAAAACTGGCTTCATGATTTTCGTGAACAAACGTGGTGCCAATGCCAACCCATTTGGGAGCACAATGTATTGTATTCCTTTCCATTCAAATCTTAACAACTTTCTGTGTTCCTTACAAATGGGTACATAGCAGTAAGCATCTTTCAAGTCCAATGATGTCATATAGCAGTTTTTGCCCACCAAAGCCAAGGCCGTAGCCAAAGTTTCCATCTTAAAATGGTGATATGTTATTTCTTCATTTAGACGTTTTAGGTTTAGGATCAATCTCTGTGATCCATCTTTTTTTTTCAAGTGAAGACTGGTGACAAAACTTCTCCATGAGTGTGCTCACACTCTGTTATAACGTTTTTCCTAAGCAATTTGTCAAAGTTTTCATCAATAACAGCAGTTTCTGCAGCATTCATTCTGAATGAATATGAGGATGGACATAACAAAGTAGCTACATCTTCCAGATTGCAGTCAGCCTCAATTTCAGCACCAGTCGCCGATTTTAGGATGTTAGGATCTGATGTCAGCTTAACCCAGTTTTCTGTAAATTTAGCCAATCTTCCTGCTTCAAGCTCTTCTGCTTCCAGTGACAGCAACTGAACAATGCTATCTAACTGTGCATCAAAATCACTTACTTCAGTTACTGAGACTGAGAGAAGCTGTACCTGTGGTTGTTGTGCTGTTTGGGAGCGCTACCCCTGTGTCTGTGGTTTTGGGTACTGACAGCCCCCATGTCTGGCTGGGAAATGCTTGTTTAAAACAGTCGCTAAAAAGACCCTTTCCTGTTGCCCATTCCCGTCATACGGAAGCTACTAAATTCGGGGTTGTTTGCCTTTTCCCAGTAGACAAGGCCTTGTAGCCTATCTTCTTCATTTCATGTATATCTTTGAGGACGCAATATTGTCGCCAAACAAATGTTCTGTAACGTCAACCGTTTCGTCGCACAAGCGCAGATTGACCAGTGGACACAGCGCTCGACGACAGAACATAGATCGCTCGTGTGTGGCGTGTCCTAGCAACACAATTGTGTCTTTGCAGTTCTGTATTAGTTCTGCATTTTGTCGCAAAGCCTCGTTCTGGTCTGCCACGCGGGCAATCACGGTTGTGGCCTTGATAATGGCGCGCTGAGCGTGAGC
>CM031607.1:52964043-52981686 GCA_018398815.1 Conus ventricosus | reverse complement strand
GATCTTCAGATCTGATTTGCGTTGATCTGTTGAAAGTTTGGACCATACCTCCTTGTTTACCAATGGCACAACTAATTTTTCGCAATTTTCCGGTCGATTGTGAGCCTCAGATTTCTCCTTCTGGACCTTTATACACTCAACTTCCGGCTAAAAAGCCCATTAACTATAGTTGCCAAACCATCACTGACCTTTGAATCTAGCATTTCTTTTTCACTGAGCTCTTGTTCGATTTCATCCAACAACTGAGCGTTGTCTTTTCTTAGTGGTTCTAGTGGTAGTACTACACGCAGTTCCGTCAATCAGTGTCTTTTCACACTGCTATATATCTTGCTCTTCTTGATCCACTTGTAATGCAAGAACATCGCCTTCATCATATTCAACGTCAGAATCGTTTCCGCTCATGTCTCAGCATCGAGTTTACGTTTTAAGGAAGTTCTCAAAAGAGTTTCAAATTCATCGAACTTCTTTTCACATTTCGCAGCCAAACTTTGAGCTATATCTTGAAGCCTGTCCTCCAATTTTTCCTCCAGTTTGGAATCTCTCAAGTCCTTACCTTGAACGGCAGGCCTTTCATCTTGATCATGTGAGGCTATAGTGCCAGACTAGGTACCGGTACCGGACTGAAAGCCGGCGATTACTGTTTTGTTGATTGATCAGCAACACGAAATCTGGCTGATAAAAAGTCACTGAAAAGACCCAGCCTTGCTTCTTTAACCAATAAAGTTAAAAGAGAATATAAAGGAATGGACTGACCTTGTGAAACGAGCGGAAAAAAGCACGTGTCTTGTCTTTGGCATGATACAAGCATCACTGGCTAGATGCGCACACATCACATCTCACGTCATTGTGAATGACCAATCACTAGACGATTAATAATAATATGTGATGCCACTAGAATCATCAATCATCAAGTAGCATTGTCCTTAATCCTTTCACCGCCAGACGTTCTGTTTGCATAAATCCCCATCACCAGCCATTTAAAAAAACACTCTTATTTCATACCTTTCATACCAGCATGTGTGAAATGCAGATATCTCTGGAACTAAACAGTCAGTTCTCATGCTGGTTTTTTTAATGGAGCATATACAGTGTATTTTCATTATATTGTAATATGTTAGATGGTCAGTCAACAACAATTTCAAATTTTTAGTAGTTTCAAGTGCAAAAAAAGCACAAACAAATGAATGTTATCTTTCTTTTCAACATGAAAAAGAAGAAAGCATGCCAACAGACTCTCAACAAGAAGGGGAAAATGCTCCACTCACCAAATGAAGACCAGAAAGTATGGAATATCCAACAGAAAAATGAAAAAAAAAAAAACAGCCATAAATCCATATACTCCAATAGCAGAAAACTGGTGATGGCAGTGCACAATAGACAAGGAAATATAAAGTTTATCGTTATGTCCAGGGTTTAGTTTTCAGACAGAATGACAGCTACAAATGACTCTATTCCTACTGTCTATGCTGTACACAAGATGACTGGGCAAACTTAGAGGCACTAGTCCAGCCCATGGATCAGCTGACCAGAGGCCTTCAAGAAATCTTGTCATGTGCAATAAAAGTTCAAAGCTGACAGTGGGGCACATGGGCAGCTCACAGGTTTTACACTGAAAACTGGTCTGCACTCTCTTCCACCCTCTTTGTGCCCTGGAGCTACAGGCAGTGCAGTCAGGATGGTTGTCATCATCTGTTTTTCTTTTTTTTTTAATGGTCGCTCTGTTAAGGGTGCCGGTGATTGGACTGTTTCATCATCAGCTGGAATGCAGCAGCTGGAAGTAGTCTACAGGTGGAAAATCATCCTTTTTCACCAGCACTCCTGAAACAGCAATCAGAAGAGTAATTAGTGAGGTGATGCAGAAAAGCAATCACACACACACACACACACACACACACACTCCTCATACTCCATCACACACACCACACCACACCACAACACACACACACACACACACACACACACACACACACATCTTTCGTTCTCACTGTTGAAAGCAATAATTTTCTTACGAAAACAAAGTCATTCACTCGGGAACCTGGGGAGCCATTCAAGCTGATCATAATTCCCACTCAAACACATCTTTGTTGTTCACCTCTGACACGTGTCAGTCGGCCACGCCCCTTTGACCTCGACCAGGTTGTAAGCCAGTTGTGCATGCAGTTCATTGTCTCTTACAAGCTGCTCGCCCCCTCTCATACACTTTCAACTGTCAGTCACTGCTGGTTGGCTCAACGCCAAAACACGGGGCACACACGCTGGGCCTGGTCTCGTCTTGTCTCAACTTTGCCTTCCACTTGGCACGCGTCCAACATCTCACTTTGCAGTAATTCGGTCAATTTCTCGCTATCCCATAATGTTTCCTGGTCACCATCTGGGTGTTCATCTTAATTGGGATCAAATTATTGTCTATTCAATATTTCTAGCACCTGATTTGTGGTAAATGTACGGCAAGGCCGAGTGCGTGACGTGCTTGGTTGTGACGTCATAGTGAATGGGAAAACAATCAGTATAAATCGATAAAATAAAAAAAAAAACACTAAACTGAACAGCGTTCTGACAAAGCAAATGGCTGTGAGCTCAGGTCAGGGAATCCCCGAACTATGACGTTTCTTGCTGGCTTTCTATCTCATCAACTTGGAGTGAGAGCATCGGGAGTCAGGTAACCCTTGTTAGTGCATTTCGGCAACGTCGCCGGTGAGCCACATGGTCGCAGAAATGCGATGTCGGTGGCGTAAGGATTAAGGGCCTCCAGCCAATAGGACGTTAATCTCACCCATCAAGCTACTGGAATTACACACATTTGAAAAACAGTGCTGGGTCTCAAAGGTGAGAGAAATATTGTGTTGAACTGGTTTTGATTTTGTTTGGTTACAACAAGGTGTTGGAGACGTAAAAATGTTTCAAAGTGAGACTTATTCATATGTCCACACAAGAATAGGCTGGCACCATTATGAGACTGCGAGAGATGCGAAAGTTACACAGATTTCAAGTCTGTTTTTGAAAAAGAAAGATAATTTTTATACGAATACGTACAGTTTCTGCGTTGCCATTACACGAACAAGATTCTATTGAACAACCTGCATCGCTGTAGTAAAACAGAAAGGGACAAAGCATGCCCATTTTGCCGTGATCAGATTGAGAACGAACAACATTTTATTTTTTATTTCAATGCTCCCTCTGTCAAGACCTTAACATTAACTTTCTCAAAGAATCGGCCCGTTGTCACTTTCATTTGCTCCAGTGCTTCGCACAGAGGCACTGACCCAGTTCTCAGTGAAAGACGTAGTAAAGCAGACAATACTAGAATACAATCATTCATTTAATTGGGGATGGTGCATTAGTGTGTTTCTGTATCAAAATCGAATTTTCTATTTAAATATCCTGTCTTTGCGGTGGATTACGTACTCGGTGCAATAATTACAATACACATATTTGTTGGTAATCAACAAAAGTGCCAAAAATAAACACGTAATGCTTTAGTGAAGGGGGACCCACAGACATATCTGGAAAAAGGTTCTTGTGCTTTGATAATAAAGATGAAGCAGAGTCCAGAACGAAGAATGAGAGGGAAGAAGAAAGAGGGTGGTCGGGGTGGGGGCATGCGAGGGATGGCTTACGGGGAAGATATAATAGGTAGATCAAGTTGTATCTGAGAAACAGCCATGGTCTCAAACTGACTGCAGTTGCTGAATGGTAGTGTATTCCAACGGTTTAGAAAGTCTCCATATTTGTAGGATTGATACCACAGGCCTTGTATTCAAGTTTTATCACAGTGATGCCTCCTCGGGAATGCTTCTCATGTTCTTGCTGGCAGAATGATGCGCGGGCTGAAAAGACATTCTCATACTAAGCCTCTTCTTTAAAAAAAACAAAACAAACTGTACTGCTAAGTCAAGCTAAAATCCAAAAGACACTGTCATCCTTGTGCTGTAATTTTTGTTCCTTAAGCTTGTCCACTGCATGCATGGCTGGCCTCTTGATTCTCAAAATCGTTGGTCCTATAACGACAAACGTTTTCAGACACAAGTTACAGCTAAGTATTTTGGTCGTCAGCGTTTTTCATTCAATGCATCTGAAGTTTTGGAAATGTCTTTAGAACCAGACTCTTTATGTTGCTTAACCTGACGGTTTTAAGAAAATACTTGAAACATAGTTTTCGAGCTTCAGAGCTGGATGCTTCTTTCAGTGCAATGCAGTTTCAATCTGTCCTGTATACATACGTCGGACCGTTAGCCCTTTCCTCAGTGAGCGTGGCAACGAGAGAGAGAGAGAGAGAGAGAGAGAGAGAGAGAGAGAGATTCAGATGTTTCATTCTTATAGGCCTTGGCCCCTCAAAAGGGGGATATACGTGAAAATAATAAAGCCGCATCACTAGATTGAAGATTATGATCACATTGCATGAATGCTTCCCCTTTTAAAAGCGTTTTATACATAAACTGCAAACTGTTGTACAATGCTTTTATTCTTAGAGGACGTTAAAGTGGTGCCTTCTCCAGTCTGTCCTTGTGGGCAGGAAGAACAGACAGCGGAGCATGTGCTCCAAAGATGCCCATTACACAAACAGCCAAAAATAGAGGTGTGGCCAACAGAGACACTCTAATGTCGAAGCTCTATGGCAACCTACAAGAGCTGGAGAAAACGTCACTATTTATCACAATGGCCGGACTGACAGTATAGGCCAAGGCATTCGCAAAGAAGAAGAAGAGGATGATGATGACATTAACAAGACAAGCAAGGTCTTGTATAAATTTCCTGAACAGGCAAGGTCTTGTATAAAATTCCCGTGGAATGAATTTTCCTCTTATATAATTCTGGACAGGTTAATGCAAGATGCGCTTCATCTTCTCTTGACTGTCGACATAATGGACACAACAGATCAGAGGCATTGATTCGTTTATAACGATAATGAACAAAAATATCAGACACACCAATTCTAAACTTCGTCATTACACATTTCCGGTGCCTTTCCATACACATTGACATGTACATTGGGAGAGAATACATGTCATGAAATTTTCTATTAAACTAAACCTGTTACTATTTTTAGCATGAAAATTCCAGTCTTGCCATTGTCAATGTGTGAGTCGACGTAGTAATGATGATAGTTATATTACTGGTAAGGATAATGATTATGGTAATGATGATGATAAAGATAAAGAAATAATAATAAAAGACAGGATTACTACCACTTGTGGTGATAATAAGGCAATAGCAGTTGTAGTATGGGAGAAAGGAGAGTGGGTTAGAGGATACGTAAACAGCATGGTTGCCGTGGCAACGGTCTAAGTGGTGATGGCGATAGTGATGTTAATGGTAGTGATGGTGATATCAATAATAACAATCGTATTGATAATAATGATGATAATGCTAACACCTATAGCAATGGTAATGGTAATTTTAGTACTGATAATAAAAGTATGATACAGAAATATGATTTTTTTAAGAAAAAAAATTAATTGCAATAATATTGATAAGAGTAATGATAATAAGAGTACTAATACAAATACTAAGGGAATAGAAGACAAGAAAAAGGAGGTGGGGGGGAGACAGGAAGAGCACAGAGGAAAAGGAAGGTACAGATTGTGGGAAGGATGGAATCTAATAGGTATTTTGAAAATCATAATATGTATATTAATAGTTTTAATAATAATCATGATTGTAACCTATACAAAAATTGTAAAAAATAATTATTATGTTAATGAGAGTAGTAAATAGAACATTTGTAATAGTTATGAAGTTGTTACAAAGGTATACTAATGGGAAAAAAAACAATAAATGAATAACAATTTTTTTTAATTGTGTGTTTGTGTGGGGGGTGGGGGGGGGGTGCGTGTGTGTGTGCGTGCATAATTGGTAATACTAATAGTGATCATAATAGTGATGAAGATGATGATGTATACACTACTAGAGATAATATGAATAATGAAGTTAGTTGTTTTTGTTGGTAGTGTGGGTGGGTGGGTGTGCGTGTGCGTGTATAATTGGTAATACTAATAGTGATTCATAATAGTGATGAAGATGATGATGTGTACACTACTAGAGATGATATGAATAATGAAGTTAGTTGTTTTTGTTGGTAGTGTGTGTGTGTGGTGTTGTGGTGTGTGTGTGTGTTGTGTGTGTGTGTGTGTGTGTGTGAGTGTGTGTGTGTGTGTGTGTGTGTGGTGTGTGTGGTGTGTGTGTGTGTTGTGTGTGTGTTTTCTTTAATTTATTATTATTATTATTATCATTATGAAGGTGATGGTGATGATGCTAATAATGATGATGTGATGAGATTGCTGAGAGTAATAGTAATAAAAGTAATGTTAGTACCAGTAGTGGGAGAAAGGAATGAAGATAGTCAACGAGTAAAAGTTAACAGTGCTACTGGAGTAGGGAGAAGGTTGTGAGGATAAATATTGCAATGTTAAGAAGAAAAAGAAACACCCGAAGGTGCTGGGGAGGACCCAGAGAAGCACTGTCTTCACCTGCCCTTAGAGCAGTCCTGTACCCCCTTGGAGGCCTGCGCTGTGTTGACGATGGGTACAGGCACGCACAGGACACTCCATTAAGATATCAAGGGACATAAACTGCTCCTGAACAGAGGTAAATTAGACTACAGGATGCAGCTCATAACAGCCTTAAAGTAGCATCCCCATGGGTGTACCAGCCCGTATTTCATGACTGCAGAGCCACCGGCGAAAAAACACCACCCTCCAGCTGCGAGCACACCCCACAGACCCAACCACCCCTGCCCACGGACAGATGAAGACAGCGCCACTCCAGACACAGCCAAGCTTTCGCCATACGGTCTTATGTGCCCTCAAGAGAGAATCCAAAGTTGTAGTCTTTCCCACTGTCAACATGACTTTCCTGTGGTCAGTGGGTCTTCCTCACCGTCACTGGACCTTTCTCCAGGGTCAGCCTAGTTAAGGCAATGAAGAAAAAGAAACACCCGAAGGTGCTGGGGAGGACCCAGAGAAGCACTGTCTTCACCTGCCCTTAGAGCAGTCCTGTACCACCCTTGGAGGCCTGCGCTGTGTTGACGATGGGTACAGGCACGCACAGGACACTCCATTAAGATATCAATGGACATAACTGCTCTGAACAGAGGTAAATTAGACTACAGGATGCAGCTCATAACAGCCTTAAAGTAGCATCCCATGGGTGTACCAGCCCGTATTTCATGACTGCAGAGCCCACCGGCGAAAACACCCACCCTCCAGCTGCCGAGCACACCCCACAGACCCAACCACCCCTGCCACGGACAGATGAAGACAGCGCCACTCCAGACACAGCCAAGCTTTCGCCATACGGTCTTATGTGCCCTCAAGAGAGAATCCAAAGTTGTAGTCTTTCCCACTGTCAACAGGACTTTCCTGTGGTCAGTGGGTCTTTCCTCACCGTCACTGGACCTTTCTCCAGGTCAGCTAGTTAAGGCAAAGAGAAAATGTTAATAATATTAATGGTAGGTGAAAAAAGAATAGGGATGATCAAAGGGTGAAAGGTTAACAGTAGTATTGGAGCAGAGGAGAGGGAGAGAGTTGGGAGAAAAGAGACGAGAGGGGGGGGGAGAGGGAGAGAGAGAAAGAAAGTATGTGTGTGTGCGTGCGCGCGCGCGCGCGCGTGTGTGTGTGTGTGTGTGTGTGTGTGTGTGTGTGTGTGTCCGCATAGTTACAAACACCTACACAACATATGTACAGGAAAGAGGAAGATGGAACAGAAGCTCTTGTAGAGGAAATAGTATATGAAATTAAAAGAAAACCAAATGAAGAAAATGGAGTGGACAAGTATCTGAATGAACAATAGATTGATGTGACAAATAGAGACAGTGTAGTGAGAGGGGAAAGGAAGAAAGCTGCAAGTTATGTGAGGTAAATAGTGGGAGATATGGTAGATAGTGTTATTGGAGGATATTGTGGGCTGAAATTGCAGTGGTGCTAATATGACAAAAAAGGTGAACGAGAAAGTGTCACTGATATACGTTCATTGTCAGTTCTGTAGATGATGGTCACCCTAGATGGAACTGGAACAATCCGTAGAGGGCGTGCAGCCGCCGTAGAGCACGTGCTTGGGTCTCTGCATATTCGTGTTGCGGGTACGTCTTCCTTTCCAAAGGATTGGCCGGTTTTGACACATTTCTCCGATGACATGTTTCTTTCTTCCTGCTTTATGAGTCAGAACAAGCAATCGTCCTTCGAGTGCGGATCGCAGGAATCTTCCAAAACAATATAATCTGACTCACACAGCAGCATACCCTCGTCATCCGTCCCATGAAACAGATGTTACACTCTGACTGATGAGAACGCAAAGACAGAAGAGCATCCTGAATATGCGGCGTGTCATCATTTTTCTGTTGTTGTTGGCAATGCAGTCTCGGAGGACGGGCGAACATGCTTGGGATTCCAGCCTGGCCTGGATGTCGCTGTGCGGTACTCGGTCCTACCAGGTGATGCCCAGAATGCGTTTGAGGCAGTGCATGTGGAAGGTGTTCAGACGGAGTTCCTGCATCGCGTAGGTGGTCCATGTCTCGCTGCCGTACAGGAGAGTGCTGAGGACGCAGGCCTGATAGACACGCATCTTGGTATTCTCTGTGAGCTTCTTGTTGTCCCACACCCTTTTGGACAGCTTGGCCAAGGTTGCTGCGGCTTTTCCTATCCGCCGGTTGATCTCTATGTCAAGTGACAGGCTGGTAGAGATGGTCGACCAAAGGTACGTGAAGTCCTCAGTCACTTCCAGGGTGTAGTCGTTGATGCTGATACAAGGTACGTGGCTTGCATTCTGTGCGCTGACGTTCAGACTGATCGTGAGTCCAAATTCTTTGCATGCATCAGCAAACCTGTCCATGAGTCTCTGCAGGGCCTCTTCAGTGTGTGAGGCAAGCGCTGCATCGTCAGCAAAGAGCATCTCTCTGGTGAGGATCTGGGACACATTGGTTTTGGCTCTCAAGCGGGCGAGGTTGAACGGCTTTCCATCAGAGCGTGTGTGCGGGTAGATTCCATCTTGCATGGAGCTGAAGGCGTACTTCAGAAGCATGGAGAAAAAGATGCCGAAAAGTGTCGGCGCGAGCACAAAGCCCTGTTGTTTTACTCTACTTGTGATGGAGAAGGGTTCTGAGCAAGACCCATCATACATAACTGTGCTCTTCATGTCCACATGGAAGGAAACCACCATGCTGCGCAGCTGAGGAGGACAGCCGATCTTCTCCAGGAGACGGAAGAGGCCTTTTCTGCTGACAAGGTCGAAAGCCTTTGTTAAATCGATGAATGCCAGATACAGTGGCATGCCCTGCTCTCTGCACTTCTCCTGAAGCTGGCGCACTGAGAAAATCATGTCAGTTGTTGACCGGCCTGCCCTTAAGCCACACTAGGACTCTGGGTACACTCAAGCAGTCAGTGTCTGGAGCCTGGTGAGGAGAATGCAAGTGAATACCTTCCCGACTATGCTCAGGAGGGATATCCCTCTGTAGTTGTTGCAGTCGCTGTGGCGCCTTTGTTCTTATAGAGAGTCACAATGGAGGCATCACGCATGTCTTGGGGGACTGCACCCTCCCTCCAGCACAGACAAAGCAGGTCGTACCGTACAGGGGTTGCAGCAGCGCTGACTTCCCGCCCTTGATCACTTCAGGTGGAATGCCGTCACTTCCTGGTGCTTTTCCACTGGGGAGCATGTTCATGGCTTTGCCGAGTTCCTCAAGTGTGGGCACCTGGTCCAGTTCTTCCATCACAGGCAAGTCATCGATGGCATCAAGGGCAGCGTCAGTGACTACTGTTTTCCTGGAGTAGAGCTCTGAGTAGTGTTCGACACATCGCTTCATCTGTTGATCACGGTCAGTGATTGGTGCGCTTGTTGAAGACTTCAGAGGAGCAGTTTTCTTCACTTCTGGTCCAACTGCCTTCTTGATTCCATCAAACATACCACGAACATTTCCGCAGTCGGCTGAACGCTGGATGTCCTCGCACAGTTGCAGCCAGTAGTCATTGGCGCATCGTCTTGCGACCTTCTGTGCGTTGCTCCGTGTAGTTCTTAATGCTGCGAGCATCTTACTGGGGGATTTCTTGTGTGCAGAAGAGCGTTAGCTTGGCTTCAATGACCGGCTCCATTTCAGAGACGTTGGCATCAAACCAGTCCTGGTTCCTCCTTACTCTCTTGCCAAAGGCTGAGATGGCGGCATCGTAGACAGCATCTCTGATGGTGTTCCACCTTGCTGTGGCATCCTGTTCTGGCAAGTCTTGGAGTATCTCTGCGATGGCAGCTACAAATTCCTGTTTGCGATCAGGGTCTCCTGTTCTTGCAACGTTGATGCGGGGATGACCTTTTGCTTTGGAGCGGTGCAACTTGCGTGGCTGTATCCTCACTTTGCTGCACACGAGGGCGTGATCAGTGTCGCAGTCGGTGCCGTGGTAGCTTCTCGTTGCCAGGACAGTGTTCACAGCTGAGCGTCTCGTGACCACAAGGTCCAGTTGGTGCCAGCGATGAGACCTTGGGTGTTTCCAGGACACTTTGTGTTGGGGCTTGGACTGGGAGAAGGTGTTGGTGACGCAAAGGCTGTGGTATGAGCACAGCTCCAGCAACCTCTGTCCATTGTCGTTCAACTTTCCGACCCCGTGGTGACTGATGCAAGATGGCCACGACTGGTGATCAGATCCAACCCGGGCGTTGAAGTCGCCAAGAAGGAACAGCGGCTCCAGTTTCGGTACCTTGCCAACCTGGGTGTCAAGCTCATTGTAGAAATGGTCCTTGATGTCTTCTGAACTACTCAGAGTAGGAGCATAAATGCTGAAGATGTTGACAAATCCTGCATCTGTAGCCAGGCGGATTGACAGGATACGATCTGTGCCACCTGTTGGGGATTCTTAGAGGGCGGCAATGCTCACGTTAAGTCTTGTAAGCTCCCTGTCTATGATAGCAGTCTTCCTGGAGTCTTTTACCTGTGCAAGGTCGTCTGAGATTCCTGAGTACATGGTTCTCACATTCCAGCTTGCAAAACAAAGTGCTGGAAACTTCTTTGATTTTCTTGAATTGCCTGGTGCGATGTTTCCGTCTGCTTGTCATGCCTAAACATTTGAGCTCCAAGTAGAAGCAAGTAGACGTTGGCGAGTCAGCACATTACTGGCTGGGGACTGCCCAGCTTGAGGCGGGCGGTAGCTGACCAGTGGGACACTATGATCCCTCCCACCGTCGGAGACAACCCGTGGCGTCCTACTCTACGCCAATCGAGTGTGGGCTTATAACCCGTAACTGCTGTCTCCCGTGTTGGTTCTTCGCTGAAGCAGTGAAGCTGGAGTGACCTCTCCAGGGCGCAAGCCTGGGCGAGAAATATGGAGATGCTGTGTTGCCCATGCATCAGTATCCCCCTCTCGGCCTCGTCAGTGGGCTCCAAAGGAATGCGGGGCCCGACGTTTGGCACTGGTCTGGCTGCAGGAGCTGCCAGAAAGAAGTCAGAAGTTGACGTCCAACCGCCTTAGGAGCTCCACTCCGGATTTTCTCTCTGGGTTTACTCCTGTAGCCTTTCCTTCTCCCGAGGGTGTCCACAAGGCAGCGGAGCCATCATCCAATGGCCAGGGCACGGATGCTGGATGCTGGGGCGTCCATGGACCCAGGGTCTTCACGCTCCCAGTCTGTCCAGCACTCCTAGGCACTTCGTGGGTTTAGCATCAGACTTGATCCTTGTCCTAGATGAGTGGCCTGCCAAGGCTGCCAGGTCCCATCCACCCGGGTTTTGGAATAAGATATTTCCTTCTCCTAGGCAGATTCGCAACCAGGGTTGCAGGCTCAGCCCGCCCGCCCAGTTATACCGCCGCCTAAGACACAGCAAGCTTTGTGGAAACAGGGACGCCATGGGAAGGCGTTGCTGTGGGCACTGTAATGTAGAATAGGCCATTGCAATAACCTTACAGCCTGGCGAACCAGACAGTGGCTACACGGCGATCACTACAGCTGGAAAGGAGAGGTGATCGAGTTGCACATCACTTTCCTCTAGTGAGCGGGACGTCCGGCACCAGACCTCACGACCCCCTGTAATGCTGTGTGTACTGTGCTGTGTACTGTGTTCGTCTGACTCGAAGTTAAGGACAGCCAGTTCATTTTCATCACTGATGTTTCCGAGACTGCCACCAACTCGGTCAGGTCTTCTGTTATGCTGTTTCGCTCTTTCTTGATCTGTTCGCACCTGGCTGGGTTTTTTTTTTTAATTTTTTTAATTTTTATTTTAAATACTGAACTTCCGTTCTCCAGTTCAGGGCAGGATCCGCCATTGTTGTTGCACTGGGATGACTGGCTTCAGTCGTAGAACAATCACCGTGTTGCTGCCTTCACCTGAATTTTTCCAGCTGGACATGATATTGTCAGTTAGCAGGCTGTCTCCGCAGTCGCTGGAAGTCCAGTAACATGGCACTGTCACGAGAAAATATAGAATTTTTGCCGCAGCTGAAATAAATGGCGCCCTGTCGCTTCGTGTCAAACCACGTGACCCCCGAGAGAGAGAGGGAGAGAGGAGGGGAGTGGGGGGGGGGAGAGAAAATAAAGGGAACATCATGGTCAATAGACACAGACATCAACAGTAAAAAAAAATGAAAATGTTACTTCCAAGTACATTTTTGTCGGTTTTTTTTTATCTTTAGCAAAGACAGAAAATTCATTTAATGGCATATTTTGTGAACTATAAATGTCATTCTTTTGTTACGTTTAAGCTGGGTGTGCCTGTAATCCAGACAGAGTTTGACAGCTCTTTCAATCCACAATGTGAAACATACCTTCACGTTGAACAAGTCTGTCTGTTGACTCCCCCAATGGTTCCTGTAGCAGCAGCAGTAGCTATTGTAAAAGTTATTGTTGAAAGTGGAAGACAAACGCAAGAGAATAGACAATATTGACAGAGGAATTACACGCTTCAAGTAAAACAGATATGATTAACAGTGGGAGAAAACAATTACAATTAACTGTGGGAAGATAAATGTACATGGAAGACAAATTTGGATAAATACGACTGATCACCTCTGGGAGATAGGCGAGAACAGTGGTGACACTGAGACACAGAACAGCAGCAAACAGTCTGTGATGTCGTGAGGGGTCAGATGCAAACAATACTAACCGTCCATTATTGAGACTGGAGTCATGAAATCATAATTTTTAGACGACGTGGAAATTGAGTAAAATTTGTGAAATAATTGAAAATACTACAGGTAGAACCTTCTCCTGAAAATAAAGCAGGAGGTACAAATGACGGCTACTACACACCACAGGATCAGGAACACACGACGTTTAGTCAGCAGACTGTTCACTTTCAGTGGCCTGTAGATAGCTAACCGGCAAATGAACTCCACGGCCAGGGTGGCGTGAGCATACACAATGCGAAACCAACACTCCAGAGGTTTATCAACAACGCTTCAACCATATCAAAAGTACCTACTGTAGATGTCATGAAGATTCGGCACCCCAAAAGACCAAGAGTGTCACGCTGTCACATAAACCAGATTGAGTGAGTCGCGAAGGTAAATCTTCTGCGGTGTGTTGATGCTAAAAATAGACAATATGTCAAAATTTGCATGAAACCACAGTGAAATCGACAGCGCCAACGTACCTGCTGCAGATTCAACAGTTACTATTAGTGGATTGGATGTGTGATTCCGTTCAGTGCTTTCCCCTTCCAATATGGGTAAGCTAGCTACTAAACGAAACAGACAGAGATGCACTGCAATGATGCCATCATGTTATTTCTTGTAGGATTCAGTACTGCAAGTGTCCAGTTTAACGAAAAGCTTGATTCTGTTTGGTGGAACGATTGTGTTCTTTACTGATTGTCATATCTGATTATCTAGGGGTGGGGGTGGGGGGGGGGTCTTTAAGTCTAATATGTTTGTAATCTTGGTCACATTAGGAAGTTTCAAGGTAAAATCGTGAGCGCTAGCTCTAAAGTTGATCAGTGATATGAATCCTCTGGATACACAGTTCTTATTATGTTGTACACGATGAAAATAACGTTGAAGTGATACAACTTTGTTAGATTTTACTTTGTGATCCTGGAGCTTCCATGATAATGTAAGTTCGTGACACTTGCCTCTGTGCTGTATTAGGACCTCGTGTACTGACCAATATTATGATAATTCACTAACTCCTGAAATCACTTCTCTCTCCTGGCCAGCAGACCCTTCATGTCTATACACAAGGAACCACACAAAGATATCCGGATTTCAATATATAAAAAAATTTCACCTCTACCATCCTATAGCTCGAGTTTCAAAACAGCAACAAGCGCGATTATTCACTTTCCGAGCTATGAGTATTGCTGTGTGCGCCACTATTGTGCAGTTCTGGGTCACACGCATTGTCTTCTGTCAGCATGGCCGTTTTGGTTCGCCGCCAAGTCTATGATGCGTCCACGTATTAATAGTGGTGAGATCATTCTCTCTCTCTCTCTCTCTCTCTCTCTCTCTCTCTCTCTCTCTCTCTCTCTGTCCGTCTGTCTCCCCTGTCTCCCTCTCTTCGTCTGTCTGTCTGCCTCTCTCTCTCTCTCTCTCTCTCTCTCTCTCTCTCCTCTCTCTCTCTCTCTTCTCTCTCTCTCTTTCGTTTTCAAGAGCAGATATTTGCGCATCAGTGTACCTGCTTGTTCGCATTATTGTGTATTCACACCTGTTTACATAAGTGTATGTGAATGTGCTTCGTGAATGCGTGCGCGAGTGCGTGCGTGCATGCGTGTGTGTGTGAGGGGGAGGGGGTAAGAGCGAGAGAGAGAGAGAGTCAAAGTCAAAGTCAAAGTCAAAAATGTTTTAATGTCAGGCCTCTGGCCCATAACATGGGAGCAATAGCACAACAAGAATCATTTAAACTGGATAAACTGCATCCTTAAGTTTAACGCTTTGTAAACAAAATTAGATAACCGTAAAACAACACCTTCGTTTTCACTTGACATAAGTAGGTAGAATTTAAACATACATGGCTTATGGAAATATTTGGGCTGAATAAATTCGTTTCTTATTTCATCGTACAGAGGACATACAAGAACAAAATGCAATTCAGTTTCTGGTGTGTTTCTGCAGAACGGACATAATTTATCATTAACACTGTTCTCTATATACTGTAAGAAATGTGACTTCAGAGGAGACATTCCAATCCGAAATCTTGCAAATGTTCTTCGAATTTGTACATTCTTAACAGATACATATAAGGGCTGAGAATCAATGTGCTCTTGAATTGCGAATAAACACTGTAACATTCGTGAGACTGCAAGGAAGCATGCCAATTCTGATTATAACAATCTATCAATCTCTGTTTGAATTCTCTCATAAACAAATTAATGCTTCCAACACACTGTGCCTCCCAAACGACACCAAAACCAAATTCATATAAAACATTACGAATTCTGCAGGCCCAAGTGGTATAGTTTTGCCTCTGCAAGGACAAAAGCATTTTATACGCCTTTTTTGGATACCTATCATCATTCATATATACCACCCGCAGCCAAAATTTAACACACCTAGAATATGTGTTGACAAAAATGGGAAACCTTCCAATTTCTCCATAAACTAAATGTCTTGGAGACTTTGGATGAACACCCATAAACCTTTTCAAAGCAGACAGATGCACTCTTTCAATGCATTCTTGGTCCTGTGACAGTCCCCAAATTTCTGAGCCGTACGTCAAAATTGGCTGAATCTGGCAATCAAACATTTTCAAGAATATGTTTGGAGAATGTTCTCCAATGGACCATAGAAGTTTCATAATAACACAAATACCCTTTTTAGCGCGATCTGCGAGATCTCGTAATGTAGGCTGAAAAGATAGCTTTGTTGTTAGATATATTCCTAGATATTTGTACATGCTCACAATTTTTAACTTTTCTTCTCCAAAATACCATTCTTCATTCATGGAAAGATAGCCACCGTTTCTGTAAACAACTATATTAGATTTCTCTAGGTTAACTATCAGATCTAGGCGCTTAGACGTGTTGTAAAGTATATTCAGTTGTGTCCGCAGACCTACACGCTATCTGAAAATAATGCTACATCGTCATCGAAGAGCAAAATAAAAAGTTCTACAATATCAGGATACAGCTGAATTCCATGTCTACCATTACTGATGACATCCTTAGTTAGTTCATTAATGAACAAGGAGAACAGGACAGGTGAGCATACTTCACCTTGCTTAAGGCCATGTGGGCAGAAGAAAATTTCAGATATATCACCACCTGCCCGAACACGAGTCTTGACAACAGCGTACATGCTTTCTATTGCCCAGGCAATTTTTCCTTTAATACCATTGTTGCCTAAAGTTTTCCATAGTTTCTCTCTATGAACCGTATCAAATGCTTTACGGAAATCAATAAAAGCAACATACAGTTTCCGATGTCTTACAAGCTGTTTCTGAATCAGTGCCATGAGCGTAAAAACATGATCAGAGGTACTATGCTTTGCTCTAAATCCAGCTTGTTCTTCACCGATTATTTTGTTATCATCGATCCAGTTAGTAATTCTTTTGTTTAACACAAAGCTATACAATTTGCTACATACATTCAGCAGTGAGATTCCCCTGTAGTTGTCAGGCACGTTCATATCCCCTTTCTTAAATACAGGGTGTAAGATTGACAAGGACCATTCATCTGGATACAGACCATTGTCAAAAAATGTGATTGAAAAATTTAATCAAGAAAGGTACAATAATATCAACACTGTATTTATAAAATTCTCCTAGCATACCATCCGGTCCAGTCGCTTTTTGCCTCTTTAATACTTTGATTGCACTTTTTATTTCATTATCAGATATTCTCTCGTTTAGAGAGTCAATATTAATATCAAAGTCAGCGTCGGAGACACATTCAAAACGATCGCTACCAACATTGCCCAGAGCATTTTCATTTGCAACACCATTAAATACATTATTAAAGTGGTTATACCAATCTTCAATGGAAATCATTGGTTGGGTAGATTTAGGTTTGACAGATCGAATGGTATCCCAGAATTTCTTTGGATTCTTCAAATTATCTTGTAAAGACATTATGATATTCTCTTTATGGCTTTTTTTCTTTTGCCTAATTAACTCCTTATAGGCTGTTCTCTTCGCACAATATGCTGCCCTGTCCGTATCATTATGGGATCTTGAACTCCTGTGTAAATCTATTCTTAACAATTTTCTGCTTTGTTTGCACTCAAGGTCAAACCAGACCCTATTTTTTCTCGGTTCCAAGGAATATAGTTTTCTTCATACATTCCCCAGCATATCTGAAACACTCATGAAGTCTGCACAAGGCAAGGTTTACATCAGACTCAATTAAAAATGTTGCTTCGTTCAACAGACCTTGGACATACTCGGTTTGCATCAAAGCGGAAAACGTAGCATGTTTTTGATCCTCCCATTTATACTTCGAAATAGTAGTCCTATTAACTTCTTCTCTTTCTACAACACATCAGAGAACTGTATTATGCCGCTTCTAACTCACCTTCGCCCTCAAACCAGTTTTCGGGCGAAAGTGACCTAGAAGCGGCATAATACAGTTCTCTGACAAGTAAGACTTCAATAACCAAAAAATAACGATTATCTACAAACAAACATACTGTGCAGGGTTATCCGTTTTCAATACTAATTTACTAAACTTTTAGATTTCAGTTTTTTCTTGTTTATATTTTCCTATGTTTATTTTCTGATCATTTCAATAACATAATTTCGCGC
>CM031607.1:52961128-52963943 GCA_018398815.1 Conus ventricosus | reverse complement strand
GTGCACTTCCCTCATTAGTTGGTCACCAGTTTCGAGTTTCGAGTGAGACCAGAGTCTTGGGGGCAAGTTCACCCATCCAGAATGAAGACCGGTCCCAGCCATTCCAGACCAGGGGCCAGCCACCACCACCAAAAAATCCCAGGGCAAACATACTCCTGGGGTTTCCCCCCTGAAGGCATGGTCGACACAAAGTGACGCCTGCAATAAAAAATTAAATCAACAGTCGGCCATGCTCAGGGAGGGGGGTTTTTGCTATTTTTTATGTTAAAAAAATTGTATTTTTATTTATCTACAATATATATGTTTGTAGCGTGCTGCCATTATTTTTTTCAAAAATATCAAATATTAACACGCACACAGCAAAAATATGTCCACACACTACAGTTGTCCCAATCCAAACCAAAGTTTTAAAGTCCCCAGAAAACACATACCACTTCACAACTCAACCAGCAATGGAAATGCCGAGGCAGAGCTGCGTTGTAAGCCCTGCACTTAATTTAATAAGACTGGCGTTGGTTCAAAATCGCCATGCCCAGTCACGCGGTAAGTAATCGGATAGTGCAGAGTCCTTAGGTAGGCCGTCAACTAGCAATTAAAGGCTTACCTGAGGCGCGTTCAGCCACCGGCTGCTTTTCCCTACGTTACTCTATGGGGCGTGTTCAGTCCCAGCTACTTTCCCTACGCTACTCTCTGAAAACTTTAGTAAATTAGTATTAAAACGGATAACCCTGCACAGTATGTTTGTTTGTAGATAATCGTTATTTTTTAGTTATTGAAGTCTTACTTGTCAGAGAACTGTATTATGCCGCTTCTAGGTCACTTTCGCCCGAAAACTGGTTTGAGGGCGAAGGTGAGTTAGAAGCGGCATAATACAGTTCTCTACATCCGTTACTGTCAATCGTAAAAGCTAAAATCACCACTGCATGTTTAGATTCAACTTTATAAACTATGTTAAAGTCGGCACATCGAGAAAGTAACCCACGTGAAACTATGAAGTAATCTAGAACACAACTACCGGTTGGAGAAATATACGTAAAATCGCCTGAAAATTGTAATACTCGCAAGCCATTTACAATAGACAAACCAAACATTTCACACACAGTGATCAAATAACGACCAAAAGAGTTCGTAGTAGCATCTCTTGATTCCCTAGTTATACTTTCATCCGAACTGTGTGAACAGTGGAAGTCAACATGGGACACCACATCACACATTTGGTCCACAGGGTCAGAACTACTGGCATTAACAGAGCCAGTTCTTGAATTAAGGTCGCCAAATACAATCAGTGGCAAATCACCATTTACCCTAATTAGTTCAAAGAGGCAGTCTTCCAGCATAGAAACTCCATTGTATATATTTGTTTCAGCATAATATACAGAATTTTCGGGTGGTAAGTAAACTCCTAACAACAAACAATCAGTGTTTGTACCTAATAATTTATGAGACAGCTTCAGAGCAATCATGTTGTCATATTCGATATTCAGTCTTTCAACATATTTAACAAGTTTGTCTCTCACGAGAATGATAACACCACCGGACAGACGACCATGGACACTGTCTGAAACCTTTACACCAGGGGAAATAAATATCTTATGAGTAGGGAAAAATGATTCTGGTAAAGTTACGATGAAGGTTTCCACCAAAAGAACAATATCATAGCTATTTACAAAAAAAGACAAATCCAACACTTGAGTAATACTCCAAAATCCTTCAATATTAAAGACCGCAAAAGAAAGTAAATTTATATCATCAACATGTTTTGATCTTCAAACAGTCTATTTTTGAACGATTGACTGGTTCCAACGTTAGAAACATGAACTTTATTAATGTTTAAAGGGCTTTGGCCTGACCTTCATTTGCCACATTCATCAGCGTCCTCAGTTGTGGATTGACTACAGTGCCAATCACTGGGGAGCTTTTGCTGCTTTGGACAGGAAGAAGTTTGTCCATGCTAGACTGGCTTCTGGTCAACACTGGTGACGGCTGACTATCATGAACCGTTTTAGGTTTGGGTTGACGTGAACCCATAGTCTTCCCTTTACCCCTCCCCTTCCCACCCATACCTACATTTTTCGATGGCGTGTCTTGATGTGGGGTACCTGGTAGGGGAGAACCTCTCCCAAAACCTCGAGGGGAACGGCGCCAGGAACTGGTGACAGCAGGTGATGAAGTGTAGGGTCAAGTTTGGCACCTTCCTCTGGAGTTGAGGTTGAGGTGTCAGCGTCAGTACTAAGGCGAACACCAGCCTGAAGCTGACAGGCGTCGACATGGTGTAAGATCTGGTTGACACCATGATGCAGATGACCAGGAATGACGTCATGAGGGGGCCTACTGGAGCGGGGTTCTTGCAGAGGATGACTGGAGATAACATCGTGGAGGATCTGGCTCGGAATGACGTAATGAAAGGACTGACTCTGGTAGCTTCTGCTGAGGACTGAATGTTAAAACATTCAGACTCGGGCCGACCAGTGACAACCCCATGAAGAGGCTGACCGGCAACAACATCGTTAGGGGACTGACTGGAGATGACATCACATGGAGACTGATTCAGGGTGATGTCCTGCTGGGGCTGCTTGAGGGTGACTTCACACAGGGGCTGACCGAGGCTGGCACTGTGACTGGTGTTCTGGTGCTGACTGGTGCTGTCACCATTTTCTCTCAGGGAGCCGTGTCGGCCGGATCCGGCAGAGCTCCTTTGGCATGGTGATGCTGCTGCTGCTTCAGAGTAGGATGCAGCAGTACCACTAGTGGGAGGCAGAGAGTCAATGGGTGGCTGGCTGGATATCCTGCCGGGAAAACGCTGGGGGGTGGCATG
>CM031607.1:52933628-52953628 GCA_018398815.1 Conus ventricosus | reverse complement strand
TTTTCAGGGATCAGAGTGTTATTTACTGTCAGATGTTAATGTCTGTGGTTAACATGAGGGGCATATTACAAGGAAAATGATAACGACACGCGTACAGCGTATGACAATGCTACGTCGATCACACAAGACAAAAACCAAACTTTAAGATCTCAGAATGGACGACAGTGTATGAATGGTGGCTTATATTACAATGTTTGTGATGGTTCCGTAAAATGCGAGATTTCTTTTTCATTTATACATGGGAATATAAACGGTCTGCTGTCTAAGATAAATAACAGAGATTGCATGTCTTATTTGTTTAAGTTTGATGTCATTTGTCTAGTAGAAACTTTGTAGATGATCTCCAATATGTCACATTTCCAGGTTATACGACTTTTTCCAAGCCAGCCATTAAATTCCCCCAAAAAGGAAGAATGTCAGATGGCATATTTGTTTTATTCAAAATGAAATTATGTCTTATATTCAAGAGGTCAAGACTAATTTGCCAAACGCTCTTTTGTTTCTGATTAACAAGAGTCTTTTTTGGTTTACCAGCAGTAGTTATGTATGCATGTACCTATGTCCCACCAGAAGTTTCATCTTAAATAACCATTTTGATGTTGATAATGGTATTAGTGCACTTGAAGAATGTGTTGTTGATTGTATGATTGAGTTTCATGACACCTATGTAATATTATCAGAAGATTTGTTGTTGTGTTGTTGTTGTTGTTGTTGTTGTTGTCGTCGTCGTCGTCGTCGTCGTCGTCGTCGTCGTACCCTGGCTAAAAGACTCCAGGGATCATCCAAACAGCCGAAGCATTTAAACACTATGGTACAAATGCATCAACTGGGGATGAGAACATTGCGTGTGTGACCGTTTTTGATTATCCTGCCACAAGGGCAGTCACACTCCGACTTCGGGGGATTTTGGAGACTGATAATGTTATGCTAGGAGCTTGTCACAATGAAGACAATCCCCGCATAACCATGCAGAGCATAACATCTTGATGAAGATTTAAACGGGAGAACTTCCAATTTTTTCTTCTGATGTGTTTGATGATGGTTTATTTGTAAATCATTTTATCAGCCATTGTCATGTAAGAAGATTTGCTGACAATGTACTTAATTGTTATGGAAAATGTTTGTAAAACATGTGTACAGCGCTTGGTTTATGTATACTCAATGGCATTTGCAATGGTAATACTGGTGGCAATAACACATACATATCAGAAACAGGAAACAGTGTTAATGATTATTTTCTAGTTTCTAAAGAACTGCTAACCCTTATGCCCTCTTCTTGTAAACGCATTGTATCAGAAAGATTAGAGTCAGTCCATTTACCCGTTTGAGTTATATTTGAAATTGCCTGGGAATTCTCAAAAGGCTCGTGTTTCCGCTCTAGTGAACAACAGTATACTGAAAATTTTGTGTGGAACTCTGACTTTGAGAATGTTTGTATTAATGCGATGCAGTCTGAGAAAACATTATCGCTCCTCATCGTGCGATTTATTTGGTTGATCATGATTGTAACGATGCTTTGTACATGTTTAACGAATGTATTAGAAAACAAGCTGGTTGTGAAAAAAAAATCTGTCTGTCAAAAAGTGATGGAAATGACTGGTCTGATTTAGAACATACTTATGAGGACAAGAGGAAATGACGGGGCTGAACCGCCCTATATCAAGAGAAGAAGTAAGGCTTGCAATAAGAAAACAAAAATGGCAAAGCTCCAGGACCAGATAGTATTACTGGGGAAATGCTGAAATACGCAGGAGATCGGACAGCTGATTTTTTTGTAAAATTTTTCAACGTATTGTTTGACAAAGTTTTTTTCCCCAGACAACTGGACAGTGTCTATCATAATTCCTTTGTTTAAAAAAGGTGATGTAAATAATCCAAGCAATTATAGAGGCATATCTTTGTATGACATCAGCAGTAAAATTATAGTGCAGTTACAACAGACTTAAAGAATGGATAGAAGAATATAACTTGACAGGCGAACACCAAGCGGGATTTAAAAGGGGCTTTTCTACAATTGACCATCTGTTTAATGTATTAGCATTAATATAAAAACAGTTTTGTTTCAACCGTAAACTATACGTTGATTTTGAAAAGGCGTAAGATTCCATAGAAAGAAGCTTGTTATGGCCGATCCTTTTGAAAAATGAAATTAAAGGCAAGTTGCATAAATGTATTCATAGTACGTACATAAATGTGAAAGCTAGGATCAGATGTGGAGCTAAATTGACTGAGTATGTTAATTGTACTCATGGGGTGAAACAAAGTGATGTTTGCAGCCCTATATTCTTCTCTTTATTTATCAATGAATTAGCATTAGAAGTTGTAAGATGAGACAAACACGGTGCAATGTTTACACATGATTACTTTGAGCTGTTTATATTATTTCTGGCTGATGATCTAGCTTTCCTCGCAGAAACAGTTATTGGCTTGGAAACACAGATAAACAATTTGCGTCAGCACTACATTTGAAGGTGAATATGAATAAAAGTAATGTTGTATTTAGGAAAGGGGGTTCTTTAACTGCTAATGGAACAAGAATGCCTGTTGTTACCGTGTACAAATACCTAGGAATATACTTCTCTGCAAGGCTTAGTTTTGTAGCATTGTACAATAACTTTTCCAGCCGAGCCCAAAAATACTCTGTTATGCATTTTGCAAAAACTATATAAGTTGAAAAATAATTCTTTGAACACATTTCTAAAATCATTCGACTCACAGATTTAGCCAATGGTTCAGTGCGGTGCGGAATTATGGGGACTGGATAATGCAGCATTACATTGCAAAAAAGTACATTTGTATGCGCTCAAACGGTTTTAAGTTGTCGACTTTCGAACACCAAATGATCTGGTGTATGAAGAAACGAAGAGGTATCCCATTTACATAAATTCTGTTAAAAAATGTGTTTTGGTTAAAATTTTTAAGAATGGATGAGCGTAGATTACCATAAATATAAGGCTTATCGTATGTTGTGTGATTTGGACGGACGTGATAAAAGAAACTGGACTTCAAATGTTCGTTGTAAATTATATGTGTATGCAAGATCACAATTCCACCTTAAAATTTTCGGCCACGTGACCTTTTTCAAGAGAAAAAACAAAACAATACAACCACGTAATGTCCATCTTCGGCAACTGGACAGAGCAAAGAATTGACGTTATAAATATATTACACAAGTTCTGACAGCATAATGTGTGATGTTATCAACAAGAAATGGGAGGGGGGGGGGGAGAAAAAAAGAAGTTGTGTGCGTGCGTGCGTGCGTGCGTGCGTGTGTGTGTGTGTGTGTGTGTGTGTGTGTGTGTGTGTGGTGTGTGTGTGTGTGTGTGTGTGTGTGTGTGTGTGTGTGTGTGTGTGTGGTGTGCGGGCGCGCGCGCGCGCATGCTTGGGTGTGTGTGTGTGTTCGCGCGCTTGTGTGTGTGTGTGTGTGTGTGTGTGTGTGTGTGTGTGTGTGTGTGGTGTGTGTGTGTGTGCGTGCGTGCGTGCGTGCGTGCGCGCGCGCGCGCGTGCGTGCGTGCGTGCGTGCGTGCGTGTGTGTGTGTGTGTGTGTGTGTTTCTTGTTGTCTCGTTCGTCATGTCTTTAGATGGATTCCCCCGTCTCCTCGACAAAGGTGGCAGTACGTCGCAGGTCAGCCAGTCCTCCGTAGAGCTTTCGGGCCACTGGTATTGGGTCTGGCCAGGTTTTCTCTCGAAGCGCTTGGTGGAGCGGGCAGGACTGCAGCAGATGTTCTGTTGTCTGGCTGCCTGTTCTGTAGGGGCACTGCTCTGTGTTGCCGATGCGGAGTTTAAAGAATAGGTGGTGTTTCAGGCGGTTGTGGCCTGTCCTGAGCCTGAAGATGACTACCTGCTCTCGTCGAGTCAGCAGGTTAGTACGGGTCTGCTCTGTTGTGGCGTGGATGCTGCTGCTACCACTTGTTCTGCGCTTGGCCTTGATGATGGTCTGGATTCGGTGTAGCTGGTAGATCTGTCCATCTGTCCTTTGTTGTGCCTCCTTTGCCAGGGAGTCAGCAGTCTCATTGCTGAGCACGTTGCAGTGGGAGGGAATCCACTGCAGGGTGACTGTGTGACTTGTGCAGAGGGAGGCGAGAGATGAGGACAGTTCGTTGAGCTCTGGATCTCTGTTTGACTGAAGGGCCAGCAAGATGAACAGGGCGTCGGTCAGGAAGACAGCGTTGTGGCTGGCGTAGGGGCTGACCTCGACGTGGGCTGCTGCTGTTTTCAGGGCTTCTGCTTCAGCTCTGTAATTTGTGGAGTACAGGCCGGTAGCAAGGCAGATCTTTTCTTCTCTGCCTCCTGTGTGTGTGTGTGTGTGTGTGTTGTGTGTGTGTGTGTGTACTGTGTGTGTGTGTGTGTGTGTGTGTGTGGTGTGTGTGGTTATACTGTAACAAATGTATGGGTAAAAGGAGGGCAGAAGCCACTTAAGCAAGAATTCAACAATTCCTCCATTTGAAGTCACAGACAGCTCCAAATAGGTGCGATTATTGAGGATGTACTTGGCTTATAACATATCACAAGCATATTGGGTAGAATAAAAAGATAAAATCACGCAGGTAAAAAACTGAAAAATAATTTTGGCCTTCTTGCCCTAATGCCTGGGCAGAGGCCTATTGAGAGCGGGCAAATCGCCTACCATGGGGTTTTTGACCTTACAAGCGAGGGCGTCTTGGGCCTCTTATATTGCTAAGCAATCTAAATCCTTAGTTCTATGAAGTTCTAAAAAACAAAGGATAAAGTAACAAATGTTGTATAAAAGTAGCATTTGCTGTGTAACACTTGATTAGAGGAATTTATTGGCACCATCAGTGCAAATTCCAAAGTATGTTGAGGTTAAAACCTGAACAGTGTAATTACAGTACCAAAGGTTAAAAAATTTGAAAAAATTTACTGAGTTACCCTACTCGAATAGAATACACAGTCCAGTGCATCATTAATGGAAATTCAAAAATTAAAAAATACTGGAAACTTTCTGAGTTACCTACTCGACTAGAATAAACAGTTCCAGAGCCTATTAAAATGGAAATTCAATTAAAAATTGAAAACTTACTGAGTTACCTATCTCACTAGAAACAAACAGTTCAGTGATATTAAAATGGAAAATTCAACATTAAAAAATTGGAAACTTGAGTTAACTACTCCACTAGAATAAACAGTCAGTGCATATTTAAAATGAATATTCAAATTACAAATTGACACTTGCTGAGTTACCAACTCGACTAGAATAAACAGTCCTGTGACATATTAAAATCGAAAAATTCAAAGTATGAATGTTCACATTGTAATGATTACTGTGGCCTATACATAAGCAGTATAAAAACGAATGGTTGATTGTAGGTGAAAGCTTTGATGAAGTCATAGGGGAAATCTGAATTGGTAAAAACCTTATTGTACATCAACAAAAAGTAGGCTAGTTCTTCTTTGCCATCAGATTCATCAGAGTCACAATTCGGGACAGATGAATTGAGCCGTCCTTGGGTGCTCTCACTGATGGGCCCAGAGGAGCAAAACTAGCACTGGAACCGCACATCTCGGGGTCTGCTGTTGCGATAAGGCTCACAACATATTAGACATGGTACAATTCCTCTTCTTCTGATCTGATCTTTTTCAGGTTCATGACGCTTCCTCTTTCTTCTTTGACTTGCCTTGGCTTGCCTTCTTTTCTTTGTTTCCTCCTTTTGGTCAGTCTGTTGGAGCGCTTTTCTTCCAGCATGGCGTTTCAAGGAGAAGTAGATGAAAGTCAGCAATGTTGCAGATTCTGCTTCCTGATCTCGGGTCTCTTGGACTGCGATCTTGGGACGTGGAGAAAAATCCACGGATAGTTCTGCAAAACTTCTTCTCTTCTGGAGAGGTTGAGGGCATCGGGGTCTGTCCTCTGCTCGTGTAGGACAAATGGAAGATGAGGGCGTTAGGGTGTGTTCTGCTGATCTGTGGTTGGGAATCGTTGGACATGGAGGTGTGAATGAAGGACGCCTCAGGGAATCTCAGCTTGTGATGTTAGGACCTTGAGGCTAGTCAATCCTCATATCCAAACACACAATCGTAGTGGCAACAATCTGGCCATGGTCCTAAACTGGACAACAAGTATAGGAAGGGTGTCTTTCCATAGGTTTTGGATCACCATGCTGTTTGCGCCAAAAGCACAATTTTTTCCCCAGGACTTGCTTGGCGCTTGCGAGTCAAGCTCACAGGTAGGGATTTTGGCTCGGGCCATGGCGACAAGGCGTTCACCAGGAACCAATGCGATCCTGTGCGGTAAACATCTGCCGTTGATTGTTTCAAAAAATCAAAGTCTTTGTTAATCGTGTAATTGTCGCACATGAAAGAGTTGACCTGTGCCGGAGACTATCTGCCTTGCCAGTTCTCGACGGCATGCAGAACTGTGCTCTCTCCAGTTTGCCATGCTCGTCCCTTTGTTCAGTTTGAGCTTCTGTCCATGCCTATCACTAGGACTTCGAAGAGGCTCCGGCGCCGTCTCCTGATGATCTAATTGACCTCAAAGTCTGCCTGATGAGCTGAAGTCTCTACATTGGCTGTGTGTTGGTCAGGGGTATCGTCAGTGGCTGATTTCTGACTTCTGGAGGATCCCCATTTGCATTTTCTTGCTGTGTTGGAGGTCTCATGGGCAGGGCTGCAGGCCGTTGGGGGGCTAGCCTCGGGGTGATCTTCTTCAGTCATCAAGGCTGGCTCAAAGTCGACGTCTGTGAAGACTTTCGCCTTGGTTATAGGCTGTGTCAGACAAATTGAAATAGGCCAGAAAACACAAGGCTACATCAAAGGTTGTTATGCTCTGCCATAGTTATGTGGGGATTGTTTCAGTCCGTGTCAAGCTCATAGCATAACAGTATCAGGCTACCAAATCCCCCGAAGTCGGAGTGTGGCTGCCATGTGCGGCGTGGTAATCAAATAAACGGTCACACTCGTAAATGTTCTTCATCCCGGCTGATGGCATTTGTGGCCATAGTGTTCAAATACTTCGGCTGTTCGGATTATCCTGGAGTTCTTTTACCAGGGTCCGAAAACAAAACAACAACAGTGAAAGGACTTTTGGGTTCTTCATATGGCAGAGGCCACAGGTCCTAAAGACCTGGGCTGCCCTGTCAGAAGCGCTGTTCTCAATGAAGGCCTTTCTGACAGGCCAGCAATGTCATGGATGGTAACTCCGCTTGCCGGGATTTGCCACTTCCAGCTGACCATCTCCATGTTGAAAGCTGTTTTGAGAGGACTCTGGAAATTGCTTCTGTCCAGTGGCTCTGCAGGTTGTGCGTGCTATGAGGCGGCTCAGTGTCAGATTGTTCTATACCTTTTCTCTGCAAAATTCAATTGCTGCCAGTTGATTTTGTGGATGTGATGCCCATTCTAGCAGAATGAAGTGACGTTTTGTCAACATGAGGTGTTGGTAAACTTCGGCAAAATGTTTCAGACCACCTTACACAAGAGTTCAGAATCTGTCCAGCCACTTGCACTTCAAAACTAATTGCTTGAGTGGGGGCGTTTTTACATCAGTGTGTCCACCATTCTCTTTCGGGAAGATGTACATGGGTGGTAAATATACCCCTGCTGACTGCAGGGCACACACAAATGTTACCAAAGACCCGCTCAGGCCACTGGTCACCTTCCCAACTTGGCGAGCACCCTTTGGATGCCATGACCTTCCCAGGTTTTTGCCACAGTTGTGTGGAACCAGATTCGTCCATATTCAGTGCGCGAGGGTGGGTAGACGGATGTTGTCCAGGAGCTCTTTTGTATTGGATCAAAAAAAAATTGGACTTGCTCTTTATTGAACCCACTGCCGGGAAATGCTTGTTTGCTTGTGCTTGTCGAATGCTATGGTTATGCCGGAACGAGAAAGCTGTGGACCCAGGCAGTCCCAGCAAAATCTTTTTTCTTTATTGAAAATAATAAAAAAAAAAAAAAAAGGTTGATGAAGGCCTGACTTGTCTGCGATTTCAAAGACTAGGACGCTGTGATCCCTCTCTCTGAGCCCATGCAGAGTCTTTGCATAGTAACAATATGTTCTTTCTGCTGTCATCTATCTCGGTGCGGATGGGGCCTCACTGTATCGTCCGAAATTCAACCCCCTTGTTCAAAGCACTTTTTTGTCAATGTGACGACGAAGTGTTCGTGCAAGGCACACCCATACACTTTGCTGGCTGGATTAAAGGAACACCGTTGCTGACTTGCCTTCAAGGCTTTCAGACAAATTGCTATGTCCATATTTTCCCCTCTCCGTCTGCCTCTTGTACTTACGTCACCATAGCTGAAAACAATAACATTACAGTAGGCTAATTGGTCTAAAAAAAAAACAGAAGCATATTCAAACAAGCAATTTAATAGCAATTTTGCCTGTGCCATCCAGCAAATGAAGCTCAACCTTAAGTGAAGTAGAGTGAAAACACGTTCGATTGAGCACTAAAACAAAAATGAGCATTCTAGGCCTTCTAAACTCAGTTGAGAGAAATTCGACTTTCTTCAAGACTATTTTTAGGACTATTGTGTTCTTTCTCTCTTAGTAAACGTCCTCTTACGTGTGCGCTATTTTAGAAACGTGTGTATCTAAATATTCGATGTTTAAAATGTCATTAGAGAAAACTAGGAGACGCAGAACAATAAAAAAAAAATTATGTCAGTTCTTCAATTGGAAGTCACCTCTTTATAGGCCTATGATGTAAGAATCGTGTGGTTGGGCTAGTAGCTTATCTTTAAGTATGTGAATCGTAGATTGAATTAGAATATGGTGAAAATGTGTAAAACAAGCGAGGCATGACGCTAGTGTTTGACGGCAAAATGCCACAGTAGGCTTTTGCCTTGAACCTAGTATGGCCCCTTTTTTGGGCCTGACTTGACTCAGTGAAAGATGTTTGGTAATAGTGCGGGAACATGGCGACGCATACTGCATCATACTGGCATTGACAGGTGCGCGAAAGATTCCTTAGCAATATAAATGAAAATTTTGCAGACATTCATCAATTGCTTAGGTAGTTGTCACAAAACATTCTTCGACAAAAGTTATAAAAATAGGGCCTAATTTTTCAAATTCTAATTAAAAAAAAAAAAAAACGTTACCTTTTGCGTGGAAGGAGTCTTCAAAACTTCGTGCTGCTGTGTCAGCGGGCGAAGGGAAGCTATTCAAATGCCCGAGGTGAGTATTGTCCTTGGTATCTGAGAAGTCGGGGGTGGGCGTTGACTTTAACTGGGCCTCTTGCCCGACCCTACTACTTCAAAACCAACATAAACTGTCTTATCACAGTTTACATAAAACAGAGCAGATATCAAATTCTATCTGCACATGTCACATTATAACAAACATTGTGCGAAGATTTCTGCTTTGTGAAATTTCGCTTGAATTCTGATCAAATCATGTCAACTAGAAATGTACTTCCATCCCCCCCCCCCGAAAATAATGTGTATCTCGTATTCAGATCTAACCAATATGTATCGTGCAATGACAACCGGGACGGAAAAGACGATTCAAGGACTAGAAAACGGGACTTAGTTTTCATCAGTGAGGAGCTGATTGTCTGGTTTGATTGTGTGCAAAATGGGTATGTGACAACAAAACTGATGAACTAAGTACTGTTGCTGAAAAGGACAGTTCCTGCCAGACCACAGGTAGAACATGTGTGGTAACCCTTCGACGCGGTGGCTACTCTAAAACAGAGAAAGAGAAACCATTTCACAGACCTTTACATAGCATAAAAAGATCAGGGTGGTATAAATCAAATTGTAGTCAAAGATGTACAGCACATAGCATCATAAGTGCACAGGGAAGAAAAATACATCTGAATCACAGAGACATAAGAACGATCAACGGACAACAAGAAATTGTTAGAAAACCTTTCAAATCACACACTTTCGATGCAGAGATATCATACTCTCCAAAGGGCTCAATTGTGTACAGATAGATCACAAGTAAATACTATAAAACTTTTGGCAGACTTAGATGAGTGAGAACTTTAGGATGCGGCTCAAAGAATACTTTTTTGACAAGTACAGCACATTATGAGTGGAACAAAGATGATGAGTCTCATGAGGAAAAGTTTAAAGTAAAAAAGAAGGCATTTCACACCAAACGATCATTCAAAGAGTGAAACATTATGAACAACGTGGAAGAAAGTGGTAAAATGAACCTCAGTCGGGAAATGAATAAATATGCATTTTTTATGCACTTCTAAATAATGAAAAACATCATCATCCGACCAGCAGGACAAAGGCCTGGGATTGTGTTATGAACAAGGTGATTATATTTCTGATCTGACACAATGAAAATCTCAAAAGTGAAATCTTACACTAAGGATAGAGAAAGACCTAACGGAAATAGCAACAATAAAAGGTGAAAAAGAGAGTGAATAGATTGTGTAGAGAATGGGTTATTTCCAAGACCAAAAACCTCCTCCACGCTACCAAAAGCGGTAAACTGTAAGTTGAATCCAAAACTACATAAGCAAAGGTGCACATTGCGACCAATTGTAAGGGTATAGACACCCCCACCGAAACTTGCAGAAATCACAGAGCATGAATTGAATGATTACGTCCACGCACATACATCAGAGATACATCAGACTTTATCAGTAAATTTAAAAGAACGTGCCTCTCCTGTCCCAGACGATGCGGATTCCGTTTTGTTTGATGTAGAGAAACTTCTCCCCTCTGTGCCTTGAATGTGGGTATAGAACCATGTATAGAAGCTTTATAAAGAAGACCTAGAACCATGTACCAACAGACTGTGCAGCTGGATGATTGAAACGGTTTTAGATTTAATGGATTCAGTTTAGGGTATTACACTACAGAAGACTAGACAGACAGACGGAATAGCCATTTGGGTCCAGATGGGGAGAACTTTGCTTGTACATTATGCGGAAGTGGGATGAGAAAACCTTTGGTGTTTGAACGTTACATTGCTGATTTGGGTTTGGCATTTGGAATGGTGACCTTGGGAACTCCCTTACCGTTTCACAGATTGTGCCAGCACCAACCATACCAACATGAAAATCACTCTACGATGGTGTTAGAGAACAATTGAATTCTTAACACTCTGCTTAAGTTAGAGAATGGCCATGTCGACACGGATCTATTCAGGAAGATACTGATAAACAGTTTTATGCTCCGGCAGGATCTGTCATCCCCCACATAAAAAAAATAGTCTAGCATATGGTTTGGGTGTTAGGTTGAGAAGAATCTGTGATAAAAGATGGACAATCGAAAACAAGATTGAACTTAAAAATCAAGTGGCGCAAACGTGGCTATATTTGCAAACTATCGAAGGTCAGTTGAAAAACAGTCGATAACATGGATAGAACCCAACTTCTTCAGAAGACAAAGAAAGAAAAAACAGTTAAAAGAGTAGCATTGTTTTGACATTTTCAGATTGTTTGCCAGATGTACTAGATGTACTAAAGAGACACTGTGATACGTCTATAAATCAAAATATTGCGCGAAGTATTTCATAAACTACCGATGCCTGCATACAGACGGAATAAAATACTTATGTGACAGGGCTCGTTCTCCAGAAAAACTGACAGGGAAAAGAAAATTTGTGAATGTGAAACTGTTCTTCCTAGTGACTTCAACAGTGTTGGACACATAGCTGAATCTTAACAAGGTTGTGAGCAGTGTGACATGTGCCAGATAGAAATTTGATATATGACCTGTATGTAAACGGTGTGATAAAGACTGTTTTTGTTGGGTGAAAACAGGTCGTTCGTGAAAGAAGAACAAGCGGAAACAGATGTGACATCAAGTTCAAAGAAGGAAAAAGCAATAATGGGGACATTTCCTTCTGCATTAAGTGGAAGACCTTTGCTATTGCAGTATTGAGCAAAAGCGTACGGTGAAAGCAAATTGCTTCAGACTTATTATGAAGGAAATGGATAAGGACAATTACATACAAGGTTACAAAATATGGATGTAATGTTAAGACAAATTTATAACAACCCTATCCAAATTTACTATGAACAACCATTGATGGATTTTCAGAAACTAATATCTTTTTCAGATGACTAGTTATGGTATACCATGCACAGTCAACAGACAGGACTATATTCACATTATTCTATGGGTTTCATTTTCATTGTGATTTACGGGTGTTTCGTTATGGGTTTGAGTACATTGGAGTTTGCACGCATAACTACAACACCACGCGCGCGCGCGCGCGGCACTCCACACCACACACCCCCCCCCATTTGTTGTTCGATGCATTACACATAATGATGTCAGAACTTGTGTATATATTTAATTTATGACGTCTATTCTTTGCTCTGTCCAGTTGCCAAGATGGTACATTAGGTGGTTGTATTGTTTGGGTTTTTTTTTCTCTTGGAAAGGTCACGTGCGAAAAATTTTGAGGAGTGGAATTGGTGAATTGTGTTACTGTTTTCTTCCCTTTGGAGGAAATATTGAATTTGTTTTCTTATGTTATGTATGGGTTTGGGTTAATGTCTGGTTGAACCAAGGGGGTTTATCAGTTGATGATTTTCTGCCGAATCTTTAGAGTATAGAATAGTTGCTTGGCAGATGGCAAGACTGTGATTTTTTATATTAGTACTATGTTTAAGGACGTTTTGCATTGTGCCTGATGTTAAAACTTATTATTGCTTAATCTGGTTAGGCATTAAAAGTATGGAATATAGTATCAGACTTGTGTTCATGAAAATTGCTGTGCATTTATTACTGTCACCGTTTCATAGCGAAGTAAGATTTTATTTGCCAGCTGTGCAAAGTGGGGATAGAAAGTGAGTGCATTTTGTGTTAAAGTTGTTCTGCCCTGCAAGCTTAAGAGCTCAACATTATATTGTTGGAGTTTTCTAAGTTCCCAAATCATTTTCAGTTAAGCACTCTTTTGGCATGTAGTACTCATGAAAAAACGGTCAGGAAATTTGTCGATTTATCTATTAGAGCGTTCAAACTGCGATCCCGGTGTTTTCATAAGATAGTTTCTGAATTCACGTTGGTTTTATCTGTGTCTAGTTCTTATGGTGCTTCTATAATTGTATTTCTTGCACCCCTTCATGAGCGGCAAAGGTCTAAAATGAATAAAGTATCTTGGGTCTTGAGTCTTGAGTCTCTCTCTCTCTCTCTCTTCTCTCTCTCTCCTTTTCTGTCTCTCTCTCTCACCAGCCTCTTATTGACTATGTTTGAACACATCGGGACTGGGCTTGCAATGACGTACTCAAACCATTTAAAGCATCTAAAGAAGATGTGTCGCGGCACGGATTGTCGCAACCGCACGATTTTCTCATGCGACAGTTTGTGTCTGACCTCCCGGCACGGATTGTCGCAACGGCACGGATTGTCGCAGTCTACACTTGCTATGAGGTGCTCGCAAATTACCATAAGTTGTTGATCCTCACTCTTTCATACCGCCTCCCCCTCCACTCCCCCCCCCCCCCCCCCCCCCCCCCCCCCATCAATTCCTCTCTCTCTTTCCACTTTCTTTCCACTTTCTCTCTCTCTCTCTCTCTGCACCCCCCTCTCTCTCTCTCCCCTCATTTCTCTCTCTCTCTCTCCACTCTCTCTCTCTCTCTCTCTCTCTCTCTCTCTCTCTCTCTCTCTGTCTGTCCATCTGTCTCTCTCTCTCTTTCTCTCTCTGTCTCTGTCCTCTCTCTCTCTCTCTCTCTCTCTCTCTTCTCTCTCTCTCTCTCTCTCTCGTGTGTGTGTTTGCGTGCGTGCGTGCGTGCGTGCGTGTGTGTGTGTGTGTGTGTGTGTGTGTGTGTTGTGTGTGTGGTGTGTGTGTGTGTGCGCCTGCGGGCGTGTGCGTGCGTGCGTGCGTGCGTGCGTGTGTGCGTGCGTGCGTGCGTGTGTGTGTGTGTGTGTGTGTGTGTGTGTGTGTGTGTGTGTGTGTGCCTATGTGCGCGTGCGTGCGTGCGTGACCTGCACACCAAGTTTCAACATCGTATGTTGACTGGTGTTTGAGATATGGCTAAAAAATAGATTTTCAATGTCAAGGTCATAAAGTCAAGTTCGTGACCTTGACCTTTACCTAAACCCCAAAAGGCACATCTACAGTACCTATCCTACATGTGTGTCAAGTTTCACCTTCCTATCTTTATTCCTTCATGATTCTTCTTCCTCGTTCGCTTCCCATTAGATGAGCGAGCCCGGTGTCCTCGATGAAGGCTGCCGTCCACCGCAGCTCCTCCAGGGTGCCGTACAGCTTGGCTTCCACTGCTGTCGGTGTTGGCCAGTACTTCCTTCTGGATGCTGCATGCGTCACACAGTCTTGAAGGATGTGGTCTGTTGTCATTGGTCCCTCACCACAAGGGCACTCTCCACTCTGTCCAATGCCAAATTTTGTGTGCATGTGGTGGTGCAGGCGATTGTGTCCAGTCCTCAGGCGGAAGATCTTGACCTGTTCCGTCGTCCCAGCAAATGGTATTTGTCTTCTGGGTTGTGTTTGGGGTGCTGGAGGTGCTACTTTATTCCTTGCTGTGCCTTGATGATTGTCTTGATTTCATCACATGACACCAGGTTGTTGGCCTGCTCCTTCTGTGCACCATCTTTGCCAGAATATCCGCTTTTTCGTTGCCTCTGATACCACAGTGTGCTGGTACCCATTGTATCACCACTTTCTCCACTCTGGCACTCAGGGCAACAAGGGCTGAAGTAAGATGGTTCTGTTCTTTGCAGCGGGAATTCTTGAGGGCTTGGAGTACGGAGAGAGCGTCTGAGAACACCACCACCTGCCCTGTTGTTCTTATGGAGTTCTGCGAGACTGTTGTGGCTGCCTCACAGAGAGCTTCTCGCTCAGCTCGGAAGTTGGTGGAGTATTTCCTGTTGGGATTGCAATTTCTTCATCTCCGCCTTTGTATCGGAGGAAGATTCCAGCTCCACCATCCCTCGTTGCTTCTGTGGCGGAGCCATCTGTAAAGACATGGGTCCAGTCTTCCTGGGGGTACTGGTTGCAGATGTACTCCATGGCCAGGGCTTTCCTTTGGGTGTCTGACTGTGTTCCTCTCTTCTCCACTCCGGGAATGCTGGTGACGACTGTTGGGAACACCTGCCTCTTCCAAGACGGGTGGGTGACATTTGCCGCGATAGGCTTTGCTTCGTGTTCCATCAAGACTGGGATCTGTCTTTCAAGGCGTCTTGACTGGTGGATGAAGCTGCCTCTTTTCAGCCGCTCTTGGTGGGTCTGCTCATTCTGTCGTTCATGGATGGTTTTCAAGGCGTTTGAATTTTGCTGCCTGGATGAGAATCTTTGTGTCCCTTCTGTCCTCCAATGACTGCAGCCCAGTGGTCTCCTCCATCTTCAGAATTGGGGTGGATCTCATGGCGCCAGTTATGACACGCTGAGCTTGGTTCTGTATCTTGTTGAGATGGTCAAGGTTTGACTTTGCAGCTGATGCCCATGCTGATGTCCCGTACTCAACTACAGGTCGGACTCTCCCTGTGTAGAGTCTCTTCAGGATACGTTCGTCAGCCCCCAGTCCGTTCCTGCAAGTTTCCTCATGATCGCCAGTCTCAGCTTGCTCTGCTACAGCATCTGGTGATCTGCTGTTTCAAGTGAGCCTGCAGTCAAAGGTCACTCCCAGGTAGGTAGGTGTGGGTTCCTCTGCAAGTCTTTGGCTGTTCAGAGTCAGCTTCGCCTCTTGCTTCTTGCTGGATAGGCTGAAGACTGTGTAGGTTGTTTTGCTTGAGTTGACAGAGACAAGACATTCCTTGGTCCAGTCGCTGCTCTTATTGAGCGCAGTTTGGAGGCGTACCTGTGCTGTAGTGGTGTACTCTTCGGAGCACCATAGCACCAGGTCATCTGCGTAGATCGCTCCTCTGACCCCTCTTGGCAGATCTCTGACAATGTCATCTATAAAGATGAGGAACAGCGTTGGCGAAAGGACTCCTCCTTGTGGTACTCCCTGTCTCAGCACCTTCTTCTTGCTCTTTTGGCCCTGAATCTTTACTCGGGCTTGGCGGTTGTGTAGGTACTGGCTGATCCAGGTGTACATCCTCCCAGACACACCACATCGCCGTAGTTTAAGCCTGAGTCCGTCTTCCAGACTTTGTCGAACGCCTTCTCCATGTCAATCCAGACAGCAAGCGTGTTCTTCTTTTCTTGGAAGGCGTCCTCAATGCTTTGCGTGATGAATATGATCTGGTCTTCTGTTGATCTGTGTTGGCGGTAGCCCGCCTGTTCAGGCTCAGCAGCTGATGCTCCTCAAGGTGCCAGACAAGCCTTGTGTTGACAAGTCTCTCCATCAGCTTTCCTAAGCAGCTTGTAAGGCTGATGGGTCTGTAGCTGTCAGCCTTCGACTTGTCCTTTCCCTTTTTGTGAATGGGGATCATGTCTGCTTCCCTCCAACACTGTGGTACTGATCCTGTCTTCCAGCTGGAGTTAAAAATTGTTAGAAGGACTGCCTTGCTCTTCATCCCAAGATGCAGAATCATTTCATTGGTGATTCCATCTGGCCCAGGTGACTTCTTCAGGTTGAGGCTCTGCAACGCTTCCTCCAGCTCTTTCTCTGTGAAAGCTGTGGTCATGACTTCCTCTTGGGGCTCTTTCTCATGAAGTTCACCTTGGGCCCTGTGCACTGCAGCTCTATGTTCAGGAGGGACTTCCAGATTGCTGATGTTTTCATAGACGTCTATGAAGTGGTCTGCTGCTTTCTTTCCAGAGAGGTAATTTCCATTTTCTTGTTTGCTATTGTGGACTGATTTGTTGTTTCGTTACTGACGGTTCTAGCTAGTTTCCACAGCTTGCTGCCATCCTTGTCGAGATTCAGGCTTTCAGTTTTCTCTTGCCGCTTTTCCTTGCAGCTTGTGCGCAGGACAGCTTGTATCTGGCAGCTACTTCCTTCAGCGCTATGTTGTTCTCCAGTGATGGCTGCTTTTCTGCTCGGTCCCTGGCTTCCGTAACAGCATCTTCCAGATTCTGAAGTTCCTCTGTCCAGTAGGGCTTGTTTTTTGCGTGCTCCTCTTGGGAGGGATTCTGTAGCAGCTTTCAAGACGGCCTTTGTGAAGTCTTGAACATCTTGTTTGAGTCCTTCTGCCTGATGTTGATTGGCTTTGTGTGTGTCTGTGAGGGTCTCGAAGAGAGTCCAATCCGCCTTTTTATAATTCCAGCGGGGAAAACACTTTGCTTGAGGAGCCTGCAAGTTGAGGTTGATAGAGAGTTTTACGGGCTTGTGGTCACTTCCTCCAAGTGGTTGAGGACTGTTTGTTTGGTTCTGACAAACAAGTCATTGGTGGCGAACGCTAGATCTGGTGTTGACGTGGTCATCCAGCGTCTAGAGTAGAAGGTGGGTTCATCATCTTCTTGGTTGACGAGATGAAGATGTGTGTCAATCTCCCAATCCTCAACTTCTTCGCCTCTCTTGTCCGTCTCGTCATAAGCCCCATCTCTCTGAGTGACTGTTAAAATCTCCCACCACCACACAGTTGTTGTCTGGGATGTTCATGTATGTGAGGGAAAGATCACGATCTTGAGGGCTATATCAACCCCTTGGATCTCTGCCTGTTGATTGGTGTTGATCTTGAGTTCTTGTGCGGCGATGGAATTCCGCACCAAGACAAGCACCCCTCCTTTGCTTCTTTCCTCACGGTCCAACCTGATGGTCTCGTAACCCCTCACTTGAAAGCGATGGTTTACGGTCAAATGTGTCTCTTGGACACATGCAATATCAATATTTCTTGTTGCATCCTTTCTGCCAGGCCAAGTTTCTTCTTATGCACCCCTTCTGCATTCCACTGGAGAATGTTGAGCATTCTGGGTGATATTGTTTGCTTGGCACCAGCAGGAGGATGAGGTCTCCTTCTTCCTCGCATAGGCATGCGGAATTTCCTTGTCCGACCACCGACTGCTTGGGATGGGCCCCTTTGAGGCATAGGGCCGGCTCCCGACCTCCCGGCGGGTCTCCGAAGGTCGAGCGCCACATCGAATTTCTGTGGACTGCATCATCATGAAAGCGTAGATGCGTGGTATCGTAGTTTTAGTTTGCGCCAGTGGCCCGATACCTCCGTCTTCAGCTGGAGTTTTCTTTTGGGGTGCCTCACCCTTAGCTCATGGCCCGTACGTCCTACCCTGTGAGCACAGGGGGGATTGTTTTTCCGGGATCCACCCCGTGGCTAGGAGGTTATAACGCGCCTCTTGACCGCATGATGAGCCCGTTTTAGGACACATGGGGTATTTCAGTGAGGACAACAGTGCACCTGTTGACCCACCCCGTCCTGGTAGGAACATCGCCAGTTGGTCCGGGACTGCTTATTCGCAGCTAACCCCCATATCTGAGGGCCGTTCCCTTATCCGCCACCTGGGGACCCGCCGGGTTGGGGATGGTCGCCCCACTACTGAATTGAGGCAGTCTGGTCCCGATTCCTTCATGATGATATGCTGTTGACAAACATACACACATACATACATACATACATAGCCACTTACACGACAAAAACAATATAACCCGCTTCGTAAACTTTGGGGTTATAAATATGACCAAAATTCCGCCAGGAATGTAGAAAGCGCAGTGGACAAGCCGAGAGACAGATGGATGGATGAAAGGACACGTGAAGTGGGATCGGTCACATTGTAGACCCGGAACACAAAAATCAGTCATTCCTCAAACATTCCCTGTGAAAATATGTGCACATGCGGCACGGATTGTCGTTACGACAATCCGTGCCGGTAGACCCATAGCAGGTGCGGCACGGATTGACGCATTCGTGAATTTGCGACAATCCGTGCCGTTGCGACAATCCCTGCCGCCACAGAGCTGTCAAAGTAACAATAGGTAAATCATCCTCACTGGAAGATTCGGACTACAAAGCAGCGAGACAGGCATCGCCCACTAATAGCCAAACTTTGGCACAATGAAGCATTTCTTAGGAATAAGATACTCCATGGTAATGCTCCACTTTCTTTTACGGGTATGTTTTACTTTTAAGGACTGTACCCCTTCACAGCGATTATTTCATACAAATCTAAACTGGCGTCCTCCGGCTAAAGCACTAAAGATGAATCAAACTTTATAACAGCCATATCTAGTTTTCATAAGTTTCCTGTGAATGTTTCAAATTTGACTCCACTATACCCCATGATATATTGATCATTCCAAATTCAGATCAAGTTTCATCAGTGTTTGGTGAAAATTTCAAATTTGACTCTACTATATCCCCAAATACATTGCTCGTTCTGTGTCATTGACGTGTCTTTCGCTGTATTTCGCGTTCGCAAGCGCGAAAGTGTATCTTCATTTCTGTCACATTGTCTTCCTCTACCTCTGTCTCTATCTTTGCCTGACCATTTGTCGGTCGCTTGACCTCTCTGTCTGTCTGTGTCTGTCTGTCTATCTGTCTGTCTGTCTGTCTGTCTGTCTGGCCCCCCTCCTCCCTCTTTCTCTGTGTCCTTCTGTCTCTGCCTGTCTCTGTCCGTCTCTCCTCTCTCTCTCTCCTCTCTCTCTCTCTCTCTCTCTCTCTCTCTCTTACCTGTTTCGTTTTCGTTTTCATTCCCTATCATTTTTCATCATTCTTGTTTAACACCTTTCCCACCATGATAACCTTACTTCTTCTCCGTCTACTTGTCATTTCTTCTTCTTCTTCTTCTTCTTCTTCTTTCTTCTTCTTCTTCTTCTTCATCATCATCATCATCATCATCATCATCATCATCATCATCATCTCTCTTCTTCTTCTTCTTCTTCTTCTTCTTCTTCTTCTTCTTCTCTCCAGCCCATTCGTCGTCTTAAACCAGCTCACCAGGTTAAGCTTTTTGAAAAGGTGACACGATTGTTCATTTTGAAACTAAGAGATGCAGCCCTCTGTAACTCTCTTTAGACGAAAAAAACCCACAGGGAAACTATTTTTGACTTCAAGGGTCAGACATTACCAGATATTTTGATTAGCCTAATTTGTCATCTGATTTGTTTGCACACACTCTCCAACGCCATCTAGAAATCAGTTCAGAGAGATCGGCCGATTTATTTCAGACTTCGTTGACATGAAAACTCTCTCTCTCTCTCTCTCTCTCTCTCTCTCTCTCTCTCTCTCTCTCTGGCTGTTTGTCTGTCTGTCTGTCTGCCTCTCTGTCT
>CM031607.1:52878038-52926715 GCA_018398815.1 Conus ventricosus | reverse complement strand
ACGGTTGTAACGGTTTTTCTTCTTCATGAAATATCTCAGAAAATACTTGGCCGATCTTTGTGAAAATTAGCAGGTATGTTCATTATGGGTCACGGATGATGCCCGATGTTTTAGTTTACTGTTATAGCCGTTACTAACGCTGTAACGGGTTTTCTTCTTTATAGAATATTTCAGAAGAAAAAGAAACAGCGAAGGTGCTGGGGAGGACCCAGAGAAGCACTGTCTTCACCTGCCTTTAGAGCAGTCCTGTACCACCCTTGGAGGCCTGCGCTGTGTTGACGATGGGTACAGGCACGCGCAGGACACTCCATTAAGATATCAAGGGACATAACTGCTCCTGAACAGAGGTAAATCAGACTACAGGATGCAGCTCATAACAGCCTTAAAGTAGCATCCCCATGGGTGTACCAGCCCGTATTTCATGACTGCAGAGCCCACCGGCGAAAAACACCACCCTCCAGCTGCCGAGCACACCCCACAGACCCAACCACCCCTGCCCACGGACAGATGAAGACAGTGCCACTCCAGACACAGCCAAGCTTTCGCCATACGGTCTTATGTGCCCTCAAGAGAGAATCCAAAGTTGTAGTCTTTCCACTGTCAACAGGTCTTTCCCTGTGGTCAGTGGGTCTTTCCCTCACCGTCACTGGACCTTTCTCCAGGGTCAGCCTAGTTAAGGCAAAGAAGAAAAAGAAACAGCCGAAGGTGCTGGGGAGGACCCAGAGAAGCACTGTCTTCACCTGCCTTTAGAGCAGTCCTGTACCACCCTTGGAGGCCTGCGCTGTGTTGACGATGGGTACAGGCACGCGCAGGACACTCCATTAAGATATCAAGGGACATAACTGCTCCTGAACAGAGGTAAATTAGACTACAGGATGCAGCTCATAACAGCCTTAAAGTAGCATCCCCATGGGTGTACCAGCCCGTATTTCATGACTGCAGAGCCCACCGGCGAAAAACACCACCCTCCAGCTGCCGAGCACACCCCACAGACCCAACCACCCCTGCCCACGGACAGATGAAGACAGTGCCACTCCAGACACAGCCAAGCTTTCGCCATACGGTCTTATGTGCCCTCAAGAGAGAATCCAAAGTTGTAGTCTTGTCCACTGTCAAAGTCTTTCCCTGTGGTTAGGGTATTTCTCATCGGTCACTGGACTTCCCATGGTTTTGTAGTTAATGCAAGAAGAAAGATACAACCGAAGTGCTGGGACGGCCCAGAAAGCCGTTTTCACTGCTTTTATGAGCAGATCCGGTAAACTTGGAGCCTCGCTTTTGACGATGGTACAGACGCGCAGGATCCATTAAGATATCAAGGACATATGCTCCGAACAGAGTATTAGACTACAGTGCTTAACAGCCTTAAAGAGATCCAATGGGTGTACAGCCGTTTTCATGATGCAGAGCCACCGCGAAAAACACCTGCCGCTTGCTGAAACCCACAGACCACACCTGCCACGTACAATGGATACAAGGCAATCCAGACACGCAAGCTTTCGCATACGGTTTAATGTGCCTCAGAGATCCAATAAGTTTAGTCTCTTCCCTACGTCAGAAAATACTTGGCCGATCTTGAAAATTAGCAGGTATGTTTACTATGGGTACGGATGATGCCCGATGTTTTGTTTATCGTTATAGCTGTTACTAACGCTATAACGGCCCTAAACGGTTTTCGTTTATGGAATATCTCGGAAGTACTTGCGATCTTTCTGAAATTTGTAGGTAGGTTCATTATGGTGCGGATCATGCCCGATGTATTTAGTTTACCGTTATAGGCCGGTTTTTCTTCTTCATGAATATCTCGGAAAATACTGGCCGATCTTTGTAAAATTAGCATGTATGTTCATTATGGGTCAAGGATGATGCCCGATGTTTAGTTTACCGTTATAGCCGTTATACGTTGTTACGTTATGTGCTAATAAAGGCCCATAACGGTTTTTCGTTTTATGGAATATCTCGGAAAGTACTTGGCCGAACTTTCTGAAAATTTGTAGGTATGTTTATTATGGGTCACGGATGATGCTCGATGTTTTAGTTTACCGTTATAGCCGTTACTGAGGGCTATAACGGCCCCTAACGGCTCTTTATGGAATATCTGAGAGAGTACTTGGCTGATCTTTCTAAAAATTTGTAGGTAGGTTCATTATGTGTCACGGATGATGCCCGATGTTTTAGTTTACCGTTATAGCCGTTACTAACGGCCCATAACGGTTCTTCTTTTTTATGGAATGTCTTAGAAAGTACGTGGCCGATATTTCTAAAAATTTGTAGGTATGTTCATTATGGGTCACGGATGATGCCCGATGTTTGAGTTTACCGTTATAGCCGTTACTAACGGCCCATAATGGTTTTTTCTTTATGGAAAATCTCAGAAAGTACTTGGCCTATCTTTCTGAAAATTTGTAAGTATGTTCATTATGGGTCACAGATGATGGCCAATATTTACCAGAATAGCCATTAGCAACGGTTACACCAGCCCAAGACGGTTTTTGCTCTTTATGGAATATCTCACGCATATTCAGGATAAACTGGGAGTACGTTTATATGTTTTATACCTATCACTGCTTATGGATGTGTGTGTGTGTGTGTGTGTGTGTGTGTGTGTTGTGTGTGTGTGTGTGTGTGTGTGTGTGTGTGTTATTTAGGCCTCTACTTTTCACTCTTTTTGCTCTCCCAGTTGTCATAGTTCTCTTCTTTATGGAATATCTCAGAAAGTAATTGGCCGATCCTGATGAAAATTTGTAGGTATGTTCATAATGAGTCACAGATGTGGCCGATGTTTACCAGAATAGCCGTTACTAACGGCTATAACAGCCCCAAACGGTTTTCCTCTTTATGGAATATCTCACGCGTATTCAAGATAAACTGGGAGTACGTTTATATGCTTTGCATCTTGTTTTCTTCATTTTGTTTCATTGTCGTTTTCCGTCACCTTACTTTCTGCCATTTTATTATGTCTTGCTTTCTATTGCATCTCTTGTGTTATTTGCCTTTTTCTGTCTTATTTTCTTTTGTTTTGTTTGCCTTTATGTTTGACATTATGATCGTGTCACTGCTTACGGATGTGTGCGTGTGTGTGTGTGTGTGTTTGCGCCAACCTCTGAGCTTCATGTAAACTACAGGTACGGATTAAAGACATGAAAATAAAAATGACAGTACCTCTCTCCCTTCTCATGACATCCTAGTGTGATCACATAGAAAAAGAGAAGGTGGCGAGCTGTCTTTTCTTTGTTGGACACATTTATTTTTAGGCTACCAATGCGTCATTGCTTACGCAGGCCGGCCTATTAACGAGCACGGGGTAGAGGTGTCTGTGTCCAGATTACTGAACCGTCATAAATCCAAAGCGTAATCCTTGAGGCTTGGTTATATTTTTAACTCGATGAATAAGCACGTACTTGCGTACAGGTTATATGCGATTGAGATGATCATGTGCACATGTACTGGCACAAAACTCACGCGCACACACACATGCACGCGCGCGCGCATACACTTACACAAACACACATACACGCGCGCGCGAAATCAGAGGGTGGGGGTGGGGTGGGGGGTTATCTTGAAACCAGTTCTTTTCCCGGGGGTGGGGGGTGGGGGTGGGGATCCAAAATCAGTTTTGTATTGAGAAGGGGGGGGGGGGGGGGCGACCCCGAAATCGTTTTTGGCGGGGGTGGTGGGGGAGGGCAATCTGAAATCAGTTCTTTGGGGAGGGGGGAGGGGGATCCTGAAATTAGGTTTTTGTTGTGTGTTTTTTGCGGGTGGGAGGGGTTGGGCAATCATTTTTTTTGAGGGGAAGGGGGGGAGAGAGATTCTGAAATTTTTTATATTTGGGTGTGGAGGTAGAATCTGAAAGACTTTTTTTTTTTTGGGGGGGGGGGGGGGGGGGAGGTGGAGGCGATCCTGAAATCAGGTTTTTGGTTTGCTCTTTTTTGTGCGGGGGAGGGGGGGGGGGGTGATCCTGAATTTAGTTTTTCTTTGGGAGGGAAGGGGACAGGGCTACAGTGAAATCATGTGTTGTTTTTGTTTTTTTTGTTTTTTTTTTTTGGGGGGGGGGGCGGTGTGGAGGGGGAGGGGTCCTAAATCAGTCCTCTTGGGGAAAAGGGGGTTCTGAAATCATTTTGTTTCTTTTTGGAGGGTGGGGACGATCCTGTAATCAGTTTTTTGGGGATGGGAGGGGAGTAATCCTTAAATCAGGTTTTTGAGAAGGGAGGGAGAGGGCGATCCTTAAATCAGTTCTTTTGTGGGGTGAATGTATGATTATTTTGAAATTCTTTTGGGGGGATGGAGCGGGATCCTAAAACCATTGGGGGGGGGGGGGGGGATTCTGAAATCTGCTTTTTGTGGGGGAGAGGGGGGCGATTCTAAAATGTTTTTTCTTTTGGGGGGTGGGGGTGGGAGAGGCCATCCTGAAATCAAAAGTTTATTTTGGGAGGGGGCGGGGGGAGGGGGGAAATTCTCACATTTGGGGGTGGGGGAGATCCTAAAATCAAGGGTTGTTTTTTTTTTTTTTTTTTTTTGGGGGGGGGGGGGGGCAGGGGGGGGGGGGGAGAGAGGGGAGATCCTGAATTTAGAATTTCTTTGGGGAGGGGGGCGTTAGGGACCCTGAAATCAGTTTTATTTTGGGGGAGGGGGCGATTTTGAAATCAGTTTTGTTTAGGGGGGAGGGGGGCGATTCTGAAATCAAAAGTTTTAGGGGTAGGAGATCCTGAAATCATTTGGACGGAGGGGGTGGGTTGGGAAGGGAGAGGCGATCCCGATACAATTGTTTTGGGTGGTGGGAGAGGTGACGTGGGGGCGATTTGTTTTTGGGAGGGGGATTGAGCAGTCGATCCCAAAATCTGTTTTTTTTTTAGGGTGTGTGGGGGTGGGGGTGGGGGAGGGATATCCTGGGGAACAATCCTGAAGTCAGTTTTTTTGGGGGGATGGGGTGGGCGATCCTGAAGTCAGTCAATTTTTAAGGGGGAGGATGGATCCTGAAATGTTGGGGGTTTTTTAGGGGGGGGGGGGGGGGAAGAGGTAGGGGTCAATTCTGAAATCAGTTTTGTTTTGGGGAAAGTGAAGTGATTGACTTTTTTGGGGGGGGGGGGGGGAGGAGGGGGAAATCCTGATTTTTTTTTTTTTTTTTGGGGGGGGGGGGGGGTATTTATTTGAGTATTCTATTATGTGTGTGTGGACCTGATGACTTACACAGGACTGGTGAAAAGCTGTTAGGTTGAGATTGGTATGGCCTGCCTGTTTGAAGAAAGGGGGGTTGGTGTCATACAGGATGAGTTGTGGTCAAGTCACTGGCTCTCTCTCTCTCTCTCTTGTGGCGTGAGTTGTGATCATCTTTCACGTGCACATGGCATGTTCGTCGGAAGCGAGATATTTAACAGTCAGTTGTGTTGTGGCCACTCGTTCAGTATGCAACAGTCTGTGGGGAAGATTATTGTTTAGCCAGCCATTGGGCTGGTGTATGGTCAGTGTGTAGTGTTAGTCTCTGCCGTAGGGTAGGTGAAGCTGTACAGTGGTCACTGTTTGATGGTAGTAGTCAGTGTTGAGCTATTGGACTGGTGTTTGTCAGTATGTGTGACCTTGTTCAGCAGTAGGGGTAAGCCTGCAAGTCTGTGACTGGCCTGTGATCCTGTGGAGATTCTCTGTTTTGGTCATCCTGCCTGACCAGTTCCTGGGTTGACCGCAGGGTTCAACAGCAGTGTTTGTCTCACAGCACCCCGCCACTCCCACTTCCCGGTGATGTCTTGTGGAGGCACCGAGCCAGAGTGCTCACGGTGGTGTGAGAGGGCATGCTACCAGAGGTGGACTCTACAGCCTGAACTTGGCCTTCTTTAGCTGCAGTCCAGGGCGCCCCCATCTTTGGGGATCGTCCTGTACTCGAGTGTCCCAGGGAGCCTTTGTCAAACCCAAATCTTGTCGCCCCTGTTGCATAAGGGAGGTGCCCAAAGAGAGCTGAGGTCCGTGACCCGGGATTGGGGCCTGGTTGAGGCGAGGAACCCAGCCACTCACCAGGTGTCTGGAATTGCCCAGTCCCTGGTGGGGGTATGTGTTTTTCAACGTGCCTGTTTGTACCAGGGTGGGGAAAGCGGGGACCCCAGCCCCCCCCCTGGGACTGAGCGCGAGATGTGGGAGGAGAGTTTGAGGTCGAATCTCGTGCAGTCGGGGTTGTTTTGGCACAAGTGTGGGATGCATGATCCCCTAAAAGGTTGATGTAGTCCAGTGAAGGACGCAAGTGCCCATACCCATTCTCTTTTTTTTCCCCTTTTCCTTAGAACCCTTCCCACATGTTGTCACCCTTTTGAGCCCCAGTAACTGGGGTTTTTGAACTCGCTTTTTGGGGTGGGCCTGGCCCCTCTACCCCACTCTTGCGGGGGGGGCATGTTCTTGTTGCGTGTCACTCCTGTTGCGTCGCCTTGGCCCCCCCTTGCCCTGTGAGGGCCCTCGCCCCTGATGCGTTGCTAGCCTGAGTTTTCTTGTGGCGGGGAACCCTCCCCTAAAGGTCTCTGGGTAGTCGCACCTTTGTGTATGTAAAGGGGAGTTAAAGCAAAATGTATACTTTTCTCTTTACAGTGTAATAAGTGAAAAAATTCAGGAGAACAAGCTTCAAAATGATCTTTTACGAGGCCACTGCGTCAAATCTAAATTACTTTTTAAAAATTATTTAACCTAACAACCATAGTTTTTATCTTTCAGTCATTAAAGTTACAAAACGAAGTACAAATTGAAAAGGTATCTTTTCCCCCCCCTGTTACATGGGCACTAAAAATTTCTAACCTCAGTTAATTCAGGGGGGTTTAGTTTTGAGCTATTCAGTCCCCGCCCAGTTGATTTTACAAAATTTTTTCAACAGGGGCAAAAATAAGATTTAAAGATTGTAATTATTTTTTTTTTTTATCTTAAAAAAGGCCCCCCCAGATCTAAAAAAAAAAATAGTTACTACCCTAGGGAAATAAATGATCAATGGGTAGGTGTGGCGTTTCAATGCTGCTCCCTTTTGGAGAAAAATTCCCCGTTTTTTCACAAAAGTCGTTTTGAAAATTTTAGTAGTTTTTTTTTTAAAAATTACTTTAAAGACGGGAAAAAACCGGGATACCTGATATATCAATCTAAGGCGACCTCATTGATGTTACATGGTTTCCCCCGGGTTGACAAAAAGGGACAGGAACGTAGAAGGACCATTTGGAAGTGATCTATTTATCATATTAAAAATAAACGAATCTCTTCAATTTTGAAGAATGTGATGAACAATAAACCATATTTATTTTAAAAAGCTGATGGGACAGTTTTAGTCATCCTACAAGAAAAGAAACTTATATTTTTGAAATGAAAATATTGATTTTTATGGAGGGAAAATTTACTAAGTCCTATCAGCGGTGAACTGTAAATTCACAGACGGAAATCAGTCAGAACCGGAAGGCACTCAGGAAATGCTGGTGGAATCAAGATATGCAGATGTCTGTTCAGGAAAAAAAAGATCACATATAAACATTGGTTGGGGAAAAGATCAAATTAATGATATGGAAAGGAAAAAAGCTAAAAAAAAACTATTGCAATACAGTTGTGCACAAGCAAAGAGACAATATTGGTCAAAGTATTGTGCTCACGAAGAGTTCAGACTACAAAGATGCACACGAAGTGTGAAAAAACAAAATGAGATTTAAACAAGATGCGAAGCATATAAACTTTACTCCCAGTTTTCCAAACTGCTTATAAATCGGCCAAGTGCTTTGTGAGATAAAAAATAAATGCAAAATAAGGGTTTTTTTAACGGTTATTTAACCGATGTACACTTTTTGAAACTGGTATTTTAGTCCTCACTGGGCTAAAGCCTTTTGTAACATACCAAATTTCATCCAAATCGGACATATGTCAAAAATAACGGTTTTTAACGGTCAGATTTTGAAACACTGCATGGAAGTGCCATTTGTGTGTGTTTTACCTTCTGTATACAAAATTGCATTAAAAACCCACCAATATATAAAAAAATAACGGCAAAATAACGGTTTATTCGGTTATATAACCGTTTATACACTTTTGAAACCGGTATTTTAGTCCTCACTGGGCTAAAGCCTTTTGTACATACCAAATTTCATCCAAATCGGAACAATATGTCAAGAATAACGGTATTTAACGGTCAAATTTTGAAACACTACATGGAAGTAAAGTAGGGACTGCTCTACTCGTATTCAAATAAATAAAGGGAAAAGGTGGCAAAGGAGTACCTGGAGAGGGGATGTCCAACGTTTCGTGTCGTAGACACTTCAACAGGGAATGATGACAGCTGATGATGGTTGACTTGGTCACTGAAACACAGTTAGGAAAGGGGTGGAAAGGCAGAGGTGGGAGTGGTGGGAAAATATTGAGTGTAGGGGTGATCATAATTCACAATAGAAATGGACAGCAAAGGAGAGACAAAGGAAGGGGGAGGGAGGGAAGGGAAGAAGGGGGGGGGCAGGGGGGGGGGGGGGGAAGGGGGGGGGGGGAAAGAAGAAAGGAGGGGGGGGGAAAGGGGAGAAAGAGGAGGGCTGTTTGGTTCATTCCCTGACGTTGAGCCCATGTGGGCTAAAGGGTTTGCCAAGGCGCTGTATTAAATGGCTTTCCATGTATTTTCTGTAGTTCCCTTCTTGACGACCATTTCTCCAAAGGGTGCTACTTGATGTGGGAAAGATGGTGATGGTCCGAATTGAAATGGTTTGCCACAGGCGTGTCTTTTCCTGTGAGGATGCTGTCTCTTTGTTCTTTAAAAACGTTCGTTTAGAGATCTGTATGTTTCACCCACATACTTCTTGGGACCAAGGGTTACAACTAAGAACATAGATATATTCTGAGTCTGGCAGGTGAAGTGAGATTTCATGTGGAAGCTGCGTCCGGAATGGGCCTTTCACAGTGTTGTCAGATTAAAGAAAGTCACAGGTTTGCATTTTGGGTTTCTTGCACTGGAAATTGCCTGGTTTGGTTTTGGGGGGGATGAAGGGGGGAAGGTTTGAGTGCATCAGGTGGTCACCAAGATTTTTGTCCCTTTTGAATGCCACCCTAGGTGGTAGACTGAAAATGTTTTGGAGAGCTGGATCCTCCTTCAGAATAGTGAAGTTGCGGAGCAGAACGTTTTTCACAGGTAGATTGTGTGGGTGGTAGGTCCCGAGTGGAGAGAACATAAAAGGGGCATTCTGGCTCAGCCGCTCTCAACCAGTTTCGAGCGGCTGACTCCAGAATGCCCCTTTTATAGTTCTCTGACAAGTAAAACTTTAATAACCAAAAATAACGATTTTTACAAACAAAAATACTGTGTAGGATTATCCGTTTTCAATACTAATTTACTAAATTTTTTCATAATATTATTTTCATGCATACATATATTAAACGCGCCTCTGTCTTTCAGGGAAAATAAACTACAGTCTTTAATGTTAGACAAAAAAATATGATTCGGCCGGCCTTACCCACCTACTATTGTGCAGAGTTCTGAAACCAGAGAGCTTAATGAGTTAAGTGTGGGGTTGGCCTATGCGTGGAATACAGAGGCCCGGCATTAGGCTGGCGCCTCATTACTTATTTTTAGGTGTTGGGGTTTTTTGACATGGCGAACAGGCACAGCGGTTTTTTGGCAGCCAGCGTTAACAAGCTTAGCTCTGCGTAAGAATATATATGCCAAAGCAAATTTTGTTACTTACTTCTGATTGTGTGACATATTTCTACCCTGTGACATTGTTTCTTTTGCTTTGACCTGTGACATTGTTTTTTAGTGTTGACATTGTTTCTAGGCGTTGACATAAAAAAGGTATTGACACTGTTTTATATTTCGTGTTCTTGGAGACATGCAGTTAGTTTCAAAATGACGGATCAGGCAACAACATCGGGAACGCCAGTATTCTATTTAAAAAGAAACATTTGGAAGAACAAATAGCGAAAAAAGAGAAAGAGTTGAGAAAGATAAGAGACAAAGAGTGAAACAAGAAGAAAGAGTAAAATTAAAATCATTGATTGATAATGAAACAAAATTGAAAGCTGCTCTTGATGAATTAATACTCAACGGGATGTATGTAGTAGCTCTCTTGTGCGGAGTGATTCTTGCGTATTACACGGCATTCTCTGGGCCATTTCATATGCGTCATGGAAAAAAAAGGGTTCGGTGTAAACCTGCTCCCAAAGGAGTCAAAGTTGACCCCATGTGTTATTTGTGATGGCACGTTTTGCTGTGATCTAAGCGAGGTTGTTTCCTAGGTCCCAAAAATGTCCTGCTGAGGATTATCGGAGACACGAGCGAAGGCTGGAGAAAAGAGTGTCAAACACCGGAACCTGTCGTAATATTTCATGTTTTTGTCGGTTACATTTCTTGGCCGATATAGTGTGTGTTTTGTTGTGTGTGTGTGTGTGTGTTTTGTTGGGTTTAAAAGTGCTCACGGGCACACACCTCGATTGGAAAAAAAAACTTTGGGAGGGCGCGATGTTTTGTGAAGTCATAAGTGAAAAACATCCCTTTTTTAATATCTGTCCTAGCTCAGGCGAACGACGGATAATTAAGGCTAAGTGCTTTAGGTTGTGTGGGGCCCCAGAGCTTCAATTCAAAACTTCGAGCCAATTCTCGAGCTGTAAGTTTTAGGTTTTCTTTTTTATAAATTCATCCAAATTTAAATTTTTTTTAATTTCTCCGCATATTCGGATAAAATGGGAGTACGTTTATATTTTTTATACCTATCACTGCTTTTTGGGGTTTTGGGGTTTGTGTGTGTGTGTGGGTGGGGGTGGTGTTGTGTGTGTGTGTGTGGGTGTGTGTGTGGGGGTTATTTGGGGCCTTTTTACTTTTCACTCTTTTTGCTCTCCCGGGTTGTCTTAGTTCTCTTTTTGGGGAAATTATTCAAAAAGAAATTTGGGCCCCGTTCCCTTAAAGAAAATTTTTTAGGTAGGGTTTCATAATGAGTCAAGATGGTGGCCGTTGTTTACCAAAATTAGCCGTTACAAACGGCTATAACAGCCCAAAAAGGTTTTTCCCTCTTATGGAAATTAAGCGTAAAAAAGGGAAAAACGGGGAGTAGGTTTTTATGTTTGCATCTTGTTTTCTTCTTTTTGTTTCTTTGGGTCGTTTTCCCGTCCCCTTTTCTTTCTCCCATTTTTTTAGGTTTCCCTTTTCTATTGCATTTTTTTGTGTTATTTCCCTTTTTCTGTTTATTTTCTTTTGTTTTGTTTGCCTTTATGTTTGACATTATGATCGTGTCTTGCTTACGGATCCCTTTGCCGTGGGGTGTGTGTGTTTTTTGCCCCCAACCCTCTAAAGCTTCTTTGTAAAAAAAGGGTTGGTTTTAAAGGGGAAATGAAAAAAAAAATGACAGTACCTCTCCCCCCCCCCCCTTCTCATGAACCCTGTTTGATCACATAAAAAAAGAGAAGGTGGGGGGAGCGGGTTTTTTTCTTTTTTTGGGGACACATTTTTTTTTTAGGTCCCAAGTGCTTAAATTGCACGGGGCCCGGGCCCAAATTAAACGAGAAGGGGGTTTTGGGGGTGTCTTTTGTCCAGAACTAAACCCGTCAAAAATTTCCCAAAGCTTTATCCTTGGGGGCTTGGTTTTTTTTTTAATTTCGCATGAAAAAAAGGCCACGTACTTGCGAAAGGGTTTAAAGCGTTGAGATGTTTTATGTGCACATGTACTGCCCCAAAACACACGCACACACACAAAGACAGCGCGCGCATACACTTACACAAAAACCCCCCCCCTACACCCCGCGCGCGAATCAGAGGGGGGGGGGGGGGGTGGGGGTGATTTAAAAACCAGTTTTTTTTCCCGGGGGGGGGGGGGGTGGGGGTGGGGACCCAAAAAATCGGGTTTTGAAATGAAAAGGGGGGGGGGGGGGGGGGGGGGAAAACCCTGAAATCGTTTTTGGGGGGGGTGGTGGGGGGGGAAAATTCCTGAAATCATTTTCTTTGGGGAGGGGGGGGGGGGACCCTAAAAATTAGGGGTTTTTGTTGGGGTTTTTTTTTTGGGGTGGGGGGGGTTGGGGCCCCAACCCTTTAAAATTCATTTTTTTTTGGGGGAAAGGGGGGGAAAGAGAGATTCTGAAAATGTTTATTTTTGGGTGGGGAGGGGGAATTAAAAGGACTTTTTTTTTTGGGGGGGGGGGGGGGGGGGGGGGGGAAAGGCGATCCTGAAATAGGTTTTTGGTTTGCTCTTTTTTTTCGGGGGGGGGGGGCCCGGGGGTGATCTAAATTTTAAGTTTTTTTTTGGGGGGAAGGGAAAGGGGGGCCGGGGCCCTACAGTGAAAAATGAGTTGTTTTTTTTTTTTTTTTTTTTTTTTTTGGGGTTGTGTGTGGAGGGGGGGGGGGCCCAAAACCCGCTCCTTTTGGGGGAAAAAGGGGGGGGTTCCCTGAATCATTTTGTTTCTTTTTGGGGGGGGGCCAAATCCGGTAATCATTTTTTTTGGGGAAATGGGGGGGGAAAGGTTAACCCTTTTAAAATGGGTTTTTTTGGGGAAGGGGGGAGAGGGGATCCTTAAATTTTCTTTTGTGGGGGGGAATTTTATGTTTATTTTAAAATTCTTTTGGGGGGATGGACCCGGGGATCCAAAAACCATTGGGGGGGGGGGGGGGGGGGTTTTAAAATTGCTTTTTGTGGGGGAGAGGGGGGCGATTTAAAAGTTTTTTTTTTTTGGGGGGGGGGGGGGGGTGGGAGGGGCCCTTCCTAAATTCAAAAGTTTTTTTGGGAGGGGGCGGGGGGTGGGGGGGGAAAATTTCACTTTTTGGGGGGGGGGGGAAAATCCAAAAATTTCAAGGGTTGTTTTTTTTTTTGGGGGGGGGGGGGGGGGGCCCAGGGGGGGGGGGGGGGAAGAGGGGAGACCCTGAATTTAAAATTTTCTTTTGGGGAGGGGGGCTTTAGGGCCCCTGAAATCAGTTTTCTTTTGGGGGGGGGGGGCGTTTTGAAATATTTTTTGGTTTAGGGGGGAGGGGGGCGTTTCTGAATTCAAAAGTTTTGGGGTAGGGATCCTAAAATTTCATTTGACGGGGGGGGGGGTTTGGGAAGGGGGGGAGGCGTCCTGATCAATTGTTTTGGGGGGGTGGGAGAGGTGCGTGGGGGGGATTTTTTTGGGGGGGGGAGTGAGACCCCGGACCCCAAAATCGTTTTTTGGGTTTTGGGGGGGTGGGGGTGGGGGGGGAAATTTCCGGGGGGAAAAAATCCTGAGCCCCTTTTTTTTGGGGGGTGGGGTGGGCGATCCTAAAGTAGTAAATTTTTAAGGGGGGGGGGGGGGTCCTAAAAATGTTGGGGTTTTTTTAGGGGGGGGGGGGGGGGGGGAAAAGAGGTGGGGGTAAATTTTAAAAAATCGGGTTTTTTTTTGGGGGAAAGGGGAAAGTGATTGATTTTTTTTTTTGGGGGGGGGGGGGGGGGGGGGGGGAGGGGGGAAATCTGTTTTTTTTTTTTTTTTTTTTTTTGGGGGGGGGGTTTTATTTATTTGAGTATTTTTTTATGTTTTGCTGGGACGTGGACTTCACGGACTGGTGAAAAGCGTTAGGTTGGGAAATTGGGAAAGGGCCTCCGGGTTTGAAAAAAGGGGGGTTGGGTCATCCCAGGATTTTGGTTGTGGTAAAAGCCCTTGGCTCTTTTTTCCCCCTCTCTTGGGGGGTGATTTGGGGGATCATTTTTCACGTGCACTTTGGCACTTTTCTTTGGAAGGGGTTTTTTTAAAACAGTCAGGGTGTTGGGGCCCACCCCGTTCAGTATGCAAAGTCTGGGGGGAAAGTTTATTGTTTACCCAGCCATTGGGTGGTGTATGGCCCTGTGTATTGTTAGTTCTCCCGTAGGGTGGGGAAATTTGTCCCAGGGGGCACTGTTTAAATGGAGTAGTCCAGTGTTGAGCTATTGGACTGGTTTTTGGCGTTTTGTGCTGATTTTTTTGCTTTCCCAGGTTTGAGGTTTTTTTTACTGGTACTTTTCGACTTGTTTAAATGTTTTCTGATTCAGTGTTTCCTGATTCTGCTCGTTATTTTAAAGGGAAAAAAAAATTATATGTTTAAAAGAAATTTAACCCCAATGATTACGGGGGAAAAAAATTTTTCCCAAATTCTGTAATGTAAAATCCAGCTTGGGAGACTCTAATGACTTTTTTAAAAAAGGGTTCTTGGTTAAATTTACGTAAGATCTTGTTCGAATCAAGGGGGGGCAAATCGGTTGATAGTTTAGGGTAAAATTTAAAAACCCTTTTGGGCCCCAACCTTTTTCCTTTTAGGCCCCCAGCTGCGCTTCATCCCTGTTAGGATACTTTAAAATTTGTCTTGCGGCGACATTTTTTGGGAAATTTTGTTCAATGCTGAATTCATTTCCCGAGGAACTTTTTTTGTTTTTCCACATGCTAAAAAAAGAATAAAACCCTCCCCTTTTTTGGGGGCTTAATTTGCTTGATCAAAAAATTCTTCTTTTGAAAGTTCAAAAGGGTTTTTGGGCCCCCTTTTGCTGTAGCGATCATCGCTGTTAATGTTTTTATTAAATATAATTTTTAATTTTTTTTTTAAAAAAATTTGGGCCCAAAAAAACTATTACAAACCTTTTTCCCCATTCTCCCCTTTATTGGGGGCCTAAGTGTGGGGATACACGTTTGTTTGGGTTTAAAAAGGCCTGTTAAAAATTTAAAACCCAGCGGATCTTGGCAAACTAGGCTTTGAGGTTCTCCCAAAAGCTGATTGTATTTTGCAGCTTCGTTCGCAAAAAAAGTTTTTTTCTGGGTTAAGCAAGGAATAATTCCTGAAATTGAAAAATTAAAAAAAAAATTTTATAAAAATGGTTTCACCGTAATGTGAAGGCGGCGCTGTGGTGAATGTGTTTGGGCTTTTAGGGGAAGAAATTACGCGTTTAGAAAAACTAGGGACGACGACGAGAAAAAAAGCCTTTACAAAGCTGGGGAAAGCAACTAGCTGCAGCACAAAAATCGCTATAAAAAGGCAGAGAATTAGCAGTTAGATTTTATTAAAAAAACACCCGGGAAAAACAGGGGCATGAAAGTTTTACCCCTTTTAAAAGATGTTGTTAAAGCAAAAAAAGAGTATTATCTAGTAACGGGAAAACCAATCCAGACATGGCCCCCACCAAAATTCAGAAACTTTTATAAACCATCGGGAAAACCCAAAAGGGATGCAAGAAACGGGTTTATTGTCTTTGGGTTAGGGACTGTTTTGTATTTGTTGCGCTTTAATATAAGCTGAAAAAAAAAATGAAAAAAACCCTATTATTCCCCAAAAAGGGGATTTTGGGAAAAGGAATCCCGGCAATCAAAAAGCAAACCCAAGCAGCGGGAGTTAGTGAACAAACAGCAAAGGAATGGTTTTTCAAAACAAGCGTTTTGGAAATTTATTTACCGCACCTAGACGAATACGGGAGACCCCCACTTTGTCAATAAAACCCCGGGTTTGACACCCATCAAAGGGACCTTTATATTTCCCCTTTCTGATCCGATTTAGACAAAAAAAGATTTAAGACGCACTCACAGTAAATTGGGAAATGCTTCAAGATAAAAAAGATGGGGAAAACCTTTAAACAAAAAAGGGGCCCTTTGCTGTTGCTGTTGCTATACAACTGTAAAAAAAACGGGGCCCCTTTTTAATTATCCTGCATGATTAAAGTCGATGTTTGGAAAAAGAATTTAAAGGTCAAGTGAATCAATTTTTGTTAAAACATAGAGTTACCTTAAAGGGCACCCCGGGGAGTTAAACAGATCACGGTTTTAGTTGAAAACTTTAACAAACAGTTATCTGAAAGACTTTTTTCCACCAGTATCATAGAGGGGCTGTTTGGGAAAATTTTCCCGAAACACGAATGGGTTAAAAGGGATCCCCTCAGTTTTGGGGCGCAATGAAAAGAAAAATTTTAAAAGGGGCTAAAACCAGTAAAAGAAATCAAAAGAAAAACAATAAATGTTGCTGAAGCCCTCCAGTACACCCGAAAAACTATTACGTTTGGTTTGAAAGTAAGGTACCTTTATTTCCCGGGGGAAGCGGAAGGGGCATCGCATTTAGGGCAAACCCATCCGTTTGGAGTGGGTTTATCCATATGAAATAAAAGGGAAATTTTAAAGATGAATCCGCCCGTGTATTATTTACGAGAAAACTGACCAACAAAAACCCAGCTTCAAAAATCTTTTTTTAAAAAAGAACTGGGAGATAATCCCACCAGACACCGTTCCCCTTTAAATTTTTTTCGGGTTTTTAATGTTTCCTATCCTATGAAAACTCTGGATTTAAAAAAAACACCCCGTTTTGGTTTTTTTTCTATCAAAAGACTTTTTTGTTAAAAACCCTTGTGTTGGGTTTTCATGTAGTTAGATTTGCAGTTTTTTCGTTGTTTATGATGAAAAGTCTTATTGTCAAACCCGCTTCTTTGTAGGGTTTTTATGCGATATGCTGAAATGCACAAAACTGCGAGATATTCCCTTTTCTTTTTTAATGGTTTTTGGTGAAATATTTTACATTTTTTACCCTTTAACCCCCCATAATACCCTTTAAACACCCTTTTCCCGATAATTCTCCTTTTATCTTTCCCAAAACCTTTTTATTAGTCCCAAAATTTTTAATTTAAAAGGGCTCTTTTGGGTTTTCGGATGTGTGTACCAAACCACTCGCTTCTTTGCTATTCCCAAATTTTCCCTGTTTTTTTATAATGGGCTTCAGTAGGGAAATCTATAACAAAACTGTTGTACTGTGTAAAAAAAATTTTTTTTTTTCTGGGCTCTGGTTTCGAGGGGTTTTTAAATAGTCATAAAAAAAAACTTAACATTAAAAGCTTTTTATAATTTTTAAAACAGTAAACCCAATTTTTACGGTTTGTTTCCCAATTTTTACTTTCTTTTTCTTTATCATTATGCCAAAAAACTGATCTTTAAATCTTCGAAAATCCTGATATTGGGTTTTTAAGTCGTTAAATTTCTTCGTTCTCTTTAGTGGGCTTTAAACTAAATCTTTGCGCTTGTGCGGATTCTCCCTAGTCTTTCCAAAAAAAGTGTTGTTCATCATTGAAAAAGTTTTTTCCGAAGATCTGTGGGTTTAGTTCTGAGATCAAGGTTCTTATGATGTAGTTTTTATTTAACTGTTTTTTGTCAAAAGAATTTACGATGAAAGCTTTCAACTTTAAAAACCTTTTCTTAAATAAAAATTTAGAAATCTGTAAAAGCAGAACATAATTTTTTTTGCCAAAGGATTGGCACAAGTTTAGGGGCTCTTTTTTTTCGCCTTTTTTAGGCTTTTGGGCTAATGGGGAAATTATTATGCAGGTCATGGAGTTCCCTGAGGATATTTTTAAGGGCAAATTCTAAAAATGTATCCACGCTGTTGACCCCGGGGGTCAAAATGTCAAAACCCCTTTAATGCTTTTTGGAAAAATTTTTTGTACCTGTGTAATTTTTAAAAATTTCGTAATGGAAAACGGGTTTCGCCCTAGCCCAAAACCCTACAGGGTTGGTTTTTCGCTAAATAAATGAGATTGGTTTGACCCTTTTTTTTGGATAAAAGTCGTCAAGTATTTGTTTTTGCTTTACAGTAATTTGGGGCGAAAGCCCTACTAAAATTTCCCCCCGCAATCCCTTTTCAATATCTGAAACATTGGTAAAACGCAATAAAACAAACTGTACTCCCGGGAAAAATTTTTAAAAAAGCGTCCCGGTCATCCCCGGCGCAGAAATTTTAATGCGCGGGAAACCAGGGGTGTAAGGTTTTTATGCAGGTTTTTTTAATTTTTAAAAACGTCCCCCAACAAAAAATACATCGGCCATTTTTGTAGGAAAACCTGTTGTTCCCCCTCGTTTTACAATCTAACTTCTTTCCCCGATCTTTAGCATGCTGGTAATTTAGAATCAATGGGTCCCCTTTTTCCTTTAGACTAGAAAAAAACGGGGGGACTTTAGGTGGAAGTGTTCTTGTCAAACCTTTCCCAACTGTTAATGTATATAAGGGGAAACGCCCCCTTTTAACAAGTGATGGGTCAAATATTCTTCCGTTATTGGGCCCGGGGCTTTTAAAGGGCATAGCGGGACTCTTATGAAACCATAAGTGCTGAAAAGAGTCATAAAAAAAACATGTTAAATTTTAAATGGAAACACTGTACTTTTCTGGGTGACTGGCAAAGCATGAAAACCTAAAAGGGTCGGTTAGGGTTTCATTATAGATGAGGTTTGTAAACCCCGCAAGTTATGAAAAAAAGATGGGGGGCTTTCCTTTTCTTTGGTTCAAAATTTTTGTGAAAAATTGAAATTTCTGTGTGCTGCTCTTGAACTTCCCCCTAATGTGATCTTGGGTTTTTTACTTTCGGGGTTGGCTTCTTTACCCGAGTTTTTTTAAAACCCCAAATCCAAAAAAATTTTTTGGCTGAGTCCCTACGGGTTTTTGGTTTCGGGGTTTAATTTTGATTTCAGAAAAAACAGTTATTAGAAAAGTCAAATTTCGCACTTCTGCATTGCGTTTTAAAAAAGTTTCTGCAGATTTGGTCCTTGTATAATTGGGGGTTTAATGAGGGCCCTTGACCTAACAAAAATGAAGGCAAAAGAAAAAAAATCTGATGATTTCTCATTAAAACGTTTTTCGAAATTTTTGTGGCGCTGGCCCCCATTAAAGGGAAAAATAAGCGATTTGAAGTCTGCGTTTAAAAAAAAATATGGAGAATTTTTTCAAATGTTTCAGTTCTTAAAACTAACTTTAGATCCCGGGTTTTGGGGGTAATTTGTTCCGTATTACGTCAAAATGGGTTAATTAAAAATTTTTTTTTATGTTTTACTCGCGGGTTTTCACAGATGGAATTTTTGTTAAACATTTTCTGCAGAATTCTTTTTTTATGGTTTAAAGCTTTTTAAGTAGGGCCCCAAAAATCTAACCCTTGTTTGGGATCAATGTGTAATGGGGGAGCGGGGTGAAAAAATCAGAGTTTGGTTTCCCCTTGATTTTTTTTCTGGTTCGCCCAAATTTTTGGGGGTGTTTTAAAACATTTAATCGGTTTTTTAATTTGTTTCCTCACCCTTTTGTAGTATTAAAGTTTTTTGGTTTGGTTTTTTTTTCAAAAAATTTATCAATTTGGAAAAAACGCTAAAGGAAAGGATTTTCCCCTAATGTTAAGATTTATTGTTTTAATCCCCAAAAGTTTTTTTCCCCTCTCTGGGGTTTTTGGGGGTTTAGGGAAACCCTTGCGAGAACACCACCCAAAAAAATTTTTTGTCTTTTATTCTTTAGTTTAGAACTCTCTTTTGCAATATTTCTGGAGGTTGTGGGAATGTAAAATTGCCAACAATCGGCGCCCTACTTAGACTGTTTTAATTGATCTCTATGACTTCGCCCTCGGGCCAACCAGAAACCTCTCATTTTAGCTTCTTCAGGGCCCATCAAACTGGTTTTAAGCAGTTGTTGCCCAACCGGGTGTTAAGTCATTGTGGAAAAAAATAGTTGTTGTTTAGTTTTAGACCCAACTTCTAGATTTTCTTTTATTTATTGTTACATAGTCGATTAAAACAGCTAAAAATTTCTTTAATGGCGGGTCTATTGTTTGTTTTCCCGGAACTAGAGAAAAAAGCATGAGCAACCCTTGCCTGTACGTTTGCTGGGTTTTAAAGCTTTAAATCAATATTTATTCAGTGCCCCTTGATAAATCTTCTTGCATTTTTAAAAAAATTCGTCTGGGCCCTTTAAAAAAATTTTTCCATGCTGGTTTCTTTTCTAATCAAAAAAATTTATTTAAAACAAAAAAAAAAATTTAAATTTTTTTAAAAAACGACGGTCTTTTTGTGCTTTTGCTCATAAAACTAAAGTTAAAACACCCTTTTTGGGGGTTGTTTTTAAAGTGAGCTGTTTTTGGCAGAGTTTTAAAGTTTCGTTTACTTTTTTTAAACATTCCTTTTTTATCTGTCGGGCCCTCTGGCTGTTTAGAAAAAAAAGTCCCCGCCTTTTTTGAAGATCCCAAAATTTTTTTCTTTTGTAGTCATCAAAAAACGGCCTGTAAAACGATTAAATTCTTCTTCCCTGATGTTTTTGGGCAGCTGTGTTTTTTTTATTATCAGCCGGAAAGGAAAAAAGTTTAGTGTTATTGTTGAACCATTGTGTGTGCTTTTTTGGAGGTTTTTGTTTTTATTTTTTTGTGCAGCACCTACGGCTAATGAACAAGGCCCAAGAGCTAAAGAAAACCCCCTTGAGGGGAAAGCTGCGGTGCGCCTTTTTCCCGAGGGTAAGGGGCCCAAAACTCGTTCCTGCTGATGCCCGGGGCTTATAGTTGGCTCCCGTATTTTAAATAGGTAACAGCATTAAAGGCAGCAGGGGTACCTTCGTTTGGCTTTGCTTATTTTGAAAGGTCTTTTCTTTGTATTTGCCCGATTTTTGTTAAAGGGTTTGGGTTTTTCTGAAGGTTTTTATGTCGGGTTTTTTTACTATTCCCTTTTTTGGCGACTTGGGGTTGTAGACCACTTTGATAAATTTCAAAAAGTCATGCTTTTTTTTAAAAGGGAAAAAAAAAATTTTTGTTTATAAAATCTTTAAATTTTGTTTTGCTTCAATATTTTGCTGGGCATATTAATTAAAAAAAAATGTTCATTAAAACGGTTTTAAAAAGCCTCTTTTTTTTTTATCAATTTTGGGAAAGTTTAATTTTGTCTTTTTAAAAACTCTCCACTTTTCCTGAACCCGATTATCCTCTGTTGGGCCCCTTTGGTCAAAAACATAAACGTATTTGATTTTTAAAAAAAAACATCAAGCCTAAAACTGTGAAGGGGTAGATCTTTAGAAGCAAGGTTTTTGTGTTGACTTTACCCCTTCCCCCCCCCAAACCCTTTTTTTTTTCGCCCAAAAAAGATGATAAGGGGCCCAAATCCGTTGCATAGATTTGGTTAAAGGGCTACCCCTCAATCGAAATTGTTTCTTTCGTTATTTTTGGTTTAAAAAAAATTTTTTATTGCCCCCCCCGAATGGTTTTTTATCTTTCCCCAGCCCAATTAAAAAAACCTTTTAAACGATTTTACTGCGGGCACTAAGATTAAAATTCCTAATTTGGTCTGCCCCGTTTTTTGGTTTGTTGGGAAGTTTACGCACGTTTTTTGTAATATATTACTAATTGTGACTTAATTTTTGTTGCCCAAAAAAGCCTTGCTAAATTTGAGGGTTTCTAACAACCCTCAACCCCTAACGGATGTTTAGGAAAGGGGTTTCTTTGCTTCGGTGTTGTTGTCTGAAAACACGTTTGTAGTATTAAAAAATTTGTTTGGGAGCAATCTGTCTTTTTTGCCCCTTGAAAAGGGATGGGGCCCTGGCTTTTAAAATCAAAAACTAGGGGGGAAAGGAAAAGCGTTTTTCCCAAAAAAAACTTAAAAGTAAAAACTTTTTTGCCCGCTTTTATCACCTTTAGGGGGGTTCGGCGCCTATTCTAAGTTTTAGTGTTCTTCATTTCCAAATTTTCCCTTTAAACGCAAGTCTTCCTTTTATTCGCGGTTAGCCATAGATCAGAAAAAGGTTAAAAAAAATGTTGCATTGTTTAAAGAAAAATACTTCTTTCCCTCAAGTTTTTTAGAAATTTTTTTTAACGGGTTTTCCCGGGCCCCCCAAAATTTTTGGGCAACTGTTTTGGTTGGGTTTTGTTTTTGAAGGGGAGTTCTATTTTTAAGTAAAACCGTGACCCGAGGGTGGCACAAATTTAAAACATCCGCTCCCCAGGTCTGGAAAAATTTTAAAAGTAAAAAATTTGATCTGCATTTAAAAGTAGATGGATTATTTTGGAAAAAGTAATATTCCCTTTATTTCCCCTTTAGCCTTGGGGGTTTTTTCAGTTTTTGTGGGTCAAAAAATCGAGCCATATACTTGGGGACATTTTTATAAAACAAAAAAAAAGTTTTAATTTTTTTAAAAAAAAAAGGCGGGGGAAATTTTTAGGTGAAAAGATTATGATTTTTTTCCTGAAGGCGACATGGAAAGAAAAAAATCCCCTTTAAAACCCGCATCGTCAATGGCCTCAAATTTTTTGGCATGAATTAACAGAACCTAAGGTCGATCTTTTAAACCAAAAATTTAGGGCCTAGAACCCCCTCAATTTATAGCCCCTGGGGGATTTTGAAAATAGATGATGAGGGGCCCTTTGTATTTTTAAAAAAAAAACGAGGGGGAAAAAAGTGTTCCCCTTTTCGCCTGAACGAAAAACCCCTCAAAGTTTGTAAAGTTGAGTACAATTAACCAAAGGAAAATTTTTAAGGGAAAAAAACTAGATCGCCCTTTGGGATCCCTTTAAAACCCAAAAACCCAAAAATTTAAAAAGGGGAAAACAGTTGCTACCCCTTTAAAAAATGGAACAAAAACCCCCAAAAGTTCCCCAAAAATAGAACTTCAAATTTAATTCCAGCAGCGGGGGAAAAATAATAAAAAGTAGTAGAAGAAGCAGAAAAACCCGTTTTTTTGGGAAAAACGCATTAAAAACAATTAATTTATCCCCAAAAACCCCGCAAGAATTAAAAGGCCATTGATCCCGGGAAAGTAAGGGGAAAAATTTGGGGGGTGGAAAATTAAAAAAACAATTTAGCCAAAAACTGACTTTAACTAGAAAAGAGCATTTAAAAAGAGGGAAAAAGAAAAAAATCGCTGAAGCTGACGGGCCCAACTTAGGGGGGATGATTTAAAAAAAGAATAGAAAAAGACTAAAAAAACTTGAAAAAAAAAAGAGCAGAAAAACTAAAAACGGGTTTTGGCCCAATCGAGACCCCAAATTTCGAACTCAGGGTTAGAAAAAGGGAAAAAACCAAAGAAAATTTTTATGAAGAACAACGTAGAGAACGAAAAAAAGGGAAACTGTTTAGAGGCAAGGTGTACTTAGCGAGCGTTTTTAACGGCCCCCTTTGGATTTGAAAAAAGTTTCCCCCTGGTGATGGGTATTACAGGCGATGGTGGAGGGAAAGTTAAATGCCTCCATCGCCATCACTGTAAATCATGGGTAAAAAAAAAAAACTTGATCATCTTGCGAGTTTTTTAAAAAAAATTTGCTGGTTTAAAACTATGACTCTTTCCAGGTATATTAGGGAGTGGTTTGTAGCTGGTTTTGTCTACTTTCAAACAAAGTAGTTGGGTTATGGTGAGCACTTATGGGGATTAGTTCCTTAATAGTTGGATTACTATTCCCGTTAAGAAAAGACCCAAATAAACCTTGGACAGTTTTAAACCAAAAACTGCGCCCGTTTTTCATATTCATGGGGCCCTTGCGGGCAAAAATCCACGTTTCAACGTCTTTGGGCCCTTTTGGGCCTCCCGGGATTGGGAAGGGTTTTAAACTTGGGGTTTTTTTTTTGTTTGGGAATATTACTGGGGTAAAAATTTAGGGGTTTTTCCCCAAACCCTTTGTTCATTACCTGCTACAAGGTTTTTATTTTGTAGTTTATTTTGTTCCTACCTGAAATTTTGAGGTCAAGGTGCATGGGATTTAAACCCGGCCAAAAAGCAAAGGGCTACTTTCGATCTGCGTATTGTAAAAACCCTTTTTGGAAACCTTTTTTTACTTGAGGTAAATCAACCCGTTTGAATTTTAAAGGGGGTCCCCTAAAATTTTCTAAGTTTTGTTTTTGTGCATCAGGGAAATAGAAAATCAGTTATGCTCGGGTCTCGCTTGTGCTTGCGAAAATAGCAAACACCAAACGTAAGTACGAATAGAGTCGTTTATTCGTTCTATTCCCGCTTTAGTTAAGCCCTCAGATATGTCTAAGATAAATGTTGTCCATGCTGTTTTATGCTCTTGCTCTATGGACCGAGGTGAAACAGTTGTGCCTGAAGAGAAAGATGTGTAGGGAGGATTCCAGTCATAGTTATACTTTCTGTGCACGCCCAAAATAAGGGGTGCCTAAGCCATGATTAAGATCCGACTTTTGTCTAAAGTCTGTCTTAACATTAATATTGAATTCGTTACAATCCTTTCAAAAGCCTTCATGTCTATTCTGTTGCTGAATGGATTAAACGTTTGTCATTTGGTAATGGCGCTCGCAGTTCAGTCAAAATACGTCTGAAGGTGTAATAAAAATGAAATCTGTACACTGACCTCACCAAAGGATCAGGATGATTTAAGTGATCAGCATACGACACTCCACACCCAGTTGAAGCACAAAACACAGCAAAGTTTAACTGGTTCTGATAAAACTGCATCGGATGACTAAACCACACTTTTGCGATGTAGTCTTTTTTAATAGGGGGGTTAAGATATCTGCTTAATGGAGTACTCACCTTTTTATGAAAAGTGACAGTCTGGGTCACAGAAATGTCAAGAGTATCAGTTGCTATATTTTTTAAGATTGTAGTGCGGCCCAACAGAATATTTTGCATCTTTAGTATATTTGAACGCACTCATTTTTATTTTGTTTAAAAAAATGTTTGTAACAATAACAACCCAAGACAGTCCTACGGATTTAAAACATGCTGTTGAGAACGATTGCGGAACCAAAATGGTCGCACTCCATGAAATATTCTACAAAGTTGTATGGTTTAATATAACTGAACCAAGAAAAATAATACAGTTCTAAAAGCTGACAAATCAGGGGACGTAGTTAGCCGGTTAACCATATTGATGGTTATTACGGGTTTTGCTCACTAAAGAAGCAATGAGTAACTTCAACATTACTCTCAAACTTAACAATGCAAATTTGACAACAATGTTAACATTCAAACCTGAAGAAGAAGTAGTACATTACCTTTTTGATGTAGAGCTAGCTAAAATGTTAGGTTTTAAAGCTGACAATCATAGATTTGAAGTTACGCTAGACAAAACTACTTATGAAGGGGAAAATCCGCTCGATCTTGCAGTACATTCATTACTCTATGTTCATTTGGATGAGCTGAGCACTGATGAAAACTTATATGATGGAAGGCCCTCAACTGTTTTAAGAGCTCTTCCGTCAGGGAAAGCTGCATATTGCGATTATGAAATTATACAATTCCCTAATTACAGTTTAAAAGATTAGTTTGTGGGAGGGTCGGATCATTTAATATAAAGATCACAGACAAACAGGGAAAGTCGTAAAATGTGATAACCTGCACATTGTTTTGGAAATAAAATAATAAACTGTACTAAAAATGTCGCGTGGACAGAAGAATCCGGAGTTACATTAGCGCCTGTGAGGTGTATAACTTAGAATTAAAAGACCTTGCAGACGTTGCAGACTTTGAACAGAATGGTGAGATAGGCACTTTGTATGGGTTTTGAGTACACTAAAGATGGTGATTATAACGCAAGAGGTTGGCGACAACAAAAAGTTTCCTAAACTAGAAAAAACTGCGCAATCTAGAACAAATAATGTTGGCCAGTATAAATTTATAAAATAGTTCGAAAACCTGACCTCAAATGGCATTTAGAACCATATTTAGAATGGGACATAAAATTTGAATTCATAAGCCCTTTTACATTTTTGGCCGTCAAAAAAGTTTTAGAAAAGCATTCAACTTGGCCCTTTACATGTAAGTCTTATGCCAGATGACAATAGTCGGAAAGAGATTGAAATAAAGCCGTATGGAAAAAAACAGAAACATCCCCCACAGAAAAGAAACGGTTTTAAAAGATGCTTCTACAAAATTACAATTCATTCCGCAAATGAAATTAGGAGACACGTTCACAATGATATTTGAAATTTCTGTCTTAAAGATGTGAAGAGGAATGGGGCTGTGGGCGTTAGTGACGTCCTTTTAAAAGGGAAATTCTAATTAGCTGGCAAAACTTAGACGTTGACAGTCTTAAAGTTACTGTCGTCGTCCTTTACAATGGTGAGGATTTTAAGGTCATAACAACAACCAACAAAATCAATATTAGTCTAAATAGAAACAATCTTACAGAACTGAATTGGATTAATCTTACACATTTAGACCTTATAGGATTTTATTATACTGAACAGTTTTGACAGAGAGCATGATAAAAACAATAACTGGATTAGATTAAGTTCTGTTATAAAACTATGGAGCAGTTAAACTTTATGACAAAAACCCCCCATTGTTCATTAATTTGTGGACAAACTGGTTGTGGAAAAACAATATTTATCCTCGACCTGTTACAAACAGTTTATCATTATAATTTTGATCATATTGTGATTTTCTGCCCAACACTTAAATGGAAACAAGCATATCATGATAGAAGGTTTATATGGACTGATGATAACATATTTTTAGTTAATCCTAGCAATAAACTGAGTGAGTGTCTAGAACGCTTTTTTATATTGTTTGAAGGAATGCAGACATATTTATTATAGATGACTGTTCAGCAGAAAGAGACATAGTTAAAAAAGAGAAAACACTTTGTCGAAACTAGCTTTCAGTGGAAGGCATGCTGGGATAAGTGTGTGGATTTTATGCCAAAAATATAACTCAGTTTTAAAAGACTTTAGAGAACAGTTAAAGACTGTAGTTTTATTTCACATGAAAGACAAAGATGCATTTGATAAATGTTTGCGTGAAAATGATGTTATTGAAAATGATCAGGAAAAACATAGGATTAAACAAAACTGAAATCTGAAAAGTTTAGTAAATTAGTATTGAAAACGGATAACCCTACACAGTATGTTTGTTTGTAGATAATCGTTATTTTTTGGTTACTTGCCAGAGAACAGTAATATGCCGCTTCTAGGGCACTTTAGCCCGAAAACTGGTTGAGGCGAAAGTGAGTTAGAAGCGGCATATTACTGTTCTCTTAGGGAGATGGGCCTGGTCCCTCTAGCCCACTCTTGCGCAGGTGGTGGCACTGTTCTGGTGTTGCAGTGTCACTCACTGTTGCGTCGACACTCTAGGTCCCTAACCCTTGCACTCTGTGACTGCCTCGCCTCCCTGATGCGATGCTAGACCTGAGTGTTTCCATTAGTGGCGGGGAAGCCATACCTAAAGGTCTCTGGGTAGTCGCACCCTTTTATGTACTGTGAAGGGGAGTTAAAGCAAGACTGTATACTTTTTTATCTTTACAGATGTAAAAGTGAAAAGTTCAGGAAGAACAAGCTTCAGAATGTATCTTTTACGCAGGCTCACTGCGTCAAATCTAAATTACTTTAAAGATTATTTAAGCCATAACAACCATCATGTTCTACTCTTTCGTCACTTAATGTTACAAAAACGAAGCTACCAAATTGAAATGGATATCATTCCCCCCTGTGTATCACATGAGATCAGTCTGGAAAAGTTTCTACCTCAGTCTACATTCAGTGTGGTTTAGATTTTGAGCCTATTCAGTCCCAGTCCCAGTAGATTTTACAGATATATCTTCAACAGGGGCAAAAATAAAGATTAATGATCATGTAATAACTTTTTCATTTTTATCTTAAAAATGGCCCCTCAGATCTAAATACAAACTAATTACTCACCCTAGGGAAGTCAAATGATCAATGGATAGTGTGTGGCGATTTCAATGCCCATGCTCCCTTTTGAGAGAAAAATTGCCAGATAGTCACAAATGCTCGTTTTGCAGAAAATGTAGTAGATTCTTTTTTTTAACATATACTTAATGACGGGAAAATCACGAGGATACCTGATATATCAACTCATAAGGCGACCTCCATTGATGTTACATTGGTTTCCCGGATAGCTACAAAGAGCACATGGGACGTAGAAGAAGATCCATTGGGAAGTGATCATATTCCTATCATATTAAAACTAAACGAATCTCTTCAACTTTATGAAGAATGTGATGATACAATACCTATATTTCATTATTAAAAAGCTGACTGGGACATGTTTCAGTCACTCCTACAAGAACAGAATCTTATACTTTTAGACAATGAAAGTATAGATGAATTTTATGAGAGATTCACTGAAGCAGTCCTATCAGCGGCTGAACTGTAAATTCACAGACGGAAATCAGTCAGAACCGGAAGGCACTCAGGAAATGCATGGTGGAATCAAGCATATGCAGATGCTGTTCAGGAAAAAAAAGATCACATATAAACATTGGTTGAGGAAAAGATCAAAATCTAATGATATGGAAAGGAAGAAAGCTAAAAAAAACTATTGCAATACAGTTTGTGCACAAGCAAAGAGACAATATTGGTCTAAGTATTGTGCTCACGAAGAGTCAGACTACAAAGATGCACACGAAGTGTGTAAAACAAAATGAGATTTAAACAAGATGCGAAGCATATAAACGTACTCCCAGTTTTCCAAACTGCTTATAAATCGGCCAAGTGCTTTGTGAGATAAGAAATAAATGCAAAATAACGGTTTTAACGGTTATTTAACCGATGTACACTTTTGAAACTGGTATTTTAGTCCTCACTAGGCTAAAGCCTGTGTACATACCAAATTTCATCCAAATCGGACAATATGTCAAGAATAACGGTTTTTAACGGTCAGATTTTGAAACACTGCATGGAAGTGCCATTTGTGTGTGATTACCTTTCTGTATACAAAATTGCATTAAAATCCACCAATATATAAAAAAATAACGGCAAAATAACGGTTTATCGGTTATATAACCGATATACACTTTTGAAACCGGTATTTTAGTCCTCACTGGGCTAAAGCCTGTGTACATACCAAATTTCATCCAAATCGGACAATATGTCAAGAATAACGGTATTTAACGGTCAAATTTTGAAACACTACATGGAAGTAAAGTAGTGACTGCTCTACTCGTATTCAAATAAATAAAGGGAAAAGGTGGCAAAAGGAGTACTGGAGAGGGGATGTCCAACGTTTCGTGTCGTAGACACTTCAACAGGGAATGATGACAGCTGATGATGGTTGACTTGGGTCACTGAACACAGTTCAGGAAAGGGGTGGAAAGGGCAGAGGTGGGAGTGGTGGGCAATATTGAGTGTAGGGGTGATCATAATTCACAATAGAAATGGACAGCAAAGGAGAGACAAAGGAAGGGGGAGGGAGGGAAGGGGGAAGAAGGGAGGGGGCAGGGGGGGGGGGAAAGGGGGGGGGGGGGGGAAGAAGAAAGGAGGGGGGGGGGGGGAAGGGGAGAAAGAGGAGGGCTGATGGTTCATTCCTGACGTTGAGCCCATGTGGGCTCAAGGTGCCAAGGCGCTGTATTAACTGGCTTTCCATGTATTTTCTGTAGTTCCCTTCTTGACGACCATTTCTCCAAAGGGCTGCTACTCTGATGTGGGAAAGATGGTGATGGTCCGAATTGAAATGGTTTGCCACAGGCGTGTCTTTTCTGTGAGGATGCTGTCTCTATGTTCTTTAAAACGTTCGTTTAGAGATCTGTATGTTTCACCCACATACATCTTGGGACAAAGGGTACAACTAAGAACATAGACTATATTCTGAGTCTGGCAGGTGAAGTGAGATTTCATGTGGAAGCTGCGTCCGGATGGGCCTTGCACAGTAGTTGTCAGATTAAGAAAGTCACAGGTTTTGCATTTGGGTTTCTTGCACTGGAAATTGCTGGTTGGGTTGGGAGGGATGAAGGGTGGAAGGTAGAGTGCATCAGGTGGTCACCAAGATTTTTGTCCTTTTGAATGCCACCATAGGTGGTAGATTGAAAATGTTTTGGAGAGCTGGATCTCTTTCAGAATAGTGAAGTTGCGGAGCAGAACGTTTTTCACAGGTAGATTGTGTGGGTGGTAGGTCAGAGTGGAGAGAACTATAAAAGGGGCATTCTGGCTCAGCGCTCTCAACCAGTTTCGAGCGGCTGACTCCAGAATGCGCTTTTATAGTTCTCTGACAAGTAAGACTTTAATACCCAAAACATAACGATTTTACAAACAAACATACTGTGTAGGATTATCGTTTTCAATACTAATTTACTAAACTTTTCAATAATATTATTTCATGCATACATATATTAAACGCGCCTCTGTCTTTCATGTAAAATAAAACTACAGTCTTTAACTGTTAGACAAACAAACATGATTTCGGCCGGCCTTACCCACCTACTATTGTGCAGAGTTCTGAAACCAGAGAGCTTAATGAGTTAAGTGTGGGGTTGGCCTATGCATGGAATACAGGGGCCCCGGCATTAGGCTGGCGCCTCTTTACTTAATTTGAGGTGTTGGGTTTTATGACATGGCGAACAGGCACAGCGGTCTTTGGCGGCCAGCGTTAACAAGCTTAGCTCTGCTGTAAGAATATATATGCCAAAGCAAGTTTTGTTACTTACTTCTGATTGTGTGACATATTTCTACCCGTGTGACATTGTTTTTTTGCTTGACTGTGATTGTTTTTTAGTGTTGACATTGTTTCTAGGCGTTGACATATAAAAGGTATTGACACTGTTTATAGTTTCGTGTTCTTGGAGACATGCAGTTAGTTTCAAAATGACGGATCAGGCAACAACATCGGGAACGCCAGTATTCTATTTAAAAAACATTGGAAGAACAAATAGCGAAAAAGAGAGAAAAGAGTTGAGAAAGATAAGAGACAAAGAGTGAAACAAGAAGAAAGAGTAAAATTAAAATTTCATTGATTGATAATGAAACAAAATTGAAAGCTGCTCTTGATGAATTAAATACTCAACGGGATGTATCTACATATTATTAGGGGCTAAACTTAGATTTTTGGATCACTGGCATGCGTCGCTGCCCTGGCTAGGTAATTTTGTGTAATTTGACACGGGCTGATTTGCGTTGGGCGGTCGCCTACTAGTAAAGTGACAAATGCGTGCCCCAGCTCTGCAATTTGTAAGCCAATAATTGAAGGGTTTGCATGAAGGAAAGCAACCCTTTAGAATAAGAGGAGTTGTCTCCCCAAAAAAGAATGTAACAATGGATTGTGTTTTTATTTTACGTTTTATCAAGTCGCCATAGGTTTCTTATTTAAGTCGCTATTAAGTCGTTCTAAGTTCTTAACCAAGTAACCTCTAAGTTCTTAGTTAAGTTTTTAATCAAGTCACCTCAAGTCTTTAATTAAGTTCTTAATCAAGTCACCTCAAGTTCTTAATAAGTTCTTGATCAAGTCACCTTAAATCACCTCAAGTTCATAACTAAGTCATCCTCTAAGTACAACCAAGTTCTTATTCAAGTCAACTTATAATTATTTATTAAGTTCTTAAAGTATTATTGCATCTGAAATGGATCAAAATGATCTTTTGTTGTTGGCGGTTCTGGCATGCTGTTGTGTTCGGCTTTTGTATTTAGTGGTTGAGATTGTTTGGACTGCTTTGGTTTTTGTTGTCTTTGTTTATATATTTTATAACCGTAAAAAACCCGCCCCCAACAGCAATGCCGCCAAAAATGACAATTGCTTTAAGAAAATATGAAGACTTTGGCGGTGTAGGCAACCTGTTGTTGTGGGCCCTCGAATCAACTTGTTCTGGCGTTTTTATAGCCGGCATTGAAACAACTGGCTGCGGCTCGGGCCCACTTTTTCATTCTGTGATTGTAACATTAATTTTTTTTGTTTGTTCCACTTGCTAATTTTTTCCCTGCTGCAACCCGTCCAGGATGAGGGTTTTTACTGACCACTTTCACCTGATTCAATGTTTTCTGATTCTGATTCTGCTGATTTTTGGCTCGGTCATTTTGAAGGGAAATAAAATCTATATGATTAAAGTAATTAATCCATGATTAGCGGTGATAATAATGTTCCAAATCTGTAATATAGATCACATCCTAGAGACTTAATGACTTTGTTAAAACTGGATCCTGCTTTTAAATCATACATAAAATCTTGTTCAGAATCAATGGGAGCAAATCTACTGACTAGTTTAGTGTACAAACTAAGAACCGTTTGCCCGACGCTTTTTACCATTCTTGATCCTAGTTGCGCTTCATACCTGTTATGATACTTTATAATGTCTTGTGGGCGACATCTGTTGAATCTGTTCTATGCTGAATTCATTGCCAAGGAACTGTTTTGTTTTTCACATGCTGCCAAAGAATACAACCTCCCCTTTTGGGGCATAACAGCTTGGTCATCAACTTCTTCATTTGTAAGTCCAAGACGGATTAGGTCGCTCTGTAGCTGTAGTAGATCATCGCTGTTCATGTTTTATTACTAAATATAATTATTATTTTGTTTTTAAAAATGAGCGCCGAAAAAACTGTTACCAACCTTGTTTTACCATTCTGCTGTTATTGCAGGCCTAAGTATAGGATACACAATGCTTGGTAAAAGCTTGTTAAAAATTAAACCAGCCGATTTGGCAAGCTAGGCTTTGAGGATTCGGCAAAGCTGATTGCTGTTATGCAGCTTCATTTGCTACGAAAGATTTTCTAGTTAAGCAAGGAATAATTCCTGACAGTATCAATATGTAAAATAAAAAAATACATTTATAAAATGGCTTCATTCGTAATGATGTTAGGCGGTGCAGTAGTGAATGCGCTTGCTTTTAGCGGAAGTAATTACGCGTTTAGTAACTGCGGGATGACGGCGAGAGAAAAAGACATAACAAAGCTATGGAGCAATTAGCAGCTGCACAAGATCACTATGAAAAGCAGAGAATTGAGCAGTTAGATTTTATTAATAACAAACTGAAAAAACAGGGACATGCAGCTTACACATTTAAAGATGTTGATCAAGCAATAAAAGAATATTATCTTGTAACAGGCAAACCAATCGAGACATTGCCCCCACCAAAATTCAGCGACTTTTATCAACCATCAGAAAAACAAAAGATGCAAGAAATCGTGTTTATTGTCTTTGGTATGACCGTCGTGTATTTTGTTGCACATAATATTGGCTGAATAAAATGAACAAAATCTATTATTCGCCAAAAGGATATTGGAAGGAATCACAGCAATAAAAAAGCTAAGCCAAGCAGCGGGAGTCAGCGAACAAACAGCAAAGGAATGGTTATCTAAACAAGCGATTTGGCAAATTTATTTACCTGCACCTAGACGAATACAGAGACCACACTTTGTGATACAATACCGAACGACACCATCAAATGGACCTTCTATATTTACCCCATGATACGATTAGACGAAAAAGATTTAAGTACGCACTCACAGTCATTGACATAGCTTCAAGATACAAAGATGCAGAACCTTAACACAAAAGAGTGCTTCTGCTGTTGCTGTTGCATACAACTGATATATCAACGAGGCCCACTAACTTATCCTCGCATGATTCAAGTCGATGATGGAAAAGAATTTAAAGGCCGAGTGAATCAATTATTGTTAAAACATAGAGTTACCATTAAAAGAGGCATCCCAGGAGTTCACAGATCACAGGCTTTAGTTGAAAACTTAACAAACAGTTATCTGAAAGACTTTTTTCCTACCAGTATCATAGAGAGCTGATTGACAATTCTCGCAACACAGAATGGGTTAGAAGACTGCCCTCAGTTTTGCGCGCAATGAATAATGAAGAATTTAAAGGGTTAAAACCAGTACAAGCAATCAAAAAACAAACAATAAATGTTGCTGAAGGAGACCCCAGTTCATCCGGCAAACTATTCCCGTTTGGTTTGAAAGTAAGGTACCTTTATTTACCGGGGAAGCAGAAGGGGACACTCGCATCAGGGCAACAGACCCAGTTTGGAGTGTTGATCCATATGAAATAAAAAGAATTGTAAAGATGAATCCGCCCGTGTATTATTTACGAGAAACTGACACAACAAAACAACCAGCTCCTCAAGATCTTTTGTGAAGGAAGAACTGCAGATAACCCCACCAGACACAGTTCCGGTTGCTTAATTAATTTTTAATTTACATAAATATATTTGAGTCTGAAATGGAAGCTCAGAACGAACAAGCGAAACAAGAATGATAAATAAAGAGAACTTGGAATTAATACGAGAATCATATGATACGTGTTCTGCTATTAAGGAATTAATACGAGAATCACATGGTACGTATTCTGCTGTTAAAGAAACAATTACGAGGATTCATTGGCACATGGCACTGCATCCAGATCACTTACAGCCCAAAACCCCAAATTTTGACTATCAAAAATGGGAAAAAAAGAATATCTTGAAATAATTAAAAAAAATTCGAGCACGTCAAGCAAACATGAGAAAAAATTTGAATGAATTGGAAGATGATATGATTGATTTTCTAGATAAATTTCAGGAAAAATATGAACCCGAGGGTGAAGAAGAAATATAATTATGCTGTTCTCCAGTGCCCGATTGCATATGAAAAACTCTGGATTAACAAATACTCGTTTAGTGTTTGTTCTATCTAATGACTTCTTTGTTACAACAGTTGTGTTGATCTCATGTAGATTAGATCGCAGTTTTACGTTGTCATGATGAAAAGTATGTTTATTGAACAATGCTTCTTTGTAGTTGTCATGTGATATGTTTGACTGCACAACACTGCGAGATATTCCCTTTGCTTTCTTAATGGTTTTCTTCTGGCTCGAAAGACTGTACATTTTCGACGTTAAACCAACAAACTCCTTAATCACCCCTCCAGATAATTCATCCTTCATCTTTCCTAAAACCTTCTTGTTAACGGTTGAATGCAAAGGCGAATCTTTAGGGTAAACAGATGTATCATACCATCCGCATGCCCTTTAGCTACTTCCATTTCCATGTCTTTATAGATGTCTTCAGTAGGGATATCTATAACAAAACTATCTGTATCTGTGTACAGTACTCTGGACTCTTTGGGTACGAGGGTTTAAAGTAGTCATAAAGAAATTCTAACATCAAAAGCTTTGATAATTCTAAAACAGTAACCCAATAAATACAGGTTTGTCCAATTTGACTTTCTTTTTTTCATCATTATGCCAAAAAGCTGATCATGAAATCTTCTAAAGTCCCGATAATTTGGTTTTGAAGTCAGCTTAATTGCTTCGTTCTCTCTGGTGACCAATCTGACATCTTTACGCTTGTGTGGATTTTCCATGGTCTTTCCGAAAACAGCTGTTGTTCATCAGCTTGAAAAAGTCTTTTTCTGAAGCATCTGCGGATTTAGTTCTAAGATCAGTGTTCTTATGATGTATGGTTTCATGAAACTGTTCTTGATCAAAAGCAATTATACGATGAACTGCTGTCAACTTCAACCATGTCTTAAAATAAAATTGTAGAAGTCTGTAATGACAGACATAATTTTTTTTGTCTCGAAGATTAGGCACAGTTTAGGCGGCTCTCTTGGATTCATCTTTAGACTTTCTGCTGCTAATGGGTAGTCATTATGTAGGTCATGGAGTTCATGAGGATATTCTACGTCAACTTCTAGAATGAAACCCCGCTGTCGATCAGGCGTCAATCTGCTCAACCACTTTAATGCCTTTTGAATATTATTTGTACCGCCGCCTTTGTACATTTCAAAGTTGCGTAGTGGAAGTGATTGCGCCATAGCCATCCATACAGATTGTTTGCATCTAAATACATGAGATAGTTAGACCTTTTACTTGGATCATAGTCGTCCAAGTATTTGTTGTTTGCTTTACAGTAATGATGCGACGCCATACTAATTCCTCCACGCAATCCGTTTTCAATCATCTGAATCATTGGTAAATCTGACAATAAATCAATCTGTACTCCAGTAAACTTTAAGAAAGCATCCCAACTCATCCCGGGCGCAGAAATGTAATGCGCAGGATCCAGGCTATAATGTTTCATGCAGGTCTTTCTGTAATTTCAAAAATGTCCGCCAACAAACATACATCGGCCATCAAGTAGGAATCATGATAGTCTCCCATCGTTTTACAATCTAACTTCTGCCACGCTTCTTGAGCATGCTGGTAATCAGAATCACTGATGCCCCTTTTCCCCTAAGACTAGAAAAGAAGCGTCTTTAGGCGGAAGTGTGTCTTCGTCAACCTTTCCCAACTGTTCATGTACTCATAAGGGTAAACGCCCTTTCTAACAAGAGTTGGGTCAAAATATTCTTCCGTTATTGGGCAGGACTTTAAGGACATAGCTAGTGACTCTAATGATCCCATCATGTGCTGCATAGAGTATAAAAAGACATGTTATTTAAAGTGAAACACATGTACTTTTCTGATGACTGTGCAATGCATGTTATCTGAAGGCGGCGTCTACTGCTTGCATTATAAGATGAGAGTCGTAACCCCGAAGTTATGAAAGAAGATGGGAAGCTTCCATGTCTTAGGATTAAAGTTTAGTTGAAGATTGCATTTACTGTGCGCTGCTCTCTAAACTTCCCACTAATGTGATCATGGTCTCTTACTGTTGGATTGGCTTCCTCGCTGTTAGACATTAGTTCTAACCACAAATCAACAATGTGTGGCTGAGTCATACTGTTGTTGGTCTTCAGGCGTCCATTATGATTTCAGATAAATTTAGATTATTAGAACAGGCATTTACGCAATTGCTGCATGCGCTTTAAGAATGTTTCTGCAGCATCTGGTCCTCTATACAATTCTGGTTCCCAATGGGCGCCATCGACCTGACAATAACAAAAGCAAATGAGCAAATCTGATGATTACTTACAAAGGCTGTTTTAGGAAGTCTCTGTGGGGTTGGCCCTTCATAAGGAACAATAAGCGACTCGAAGTCTGCGTAAACTACGTATGGACTTGTTTGCAGCCGTTTCCAGTTCTTTAAAACTAACTTTACTGCCTTCTTTCGGGTAATTAGTTCTGTATTACAGTCAATGGGCTGATACAATGTTTTATATGTTCACTCGCGGCTTGAGCAGATGGAATTCTTGTTAAACATTTTCTACAGAATTCTTGTTTGCTATGTTTTTTTGTAGTATATGCTAACAGTCTACTCATTGTTCGTATCAATGTGTATGCGGTAGCCCTGCTGGTGAAAACATCAGTAGTAAGTCAACATGATTTTTGCCTGGATCACCTATTGTTGGACTGTTCTTGGACACTTTAATCGGCAGTAGATTTGTTTCCTCATCCCATGTGTATACATTAACAGTTATTGGTTTGTTTTGTTCTTCAAACTGATCAATGGAATCCCCGCTAACAGGAAAGGATATTCTACTAAAGTTAAGATCATTGCTGTAAGGTTCATAGTTAGACACTCTCTCTGCGTTTTTACGGACGTGATGCAGCCTTGCAAGAACGCACCACATAAAACATTTGTTGTCGAATTCTTTTTTGTTTAGAACTGCTCTTTTTGCGACTAATGCTGGGGGCAGCGGAATGTAAGCCTTGCCAACAATTGGTGCATACTTAGACTGTTTTAATCTAATCTCTTTGGACTTCGCCCTCTGACCAACCAGAGCCTCTCATTTTGGCTTCTTCAGCGGCCACATCAAACTGTGTAAGCAGTTGGTCTGCCCAACCAGGTGTTAAGTCATTATGAGAAAGAATAACCTGTTGTTGAGTCGAGACCCAGACTTCTAGATTTTCTTCATTTATTGTTATATAGTCGATTAAAACAGCTAACATTACTTTAACTGGCGGGTCTATTGTTAGTTTACCTGGAACTTGAGAAATAGCATGAGCAACGCTTGCCTGTACGTTTGTTGGATCAATGACTTCTAAATCAATATCATTTAAAGCTTTTGACAAACGCTCTCCTTAAGCATTCCCTTTAAACAATTCGTCTGGTCCTTCATATATCTTATCCATGTTGAGTTTTCTTTTCTAACTCAAAATATTTATTTAAATTTAAAAAAATAATTAATCAGAATCAAATCAACGGTCTTTTTGTGCTTGGACTCATAAACTAAAGTAAAAAACGCCTTTGATGTTGTTAATGTGAGCCGTTTAGAACAGAGTTTAATGTCTCGTTTACTTTTTTTAAACATTCCTTTTTTATCTGCTCGGTGTCTGGCTGTTGAGAAAAACTTGCCCTCGCCTTTTTTGAAGATCAAACTTTTGTCTTTTATAGTCATCAAAATCGGCCTGTAAACGACTAATTCTTCATTCGTGATGTTTGAGTCAACTAGCGCTTTATTTATTGTCAGTTTAAACGAGCTAAGTTTAGCTGTTATTAGTTGAACCATAGCAGTGTGCTTTTGGAGTTAGTTTTTAATTTTTTGCCAGCAGCACTTACAGCTAATGAACACAGACCGAGAGCTAAAGACAACCGCCTAGTGGTAAAGCTGCGGATGCACCCACACCGTTGCTAAGAGGCAAGATCAGCCTTTCATTCCCGGTTAGCCATAGATCAGATAGGTTAAAAATATGTCTGCATTGTGTAAAAAATATTTCTTGCCCTCAAGTTTATAGAAATTTTCTTAACGATTGCCCGCCCGATTTGGACAACTGTCTGTTTGGGTTGTTGCTGATTCGAATTCTATTTTGAAAGTAAGTTGCGCAGAGCTGGCACAATCACTTCATCCGCCCTAGGTCTGGAAATTTGACAGTAAGAATTTGATCTGCATCAATAGTAGATGGATTATTTGGAACAGTAATATTCCGTTTATTTCCTTCACGCAAAGGGCTCTTTCAGTCTTCTATGCGGGTCAAGAATTGAACCATATGCTTGTGACATTTTTATAAAACAAAATAAAAGTTAATTATTAAAGAAACATGGAAGGCAGAGAAGATGAAGAAGCTTATGATGTTTTGATCTGGAGACGACATGAGTGAACGGCTCCTTTGATACAGCATCGCTCAACGCTCTCATTGCGGCGTGAATTAACAGAAAGTACGGTCGGAGCATTTTACAAAGTTTAGGCTTAAACCCCCCGAATTTATAGACCCTAATGATTTTGAAGTAAAAGATGATGGCCATTTGTTGTGAAAAACGATCAAGGAGAACCTGTTCAGCTTACAGCTAAACGACCCATCAAAGTTTTTAGTCGTGGGTTCAATTAGACAAAGACTCCCTATGAGCGTACAAAATCGCCTTGGCATTGCTAAACCGAAATTAAGGGAGATAAGATAAGATAATGTTGCTTATAGCCCAGCCGACCGCAAAGGGCCATATCAGGGCTGTCACCACGTTAAAATCAACTCACCAGTCATTAAAAAAAAAAACAAAAAAAAAACCCACTTTCATACATCTCATTAAATGACATCGTCTACAAATGCACCAGAAACTTTGTTAAAAATCTTTCTTCCGTAAAATCTTAATCAGATGAAAAATATTAATCTCTCTCAAAAACTCAAGGATCACATCAGGCGGGACATCCCTGAACAGGATCTTCATGGACTCCGCTGTAAAATGTTTGTGTCTCACATCGTGCAAGTCCCAACACTCTAAAAGAACATGTTTCATTGTGAGTGGCGCATGACATGGAATGCACCACGGAGCTTCTTCACTCTTTAAAAGGTAAGCATGGGTAAAATACGAATGGCCGGTGTGCAGCCGGCACAGAACCGTTTCCTCTTTACGACCTCCCGACATGGATGGGAGAAGTCCTTAAGGTTTGGACGGATCTGAAAGAGTTTGTTACTCGTCTGTGTGTTCCAATCCTCCTGCCAGAGGTCTCACACATAATCGTTAACTTTGGGTTTCACATCTGAACAGGGGATATAAATGTTGGACAGTTTCTCTCTTGTGGCGTTCTTGGCTAAACGATCAACCATTTCGTTCCCGCCGATGCCAACATGACCAGGAACCCAAGCAAGAGTAATGTTGTACCCGTCCGCTTTCAACTTGCTAAAAGTTCAAAGAAATGCAAAAGTTCTGGATGCTGAAGTTGCGGCCAGCTATGGCTTCCAAAAGCTGACAGCGAATCCGACAGAACCAGAAAGTCCCTCTTTGAAGAATGTGAATTATCTTCAAAGCCAGTACCAAGCAGTAAGTTCAGCAGAATAGACAGAAGCATCGGAATGATATGTTCCAACAGTATCTGAGAGGCTGTTTCTAAACTTCAAAACACACTACAGGAACTTCCAACAGATAACCAAATGCAAAACATGGAACTTAAAGAATTAAATCAATCAGCAGGTGAATTAATAAATGCGATAGAAGCAGAAACCAGTTCTTCAGAAGAAACAGTACCAAAAGAAATTGATGATTCTTCATTGTCTATGAGCGAATTATATGCCCTTAATCGTGCTTTAAAAACCATTAGAGGCGAATTAGAAAACATTCAGCAGAACTGGGTGAACTAGATAAGGATATAAAAAGAGAAAAAGAAAAACTCGTTGAGGCCGATGACGCCAACTTAGGGCATGATATTAAAGAAAGAATAACCCAAAGACAAAAGTTCTCGAAGAACGAAGATCACTAAGACTAGAAGTGGCGTCTTCTAACCGAGAACAATTACGAACTCAAGTGAGCAGAATAAGAGAAACTATCCAAAGATTTTATATAAAGACACAACGCTAGCAAACGAATACGAACGCTGTTTAGAGAGCAAGGAATCACATTAGCAAGCGTTATAACGGCCTTAGGATTTGCAATAAGTACACTGGTGATGGCTATTACAGGCGGCGGTGGTCAAAGCCCAGTGCCTCCGCCGCCATCGCCTCCATCTCCGCCTGACAAATCATGGGTAAAAAAACAGCTTGATCATCTTGCGGGTTTATTAAAAAAATTAGCCGGTAAAGCCGTGGATGCTTTACCAGGTATATTAGGGGGCGTTGTTAGCTGGCTTTTGTCTATTGGCTTTATGGCCGAGCACTTATGGGCCTTAGTTCTCTTAATAGTTGGGTAATTTTTAGTAAAATAAAGAAGGATAATCCTAGGCCAGTTAATCCAAAAACAAGTGCTGTCTTTTCATATTCATGGTCATTATTTTTTTGACTTCTTCAACAGCCTTCGGGCTTTGGGCCACGGGATTGGATGCCTTATACTTTGGGGGTCATCTTGTTTGTTTACTGCTTGCAATATTACTGGCTCAGAATTTATTTCGTTTTTTCCGACCTTCTGTTCATTGCCTGCCACAAGGATTCATTATTGTAGTTTATTATTGTACCTATCTGGAGCCTGAGGTCAGAAGGCAGCATGTATAAACCAGTGCCAACAGCAAAGTCTACTTTCGATCTTGCGTATTGTAAAACATTTTGGTATCTTTTAATACTTGAAGGTAAATCAACTGTAGAATTAATGGCGTCCTCTAAATTTGCTAAGTATTGTTTTTGTGCATCAAAACCAGTAGAAGGATCAGTTATGCTCGATCTCGTTTGTGCTTGCGAACCTAGCAAACACCAAACGTAAGTACGAACAGAGTCGTTTATTCGTTCTATTCCTGCTTTAGTTAGGCCCTTAGAAGTGTCTAAGATAAATGTTGTCCATGCTGTTTTATGCTCTTGCTCTAATGGACCCGAGGTGAACAGTTGTGCCTGAAGAGAAAGATTGTAAGGAGGATTCCAAGCATAGTTATACTTTCTGTGCACGCCCCAAAAATAAGGGGTGCCTAGACCATGATTAAGATCCAACTTTTGTCTAAAGTCTGTCTTGGCCTTAATATTGAATTCGTTACAAATCCTTTCAAAAGCCTTCATGTCTATTCTGTTGCTAAAATGGATTAAACGGTTTGTCATTTGGCAATGGTGCTTGCAGTTCAGTCAAAATACGTCTGAAGGTGTAATAAAAATGAAACCTATACACTGACCTCACCAAAGGATCAGGATGATTTAAGTGATCAGCATACGACACTCCACACCCATTGATGCACAAAACACAGCAAAGTTTAACTGGTTCTGATAAAACTGCATTGGATGACTAAACCACACTTTCGCAATGTAGTCTTTTTTAATAGGAGGGTTAAGATAGCTCTTCATCGGAGTACTAACCTTTACTTGAAAGGCGTCAGACTGAGTCACAGAAATGTCAAGAGTATCAGTTGTTATGTTTTTAAGATTGTAGTGCGGCCCAGCAGAATATTTTGCATCAGTATATTTAAATGCAGTCGTTTTTATTTCGTTTAAAAAAAATGTTTGTAACAATAACAACCCAAGACCGTCCTTCATTTTTAGAACATGCTATTGATAACAATTGCGGAGCCAAAATGGTTGCACTTCATGAATATTTTACAAAGTCGTATGGTTTTAATATAACCGAATCAAGGAGAATAATAAGATCTAAAAGTTGACAAAACAGGGCCAAAGTTAGCCAGTTAACAATACCTGATGGTTATTACGGGTTTTGCTCACTAAAAGAAGCAATGAGTAACTTTGACATACTCTCAAACTTAACAATGCAAATCTAAAAACAATGTTAACATTCAAGTCTGAAGACGAAGCAGGTTACTATTTTGATAAGAGCTAGCTAAAATGTTAGGCTTTGCAGCTGACAATCATAGATTTAGAGTTACACCAAACAAAACTACTTATGAGGGGGAAAATCCGCTCGATCTTGCATTACATTCATTACTCTATGTTCATTTGGATGAGCTGAGCACTGATGAAAACTTATATGAATGGAAGGCCTCAACTGTTTTAAGAGCTCTTCCATCAGGAAAGCTGCATATTGTGATTATGAAATTATACAATTCCCTAATTTACAGTTTAAAAGATTAGTTTGTGGAGGTCGGATCATTTAATATAAAAATCGCAGACAAAGCAGGAAAAGTTGAAATGTGATAACCTACACATTGTTTTAGAAATAAAATAATTAGTTGTTCTAAAAAATGTCGCGGGGCCAGAAGAATCGGGAGTTACATTAGCGCCTGTGAGGTGTATAACTTTAGAATTAAAAGACCTTGCAGACGTTGCGGACTTTGAACAGAATGGTGATATAGGCGCTTTGTATGGGTTTGAGTACACTAAAGATGGTGATTATAAACGCAAAGAGGTTGGCGACAACAAAACGTTCCTAAACTAGAGCAACTGCGCAATGTAGAAGCAAATAATGCTGGCCAGTATGAATATAAAATAGTTCGAAAACCTGACAGCAAATGGCACTTAGAACCATATTTAGAATGGGACATAAAATTTGAATTCATAAGTCCATTTACATTTTTTTAGGCCGCCAAAAAAGTTTCCGAAAAGCATTCAACTCTGGCCCTTTACATATAAGTCTTATGCAGAGGACAATAGTCGGAAAGAGATTGAAATAACGCCGTATGGGAAAAAACAGTACATCCTCCACAGAAAAGAAACGGTTTTAAAGGAAGCTTCTACAAAATTACAGTTCATTCCGCGCAGGAAATTAGGAGACACGTTCACAATGATATTTGAAATTTCTGTCTTTAAAGATGTGGAGAGGGATGGGGTTGTGGGCGTTAGTGACGTCCTTATAAAAGGAATTAATATTAGCTGGCAAAACTTAGACGTTAAACGTCTTAAAGTTACCATCGTCGTTCTTCACAATGGTGAGGATATTAAGGTCATAACAACAAGCAACAAAATCAATATTGACTTAAATAGGAACAATCTTACAGAACTAAATTGGATAAATCTTACACATTTAGGCCTTATAGGGTTTTATTATACTGAACAAGTTTTGACAGAGAGTATGATAAATATAATAACTGGATTAAATTAAATTCTGTTATAAAACCATGGAGCAGTTAAACTTTATGACAAAAGAGCCTCATTGTTCATTAATTTGTGGGCAAACTGTTGCGGAAAAACAATATTACAAACAGTTTATCGCTATAAATTTTGATTATATTGTGATTTTCTGTCCAACGCTTGAATTTAACAAAGCATATCATGATAGAAGGTTTATATGGGCAGATGATGACGTATTTTAGCTGATCCTAGCAATAAACTGAGTGAGTGTTTAGAATACTTTTATAGACTGTTTAAAGGAACGCAGACACTATTTATTATAGATGACTGTTCAGCAGAAAGAGACATAGTTAAAAAGAGAAACACTTTGTCAAAACTAGCCTTCAGTGGAAGACATGCTGGAATAAGTGTGTGGATTTTATGTCAAAAATATAACTCAGTTTTAAAAGACTTTAGAGAACAGTTAAAGACTGTAGTTTTATTTCACATGAAAGACAGAGACGCATTTGATGAATGTATGCGCGAAAATGATGTTATTGAAAATGATCAGGAAAAACATAGGATTAAGCAAAAACTAAAATCTAAAAAGTTTAGTAAATTAGTAATGAAAACGGATAATCCTACACAGTATGTTTGTTTGTAAAATCGTTATTTTTTGGTTATTAAAGTCTTACTTGTCAGAGAACTATAAAAGGGGCATTCTGGAGTCAGCCGCTCGAAACTGGTTGAGAGCGGCTGAGCCAGAATGCCCCTTTTATAGTTCTCTGAGTGGCAATGCATCGGTCATTGTCTGTAGTCATCTTTTCCTTGTCTTGTAGGAGCTGGTGTCTGGGGATGGACTGTGCTCGTTCAAGGGCCATCTGAACTGTAGCTTGTGGGTAGCCTCTAGTAGTGAAGAAGGTAGTCATGGCCGCTGCTTCTTTGGTGTAATTATCATCAGTGCTACATAGTCTGCGAAGTCGAAGAAACTGAGAATATGGGATGCTTTCTTTCATGGCAGGAGGGTGGCTTGATGAGAACAGGAGGTAAGAGTGGGCATCAGTTGGTTTGTAGTGCACTGTTGTGTGGAGAGACTGTGGAGTGCTTTGAATACTGATTTTGATGTCCAAAAATGAGAGGGAAGAGTCCGAGATTTCGTATGTGAATTTGACTGAAGGGTGAAAGGCGTTAGCATAGTCAATGAAGCATTGGAGTTCCTGTATGGGTAGAGTGCTGATTCCAAAACAGTCGTCTATGAATCTTTTGAAGACTTCAGGTAGACGTCCAGGGTATTGAGCAAAGATTTGTGTCTCAATGTGCCCCATAAACGTTGGACATCCCCTCTCCAGGTACTCCTTTTGCCACCTTTTCCCTTTATTTACTACATGGAAGTGCCATTTGTGTGTGATAACCTTTCTATATGCCAAATTTTATTAAAATCCACCTATATATAAGAAATAACGGCAGAATAACGGTTTTTAACGGTTGTTTAATCCATTTTCAGTATTACATCACTTACATATGGACAGAGGATCCGATTTGTCACAAGATCATCCGAACCGCTTATAAATTGGCCAAATACTTTCTGAGATATTCCATAAAGAAGAAAAACCGTTACAGGCCGTTACAACCGTTAGTAACGGCTATAACGGGGCAAACTAAAACATCAGGCATCATCCGTGACCCATAATGAACATACCTGCTAATTTTCATAAAGGTCGGTCAAGTACTTTCTGAGATATTCCATAAGGAAGAAAAACCGTTACGGGCCGTTACAGCCGTTAGTAACGGTTATAACGGTAAACTAAAACATCGGGCATTATTCGTGACCCATAATGAACTTACCTACAAATTTTCAGAAAGATCGGTCAAGTACTTTCTGAGATATTCCATAAAGAAGGAAAAGCGTTACAGGCCGTTAGTAACGGCTGTAACGGTAAACTAAAACGTCGGGCATCATCCTTGACCCATAATGAACATACCTACACATTTTCAGAAAGATCGACCCAGTAGTTTTGTCTGGAGCGAGTGGAACACATTTTGACCACGGACACACAGACAGACAGACAGACAGACACACACACACAGACAGCATTTCTTCGTTCCCATTCTAAAGTACTCCCTGTTCTTTAAGAACTGGGAGTACAAAAACGGTATCTGTCTCCCACAGTGTCCACTCAAAGTTTGGTGGGCGGGTGTGTCATGTGACGTAGCCTCACATCAAGGCATGTGACGCTCCATCACATGTAGTTAGTGATATGAATCATTTCCCCATGCCACTACTGAAAAGGAAGAATATTCATGTGGCTTGACTAGTGTAGCGGGCGTCCCCAAATAATTGTGAGATATACTCAGGAAATAAACAAGGGTGGTCATTGGGTGAAAGTGACCACTGAGAGATAGTTTAACAAGGGCTGGTAAGGTGCTGGTCATGTGTTTTGAACACTGAGTATGCACTCACTAGGAGGAGGGAGGAAAGAATCAGTTTTAGCCCAAGCAGATGGCCTAGAGACTCGAACCTGTCAGGACGCTGGTCCTCACTGCTGACCAGTCATTACCAGCCCTTCACCCTTCGCCCTTCACCTTCACCCGTGAGGGGTTAAAGATGGCCATGGTGTGGGGAACACACCGTAGTTCAGCCCGGCAATTAACGACTCCAGGGAGAGGAGTTTGGAACTCGTCATCTCTCCAGAGACAGGAGAAGACGAGGGAGAGGAGTGGGAACTCATCACTCCAGTGACGGGAGAAGTCCAGGGAGAGAAGCCGGACATCATATCTCCAGAGACGGGAGAATTCAAGGGGCGATACACTGTCTCAGAGAGACAGGGAATCATATGGTATGGAGCAAGTCCGAATTCTGATGCAGGTATAGCATCAAGGAGTGAAAGAATTAATTATTCTCCTGGTCTGGATTTTGAGCCAGTGTTATGTGAAGGCCATGACTTTACAGAAACGTGTATTGATGTAACTGGAAAATTGGTTACAAGGATGCATGTATAAAATCTGTTTATAAATTGGTTGATGCGATTTAGTAAAGTGTTTTTCCCTGAAGGAAGGGGAAAGAGAAACATTCGGAAGTGCGCCTTTTGGTTGATTGGAAAGATTGCGTGTGCGTATGGAGTAAATGCTGTCATGAATGCAAGTGTGCAAAAGTGACAGTGTGACAGTGGTGACCCCGACGTAGCTGCCGTTGTTTTCCCCCTGGGAAAAAAAAGTAAGATTTCTATTTGTGCCTTGGGGCCTGTGGAAAAAAGATTTTGATTTGTACCCTCAAGGTTTGAGGGAAGGAAAAAAAAGAGGAAAGATTTGTATTTATACCCTCGGGCCTGAAAAAAAAAGAAAAAAAAGTTTAATTGTTTACTGTGTATTGCATTGTTTTTTTTTTCTGTTTATGTGTGCGAGTGAGGACTTCTCTCTTATTTCTGACTCTGAGTTTTGCTAGTGGTTTTGTTTTGTTTGTAAGTTCCTAATTTTTTTTCCCCGATCGGTGAGCCCCACCGCTTTTCGCTACCTTGAGCGACTAGTTCAAGAGTGGGAGCAGCCGTGATTCCCTATTTTGTCCTTTTCCCCGATCGTGTGACCCCACCGCTTCTCGCTACATTGAGCGGTTAGTTCAAGAGTGGGAGCAGCCGTGATCGCCCTTATTAGGTTTATTTTGTTGTTTTTTTCTTTCTCTGTCCTATCGTTTCATTTCAAGTAGTCCCCTTTTCCCAGAGTTTGAACCGACCATGTCTCCTTCAACAGGACAGAGGTTGACAAGTGCGGGAAGACTCCTCCTAATAAATTCTTCTATTGTTTTTTTTTGGTGTTGCGAGATTTTCTTTGTGTTTGGTGAATGTGCATTTATTTATTGATTGTTAATCATTTTGTATTATTACTGTAGTGTTTGTTATTGTGCGTGATTTGTTTTTTCCCGTCTCCAGTTTCACGGGAGACAGTGACCACTAGGTGCTGTCTGAGGGCTTCTTTGCTTTTCTTGATTTCGTCTCACTGTTCTGGTCCTGTGATCCTTTCATTCCTTTTTACCCCCTTTTTCAAACCTCTTAAACCTTCTCCTCATAAGCTCTATCTAGTTTTCTTTCTACATTTTCATCTTTTAGGTAGGATTTCCGCTAGTTTGTGTTCTCTTCCCCTCTTTTTAATTGTTTGTGCTTCCATTTGTTTTGTAAATTTATATTCATTTATCGTATAAGGCGATACATCTGTTTTGTAAATTCATTTGAAATTAAGTAAGAAAGAAAGACTGACAACAAGAACATTTAAGAACTAAAACTTTATAAAGAATTTATTTTCAGAAAACTTTATTGTGTTTTTTCCTTCTTAGGAAAAAACAGATTAGCATTGAAACGTCATTTTTTAAAAAAAAATTACAAATTGATACCCGTTTTCAAGAACAAAATACTTCTGGGAAAATACATTCCTTGTGTTTCATATCTACCTTGTTTTAGTAAGCCGTTTTCTGTTTATAACCGAAATTGAATTCTGTATTTGTATATATTATAATTACATTTTTGTGAAACATAAAGCGCCATCATATATTGCCTTATTTTTATTCATACTTAGAAATTGTTTTGTGTTTATATCTGTTGACGGTTCATTATGGATGATTTGATAAATATGTTCAACAAGCGAACGCTTGGGTTTTGATGGAGAAAAACTTACTAGCTATGTGCAACAATGCATAGATAGGGCAGACAGCTAAGAGAAAGAGAAGAAAATCAAAGGAAACTAGAAAGTGAAGAAAGGAAACTAGAAAGAGAAGAAAAATCAAAGGAAACTAGAAAGTGAAGAAAGAAGATTACAGAGGGAAGCTGAAGTTGAAGAAAGAAGATTACAGAGGGAAGCTGAAGTTGAAGAAAAAAGATTACAAAGGAAGCTGAAGAAAAAAGACTACAGAGGGAAGCTGAAGATAAAGAACGTCAATTTAAGTTGAGGCAGTTAGAATTAGAGACTGATGCTGAAATTAGAAGAATACAGGCATCGAGAGAACCTCCACCAGCTCCACCAGTCGGTTCGGCAAGCGCGCCTCAATCAAAATCAGCATATATCCAAATTACCGCCTTTCGAGGAAAAAACGGATGACATCGATAGTTTTCAGAGAAATAATATGCCGACTCTAAGCCACTTTCACCCTCCACCGAGTTTTTGGGCGAAAGTGGCCTAAAAGCCGCCTTTCCTGTGGCGGAAGAGAGAGAGAGAGAATCACCGGCAGGACAGACAGACAGACAGAGAAGAGAGAGACAGAGAGAGAGACAGACAGACAGACAGAGAGCGGCAGACAGACACACACACACACACACACACACACACACACACTCTTTCTCTTTCTCTCTCTCAGTTAAATGTCATAAAATCCGCACACTTCTTCTGACTAATTTCCACCTACAAACTTTGTACACAGACAGGCAGACACGGGGCTGAAACCTAATCACTTAATTTACGGCTCGCGGCAGTTTGCAGCCAGAGCGCCTACCTGCGCTGTTTAAACGAAGCACACTCGGCTGGGTTGCACCACATTGCCACGTCGACACCCCGTATTGAGGCTGTCCACGCGACACGACCGGGGTCGCCATTGTTGTTTGAGCCACCGCACAAGAAGGCTGTGTTGTGACCATGTGTTTTTTTTTGACCACAGTGTTGTTTTACTTTAATTGTGTTA
>CM031607.1:52860353-52877938 GCA_018398815.1 Conus ventricosus | reverse complement strand
AAGTCAGGCAGTGTTTCAAAATCTTTGAATGTTTTCTAAACGCCTGTGTACATTTAAAGTTGCGTAGTGGAAGTGATTGTGCCATTGCCATCATACAGATTGTTTGCATCTAAATACATGAGATAGTTAGACCTTTTACTTGGATCATAGTCGTCCAAGTATTTGTTGTTTGCTTTACAGTAATGATGCGACGCCATACTAATTCCTCCCGCAATCCGTTTTCAATCATCTGAAGCATTGGTAAATCTGACAATAAATCAATCTGTACTCCAGTAAACTTTAAGAAAGCGTCCCAACTCATCCCGGGCGCAGAAATGTAATGCGCGGGATCCAAGCTGTAATGTTTCATGCAGGTCTTTCTGTAATTTTCAAAGACGTCCGCCAACAAACATACATCGACCATTAAGTAGGAATCATGATAGTCTCCCATTGTTTTACAATCTAACTTCTGCCACGCATCTTGAGCATGCTGGTAATTTCAGAATCACTAATGCCCTTTCCTCTGAGACTAGAAAAGAACGCGTCTTTTAGGCGGAAGTGAATCTTCATCAAACCTTTCCCAACTGTTCATGTACTCATAAGGGTAAACGCCCTTTCTAACAAGAGTTGGGTCAAAATATTCTTCTGTTATTGGGCAGGACTTTAGGACATAGCCAGTGACTCTAATGATCCCATCATGTGCTGCATAGAGTCGTAGAAAGACATGTTATTTAAAGTGAACACATGTACTTTTCTGATGACTGTGCAATGCATGTTATCCTGAAGGCGTCGTCTACTGCTTTCATTATAAGATGAGAGTCGTAACCTCGCAAGTTATGAAAGAAGATGGGCAGCTTCCATGTCTTAGGATCAAACTTTAGTTGAAGATTGCAGTTGTTGTGCGCGGCGCCTCTGAACTTTCGCTAATGTGATCATGGTCTCTTACTGTCGGATTCGCTGCGTCTGATGAGGGGTCTAAACGGCGGCAATCAAGGCCGCCCCACAAATCCAACAATGTGTGGCTGAGTCATACTGATTGTTGGTCTTCAGGCGTCATTATGATTTCAGATAAGTTTAGATTATTAGAACAGGCGTTACGCACTTCTGCATGCGTTTTAAGAAGTATTTGCAGCATTAGGTCCTCTATATAATTCTGGTTTGAATGGGCACCATCCGACCTGACAATAATGAAGGCATATGAACAAATCTGATGATTACTCATTAAGACAGTTTTTGGAAGTTTCTGTGGCTTTTGGCCCCTCATAAGGAACAATAAGCGACTCGAAGTCTGCGTAAACAATGTATGGACTTGTTTGCAGCCGTTTCCAGTTCTTAAAACTAACTTTAGATCCGGGTGGGGGCGTAATTAGTTCTGTATTACAGTCTACAGAACTTTTACAATGTTTTTTATGTTCAAGCACGGCTTGAAAGGATGGAATTCTTGTTAAACATTTTCTACAGAATTCTTGTTTGTGCCCATCTTTTGAAGTATGCTGCATTAGTCTACTCATTGTGCGTATCAATGTGTAATGCAACCTGTTGGCGAAGGCATTAGGAGTAAGTCCACATGACTTTTGGCCGGATCGCCTATGTTGGGCTGTCTTTAGACACTCTAATAGGCACCAAATTTGTTTTCTCAGACCATGTGTATACATTAACAGTTATTGGTTGTTTGTTCTTCAAACTGATCAATTTTGTCCACGCTAACAGGAAAGGATATTCCACTAAAGTTAAGATCATTGATGTAAGGTTCATAGTTAGATACTCTCTCTGCGTTTTTGCGGACGTAATGCAGCCTTGCAAGAACACACCACATAAAACATTTGTCGTCCGAATTCTTTATGTTTAGAACTGCTCTTTTCGCGACTAATGCTGGAGGTAGTGGAAATTTAAGACCTGCCTACAATCGGCTCATACTTAGCCTGTTTTATTGATCTCTAGGACTTCGCCCTCTGACCAACCAGAGCTCTCATTTTGGCTTCTTCAGCGCCACATCAAACTGTGCAAGCAGTTGGTCTGCCCAACCAGGTGTTAAGTCATTATGAGAAAGAATAACCTGTTGTTTAGTTGAGACCCAGACTTCTAGATTTTCTTCATTTATTGTTTATATAGTCGATTAAAACAGCTAACATTACTTTAACTGGCGGGTCTATTGTTAGTTTACCTGGAAACTTGAGAATAGCATGTGCAACATTGCCTGTACGTTTGCAGGATCAATGACTTCTAGATTATATCATTTAAAGCTTTTGACAAACGCTCTCCCTTAAGCATTCCTTCAAACAATTCGTCTGGTCCTTCATATATCTTATCCATGTTGAGCTTTCTTTTCTAACTCAAAACTATTTATTTAAATCAAAAAAATAATTAATCAGAATCAATATCAACGGTCTTTTGTGCTTGGACTCATAAACTAAAGTATAAACGCCCTTTGATGTTGTTAATGTGAGCTGTTTAGAACAGAGTTTAATGTCTCGTTTACTTTTTTTAAACATTCCTTTTTTATCTGCTCGGTGTCTGGCTGTTGAGAAAAACTTGCCCTCGCCTTTTTTTGAAGATCAAACTTTTGTCTTTTATAGCATCAAAATCGGCCTGTAAACGACTAAATTCTTCATCCGTGATGTTTGAGTCAGCTAGCGCTTTATTTATTGTCAGTTTGAACGAACTAAGTTTAGCTGTTATTAGTTGAACCATAGCTGTGTGCTTTTGGAGTTTAGTTTTTAATTTTTTGCCAGCAGCACTTACAGCTAATGAACACAGGCCAAGAGCTAAAGACAACCCGCCTAGAGGTAAAGCTGCGGGTGCACCTACGCCTGTTGCTAAGAGGCCTACACTCGTTCCTGCTGATAGAGCACTAACAGTCGATGCTCCAGTATTAACATATGTAACAGCATTAAAGGCAGCAGAATACCTTCGTTTGGTTTTGCTGTATTTTGAAAGGTCCTGCTCTAGTTTTTGTTGCATTTGTGTAATGTTTGTTAATCTGAAGGTTTTTATGCCAGGGGTTTCTACTATCCCTTCTTGTGGCGACTCTGGTGCTGTAGGCGCATTTGGATAAACCTTAACAGACATGCTTTTTTTTAAATAAAAATAATTTAGTATTGTATATCTTTTAATCTGTTATCTTGAATATTCAGCTGCGCATCATATATTAAAAACAAATACACGTTAAGTGGTTTATCGGCCTTTTTTCTTTATCAATTTGAATGTTTATTATGTCTCTAACAGTTCTCCCGCTTCCATGTAACTGATTATCCTCCGTTGCCCTTAGGTCAATCCATAAACCGTATTTCGCTGTTAAATAATGATCAAGTCTAACACTGTGAAGATGTAGATCTTTAGACACAAGGTCAAACTGTTGGATTTCTACACCTCCCACCTCCAAACAGTTTTCTTATTTCATCAAAATGGTGATAAGGTTTAAGCCCGCTAGCGTAGATTTGGTTAGGACTGCCCTCAATTGTACATTGCACTTTCGTTATTTTGGGATTAACAAAATTTTCAGTTTGTCTTTTGAATGGTTCTTCATTTTCACACAGCAATAAAATACCTTTAAGCGATCTTGCTGCGGCACTAAAACTAAAATTCCATATAGTGTCTGCCCTGCTTTTAGGATATTTAGAATGAAAAATCACTCTTTCGTAATATATTGCTAATTTTGACTGATATTGTTGCTCGATCAGCCTTGCTAATTAGGGTTGCTAACGATGTCAAACTCTAACGAGATGTCAGAAATGCTGTACTTTGCTTCGGTGTCTGTAGATATAATAACATATTTGTAGTCATTAAAGTTAGTTCATATGACAATCTGTCTTTTAATGCTCCTTGAAAGTATGGGGCATGCGCTTTTAACAACTCAAAATCTAGGGGTATGAAAAAGCGATTTCCATACGCATAACTTACGGCTACAAACCTTTTGCCGTCTTTAGCATCTTCAGCGCCTATTCTATGTTTTAGTGCTTCTTCATTTTCGATTCCTTGAAACGCAAGATCAGACCTTTGTTCCGGTTAGCCATAGATCAGAATAGGTTAAAAATATGTCTGCATTATGTAAAGAAAATATTTCCTGTCCTCAAGTTTTATAGAAATTTTCTTAACGATTGCCCGTCCCAAATTCTGTACAACTGTCCTGTTGGGGTCTGTTGTTGAAGTGAGTTCTATTTTGAAAGTAAGACGCGCAGAGCCTGGCACAATCACTTCATCCGCTCCTAGTCTGGAAATTTGACAGTAAGAATTTGATCCGCATCAATAGTGGACGGATTATTTGGAACAGTAATATTCCGCTTATTTCCCTTCACACCAAAGGGCTCTTTCAGTCTTCTATGCGGGTCAAGAATCGAGCCATATGTTTGTGACATTTTTTTATAAAACAAATAAAAAGTTTATTATTAAAGAAACATGGCAGGCATTGAAGATTATGATGTTCCTGATCCTGGAGACGACATGAGTGAAATGACTCCTTTGACAGAGCATCGCTCAATGATCTCATTGCGACGTGAATTAACAGAAAGTACGGCCAGATCATTTTACCAAAGTTTAGGCTAGAACCTCCCCAACTTATATAGACCCTGATTTTGAAGTAAAGGTGGTCATTTGTTTGTGAAAAGCGGCCCGACCGAGAACAACTTGTTCAGCTTACAAATAAACGAGACCCATCAAAGTTTGTAAGCATGAATACAATTAGACAAAGACTTAGGGTGGAAGATCGAAATCGCCTTGGCATTGTTAGACCAAAATTAAGGGAGGAGGCTGTCTCTAAACTTCAAAACATACAACAAAAACTCCCGACAGATAACCAAACACAAAACATGGAACTTCAAGATTTAAGTCAAACATCAGGCGAAATAATAAATGTAATAGAAGCAGAAACCAGTTCTTCAGAAGAAACAGTACCAAAAACAATTGATTTTTCTTCATTGCCTATGAGAGAATTATATGCCCTTAATCGTACTTTAAGAACCTTCAGAGGCGAATTAATAAACAATGCAGCAAAACTGACTGAACTAGATGAGCATATAAAAAGAGAAAAAGAAAAACTCGCTGAGGCTATTGCCGCCAACGCAGAGCATGATATTATAAAAAGAATAACCAAAAGACTAAAAGAACTTGAACAAGAAAGATCATTAAGACTAGAAGTGATGTCTACTAACCGAGAACAATTACGAACTCAATTTAGCAGAATAAGAGAAACTATCGAAAGAATTTTATATGAAGACGCGACGCTAGCAGAACGAATACGAACACTGTTTAGAGAGCAAGGAGTCACATTAGCAAGCGTTATAACAGCTTTAGGATTTGCAATAAGTACACTGGTAATGGCTATTATGGGTGGTGGCGGTTCCGGGTCAGTGCCTCCACCGCCATCACCTCCATCACCACCTGATAAATCATGGGTAAAAAAACAGCTTGATCATCTTGCGGGTTTATTAAAAAAAATTAGCCAGTAAAGCTATGGACGCTTTACCGGGTATACTAGGGGGTGTTGTTAGCTGGCTTTTGTCTACTGCAAGCAAAGTAGTTGGCTTTATGGCCGAGCACTTATGGGCATTAGTTCTCTAAATAGTCGGGTTAATATTTAGTAAAATAAAGACCAAGTAATCCTAGGCCAGTTAATCCAAGAACAAGCGCTGTCTTTTCATATTCATGGTCATTATTTTTTTTGACTTCTTCAACGGTCTTTGGGCTTTGGGCCACGGGATTGATGACTTATTCTTGGAGGGTCATCTTGTTTGTTTACTGCTTGCAATATTACTGGCTCAGAATTTATTTCGTTTTTCCCGACTTTCTGTTCATTGCCTGCCACAAGGATTTCATTATTGTAGTTTATTATTGTACCTTCTGGAGCCTGAGGTCAGAAGGCAGCATGTATAAACCAGTACCAACAGCAAAGTCTACTTTCGATCTTGCGTATTGTAAAACATTTTGGTACCTTTTAATACTTGAAGGCAAATCAACTGTAGAATTAATGGCGTCCTCTAAATTTGCTAAGTATTGTTTTTGTGCGTCAAGCCAGTAGAAGGATCGGTTATGCTCGATCTTGTTTGTGCTTGCGAGCTAGCAAACACCAAACGTAAGTATGAACAGAGTCGTTTATTCGTTCTATTCTGCTTTAGTTAGGCCCTTAACTGCCTTAGAAGTGTCTAAGATAAATGTTGTCCATGCTGTTTATGCTCTTGCTCTATGGACCGAGGTGAACAGTTGTGCCTGAAAAAAGAAACACCGAAGGTGCTGGGGAGGATCCGAGAAGCACCGTCTTCACCTCCAATAAGAGCAGATCCTGTTAACCACCCTTGGAGGCCTGCGCTGTATTGACGATGGGTACAGGCACGCGCAGGACACTGCTGAAGAGAAAGATGTGTAAGGAGGATTCAGTCATATTATACTTTATGTGCACGCCCCAAAAATAAGGGGTGCTAGACACTGATTAAGATCGCGACTTTGTCTTTAAAGTCTGTCTTAGCCTTAATATTGAATTCGTTACGATCCTTTCAAAAGCCATCAAAGTCTATTCTGTTGCTGAATGGATTAAACGTTTTGGTCATTTGGTAATGGCGCTTGCAGTTCAGTCAAAATTACTTGAAGGTGTAATAAAAATGAAATCTGTACACTGACCTCACCAAAGGATCGGGATGATTTAAGTGATCAGCATACGCCACTCCACACCCAGTTGATGCACAAAACACAGCAAAGTTTAACTGGTTCTGATAAAACTGCATCGGATGACTAAACCACACTTTCGCAATGTAGTCTTTTTTAATAGGGGGGTTAAGATATCTGTTTAATGGAGTACTAACCTTTACTTGAAAGGCGTCAGACTGAGTCACAGAAATGTCAAGAGTATCAGTTGTTATATTTTTAAGATTGTAGTGCGGCCCAACAGAATATTTTGCATTAGTATATTTAAATGCACTCATTTTTATTTCGTTTAAAAAATGTTTGTAACAATAACAACCCAAGACCGTCCTTCGTTTTTAGAACATGCTATTGATAACGATTGCGGGGCCAGAATGGTCGCGCTCCATGAAATATTTTACAAAGTCGTATGGTTTAATATAAGTGAATCCAAGGAGAATAATAAGATTAAAAAAGTTAATAATAAAGGACAATTAGTTAGCCAGTTAACCATACTGATGGTTATTACGGGTTTTGCTCACTAAAAGAAGCAATGAGTAACTTTGACATTACTCTCAAACTTAACAATGCAAATCTGAAAACATTGTTGACCTTTAAGCCTGAAGAAGAAGAAGTAGGGTACTATTTTGATAAAGAGCTAGCTAAAATGTTAGGTTTTACAACTGCCGATCGGTCCATTCATAGTTTTAGAGTTGCAGCAAACAAAACTACTTATGAGGGAGAAAATCAGCTCGATCTTGCATTACATTCATTACTTTATGTTCATTTGGATGAGCTGAGCCACTGATGAAAACTTATATGATGGAAGGCCCTCAACTGTTTTAAGAGCTCTTCCATCTGGGAAAGCTGCATATTGCGATTATGAAATTATACAATTCCTAATTTACAGTTTAAACGATTAGTTTGTGGGAGGGTCGGATCATTTAATATAAAAATTGCAGACAAAACAGGGAAAGTCGTGAAATGTGATAACCTGCACATTGTTTTAGAAATAAAATAATACGTTGTACTAAAAAATAATGTCGCGCGGGCCAGAAGAATCAGGAGTTACATTAGCGCCTGTGAGGTGTATAACTTTAGAATAAAAGACCTTGCAGACGTTGCGGACTTTGAACAGAACGGTGAGATAGGCGCTTTGTATGGGTTTGGTACACTAAGATGGTGATTATAAACGCAAAGAGGTTGGCGACAACAAAAAGTTTCCTAAACTAGAGCAACTGCGCAATGTAGAAGCAAATAATGCTGGCCAGTATGAATATAAAATAGTTCGAAAACCTGACAGCAAATGGCACTTAGAACCATATTTAGAATGGGAAATAAAATTTGAATTCATAAGCCCATTTACATTTTTTAGCCGTCAAAAAAGTTTCAGAAAAGCACTCAACTCTGGCCCTTTACATATAAGTCTTATGCCAGAGGACAATAGTCGGAAAGAGATTGAAATAACGCCGTATGGGAAAAAAAACAGTACATCCTCCACAGAAAAAGAAACGGTTTTAAAGGAAGCTTCTACAAAATTACAGTTCATTCCACGCAGGAAATTAGGAGACACGTTCACAATGATATTTGAAAATTTCTGTCTTTAAAGATGTGGAGAGGGATGGGGTTGTGGGCGTTAGTGACGTCCTTATAAAAGGAATTAATATTAGCTGGCAAAACTTAGACGTTAAACGTCTTAAAGTTACCGTCGTCGTTCTTCACAATGGTGAGGATATTAAGACCATAACAACAAGCAACAAGATCAGTGTTGACTTAAATAGAAACAATCTTACAGAACTGAATTGGATTAATCTTACACATTTAGGCCTTATAGGGTTTTATTACACTGAACAAGTTTTGACAGAGAGTATGATAAAAACAATAACTGGATTAGATTAAATTCTGTTATAAAACTATGGAGCAGTTAAACTTTATGACAAAAACTCCTCATTGTTCATTGATTTGTGGGCAGACTGGTTGTGGAAAAACAATATTTGTCCTAGACTTATTACAAACAGTTTATCGCTATAATTTTGATCATATTGTGATTTTCTGTCCAACACTTAAATGGAACAAAGCATATCATGATAGAAGGTTTATATGGACAGATGATGACATATATTTAGTTGATCCTAGCAATAAACTGAGTGAGTGTTTAGAACAGTTTTTATAAACTGTTTGAAGGAACGCAGACACTATTTATTATAGATGACTGTTCGGCAGAAAGAGACATAGTTAAAAAGAGAAACACTTTATCAAAACTTGCTTTCAGTGGAAGACATGCTGGAATAAGTGTGTGGATTTTATGTCAAAAATATAACTCAGTTTTAAAAGACTTTAGAGAACAGTTAAAGACTGTAGTTTTATTTCACATGAAGACAGAGACGCATTTGATGAATGTATGCGCGAAAATGATGTTATTGAAAATGATCAGGAAAAACATAGGATTAAGCAAAAACTAAAATCTGAAAAGTTTAGTAAATTAGTATTGAAAACGGATAATCCTACACAGTATGTTTGTTTGTAGAGTTTACTAGTTAGAGAACTAATAAATACCAATTCCTGACTCAAACCACCCGAAACTAGTTGAGGGTGGTTTGAGTCAGGATTGGTATTTATTAGTTCTCTCCCTCCGATCTTTTCTCCTTCCCTCCCTCCCTCCCTCCCTCCGTCCCTCTCACCTTTCCTCCCTCTCTCCCGCCGTCCTTCTCTCCTTCCCTCCCGCTTTCCCTCCATCCCTCTCTCCTTTCTTCCCTCTCTCCATTTGTTCTTCTCTCCTTCCCTCTGTCTCTCCCTCCGTCCTTCTCTCCATCCCTGTCTCTCCTTCCGTCCCTCTCTCCCCAGTGCCTCTCTCGTTTCCTCCTTCTCTACCTCCATTTTTCTTTCCCTGATCCATCCGTTTCTCTTTCCTTCCCTTCCTCTCTCCTTTCTCTCTCTCTCTCTCTCTCTCTCTCTTCTCTCTCTCTCTCTCTCTCTCTCTCTCTCTTCTCTCTCTCTCTCTCTCTCTCTCTCTCAGTCCTTCTCTCCTTCCCTCCATCTATCTGTCCATCCTTCTCTCATTCCCTCCCTCCTCCCTCCATCCATTTCTTCTTACCTTCCTCTCTCCCTCTGTCCCTCTTCTCTTCTCTGCCTCTCTCCATCCGTCCCTCTATCCTTGTCTCCAGCTCCGCTTCCGTCCGTCTCAGCTTCCCTCCCTCTCTCCGTTCCTCCTTCTCTCCTTCCCTCCTTCTCTCCTTCTATTCCTCTCTCCATCCATTGTTCGTCCCTCTCTATATCTCTGCTACTTTCCCTCCGTCCTTCTCTCTTTCCCTCCCTCTCTCCCTCTGTCCCTCTCTCCTACCCTTCCTTCCTCTCTCCCTCACTTCCTCTCTCCTTCCCTCTGTCTCATTGCCCTCCATCTCTCTGGCCATCCTTCTAGTCATTTCTCAAGGTCCCTCCGTCTTTCTCTTCTTTCCTCCCTCTCTCCCTCCTACCCTCTCTCCTTTCATCCCTCTCTCCCTCCGTCTTTCTCTCCCTCCCTGCTTCACACCTTCCGTCTTTTTTTCTTTTTTTTTTGTTGCTTTCCTCCCTCCATCCCTCCATCCTTTCCTCCTTCACTCTATTTCTCCCACCGACCTTCTTTCCTACCCTTCCTTTCTCCATCCATTCTCTCTTTCACTCACTCTCTCTATCCCTCCTTCTTTCCATCCTTCCCTCTCTCCCTCCGTCCAACTCTCCTTCCCTTCATCTCTCCCCATGATCCCCTCCTTCCCTCCATCTGTCCCTCCGTTTTTTCTCTCTTCCCTCACTTTCTCCCTCCTTCCTTCTCTCCTTCCATCCCTCTCTCTCTCCGGCCATGTATCCTACCCTCCATCTCTCCCTGCGTACTTCTCTCCTTCCTTCCCTCTCTCCCTCTGTCCCTCTCTCTTTCCCTCCCTCTCTCTTCTTCCCTTCCTCTCTCCCTCCTTCCATGTCTCCCTCTGTCCTTCTCTCTTTCCCTCCATCTCACTCCTCCTTCTCTCCTTTCTTCTCTTTCTACCTTCATCCCTCACTCCCTCCCTCTCTCCCCTGTCCTTCTCTCCTCTCTCCATCTTTCCTCCTCTCCTTCCCTCTTCTTCGTCCCTCTCACGTTCTCTCTGTCTCTTCCTCCATCCTTCTCTCATTCTCTGCCTCTCTCTCTCCATTCCTGTTTCTTTCCTTTCCTCTCTCCCTCCATTCCTCTCTCCTTCCCTTCCTGTCTCCCTCTATATCTATGTCCTTCCCTCCCTCTCTCCTTCCATCCCTCTTCCCTACACTCCCTCTACCCCCTTCTTCCTCTCTCCGTCCCTCTCGCTTTCCCTCCGTCCCTCTCCCCTTCCAACCCTCTTCTGTCCCTCCCTCTGTGCTGCCCTCCATCTCTCCCTCTGACCGTCGCTCAGTCCCTTCCTATCTCCCTCCGTCCTCCCCTACTTCATTCCCTCTTTACTAACTGCTGTAACGGCCTGTACTGGTTTTTCTTCTTTATGGAAGTACTTGGCCGATCTTTGTTAACATTAGCAGGTATGTTCATTATGGGACACGGATGATGCCTGATGTTTTAGTTTACCCCGTTATAGCCGTTACTAGCGGCAGTAACGGCCTGTAACGGTTTTTCTTCTTTATGGAATACCTCAGAATGAACTTGGCCGATCTTTGTGAAAATTTGTAGGTATGTACATTATGGGACACGGATGATGCCCGATGTTTTAGTTTACCCCGTTATAGCCGTTACTAACGGCCTGTAACGGCCTGTAACGGTTTTTCTTCTTTGTGGAATATCTCAGAAAGTACTTGGCCTATCTTTGTAAACATTAGCAGGTATGTTCTTTACGGGACATGGATGATGCCCGATGTTTTAGTTTACCCCGTTATAGCCGTTACTAACGGCTGTAAAGGCCTGTAACGGTTTTTCTTCTTTATAGAATATCTCAGAAAGTACTTGGCCGATCTTTGTGAAAATTTGTAGGTATGTTTGTTCTGGGTCAAGAATAATGCGCAATGTTTTAGTTTACCGTTATAGCCGTTACTAATGGCTGTAAAGACCTGTAACGGTTTTTCTTCGTTATGGAATATCTCAGAAAGTACTTGGCCGATCTTTGTGAAAATTTGTAGGTATGTTCGTTCTGGGTCAAGAATAATGCGCGAAGTTTTTGTTTACCGTTATAGCTGTTACTAATGGCTGTAACGGCTTGTCACGGTTTTTCTTCTTTATGGAATATCTCAGAAAGTACTGGGCCGATCTTTGGGAAAATTAGCAGGTATGTTCATTATGGGTCACGGATGATGCCCGATGTTTTAGTTTACCCCGTTATAGCCGTTACTAAGGGCTGTAACAGCTTGTAACTTTTTTTCTTCTTTATGGAATGTTTCAGAAAGCATTTTGTCAATGTCTCTGAAAATTTGTAGGTATGTTCACTATGGGTCACGGATGATACCCAATGTTTTAGTTTACCGTTATAGTCGTTAATAACTGGCCGTTACTAACGGTTATAACTGCCCATAACGGGTTTTTTTTTTAATGGAATGTCTCAGAAAGCACTTTGTCGATCTTTCTGAAAATTTGCAGGTATGTTCATTATGGGCGACGGATGACGCCCGACGTTTTAGTTTACCGTTATAGCCGTTATAACGGCTATAACTGCCCAAATGGTGTTTCTTTTGTATTGAATATCTCAGAAAGTACGTGGCCGATCTTTATGAAATTTGTAGATTTGTTCATTATGGGTCACGGATGATGCCTGATGTTTAAGTTTTCCGTTATAGTTGTTACTAATGGCCCATAATGGTTCTCTTCTTTATGGAAAATCTCAGAAAGTTCTTGGCCGATCTTTCTGAAAATTTGTGAATATGTTCATTATAGGTCACATATGATGGCCGATGTTTACCAGAGGAGCCATTACTAACACCAGCCCAAGACGGTTTTTCCTCTTTATGGAATATCTCACGCGTATTCAGGATAAACTTGGGAGTACGTTTATATGATTTGCATCTTGTTTCTCTTCCCGTGCTCTCTCTCTCCTTCCATCTCTCCTTCCGTCCCTCTCTCCCTCCGGCCCTCTGTCCCTCCCTCCCTCTCTTCTTCCGTCCTTCTTTCCTGCCCTCCCTCTCTCCCTCCATCCTTCTCTCCTTTCCTCCCTCTCTCCTCCCGTCCCTCTCTCCCTCCATCCCTCTCTCCCTTCGTCCGTCTGTCCGTTCTCTCTCTCCTCTCTCTCTATATCCCTCTTTCTCTCCGTCCCTCCCATCTCCCTCTGTCCCCCTCTCCTTCCCTCCCTCTCCCTATCTGTCTCTCTCTCCTTCCCTCGGTCCTTCTCTCACCTCTCTCTCTCAGCTGTCCTCAGAGCCCTTCCTCTTTCCTTCTGCCCTTCTCTCTTTCCCTCCCTCTGTATCTCCGTCCTTCTTTTCTTCCCTCCCTCCCTCTCTCCGTCCTTGTGTCCTTCCCTTGATTTTCTGTCTTGCGAATTTTCTTTTGCCTTTCCCGTTTTGCATTTGCCTTTAGGGTTTTGCCTTTCGCGTTTTGTCTTTCGCTTAGTCTGTTTTCCAGTTTTTGTTTTGCGTTTTGCGATTTGTGTTTTGCATTTTGTTTTCCGTTTTGCGGTTTTTTAATTGCGTTTTATTCGTGTTTGTTCTTATTTGCGTTTTTTGTGTTTTTTTTTTTTCGTTTTGTGTTTTGAGTTTCGTGTTTTGTTTTTGGCGTTTTGCGTTTTGTGTTTTGCATTTTGTTTTCCGTTTTGCGGTTTTTTTAATTGCGTTTTATGTTTTGCATTTGTGTTAAGCGTTTTGTTTTTACTTTTTGCCTTTATCGCTTTTTGCGATTTGTGTGATGCGTTTTGCGTTATACATTTTGCGTTTGTGTTTTGTTTTATGTGGGGTTTTGTGTGTGTGTATTTTTTGCGTTTTGTTACTGCGTTTTTGCTTTCGATCTTTGCGTTTGCGTTTTGTTGTTGTGCTTTTAGCGTTTTGTTGCGATTGCGTTTTGCGTTTAATTGCTTTTTTTGCGTTTTTTTTTTTGTTTTGTTTTTGTTGGCGTTTTGTTGTGTTGCATTGTTTTGCGTTTTGCGTTTTTCTTTTGCGTTTTGTGTTTGCGGTTTCCTTCTTTCTTTCGTTTTTTTTTCCTTTTCCGTTTTCGTTTCCTTTTTCGCCGAGTTTGGTTTTGGTTTTCGTTTTGCGTTTTTGTTTGCGTTTTGTGTCTTTGGGTTTTTTTTTTTCTGTTCTTCGTTTTACGCTCTTTCCGTTTTCACACTTTTCGCATCTGGTTTTGCGTTTTACGTTTTGCGGTTTTGTGTTTGTGTGTTGTTTTTGCGGTTTTCTCTCTCCTCTTCTTCTCTCGGTCTCTCCCTCCAATTTTCTCTCCTTCCCTCCCTCTCTCCTTCCCTCCGCTATCCTTCCTACCCTCTCTCTTTCGCTCCCTCTCTCCCTCCGTCTTTCTCTCCGACGTGTTGTGTTTTCAGTTTTGTGTTGGCCGTGTTGCGTTTTGTGTGATGCGTTTTGCGCTTTGCGTATTTATTATTATATAGAGCCTGTTCTCGGTTAGAGACAAAGCTCTAAGCCCTTTTCAATCAACACTGGTTTACACAACGAGTATATCTGGTTTGTGTTTTGCGTTATATGTTTTGCGTTTTGCGTTTCGCGTTGTGTTTTAGGTTTAGCTTTATGGGGTTTTTTGTTTGTTTTGTTTTGCGTTTTGCGCTTGTCTGGTTTTTGCTCTTTGCTTTTTGCTTTTGTGTTTTGTATTCCTTTTGGCGTTTTTTTTATTGGCGTTTTTCTTTTGGTGTTTTCTGTCCTGGGTTTTTCTTTCTTTGCGTCTTCCGTTTTGCGTTTTGTCTTGTTTGTTTTGCTTTCGTGTTTTGTGTTTTGATTTTTCCATTTACGTTTTGTCTTTTGCTTTAGGGTTTTCCCTTTTCCGTTTGGGTTTTGCCTTTTGCATTTTATGTTTTGCGTTTTCCTGTTTAGCTTTTTCCGTTTTCCCTTTTTCGTTTTGGATTTTACGTTTCGCATTTTGTGTTTTTATTTTTTCATTTTGCCTTTGGGTTTTTGTCTTTGCCTTTTGCATTTTGTATTTTGCATTTTGATTTTTGCGTTTTCCTTTTATTTGTCTGTTGTATTTTTTTTTCCCTTCTTGTTTTGCGTTTTGTGGTTTTCATTTTAAAATTGACATTTCTGCTTTTAGTTTTCGCATATTGCCTTTTGCATTTGGCGATTTTGCCTTTTTGTTTTGCGTTTTGGTTTTGCGTCTTTTGTTTTGCGTTTTCCGTTGTTTGGTTTGCGTTTTGTATTTTCCGTTTTCCGTTATTTGTTTTGCCTTTTGCGTTTTTAGTTTTGTGTTTCCCGTTTAGCTTTTTTCGTTTTGCGTTTGTTTCTTTTGTGTTTTGCATTTATTCTTTTGTTTTTCCGTTTTTCTTTTTGCGATTTGCGTTTTTCGCTTTGCTTTCGTAAATTACGTGGTTTTTTTTTGGGGGGGGTTTTGTGTGTGGCGTTTTGTGTTTTCCATTTTGTGTTTCACGTTTAGCGCTTTGCTTTTTGTTCTGGAAAGAGAACAATTCAGAGAGCAAAACTCAAAACAAAAACCGCAAAATGCAAAACAAAAAGTGCAAAACACAACACAAAACACAAGGAGCAAAACGCACAAAAATTAACACAAAACGCAAAATAAAATAAAAACGCATAGCAGAAAACGCAAAATGTAAAACCCAGGATGTAAAACACAAAACAAAAAAAGACAAATTGCAAAATGCAAACCAAAAACCTAAAACAAAACGCAAAACGCAAAGGTAACAAAACCACAAAACGCAAAACAAAAAGCAAAAAAAGTAAAACGCAAAACGCAAGAGTCAAAACCGAGAAAATGCTATACGCAAAAGGTAAAACGCTAAACGAAAACCGCAAAACACAAAAAAGAAAACGCAAAACAAAACAACCCAAATCCGCGAAAACCCAACACACAAAACTCAAAACGTAAATAGAAAACGCAAAATGCAAAAAAAAAACCACCAAAATACAGATATCGCAAAACAGAGAACGCAAAACGCAAAAAGAAAACGGAAAACAAAACAACGCAAACCAAAAAACCCAACACACAAAACTCAAACGCAAAATGTAAAACGTAAAACTCTCAACAGAAAACGCAAAACACAAAACGCAGAACGCAAAACGCAAAACACACGAAACTGAAAAACACCCAAAAGAAAAAAAAAAGAAAAAAAAAAAAAAGAAAAAACACGTAAAACGTAAAACAGAAGATTCAAACGGCAATACGCTCTACGAAACCCGCAAAATCCCCAAAAGACAAAACACTAAACGCTAACGGCAAACGTAAAACGGAAAACGCAAAACGGAAAACACAAAACGCAATAAGCAAGACAGAAAATGCAAAAGGCAGGATAAATGGCCTAGGGACAACGAAAACTGCAAAAGACTATAAATACAGGCAAAACGCAAAAAAGACACTCTTTCGTGTGAAAGAGAAAATGTAAAACGCAAAATAGGAAACGCAAAACGGAAAATGCAAAACCCAAGCCCTCAAATGGAAGACACAAAACGGAAAACGGAAAATCGAAAACAAAAGACGCTAAACGGAAAACGAAGAACCGAAAACACAAAAATGTATAACGCGAAACAAATTATAATGACGGAAAACTTCGGTAACGCAAAACTCAAATGCGATATGCATAACGAATAAACACAAAATCCAAATATAAAAAAGGTAAAGCGCATGACCTAAAACAAAAAGCGCAAAACGCAAAACGCCAAATGGAGTACGGCTTGCATTTTGCGTTTTGCAGTTTCTGTTCGCGTGTCGCCTTCAATGTTCTCTGTCACATTTTTCAGATTTGCGTTTTCCTTTTGTGTTATACATTTTCCGCTTTGCACTACTTTTTTTTTTTTTTTTTGGCTGTTTTTCAGTTTCTTGTCGTGTATTTTGCGTTTTACGTTTCGCGTTTTGTGTTTTGCGTTTTCTGTTGAGAGTTTTACGTTTTCCATTTTGCGTTTGAGTTTTGTGTGTTGGGTTTTTGGTTTTGCGTTGTTTTGTTTTCCGTTTTCTTTATTTCTATTATTTTTTGTATGCATGTGCTTTGTTTTATATTTTGCTGTTTTGGGAGTTTTGGTTTGCATTCTGCGTTTTACGTTTTGGATTTGCTTCTAGTGTTGTTTTCGTTTCACATGGATTTCACATGGGTTTCTTGTTTTGCATTTCACGTTTCAGGTTTTGTGCTTTGCCTTTTGCAGTTTTTCTTTTTGCGTTTTTTCTTTTACGTTTTGCGTTCATACTTTTTTGTTGTTGTCGTTTTGCGTTTGGTTTAGCGTTTTGCGTTTTGAGCTTTTTTTGTTTTTTGTTTTGTTTTAGTTTTTGTTTAGCTGTTTCTGTTTTTCGCTTCGCTTTCCTGTATAGTGTTTTTATATTTTGCCAATTGCGTTTCTTTGTTTTGGCTTTTGCGTTTTGTGTTTCCTGTTCGTGAATTTGCGTTTAACATACTGCGTTTGGCCTTTCTACGTTAAGCGTTTTGAGTTTTGAGTTTTTCGTGTTCTTCTCCGGGTTTTTTTTTTATGTTGTCTTTTGTTTGAGGTTTTGCTTCTGTTTTGCGTTGGCCGTTTTGCCTTTTTTAATTTGCATTTTTTGTTTTTCGTTCAGTGTCGCGTTTTCCGTTTTTCTTTTCCGTTTTGCGTGTCTGGTTTTGCGTTTTGGATTTTCCGGTTCGGTTTCTTTTTTGTTTGTTTCACGATGTTTTGCGCTTTCTGTTTTCTGCTGTTTGTATTTTTAAGTTTTGCTTTTTTTGTTTTGCCAATTGCGTAATTTGTTTTGGTTTTGAGTTTTGCGTTTTCCCTTTTCAATTTACGTTTCGCATGTTCCCGTTTTGCTTTTTGTTTACCATCTTCCGTTTTTCATGCTGTTTTTTCCGTTTTCTTTTGTTTGCATTTTGTTTTCGTTCTGCATTTTGCGTTCTTGCTTTACTTAGCGTTTTGCGTTTTCGTTTCGACTTTTGATTTTTGCGTTTTAAATGTGC
>CM031607.1:52826772-52842896 GCA_018398815.1 Conus ventricosus | reverse complement strand
TTTAAATATGTTCTGTCAGATTTAAACACATTTTTCATTTTCAAAAAAAATTCCCAAATAGTAAATGGACTAACTAACTCAATGATAAACTGATTCTGGCTCGACGCTGTTGATTCCACTATATGCGCTGAGTTAAACACTAGATCTTGTTTGACCTTGAACATATAGAAATTTCCCAGGATGTCAATTTCAACTGTAAAGTACACACAGTAATGTCGACCTACACGGGAAAAACACCCCCGCCGATGTTACAGACAAGACACTCCTGATTATAAGGCCCATCCTCTAAAATTGATATAAATTTAGATTTTTGCTACCTTGTTTTCTTACTTTGCCGTCACATAAGATGCAGGGGTTCTTCAGTTTGGGGGACAATAAAAGAAGAAAAAGCAACAGAATGCCCATAAAATACAGTACTTTGTTGGAAAATTGCGACTGACAGCCTGATAAAATCATCCAGCTATCCGTGGACTGCAAGTTTGGAATTCTGTCAACTGCAGCATGGAAGCAGCTCATTTTGTAAGACCAAGAAGACGGGACAGACAAAAAAAACAAAGCTTACAAAACCAAAAAATTTTGATAATGGTTTCCATGAAATGGTTACATTTCTAATTTCAGTACCATCCGATGTAGACACAGTCTTGGACACTCAACTTTTCAATGTTCTGTTTCAGATGTTCCTTTAGAAGCTAGCCTACTGAAATATGACTGTTGGGGGCAATAGTCGAAAATGAGTCTGTGTAGATTTAACACATATGAAATTCTGACTCATTTTTCGACCTATTGCCTGAAGCACGTCAGTTTAGATCCCCATCAGGCTTTGGCACATACCTGTGTTCAGTTTCGGTTTTACATCTTTTTTACCAGTCGTTTCCTCTTTCGATTTCATTTCTTACCGTCTATACGTTATTTTCTCCAATTTTCCCATGGCAACAGGGATTCAAGTCTGAGTAGTCTTTCACAGTCCTGTTTTCCAGGGATTCTTCTGGCCTCAATGTCCCTTTCAAAATATGTCGCTGTCCCCTGGTCGGCAAGCCTGCATGAACTTGATGCAGCCACATTGTGTTTGTTAGGTACTTTGCATTTTTTTATGTCGTCTTGTCTTTCTCTGGCACCCTCTTTCTTTTCTCCTGAATCAGATGGACAGCGTACATCACTATCAGATTTGTTGGTAAACGGATCTAACCTTACTGAGTTTGCCATTCTCAACGTCTTCACTTTCTGATACTCAATGCTCTGAGTCTGAAACTCCAAATTCAGTTGAATTCATCAAGACTTTTTCCTTTGAGATCACTGATTCTTCTTTGCTCCAGAGTAATAACAAGTCTGCCTACTTTTACAAGCTGCAGAGTATCTTCGGAAGTCGATAACTTCTATCACCCTGACAGTCCCATGAAAGTGCACACTTGGTTCAAGTTCATGGTCACTCAAATGGAGAACTTCTGACTCACTGTCGCAATTTGTGCTTCCTCGCTTTTGTTGTTCTTCGGCTCCACTACCTCAACAGCTGTTTTCGACAATTATGTCCGGCAAGGTGTTTTTACTGACTCATAGTATGGCTGGCGAAGGCATGTGGATTTAAGGAGACACTCCCACTTCACGAGCTCGTCCACAGTCGTCGATTTGGGTGCCACATGCGCACAGTAAAACAGAACGGAACTTTTGCGGCAGATTTTCCCAGAATTTCTCCCTCATAAAATTCTTCAAAAGTTCCTTCTCTAAATCTGAAGGAAGAACTGAGAACATCATCTTGGGCAAGTATGTGATTTGCAAAAAATGGAGCATATTCCATTTCTTGTTTCCAAAGTGGCTAGCGCAGCTGAGGACTTGTAAGTCATCCATTCAGATTCGCAAATCCATTTGGAAGTTGTTGGCTCGCTTTTCCAGATACTCATACTCCTTTAATCAGGGCCTCATTCCTCAGTTGTGGGCACTCTCTTCACACGCGTGCTCGTCTCCTTCCAGCCCCCACACCACGCTTTCTCCGTGATTACAAGAATCGAAATCTGTGTTAATAATGCTACTGCCATAACCCCCTCAATTGCAAGCCGTTTGGAGGGTTAAAGGTCATGCTGGAAATCATGCTCATCACATGATAATGGCTATGCTGAAGCTTGGAGAAAGGTTGATACTTTGTTATTTACAGATAAATTCAGGCATTATGCTGCAAAATGAAACAACTTTCAGACATTTTTTTCTCTCTCTCTGTGGTATGAAGTCCACCAAACAAAGAAAAAAAATTAATTGAAGAGCAACCTCAGAGTAAATCTGAGCGCAAAACCATATGTAATGAAGCATACTTATAAGAGATTCCAACACAGATCTGAGCACAAGAAATATAATTATCTCTTTATCTGTACAGAAGAAAGTGCCAGAATTCTTTGCCTTCCCTAGTCAAAGCTTCGTACAATGAATACATTACAGATGTTACGCGATTTATCTGTCATGAGAACGTTGGCGATCAAACTGGTTCTTTAAATTTTACTTTCTGTTTTGTTTTTATGAATGACTGATACAGATTAAAAAAATAAAAGGCTTCATCTAGCTGCACTGTTTAAAGGTAAACACCAAAAGCGAGAAGAAACTACTGAATGTTAGAAGCCTGCGGTTAGATATGTGCTATGTGTTAAAAAAAACAAAACAATAAATTTAAACAATAGAAAGGGAGGGTGCGGGGGGAATCCTACTCCAAGACGTCACTGAACGCTCTTCAGCAAATGTTTCGTTTTCGGTGTGTTGCCTATGTCAAAACGCTCGTTGGAGGGCGTTTTTGGTGAGGGGAAAAAAAAGAAATTCGCGAAAAACAGGATTTCAGTCTGGAGTAAAATTTGGAAAAAAGAAAAAAAAAAACAAAAACGGTCCTCGTCAATGCACATTATCATTTTCAATTATAGGACAGTGTACAATGACCCCCCGCTCCTCTCCACTATTAGACTCCATTTAAATCTGCTCCTCCGAGGAGCTTGTTTTCTTTGAAAGCACAGTCTAATCTCTTATAACAAATAGTGCAAAAGTTTTCATTATGGACTATTATTCATTGTGGTAGTCGTATTTTTAGTAGAAGAAAGTGTGTGCAAACCCACTGCTTCTTATCAGTTGTGCGTTTACGTGACAACATCCTACTTTGCTGGACTGCAAATCAACATTACCCCCCTTATCCATCTCCCTCTCATACAACACATCTTTAGTTATATTTAAGGATTGTACGGGAGTTCGGTTCCAACTATACGAGTATAGGCAAGGGACTGATTGGCATAGTATCATTGTTAAAGTGATGGGTGAGACATGAAGCTTCTGCTGCTGCTTTGTTTGTGTGCGGGTGCACATTAGCTGTCAAAACACCACCACCCTCATAATTCTGAGCAAATACATTGAAGCCATAAGGTTGGTTTTTTTCAATGTTGCAACGGAAACTGTAAGAACATGCAAACTTTGTCTTAAAACCGTCTTTGGTTTTTTGTTTGTTTGCTTTTAAAAAAAATAATTTTACAGGCGTGCATCTTGACATTTACAGAAACATGTTTTACTTTGTCTGAATCTGATCATGACACAAACGGCCAAGTGTAACGTGACCTTATTTTAAAAAAAACCAAAAAGAACAAATTTTTTTAAACAAATTGTCCCTTTTCAAATAGAAAATTTATACGAACAAAAGTGAAGTATGTTTCGTTAGTTTGTATTTTTTGCTTGAAATGGTTTTCTTTTGTTGAAAAATTTCTTTGTTTATTTTCTCTTTAAGAATGACAATTAACAGTGTATTTGTTGTTTGTGTGGTGCTCGAAAAAGTTGCTTTTGTTTAAAAATTTAAATTGAGCCCAAGTTGACAATAAATGGGGGAGAGCGACCTCATCCCCCCAGACCTGGACCGGCCCGGCCGTCAGTGTCGACTCTTTGGAGCCCAGATCATTATTCCCAAAAAACTTTATCCATTTTTGCCTTGATGATCAAGACGATGAGGGCTTTTTTAAAAAAAAAGGTGGTTTTTCCCTTAAAACAGGCAAAAATTAAAAAAAAATAAGTTCTATTGAACCAAAAACCTAAAAAGTATGCGAAAAATGCTTGGCACAATTAATTTTCTTTTTTGGGTTTTTGGAATTCAGGTCATTCGGTATTCAGGATGTCTCCCTAACCCAGTCAGGCTAATCTTTCTTTTCATCATTTTTTTTTTTAAAATCAGTGATCGCGAAAGGAAATTTTAAAAACCATCACCCCAGTGACCATTTCCCCTGAAAAAAAAAAAACAAAGCCCCAGTTTATTAATTTATCCCCCCTAGCAAAATGTATCAGTCCTGTATTTTTTAAAAAAAATTTTTCAAATAAGAGTATTTTTTCGTAAAGCCAGTAATCCCCAAACGTGGAAAGCTACTGTGGGCATCAGTTGATGCCCAAAATTTAGAAAAACAAAAGACAGTTTATACAGTGAATTTCAAAACAAAAAAAAAAGGATGATGGAACTTTCCCAAAACCCTTTAAACAAGTTTTTTTTAAGTTGTTTACACTAGATTACAGAAAAAACAAGGATGCAGTTAAAGCTAAAAATACATCCAAAATACATCGACGAGAATGGGGCAAAACCAACGTGAAAGTTGCTGAAAATGATCAATACCAGGGCCCGATAAAAACCCCTTTAGGGAAAAAATTAACATTACTGATTAAAGACTAAGTTTGGGTAATTTTAAAAAGGCAAAAATACAGATCAAGAAAGTTTCACAACTTAAAAAAAAAAATAAAAATTGTAATAAATCAGAAAAAATAACAATAAAATTCAAAATTCCCCTTACAAAATAAAATTTTAGTAGTATTAACAAAGTATATTGAAAGAGCCCCACATGGTTTGCGAGGGACATTTTTACACCATATCACGCAAGGTTAAAAATTTTTTTTAATAAAAGGAAATAGCAAACGTAATAACTAAGCAAGACTTTACAAAAACCTTTTAAACCTTAAATCTTTTCAAAATTTTTTAATATAAGAAATCTCCCAGTCTCTGTCTTCCCTTCCCCCCTTTTATCAGTCCCTGTTTTGTTCTGTTGTCTGTTGCTGTCCCAATGCACAAAGCAAAACCCCCAAAAAAGCAAAAAACAAAACAAAACAATCAAAGAGCAAAAGAAAAATCGAAATGGAAAAAAAAAAAACACCCAAAGAAGAAAAAAACAAGAAAAAAACACAGATAAAAAATAAACTGCAACAAAAAAACACAAAAAGGAAAAACTCAAACCCCCGAAAAAAAAAAAAAACAGAAGATTTAAACGCGTTCTGCGCAAAACATAAAAGGAAATAACACTTAAAAACACAAGGGTTCCGGAGGCTGTCTGGACTGTGCCCACGCAGAAAGCGCAATCAACAAATGGCAAACAGTACACATGTACCGGGAAATAAGATTTAAAATAGGAAGAGCATATGGGAATATAAGAAGGACGGTAAGTGATTTGCTGAATACAATAATGTCGAGTATTAAATGAAAAGACAATGACTGCAACTGAGAAGCAAAACTCCAAATGCAATTTATATTTTAGCACCATCCAGTATATTAAGGATGTAGATATTCATTTGAAATATCTTCAGTGTGCCCCAATTTAACAACTGACAATGGTAACATTTGAGTATGTGTGTGCGTGTGTGTGTGTGTGTGAGTGTCTTTTTGTTAGTCTCTTTTTGTGTTTATTAGATTGTGACTGAGTACATTACTTGAGAATTGTTGAACTATTGAAATACTTAATCTAAAATTAATATATGGAGAATCTGACTCACTGTCGCAATGTGCTTCCTCAGCTTTGTACTTGTTATGTATGCAGCACAGACCCACCACATTCTGATGATTGCATTGCATGAAACAGCGCATGTAGATAGTTTTAGACTTATCTTTTAACTATATTATATATATATATATATAATCTTTTTTTTTTTATTTAAAAAAAAGAAAGAGAGAGAGTGAGAGGAGAATTTCATACACTAATGAGTTATTGTTACCTTAATGATTTGACTGGATTGTAGCAGATGTTCTTCTCAACAAACATTATTCTTTAAAAAACTTTTTTTTTTAAATTGAAAAGAAACACGGATATAAAAAAACGCGAAACGCAGCACTAAGAACGCAAAACGAAGACAGTTTGTAAAGCTTAAAACGAGAAACGCAAAACAAAACGCAAAATACAAAGACAAAATACGAAACGGAAAACGCAACGCAATAGCAAAAAGGAAACTGCGAAACACAAACACGTAAAACCAAAGCAGAAAATGGAAAACAGGAAAAGAAAAAAAAAAAGGAAAACGCAAAGCATAAGCGAACATGCCAAAAGGAAAGTCAATTTCCTTTGGCATTTTCGCTTTATGCTTTGCGTTATCCTTACAAAACATAGAACGTAAAAGGGCAAAAACCAAAGTACGAAATAAGAAACGGAAAGAAGAAGAAAAAGAACCAAAATAAAGTAATAAAAAAGTAAAGAAACGCGAGACAGTAACTCAAGCAGAATAAGACGAAGGCGGAAAATGGACAAAACACCACACCACCACCCCCCACACCAAAACACACAAAACCCCACAAACACACCCCACACACCCCCAATTTGAAAAAACCAAAAATAAAAAAAACGCAAAAACGGAATTTGAAAAAAGCGGAAAAAACTTTTAAAAAAAAAAGAAAAAAAAAAAATTGGAAAGAAGAAACAAAACCCCCAAAACATGAAATTACGCCCCAAGAAAAAGGGAAAAAAAGGCAAAACCCCAAAAGGAAAAACAACAAAGCAGCGGAAAGGAACACAAAACAAAAAATCCCCAAAAAAAAAGGGACCCCAAAAGGGCAAAACAGAAAATGCAAAGCAAAAAACGAAAACCCCAAAATGTAAAAGGTAAAACGCAAAACAAAAAAAAAGGAATACGTAAAACGCAAAAAAAAAACGAAAGCACAAAAAGGGGAATTTTTAACAAAAAATTTGTAAAAAAAAACCGAAAAACAAAAATGCGGTAAACAAAAGAATAAAAGGGACGCAAAAGGAAAAAACCAAAAACGGAACCCCACACCACACAAATACTCTCCCAAAAGGAAAGAAAAGAAAAATTTCGAAAACAAAAAAATGGGAAACGGAAATTTCGAAAACAAAACCCCATGAAAACCACAAAAAAATTAAAAACCCCAAACAAAAAAAACAACAGGGGAAAAAAAATTTAAACGCAAAAAAAAAACCGGGAAAAAATCAAAACACCCAAAACGCAGAAAAGAAAAGTAAGGAGAAAAAGGGGAAAAAAACAAAAAATCCCCAAAAAACCAAAATGAAAAAAATAAAACACAAAAAAATTGGGACAAAAAAAAAAGAAAAGAGGAAAAAAAAACGCAAAAATTTTTGCTGATTTTTTTTTTTTTTGGGATTTCATGTTTATACATAACGCAAAACGCAAAACGAAAAAAAAGGAAAGACCTTTCCCCAAAAGCACAACCGAAAAACCATAAATTAAAAAAACCCAAAAAAAAAATTGCCCCAAAAACCCCCCAGCACGAAAAAAAGCAAAAACCCGGGTTTTGCGAAACGAAAATTTAAGCGCAAAAAGCCAAAAAAACAAACGCAAAACAAAACAAAAAAAAACAAAAAAAAAAGAAAAAAAAAACACAAAAGCACATTTAAAAACGCAAAAATAAAAATCCCAAACCGGGAAAAAAAGAATGCAAAAAAAAACAGGAAAAAAGGGAAAAAAAAGCATTTAAAAACGGAAAATGGTCAAAAAAAAGCAAAAAAGGGAACATGCGAAAAGTAAAATTTAAAAGGGGGAAAAAAGCCCAAAATGAAAACCAAAAAAAACAAATTACGAATTTGGGAAAAAAAAAAAAAACGATTAAAATTCAAAATAATTAAAAAACCAAAAAAAATATCATGCCCTTTTGTTTCATGGAGACCAAACCAGACATTTAATCATCAACAAAAAGAAACTTCCATTCCTTTGGATTGAAATTTGTTTGTTTTTTTTGTTTCCCTCAAATCTTTTGCCATGGCAATAACTATAAATTTTTTTTTAAATTCTCAGTTATTGTTATTTATGAAAAATCAAACAAATTTCAAAACTTGCTTAGTTTGGTTTCACCGTAACTTACAAACCATTTTCCAAATTCATTTACGTCACATATTTATCATACAATCTAAACTTTTATTTTCTTTCAAAATGGTAGTTTTCACATTTGTAATTTCAGTGGCAAGGCAAGTACGAACAATTGTATGTGTCGTAAGTTACCGTGAAAGCTATAGTTTTTTTTGTGTAATTTACAATCAACTTTCTTTGGGGAATGTTTTTAAGCACTGTTTAAAATTGGAAATCTTGATTAATGTATTATATATTTCATAACATGATACAAAACATATAAGACTATTCTAATCAAGATTTCCTTTTTTCAAGTTTTGTGATTTGAAAAAAGGGAATTTATTTCAAACTTGTTTTCGTTTATTTGCAGGATCCACATAGGCAGCCAATTGAAGTAAAAATCCAAAGTATGGGATCAGATTTTGTATGGCGTGCTAATTTTATTGATCCACTTTTAAAGTGACGCACACACACACACACTCACAGAGCTGAGACGACACGACACCTGTGACACTTCCCAACGCTAATTCTCGGCTTCTTTTCTTTCTTATTGAGTAATCTTGATTATCAGATTATTTCTGCAATGCAGAATGTTCTATTTTCTTTCATTGTTATTATACATATCATTTTACTTCATTTCCCTAGTGACGGAGTTCAAAATTGTGAATGTTGAGTATATCTGAAATTGTGGACAATGGAATGCCTCATCCGGATATTGAACTGAAAAGTTGCGAATAAACTCATTTGAATGAAATTTTACGGTGTGTTTTGTTGTAAGACTAATATGATTAAATGAAGAAAAAAATTCAGACTCAGATGGTTAAAAATATACTGAAAATCATGTACACAAAAGCACATAATAATACCACACAACTGCGAATCCAAACACATGTCCCCACAATGCCACTAAAAAGAATGTGCTCAAAAGCACATAATGCCCCACAACTCTGAATCCAAACACACAGTCCCCCCAATGCCACTAAAAAAAATGTGCACAAAAGCACATAATATTACCCCAGAACTGTGAACCCAAACACAAATCACCCTAATGCCACTGAAAAGAATTTGAACACGAGCGCATAATACTCCTCCACATCTGTGACTCCAAAACACACGTCCCCACAATGCTACTGAAAAGAATGTGCACAAAAGCACACAAAAATACCCCAAAACTGTGAATCCATACACAAGTCCCCCTTATGCCACTAAAAAGAATGTGCATAAAAGTACATAATATTACTCATAACAGTGAATCCATACACAAGTCACCATTATGCCACTAAAAAGAATGTGCACAAAAGCACATAATAATACTCATAACAGTGAATCCAAACACAAGTCCCCACAATGACACTGCAAAGAATGTACACAAAAGCACATAGTACTACTCCACAACTGTGAATCCAAACACAAGTCCCCCTTATGCCACTGAAAGGAATGTACACAAAAGCACATAATACTACTCCACATCTGTGAATCCATACACAAGCCCCACAATGCTGCTGAAAGAATGTGCACAAAAGCACATAATACCGCACAACTGTGAATCCATACACAAGTCCCCCTTATCCCACTAAAAAGAATGTACACAAAAGCACATAATACTACTCCACATCTGTGAATCCAAACACAAGTTCCCACAATGCCACTAAAAAGAATGTACACAAAAAATCATGACCTAGAAAAGAACACACTTGCTCCAATTCATGTCATTCAGTTCAGTATTTGTGTGACAGTCGCAAGGCGTTTTCGCAGCTTTGTGCTGGTGATGTGCTGAGGTTGCTCAACTTCACTTGCGACAACAATGTCCCGCAAATATTCATGTCCTGCGAGATCTTCAGAAGAAAGATATGGTCGAGCAAACACAAACGGATTGCATGGATTTATTCCTGCTCGTGGACGCAAATTGCAAAGAAGCCGAATTTCCTGGCACATCAATGCTGTCAGCAGCACAGGAACTCTGCGCCCCCGTTTCCCACGAATGACAACACGTGTAAACCGTTCAACAAGATGTTTCTCCAAGTCTGACAATGCAGCTGCAACATCATCTTCTGGTACTGCATTGCACTCGGATGCCTTAAAGTCTGTGAGTAGCATTCTGCTTGCTTCTCCACTGCGACGGCGATTGAACATAATGTTTGTCAAACAAATCTTTGCCATTGCATGCCAAGTAGCTGTTGTTGGAGAAGATTTCAGTTCTTCCATGCGATGCTTCCTTTCCTGTATCATGTAATTTGTAAGCTTTCTCATGTCTTCTGTCAGAGGAAGAACGTGTGGTCTGTTGCATTTGTTCGCCTCTAGAGTTGCAAGAGCACATGAAGAAATATGCTCTGTCCAGTCTGATTCACAAAGACTGAGAAACGCAGTTTGATTCAAAAAATCATTGCTCGACATCAGTGCTTCACTTCTGAGAAAATATGCACACTTTTCCAAGCTGTGTCCCAGTTTCTTTGCCAATGATGGGTTAACATAAAAATTCTTTGATGAGTCATGGCCACATAGCTTCTGAACTGCTGAGATAACAACAGAGAATTTTTCAGGGTGGATGGCACTCCTCAGATCAGTGATGCTTGGGTCACTGCATGCAAGAAACGAGCCAGTTCTCGAATCTTTTGTCTCATGTGATTTCTCATATTGTTTCAAGTGCTGTGCATTTGCTGTACATCCTTTCACCATACTTTATTATGAGGAAATCATTTTTGACAGTTTTTAAACCTTGTCTGCAGCCATGGAACTCAATACATTTTCTTTCAAGCCTTCACTACAGCTTACTTCTGCTGGTAGCATGGCTGAAGATCTGTAAATGACCTTCTTATCAGACGTTCGAATCCAACACGCTTTCTCATGGCGCCACAGTTCCTTGCTGTAGAAAAAGCCAAGACAAAATTCACAGGGCAGGTAGGAGTGGATCACAATTTTCGGATGGTGACCTCCATGGGATGATCTCGCCTTTTCCTGTTTTCAACACCTCACATTATGTGATATTTCCTTCATTCTTACTTTCAGCAAAAAGTCTCTTTCCGTAGAACCCTTTGGTTTTGACAAAATAGAAGCAACCTCTGTCTCATCTTTGTGTTTGGAAAAGGGATGCTGGCTCAGATTTGTACAGCATGCTTCACAAAACTTGCAACAGTTTTACTTATACTCTTTTCCCATTCTTTTTGCTTGCAGTGTGAATTGTAACCAGTGAATCAGTTACCACAGAAATACTCGAGTGGGAGGAAATGTCTGATGTGCTGACAGCTGCACTTATGTGCGAAATTGTGTCTGGTGTGGCAAGAACAGCACTTGTATGGGAAGCGCTGCCTGGTACGCTGACAGCTGCACTTGTGCGGGAAGAGCTGCCTTGTACGCTGACAGCTGCACTTGTGCGGGAAGAGCTGCCCGGTATGTCTGATAGCTGCACTTGTGCAGGAAGAGCTGTCTGGTACGCTGACAGCTGCACTTGTGCAGGAAGAGCTGCCTGGTACGCTGACAGCTGCACTTGTGTAGGAAGAGCTGCCTGGTACGCTGACAGCTGCACTTGTTAATACCAACGGTGATAGAAAACGTCCTGCTCTCCGAAGGTCCCGATTCCAGGCGTCATCTGAAAAACAAACAAACCCATAATGCCTGTGACATTATAATAATAGATTCTCCTTGTAAGTCATGATATGACTAATAAGAAAAACGAAGAAACAAAGGTCAAATCTTATGCCCATGTCACATCTTAAATCTGCTGTTCGGGTTTATAGTGCCACTGCCAATCAAGTGAGGACATTTGATCCAAACAAATTGTGACCTTAGTCGATAAATATGTCACAAAGGAAAATTAGAAAGTCCTGTCTGGCATGAATTGGACTTTTCCTAGATCACCAAACTCTCTGAGGTGTTAGTAAAGATTAAGGGAAACGAAGATAGTTTTGGTTTCTATAATAAAAGAAAAGAGTGTGGTTGATCTAAACACCATATTGTACTTCTTTTTTTTGTTTTGTTTTGTTTTTTTGTTTTAAACATTTTTATTTCTTCATTCCAACAACCATCAACAATCATGAAACATTTTTTGATCTTAATAATTATAGCATTGGTTTGAAGATTTTTTCACGGAACTGAATATCTGAAGGAGAAAAAAAGAAAAAAAGAACACAAAAAAAAACAAAAAAAAAACAATCAAAATAATAAATGAAAAGTGAAATCGCAAATAAGATCCCGAACAAAGACACATAATCAAATAAATCTGATAATTTGAAAGGATCAAAATTACATTAATAACTGAACAAACATATCACTAACCATACACACTGATCTCTCCCTCCCCCCCCCCCAACCAGTTCCTTTTGAGGCAAAATGAATGCTTACATTCATTTAGATTTAGTTATATTTTTGTTCATTCCTTCAAACAGTGGATATTACATACCAAACAAAAGAACCATTTTTGCAATTGACTGCATTCACAGTGATCTTTATATGTATGCATATTTTCTTTTAAGCTGAAATTGTCCATTCTCTCTCACAGTTATTTTTCACAATATAATCCAATACAAGATAACACACAATATCAATGATCCAATAGTAACAATACTATCATAGTATTAACATTGATAAAGAATACTGGTAATCATAATACTGATACACTAGTAATGATGGTATCACTAATAACAACAATGATCATGCTAATAGCTATCATAATAGCAGTGACCAATATATCAGCAATAATATCATCAATATCAGTGTTATCAAGACTATCAATAATTCAGTAGTCACAGCAGCAATACCAAAGTTTATGTATGCATTCTAGTTTTAAGTTGCAACTTCAATTTTGACAATGTCATTTTGTACATGTGAAATAACAACAGTGTAAAACCCACTGGACTGCAATTCGACAAGACTCCTTTTATATCACACACACACACACACACACACACATACACACCCCCCCCCCCCGCACCCACACACACCATACACCCACACACACACCATACACACAAACACATAATATACATACACATACACATACCTGCATACATATACATACAACTACATACATACATACATACATACATACATACAGATGTATCACATACATATACATGCATACACATATACATACACATACTCATATATACATACACACGTACATACATGTACACTCATGTATCAATACACAAGACTTTCTCTCTTTGAAAACCAGCCTACATACATACAACCCACACACCTATACACACTTATTCACAAACACTTCAATACTTATTCACAAACACTTCAATACTTTTCGTCTCGCACGAATAAAACAACGAAAATTCACTTAGCTTTGATCGCTTCAGATCGTTTAGGGTTCAGCGCAAGGAAGAAGGCGTTGAATTTTCGTTGTTTTATTCGTTTATATATCACCAGACGAAGACCTAAGAGGTCGAAACGCGTCGTGTTTTGTCTTGTGACTCGTTTGTCCACGTTCTCTGGGCGGTTCGCTAACATTTATTTAAGATTTGGGTTTCATTGTTAGTTATTCCCATTTCTTTCAGTACTACATTAGTAGCTATAATTCTGTGAACAATTCTTATCTGCAACCATTTCAGTTTGATATCTTTTATAAAGTGAATTTTCTGGAAGCACACATTCCAAGGTATATCTCTGTTTAACTTGTCAGCCCATTTGGTACAACAGTTTGGTCTCCCACAGTCTTTGTTTAATATTTTATAGTATACTTGGGAGCCTTTTTCAACTACATTGTATATCTTTTTAAGTGCTGCATTGTATTCTAATGGTATATTATTCTCAATATGGAATCCTTGTTTTCTTATATAGTTTTTTTTTATTGATGATATACAGCCGGCATATGATAGAAAGTCTATTTGTATTCTGTATTTTGCTCTGAATTCTTCCAGTGTTAAAAACTCACCATTGTCTTTCATCAACTGAAATATTCTATTAACGTTCTTTTCATTCCAGCTGTTCAATTTTATCATTTTATTACCAACCTTAATGTGTTCATTGTATAAAATAGGTTCTGCTGATACTTCTTCAGCCTTTTCTGGCCTTATTTCATAATATATTTGTTTTTATGAGGAGAACACATGCTGCCAGAATATATTATCTTTGCTTTTCATGCATAAGTAGTTTGGAGAATATTTTTCTATTTGTTCAATAAATGGTAGCAAGAAATCATAAAATCCTTCCATTTATGGCTTGTGTTTTTAAGTCTTTTTAACCATGTTAATTTTAATGCTGCAATCTTTGCTTGTATATTTGGTACATTCAGTCCACCCTCTTTCATATCTTGAATAGCCGTCTTACGGCATATTTTGTCTCGTTTTCTTCCCCATATAAACCAAAAACATAATCTCTGCAGCTCTTTAACAAAAGAATCTGGATGGTTTGGTAGCAGTAGCCAAAGATGAGTAAGTTTTGACAGATAGCTTTAAACTGCTATTCGTCTAAGGTAATTACTCTTTTCAGCCAGGTTTTAAATAGTGCTTTCACTTCAGTCATTTTTTCTTTGTAATTTCTTTGTTCCATTTCTGTAAGGTCTTTAGTAAACCATACTCCAAGTATCTTAAATTCATCTGGATCCCACATCATTTTTAAATGCTCCATATATTTCACCTTACAGTTTTTTTTACTTCCAAGCCAAATAACCTGAGTTTTTTCTTTATTTAGAAACAGTCCTGATGTCTTTCCAAACTTCTCGACAAGATGGATAGATTTTTCAAATGATATTTTATCTCCTTTGATCATCAGTTGTGTGTCATCGGCAAATTGTGATATCTTGTATTCATGTTTCCCAATCCAAATCCCTTTTATGTTTTTTCTTCTTTCATCATAATGGATAATATCTCCACGCAAAGCACGAAGATATATGGTGACATGGGGTCCCCCTGCCGACAGCCTCTCTCAATCGAAAACCAATCTGATATATGGCCATTCACAACAACAGTCGACTTAATATTTTTGTATAAAATATATACCCACTGACAACCATATCGTACTTCTATCAGACAATACAGAATTGTCCCAAATTGTCCCAACGGACTGGTCAACAACATGATTTGATTTAAATTGATCTCCTCACTATTACTGGCCATATCTGTCCAAAATAATTCTCCACTAGACATGGTCAACTGATACTGTCATGCTGTGCCCAAGATACATCCAAAACATAGTAGCCATAAGCTGTGCCCAGAGAACATCCCGTCTACTTGTCATCACTGTATAACGGTGTCCAGGGTGCATCCTCACTAATACTGGTTATACTGTCACAACTTTACATAAAGCTCATTAAAATAAGTTACAGAGTGCCCACAGTACATCCCTACTACATTGGTCACATTGTGCCCAGGGTACCTCTTCACTAATACTGTAATACCGGTCATAGATACAAAACTGTGCCCAAAGTCCAACCACACTTATATCGTCAGTTGGTCATAGTTAATATGTTATGCAACTGTGCTCATAATATCCTCCAAATTTGCTGAAAATGCATCTCCACTAATGTTGGTAACGCTTGTCATCCAAATGCTTGTTGTATGCCCATGGTTCATCCTCACCAATTCTGGTCATATTGTGCTCAGGGTACATGACAACTAATTCTGGTCTTGGCTATATATAACTATGTTCCAAGAAGTTTTCCACTAATAGTGGTCATTGATGTACAGCAGCCAAATAACACTAAGCCATCGACTGTAATGATATTCAGAAAGCATGCCGGAACATACAAGCAGCAAGCAAAAGAAAGACACTTGTTTATCATCAATTACAAAACACCTGATGTGATTTACTATGCAATGCGAAATTAATCAGCCTTATTTTTTTTTCTCAAAATAATCACATACAAAAAAAACGTACTGATATGTGTGTAAACCTACATTTCATTGATATCACTCACTACTGACAAAGTGCAAAGCAACATTCACTGTGTGATCTTATTTGGCAAGTAATGTTTATTTTTCTGCAGAATCATCTAGCTGTTTAACACACTGCCAATTTTATACATTGAAGGGGTGTCTGAAATAACTTCTCTTGATGTCCTAAACACCAACAATAAATCTATTATAAAAAAAAAATGATATAATCCGTGTTCA